>BTPG01000002.1:256440182-256667682 GCA_036245525.1 Semisulcospira habei | reverse complement strand
AATCCCATAACTGCGGGGCAAGGCGAACGCTACCCAGCTGCAAGAGACATACATCCTCATGAGGCCCCGATGTCGCGGGGCCTCATGAGAATTTATGTCTCTTGTTAGTTTCTTACAAGAACGAGACAGGTGCTGTTTCAAAAGAAGTCTCAAAGAGGAAAACGTGTCACCTGCCATTAACGACAACCATTCAGGTGGCTACAGCCGCCAGAATGCAGGTCTTTAATGACAGGAGATTTCTCATAGGGTGGTCGCTCGAAACAGGTCCTGCTGTACAAGAAAATGAAGTTGAGCAAAGAAGAACTGGGGGGAAAAAGCAGTAATCATTAATATAATAATAATAATAATAATAATAATAATAATAATAATAATAATAATAATAATAATAATAATAATAATAATAACGGTATAATGCGCTTATCTTATAATAACTGTAACTCTAAGCGCGCACTCACAACTCGCACACGCATGCATACGCTTTAGACAACGACTCACGTACTACAAATAGTGAAATACATTACGACAGTCAGCTTGGGGTGGGGAGTGTGGTGATATAGTGCTAGAACTGTTGAAAGAGGTGAGTTTTGAGGGCGGACTGGAAGGAGGAGAGAGAGAGTGTTTCTGACGGAGAGAGAGAGTGGGAGGGTGTTCCAGGTGGATGGACCGTATACTGAGAAGGAGCAGGGGCCGAAAGTGCTCAGTTTGGTGCGGGGGATGTGGAGGCGGAGAGGGTCGGAGGCGGAGCGGAGGGAGCGGGAAGGAGTGTAGGGGTGAAGTAAGTTGGAGAGATAGGCAGGAGCGCAGTTGTTCAGGGATTTGTAGCAGAGAGACCGAATCTTGTATTAGATGCGTTGTGGGATGGGAAGCCAGTGAAGGAGTTTGAGCAGGGGAGTGATGTGGTCGGATTTTTTTCTTTCTGAGGACGAAGCGGGCAGCATTGGTTCTGGACGCGCTGGAGAGTGAAAGTGGTGGAGTGAAGGAGGCCGGAAAGGAGAGAGTTGCAGTAGTCGATGCGAGATAGTATGAGCGAGACAGCAAGTTTGGTGGCAGCTTCGGTAGTGCGGTATTTTCTGATCTGACTGATGCGGCGGAGGTGGAAGTAGCATGCTTGGGCCGTGGCGGAGACGAAGCTGGTCATGGAAAGAGAGGAATCGAGGATAACGCCGAGGTTTTTGGCCGAGTCGTGGAGGGAGATGGGGGTGCTGTCGAGTTGAAGGTGGAGAGAGGGAGGGAGCTGGGAAAGTTTCTGGCGAGTGCCTACCAGCATGGTTTCCGTTTTGTCGTCATTCAGTTTAAGCGTGTTTGCTGTCATCCAGTTTTCACGTCTTCGTAGCAGTCAGCCGTGCGAGTCGGTAGTGACTGAGTGTTGTCGAGTTTGTCTCTGTCTAGTAGTTGTGAGTCGTCAGCGTAGAGGTGGTGGTGTATGTGGTGAGACTGGATGATGTTGGACAGGGGAGAGGTGTAGAGTGTGAAAAGAACCGGGCCCAGGACGGACCCCTGTGGAACTCCGCAGGAGAGCGTGTCTGGGTTGGAGGAGAAGCCGTCGATGGTGACGGACTGCTGTCTGTCGGAGAGGTAGGAGAGAAACCAGGAGTGAGCAGAGTCAGTGATGCCAAAGGAGTGGTGAAGGCGGTGGAGGAGGATAGAGTGGTCTATAGTGCCGAAGGCGGCAGAGAGGTCGAGTAGCGTAAGAAGGGAGATGTTGCCCGAGTCGGTGGAGAGAAGCAGGCCGTTTAAGATATGTAGAAGGGCTGTTTCAGTGCTGTGATGTTTGCGATAGGCAGACTGGAAGGGACTGAGGAGGTTGTTGTCGGCGAGGTGGAGGTTGAGCTGGTTGAGAACGACCTTCTGAAGAAGCTTGGACAGGAAAGAGAGATTGGAGACTGGGCGATAGTTTTTTAGTTCGTTTGGGTCGAGGTTGTGTTTTATGAGGAGAGGACGGACGATGGCGGACTTGAAGATATCAGGGACGGTGCCGTTCTCTAGAGATGTGTTGATGATGTCGGTAATGAAGGGCAGAAATTTTGGAAGGCCGTCCCGGTACAGAGAAGCTGGGACGGGGTCTAGTTCGCGGGTTTTGAGAGGCATGGACTTTATGGTCTTGAGGACTTCGTCCTGAGAAACGGGGCGGAAGGACGAGAGGGGGGTGGCGCAAAAGGGGGTGTCGGGAGGGCAAGGCGGAGAAGTGTGCTGCGCAGAGTTTGAATTTTGTCAGAAAAATAGGTGGAAAAAGCGGACGGGAGTTCTTCTTTGCCGTGTGTGTTGGGGAGAGGAGAGTATTTAGAAGTGCGTTCATGGTAGCGTAGAGGGTTTTGGAAGAAGTGGATTCCAGGATTTTGTTTTGAAGGTGTTCACGTTTGGAGTCGGAGATCATTCTGCAGACTTTGGATCTAGTTGTTTGGAAGATCTGTCTGTGAACGGTGAGGTCAGATGAGCGCCAGCGGCGTTCCGCTTGTCGGCGCTCGCGCTTGGCCACATTTATGTCGTCAGTGAGCCAGGGGGAGGGGGGTCGCTTGGGTATGGAGCAGGTGATGATAGGTGCATGGGTGTCTCGAAGTTTTCGAAGGGAGGAGTCAAAATGGGATGCAAGAGCAGGAGAGGAGGCGGGGTCTAAGAGAAGGTCGACAGCTTCATCGAAGAAGCTCTCTCGGTTGACAGATTTTAGTTTGCGACGAGAGACAAGGAGCTTGTGTTTTTTTTTTTTCGGAGGAGGTAGGTTAAGGGAGACGAGAATAGCGAGGTGGTCAGAGGGAAGCACAGAGGAGGCGTCAGAGTCGAGAAAGAGTTGATCGGAGGTGCGGGTGATGATCCAGTCGAGGGTGTGGCCGAGTCGGTGGGTGGGTTTGGTGATGTGTTGTGTAAGATTGTGGTTTGAAAGTGATGTGCAAAGGCGTTTTGTGTCAGGGTGGTCGGGTTTGTCGAAGTGGAAGTTAAAGTCGCCAAGAAGGATGTGTTTTCCGGGTCGTGTGCTGTAGTGGTCAAGGAGGAGGTCAAACTCGGTGAGGAACATGGAGTTTGTGAGTTTGTTTTGAGAGCTTGGAGGGGGGCGGTAGATACATGAGAAGATGAGGGACTGGCCAGGGAGTGTTGCTACGGCCTCGACAGATTCAAAGGAGGGATGAGCAAAAGGGAGAAACTGAGAGAAGGAGAGGTGAGCGGAAAGACAGTCCCTGTAGATGATGGCAATGCCACCCCCTCTGGAGGCACGCGGGAAGGAGGCAAGGCGGTAGCCACTCAGAGTGACGCTGGCGATGATAGGTTCATCGCCAGCTGAGCGGAGCCATATTTCGGTGATCACGACAACGTCTAGGTCATTGTCTAGAATGAAATCTGAAATCACGTCGGCTTTGCCATCTTTGCAGACAGACTGTGCATTGAACAGACACAGTTTTAGGTTGGGTGAGACAGGAGAGGAAGAGGAAGAATAAATAATAATAAAGATCATTTATATCGCGCTGAATTCCCAGGAGCAGTGGGCTCTAAGCGCGTGTATTTACTGTATTTTGTGTAATCGTTTTCTGCGCGTGCATGAATTTGTTTTTAAATTTCTTTTTCTAGCGAGTGTGGTGAAAAGGGGGGGGGGGGGTGAGGAGGCTTGAACAAATTAACCCGCTGGCTGTCGGTAGCGCTTTTTATCCAGGTGAATCTTCACGTCTTGTACATGTATACATTGATGCACTTTATAAAAGACGTATTTTTCGAGCATAACGTGTGGGTAAACAGACTAGTGACACTGATACTTACCGGATCGTGGTTGGGGTCAAGCGCTTCCACCAGAGGCTTGAGGTGTCCCGCGCTGACAATCTTGTGCTGCACGTGCGCGCTGTGACACATGACCGTCAGCACGCGAGCGCTCATGATCTGCAGGCAGTGGTGCGTGCAATGACGCCATCTCACTCCCGGTGTGCACCGCTGGCGCGTGCCGATGATCCGCTTGTGCATGGTAATACTGTTGTGGAGTACAGACATGATCTGCCCGGGGTCTATGGACAGCAGAATCTCCAGAGGAGTCCTGTTCAACATGGCACTCACACCTATACTACCGGCCACATTCTTACAATCCGTGTCATCCTCTTTGTGGTGCGAGTCGGAATTCACGTGCGACTGCGCGTCACTGTGCGTCACTACCACGCTAGTCCTCCGCCGATGGAGTGACGGTATCCGACCCAAGCAACTGGCTTGAGGTTTAGGAAGAGGGGGCTGCGGCGGAGTGTCATCGTGAACAAGGTGTTTGGAATGTGAGTAAGGGACATGTGTTTCCTGAGCTCCATCCCCACCGCCAGCCTTGTCTCTGTCCTTCCTCTTGGGCGTGGCTCCCGTTCTCAAGTCAGGGGGGTCCACAAGTACATCTATCACAATGGGTACGACTGGCCACTGGCAAACTATCGTGACTGGCCACGGATGCTTCCCCCCGTAACTGGGTCTTGGCCTACATCTTGAATGGCAACTGAGGTACTCGTTTCTGTAGTCATAGTCTGTCCGTCTGGCGCGGGTGAATTATGTACCTGTCTGCCCACTCCAACATAGGGCACACTACACATTTTATGGCACTCCTGTGTTGGTTTTTTTTGTTGGCCACTCTTCAAAACGCACACCACATGTTGCCATACTACACTTTGTTATTTAATTAGTGTTGGGTAGGCAGGGTTTGGCCAACTACCTGTAGAACCCTGCGGGGTGGTTGTGTGTGGTGGTTTGGAATGTTGGGGGTTGTGGCAGGGGGAGGGGGCTACGGTAGGGTGGTGGCGAGGAGACACGAAAAAGAGAAGGACCCCGAGGGGGGCAGACGCGGCCTGGCGCGCTGGGCGCGCCCGTGGTGGGGGGTCCCGGCTGTTTGATGGGGTAATGAGGGTTGATAGTGGTGTGGTTATGTAATTAAGGAGGCTCTTAGATATGTCATACTGGTATGGTGTGGTGTGTCATTAGATATGGGATGGGTCTTTATAAGATGGGGGAGATCCTAAGATTATATTTTAAGAGTATGGTGGCTGTGGATACAATATACTCTATACGCAACGATAGATACCACGCAACGAAACAATAAGGCTAAGGAGCGAAATATAAAATGTTTTATAGGAGGCAAAGGATTAAGCGGCGAACAAGATGCTACAGGGGATTGGCAACATGTTTTAAGGGACTAAGTGGATTATGTGAAATGACAGTTTATAATGGTTAGAGAGGTAGTGGACTGTAATGTGGTATGTTGGTAGTTTTGATAGGTGTCACGCAGAGCACAAAAAATAAAATAAACTAGAATGAAAATACAAATAAAAACCCAAAAAGAAAAAGTTAAACAAAGAAAAAAATCTACTGGATTGCTGTTATCAAGCTTTTTTGTACTCTATTGGGTTCAGGTATTCTCAATAAACAACGTATGTAAATTAATCAATCATAATAAATAATGCAATAAAAAACGATAAACGCTTATTAAAATATTTGATTTAAAAATAATTCATAAAAACCTCTAATTAACGCCTCACACCCACCCCACCCACCCATCTCTTGAAGTTAATGAATAAACCCAGTAAGGCACTATTGCCGGGCCCACCTGCCCCACTAAACGGTACCAACCACAACCTTTTGTCGAAGACGAACAACCAACATAACGTTAGAGAAGGCACCAACGCAAACAAAACCAATATCAACGATTAACAACAAAACTAAGGCCGAAGATAACAAGTAATAGGCACACTAAAAACACTTATCCACCAAAACATAATAAATCAATACGGTTTCGCAGCACTAGCTCTCAGTCTGCTTGAGTTAACGGCTATGCATAGCATCGTTATACTGCTCCGCCTGCACGCGGACGATATGGCCAACCGAGCGTTTCACCCGCAGACGATGCCGTGGCCATACTGCTCACCCCGCCTGTCAGACAAGAAGGACGACACACGCCCACAGACGAGGACAGCGAAAAGAACCAGTGCTTGGCCGGTGATATGATGGAGCTCGTGACAACTAGAGATATCGACGCAGTCGAGCGTCTACGAGAAGTGTTGCATCAGACAAACGTTGGACCATTGAGTGTCAGACGATCACGTCTGCGTATCTACGCGCCGCATCGCCCGCGTAAGTCTTCTCTCTAGCGTGTCAAGACACACACAGTGTGCTTGGTGATCACAGCGCATTTGCCGAGCTAATCGTCCGGATCAGACGTAGACTGCTACTAGTAGAAGGGATGCACATGACGCGCCGGGCTGCGCTAGACAGCGTCGACGTAGTTAGATTTGGTCACTGTCGGGGGCCCTATGCGCAGACCACAGTAGCTCGGAATAGACACGGTTAGGTACAGAGCGCGGGGATGGTGAAGGTGGATGTTCTAGAGAGGACGTAGAGGTGCTCAGCGATGAGATAGATGACTCGTTAGAATACTGTGCCTGGAATGAGTCTACGGGTTTGTTGCGCGGTTGTACGCACTGCAGCGATGATGTAGGTGAACAAAGCCGTAACTGGTTGTATAATGGCATTCCTTAAGACGTATAGTGTCCGGCGGATACCACACACATGAAAACGACACTAAAACAGACAGATAGGGGCTGGATCAGAGACTAGATGATAATAATAGGAAATAGTAACCGTGCTCTGTGATAAGTCGAGACAGCAGGCGAGTAGAGGTTGCAGAGTTCAATGGACTTATTGTACACAGGTCAGCATACATGCGAGAGGCGAGACTATTTGGGTGGCAATGACATGGATCGCGAGCAACATGTGACAGCGGCAGCGGCTCGAACTTTCAACTAGGACTTGCGAGAAAAGATTACATTGCTAGTTGTCTAATGGTCGTTGAATTGGTAAATTGTCAGGGTGCGCTCTGCGGTATCGTATGTTAGTAGACGTTATTAACAACACTGAGAGACACGTCGTACTATGTAGAGAGATACAGCGAGAAGACAAATGCATGGTATGCAAAGGTACATCAGACGAACACGATCACGATTCTCTTTTGTAAAACAAGAGAATGAAACTATTCTAGAGGGGAATACATCACAAGTTTTCTTAAATTATAGTGGAGTGGGGGGGGTACACATTAAAGACATTGGAAGACGCTATAACAGAACACAGGACAGCGAGATTGACGAGCGATTATATGAAAAGTCAATGAGAATATTGAGATTTGCTAAGAAGAGAATGAGAAGGGATAAGAGTCTTTCATGTGTTTCAGTATACATGAGAGAGAGCCGCTATGTCTTTGAAGGAGTGAGCCACACAGAGGTGCTAGACACTCAGTGCGAGGAGAGTCAACGTGTACTGGTTGAGAGTGTGTTGTGAGAGTGGTGGTGGGGAGGAGGAAAGTGGGGTACACAGAAGGTGGATTCAATATAATAGAGGGTCTTCTTATTACTGAGGGAGGGGACAACGCGCATGAAGGGAGGTAGAGAGATATGTCGAGGATTTCTTGCGACTCGCTTATTACAAGGACTGATGATGACATCATATGTGTACATCGGAAGCCGTTAATATTTTGTATCTACAAGTATTATAGATAGGGGTGACAGAGGTGATAAGATTGGCGTGCATAAGGTGGTGTGACGTGACTAGACGGCGATACGGGGTGGGGTTAGAGTTTAAGGTGGGGGTAGTGGGGGTCGGACGGGGGGGGGGGTGGGGGTGTAAAGGGGGCGGGGGGGTGTGGTAGGGGGGTACACACTCTAGTGTGAGATATAACATGGGTCTAGACACGAAGGGCGCGTTATTCTACGTGAGAAAAGGGAAGGGAAAGTGCACAAGCAAAGCGCAACAGTAACACTTAACGAGAGGGGACGAAAATATAACAGGGGAAACAGAGGTGAAGCTAGCAAATAGCTCATTCACAACCCCAGCCGTCTGGATCGATTCATGTGAGCTAGTTTCAATGATAGTTTGCCACAGGAAGGCGTCACGTTACGACCGTATCAACCACAGTTTATAAACCCCCTCTGTGTCAGGCAGGCGCCCGAGTAGTGTAACAGTTACTGGTAGTCTGCATGTGCAAGGGGGTTAAAATATCATGGACCAAACTCAGTATCTTGGTTGTACTGTGTCAGGGTTCGATGAGTTAACTTCCATTTGGAAGATGCCCCACATCAATTAGCTGCCGTAAAGTGTCGTGTAGTCGGTTGGCCTGCCGGCACCGCTATAGCTCGACAACTTCCAGCAGCTATTGTACGTGGGGCGCATTAACCCATATCAAGACCCTGACGCACTACAGCAGAGAGCCAAGCTAAGTCTGGCACTCACCCTTGAAATCTAATCATGGTCGATCCATCTCCTGCAAACAGGTGTCATAGTCCCGTATAGATGGACGCCTACCAAAATTTGGGAAATACGTGCATCGGGCTGAATGATTCTAAATAGAGTTAAAACGGTTTATTAATGAGACAGGAAGAAAACAGTAGCAACCAACTCTAGTTCAATAGGAACTCACTGAAGGGTGTGCCACAGACCAGACGACAACTAACAAGCTATAATTTATGTGTGCGCCGGATGAAGTTGGCATTAAGTCCCGTTACCCGCATACATATATCAATGCCGGCAAATGAACTAACACTGATTCGAGGCAGTGCGAGGTGCCTCGTCCGCGCTAACATTTATTTTTCCCGCATAGATCCGTATAGCGGTACTTTAGAGATGAGTAAACCCGTTTAGTGCCGAGAAAATCTGAGAGCGAACCACTCCAATGCAAGAGGTAGTAGATCCTCACACAGCCCCCTGATGAGAGATTTAATGCCTCGTGCTGGACATCACGTTTGAAATCCACGTTTCCCTGGGATATCCTAGGATTTTAGTTTGGTCCTGAATTTACATAAATTGCACAACACACAGGTCTGCGTCAGCTGGCACAGAACGGGTTAAATAGATGTTGTTATTTTTTTTTACAAAAAAAAAAAGAAGCATTTCTAATACAAAATATAACCCCTTTGGCCCAGAATTGACAGGTCTTGTACACTGACCTGAACGATGTGGTTAAATAGTTCATTAATGCCCTTCTCCACGCTCGGGGTCTCCCGATCTCCATCAGCGGCAAAAGTCCCCGTATGTAGGCCGGGAAGTCCGTCAAGGATCATGGAACGCACTCCCAGTTGGTGGCCAGTTTGCCCAGAGAGGAGAGGGAGGTCCTCCACATCCTCTGTTACTGCTCTCTCTGAAACAAGGCAAAGAGAAGGCCACAAAGTTTGCGGTTGTCCTATGAAGGACTGATATTATAATTCTAGAGACAGATCGGCCGGCATGATAGTTCAAGGGGTGGTGCCAAGAATTGCTTGGCGCCTATGCTATTTTGGCACCACCCTTGAACTATCAGATCGATCCATGTCTTGTACTGGTGTGTCGGGGATGAATGAGTTAATAGAAGATAAAGAGTGGTCAAGAGACGAAAACAGTGGATTAAAAGCCCGGACAAACATAGCGATGCGGCATGTTTGTCCGGGCTTTTAATCCACTGTTTTACATCGAAGTAGCGGTGCAATTTCGGTCGATTCTTATTTCCGAACAACGTCTATTGCAGTGGCGCTGCGTAGCACGACCTGAAAAACTGTTCCAAGCCGATGACTCAGCACTCATGTTTATTTTTTTTTTTTTTTTTTTTTTTTGCACAATGTTTTAGGGCATGTAAAACAGCCGAAAATGCAAGGATTCTGGCCACATTTAAGACAAAAATGCCTTTTAAAAACTGGCAGCAAAGATTTCCTAACCGGATCTCCTCTGCTTGCAAAGAAACTGGAACAAAAATCAAAGCAATAACAACGAGTTGAAACGGGTCGTAGTGGTGTCAAGAAAACGTCATTCGTTGACGCACAGTCCGGTTACATAGGCCCATAAGTGAACGCAACAAGATCCGGCTTAGCGTCTCTAAATTTCTTTTAAAATCCCGCAAAAATTTGCCTTGAAGTGAAACTCACCTGCTGGGTTAAACAAATACAGTAGTATTGAAAAGTCGATTTCACATCAGAGAACTTGATCCGAAAAATAACTTGTGTTCTTGACGTAAATGCTGTGTGATGTGTGTGTTGTGTGTGTGGTGTTGTGTGTGTGTGTGTGTGTGAGTGTGTGGTGTGTGTGTTGTGGGTGTGTGTGTGTGGTGTGTGATACGGTGCGCGCGCGTGCGGCGTACGTACCGTGCGCGCGGTGCGGCATAGAATCTTCACTCCTTGGCTGGTATCATTTAATAACCTAAACCCTGAATGACGCCATACTCCCGCGAAACTGACGCCATAAGAATACAAACATGGAAGCCTGGACGTGTGCTGGGATGTGAATTCTAAATCATGCGGCCTGCAACCGTAAAGGTAAAAACCCCAGACCATCACATAATGAATATGCCGAACTCGTGCATTTTCTACACTACTGAAAAACACAACCCTCTATTGTGCTGTGAATCAATGTTCCCGCAGCAAAAACATCGATTCCATTGATCATCACTCCCACACGACAGCCGGATGCTCAGAAAAAAGACAAAAAATAATCACACTCATAGTAAGTAAAGGACTCTCAGGGCCCGACGTCGGGTCGGCTGCAGTGGGCCCCGCGCGCGAATGACGTCGGCCAAATGCCCGGGGGCTCATGAGGATCTATGCCTCATGCTAACATCACTTTGAATCCCATGTTCCTTTTGACGTCTAGGTATTATTTATTTTTAATTTTTTTCATTTTTTGGTGTCTAATACTAAACGAACTGCAGAAAAACACAGTCTGCATCATCTGGCACTGAACTGGGCTAAACAAGGATATCTAAACTAACAACGGGGAGATTATGTGACCAAAAATGGGTGCTCAGCTTATGACAGGTCGTCCCGTATACAGGGATGGTCGCCTTGACAGGTTGACTATAAGTGGCTGCAGTACTCATTTGCGTGCGCTCCCACTATGCGTCCTGTAATGCCTCTGAATCTTCACATAAAAATCAAGCATTATGAAGGCATACGAACGCGCCCTACTCTCCAAGATCAGTAATATTGCGGAAAATGCTTGCCACATCATCTCTTGCCGAACATGTAAATGGTAGATCTCCCTTCATCTTAGGTGGGTTGGAATGTAAAAATAAAAACCCTGCGGTTTCATTAATAACAACATAATAATAAATACACCTAACCCCGCACCTGGCGCACCTAGAACTACCCTGGCATAGGAATAAAAAAAAGACAAAAACCCTGCCTACGAATGCAGGCATCCATATAATAAATCATATTGAGTACTACGCCCCCCCACATAATGTACAGAAGACACCGACGGGGAGCGGACCGAGTGTCATCCACTGCTATATCCATTAAACTAACAATAAACTACAAAATAACCAACCGCTATACACCATCACCCCACCGTCAACCCAAAACCTCACTCAGTTCAACACCCCCGACCCACCAGAACATAACCACAGGCAAGAACAGAAGGGATCGACCCAATGATAATTGACTTCAAAAGGGGTGAATGGATGCCAGAATGAGCTCGGTGTGGGCGCTCGTAAGCTTTTATGTCTTTGGGCGTGAGCTCGGGTGGGTGTGTGTCTGGTTGGTTTTTGCTTGCTTTACGCTTGCTGGGTGGGTTTAGCTATGCGTGGGGTTCGCTGGTTGGGGGTGCTGTCTTGTCTTGTAACGTATGTGTCGGGCGTGGTGGCTTGGACGCCAGCCGGTGAGCTTTGTTTGGAGCTTATGTTAGCATGGGTTGGGCGGGGGGGACGTAATTCCGGTGTCTTGGTGTTGATGATTGGGGGGGGCGCACAAGCTATTACTAGAGGCCATCACCCAATAGAACTATCAAGGGTCGAGTCTGTGTCCTTGCACTAGCGTGGCAGTCCTTTCAGAGGGACCACAGCGCCAAAAATTAGGGGCGAATTTTTTCGGTGTTGGGGGGTAGAATGAGGTTAAAAGCGATATCCTGCTCCACGTCAAAGAATTTGGTTTGAATAACACTATCGCGCGATAAAACGGGTTTTTAAAATGTTGTCCTTGGCTCAAATAAGACTTGTCTACCCTATTTTTTTGACAAGCCTTGCGAGCAGGCACACGTAACAGAGGTTTTCCTACTGAGACAAAGCCTTGCGAGCAGGCACACGTAACAGAGGTTTCCTACTGCTTGTTCGAGCGTAATGGAAGGAGCTCATCCCGAGTACATAGGAGAAGAAGAGCACAAACGTTTCATTGTGTCGACATTCAAACTTCGTAATTTAAAAACCCATATCTACCCCATACACCGCCACCAGCGAAAGAATAATCACTACGACTATGATTGTTCAAGGGTGATGCCAGAATAGCTTGGCGCCTATGGGCCGCCAAGCTATTCTGGCATTCACCCTTGAACTGTCATGGTCGATCTGTGTCCTGCACTATAGTGCAGTCTTCAGAGGACAACGGCAAAATTTTGGGGATTTCGCGGTGTTGGGGTAGAATGAGTTTAAGCGGCGTCCTACCCAATGCGCTAAAGGCCATCCATCCCGGCGCGACGTCGGCCGCCGTTGGCCCGCGCACGGACGTGAGCGGGCAAACGGCGGCCGACGTCGGCCGATGTCGGCCCGATGGCCTTTGCGCACTGGGTATATTAGTCCCAGCATTATTGTAAGACACGCTCAGAACATATATAAAGGCGATACTGCGAACTATTAACCGATTACTGCGTGGAGAAGGTCGCTTTAAGTATACAGAACCGAATAATTCACCTACGCGAAAAGGAAGACGATAATCCTTTCCCTGCCAGTGGGCGCGGATTGTATATTTGGAAATCACTGCAAATCCAGCGTTAGGGAACCCAAGCCGTCGAAGAAACATGGATACCAAGTGGTTTCAGCAAGAGGCATAGATCCTTATAAGCCCTCGCCGCAGTTGTGGGGCTCATGAGGACTGATACCTCTTGCAGTTGGGTGCAGTTCAATTTTCATTGACAGTGAGGGATTAAAGGCACAGTGACCTCTGTCTAAAGATAAATAAATAAATAAATAAATAAATAAATAATTGACTACCATCTTTAAATTAATGTAATGAGGCATTATGCCGCGTACCCTTATGCGGCACGTCTCGAAAGGGTCAACGTCATACTGATCTAGCAACCCTTTGGCTGTCGGTAGTGTGTTTGGTGGAGGTGATACCGACAAACCAAAGGGTTAAACTCTCTTCCTTCATGTATCAAATTTCATCGTGATATGATCTTCAGGAATCCCACGCACGTTAATTCCCCCTGACAGCTTTTCTTGTGTAGGAGACAGATTTCTGCCGACATAAAAGTGACTGGTAGAGGATTTCAGTAACTAACGTCAACTCGTCGTGTGCGTCATTAGAAGTTAAAACGTGGAAAATAAATCTTTTAAATATATACATTCTTCATCTTCCCGTCAATGTGTCAAAAAAGAAACGTGATTTAAGTGAGACCAAAATAAAAGGAAGGAAACCAGCCGTACAAGAAATGTGTCTGCACTTATCGCATCGCATTATACAAGAAATGTAATGAGGTTTCGTTTTGCAACGAAGGACTCGCAACAACGAAACGAGACTGAAATCACGGCGGACTGACAACGCTCCAAAACATCTCCGGAGGGCTCATGAGGACTGCCTCTTGGAGATGATTTGGAGCGTTGTCTAAGCTTATGGAACAAGCTGGATATCCGCAGTGATTTTGATCTCGTTCGGTTGTTGGTACTCGTTCGTTGCAAACGAAAACCTCACAAATGGTAACAAAACTCAGCCAGAGAAAACAAAGTACATACCAAAACTTGCCGTGTACTCTCTCGCAGTAAAACCAGTAAGAGGAGATTATCCAGCAAAGAAAGACGCCCGCTTGGGAACAATCCCGGTCAATAATACCACTTTTCTGTTTCTTCTGTCTTTTTTTTATATTTCCTTAAATTGCATCCTAGCACGCTTAGGTAGTACACACCGTTTTTAGTTTTCGTTTTTTATTTTAAATCATCTCATTGAATTTGCCAAGAACACATGAATAATCTCTGATAATAAGCATTACCTGCAGCTCGCACAACATAAATGAATATGATTACTCATAGGAAGTAATTGATTAGCTTTAACGCCGTAGGCGACAAGCTAATCAGGCACTGCCCTTACTGATTTCGCCGTCGATCAGGCGATCAAGAAGATGACGCCCAATTCAAAGGCCTCAGAACATATCCAGAGTCGAGCGGAGGGCTATAAAAAATGTCGAAAAGAATCCAACCAATCAGACGAGGAACGGAAATGAGGTCCAGCTTCGTGAAAGAGAAATACATGCACTTTTTGTATGTAATTACACGCCATTGAACAAGAAAAGAATGATTGATCAGAAAAATAGAAACCCGGTGTTATTTGTGGCGAATTAATCTACAGAATGAATTGTAATTAGCCTTTTCGAAATACAGACTTTTGATAAGGCATCATTATCTTGAGGAACGTAACGTGTCTGTGGTTGGGTGTTGTTTTTGTGTTGTGGACTTTTGTGGTATTTTAATACCGTGACAATGTGAAGGTACTACCAAAGACGAATTTAGAAACCCCAAATAAAGTCAACTTCGCGCATAACGAAGGTCGGATACAACTACAAAAAAGAAAAAAAAACAAGTTCTGACTACACAGTGTGTGGTTTTATATGTCCAATTACTTCGCTTATAACCAAATTTACGACAAACGACGAAGACCTCAGTATTCTATGGCGTTCGCTATATCCGAAGTGCACTGTAATGAATACGGAGAATACTACTTCTACTACTACTACAATTATTATAATGTATAGTATTCTATATCTACTACTACTAGGCACCACAACTACTACCCATTATTATATATATTATTATATAATTATTATTAAGTATTATTATTATTATCTATTATTATATATGAGATTATAGGTATTATTATTATCAATACAGTTATCTTGTACTGGAACGCGGGCTAAAACCAGACCTGGTGACGCTATATGTCGGGTCTGGACTGGTCGGGTGGGCGGGGGGGGGCCCCATCATTTAGGTGTTGTCTCGCGAGAGGGCGCGGGAGAGGGTGTGTCTTGATGAGATCAGTGGTGCGCGGGGGGTTGGGGTGGTTGGTGGGTGGGTGGGGTGTGGGGGGGGGGGGGGGGGGGTTGCATTAAGACCCGGAGATAACCGAGGATTCGATTTTCAGGCAGCGACATCTTACGGGGGATCGCGGGCGGGGCTGGGCTAGGCAGAGAGGTGGGGGCAGTATGTTTCTGGAGGTGGGGGGAATGTGGTTAGAGTTTCCCCGGTGGTTGGTATCTCATGATCCGGCCAGTCACGTGCATTGGACATGATGAGAGGGGGATCTACGGGCCCCTTGTCAGAGATGTGGAGACATGGTCTTGGAATGGAGGAATCCGTGGAAGAGGACGTGTGTCACAGGTGAGCAGAAGAGAGCAACTCGAATATAGGGACCTAACCTATGTACTTTCAGATCACTGCATTACAGGTTGAACACCTTATTTAATTATAACCTGACACACTAAGAGCTTGAAAGTAAAAATGAATGTATTCTACGATAGATAGTCAAGGGTGGTGAGGTAGGGCCGCTGAATGAGCGAGGGGTGGCTGGCCTGGAGTGCGCACCAAAGCTATGGGAGTCTGGAGTGTGAGCGCGTGGGCCGACCGGACCCATGAGAGGCTAAGTAAACTATGATCTTCATCTATGAATGCGATGTAATTGTAGCAGAATTGTCGGAGCAGGGGCAGATACGGTCCTTTTTTACTAGAGGAATTACCGTGGTGTGCCTCAGGCTGAAAAGGAATAAAAGGTAATCGTTGCAAGTGTCAAGCATGATGCGGAGGCGGTTAGGGGGGTGTGGGCGGGTCGACACGATTGATGTGTTATGGTGCGTTATGTCTCCTGCTGACGGAGCGGATGGAGGTGGGAAGAGCGGTCTGGGGAGGGGTGGCCATGACGGGAGATGGCGGTGATGCAGGGGAGAATGCAGTCGTTCGTAACGACTATTGCCTTATGTATCCATGCGCGTCGTCCAGGCACGTCCTTGCGAAATCTGTCTGGTCAGAGGATATTAAGCATACCGTGGTCGGGGCGGCCCGGATACAGTCGCCACCATCGATACACGTCATCAAGACCGCGCAGCTCGTTGCGCTGGACTGCCAGGCGTCACAGAAGATGTAAGGTGAAAGATATAAACCAACAAAAAAGCAACCCGAAAAGCAACAAAACCATATGACGGTGCCTATGCGAAAGGAGAGTGAACTGCGTGATCCAGCTGCAAGAGTGCTGCGGGTGCTCATGTGATGGTGATCATCTGCTGGGTCTTGCTGTCAACTATTGTGTGAATGGTATCAATCTGCGTCGCCTGTGCAGCCGATGATGCGTAAAACGGAGGATTTGTCGAGGATTGTGTTATTCTGTAGCCCAAAGCGCTGGGGGGTTATTTGTATACGGTTTGCTATGAGAGTCCTGTATACTCACGTGGATGGATACCGCGACATGGCGATAGCGTGGCGAGTGGGGGCGTTCACGATCCATGGAAGGACCGGTTGGGGGGCCTTAAAAATAAAGTGCAGAGGCTGCATGGAAATATGGGAGGATAGTGTCGAATTTCTGCGGGGGTGGGCGCTAGCATGGGGTGTGCGCTGCCATTAGGAACGAGATAAGGAAACCCCCTATACACTGTGAGGAAGATGAGGGTCACCGTAAGCAGATACTAGGGTATCACCGTCGTCTCCTAGTGGTCCGGAGCATGGGGGCATTATATCATGTACAATAGTATGGGAATGTGATGTCAGCGTGCGAGAGCAACATGCAGGACGAAGGGCGCATGCGAATCTGGTTCTTTACACTTGGTCAGGATAGTTGCTAGTAGGAGGGGCGTGTGATTAGTATTGAAGTGAAGTGTGTTGTCATATGAGAAGGGCTGGGAAGCGGTCATCAATCGAGGTCCTCGGGAGACACAGAGGGAGCGGGTAAGAATCGACATGACAGTATGGCCATGATATTCGCACAAGCCGCCAGTAGGGGAAAGGGATGGTAGTAGTCTCGTCGGGCTCCAGAGCGGGAGGACTTGTGAAAGGACGCTATTGAGGGGGGGGGGGGGGGGGGGGGGGGGGGGGGGGGGGGGTGGGTGGGGGGGGGGGGGGGGTGTGGGTGGGGGGGGGGGGGGGGTGGGGGGGGGGGGGGTGGGTGGGGGGGGGGGGGGGGGAGGGGGGGGGGGAGGACGCTAAGATGATCAATTATCGTAGCAGTCTGCATGTGGCGTCCGAGTGGTCAAATTGACTAAACTCTGTTACACCGAGGGGTATAAGGGGCCGGCTGGCGGGGAAAAAGAGGGATGAATGTGGACAATCGGGGAAGGGGGGGAGGCGAGCGAGGCGCTAGGGGGTCATGTGGTTGCCACGAGTTTGTCGGAAGATCGGAGAGAAGGGAAACGTCCGCGGGGTGCGTACTGCTGGTTTCCACGGGCGTGAGCGCGAAAGAGCAGAAAGGCGCTATGTGAGTGTGGCATGGCAGCGAGGACGGAGCGGGAATGAAGGGGATAAGCGGGAGATGGCTATCTAGTGCACGATCCGGGATCGCGGTGAGTGATATTAAAGGTGAGCAGGATCGAAGGGGACTACGTAATGGAGGATCGCAGAGGAGGTGTAACATGAAACGAGGAAGACCTTAAGAGGCGGAAGGCGATTGAAAGAGGGGGCTCAATAGCGGGGCAGGTTGTGGGGATAAGAGTCAGAGTGGACAGGTGTGGGGGGTTGCCTCGAGATGTGGTGGCAGGAGCTATACGCGGATGGGTAGCCGGCGGGATAGCTGTGTGGTGAAAGATGGTACGGGATGTGTGATGAGTAGGGGGGTTTGCGGCGACCGCGGCGGAAGTCCGTCATAGGACCGGGGGCCGGTTCGGCCGCGCAGGGGGGGAGGCGGGGGGGGGGCGAGGAGCATGTGTAGGTTGTAGGAAGTGTGGGCAAAAATCGGAGCGTGGATACGCGCAAAAGCGCCCAGGGGGGACTAAGGGGCGGGCGGGGGGGGCGCAGGTAGGACAGTGGTGTAGAACGGGGAAGATGGGTGGGTATGATGTGACAGGGGCGAAGGCAGGCGGCGGGAGAGAGGCAACAGGGATGGGCAATGTGGTTACGGCGGGGGCGGGGGGGGGTGGGGTGGGGGGCGCCCAGGGGGGGGGGGCCCGGCCCCCCTCCAATGTCTCCGTGGGTTGGACATGAATATGCTATGTGCTCAAGTGTGCAGTGCTAGGGACATGCAATTAGCTCACTTTTATTCGTCAGGTTGATGGAGAGAATATAAAGTGGAACGCGATAAAGTTCAAGGAGGACGAGAAGAGACGAAGGACGGAGAGGTGAGGGGGGAGAAAGGAGGATAAGCGGCTAACGAGCAAGAAATATGGCGAGTAATGCACGATTCCACGACGTCCAAAGTGCTAAGGGCGCGGGGGCTGAGGGGTAAGTTCTACATAGTTCTCTTTATGGGTGCGGTGGTACAAGGGGGTGTAGGGGATAGTGTCCTGCGGGGGGGGGGGGTTGGTGCGCGGCGTGGGTCGGCGGCCGTGGGTGTTGGGCGTCGGGTGCGTTTACCTCCGCCTGCGGATGGCGCCTGGGAGCGAGCGATGTCAGGTTTGACTGGAAGGAGGGAGGTAGTGTAGGCGCTTATGCATGGGGGGGGGGGTCTGGGGCGGGGGAGGGGTCTTCGATTCGGGGGGCGCGGGTGGGTAGGTGTGAGGTAGTCGGGGGGGGGGTGCGTGGCGGTGTGTGGGGCGAGTGAGGCGGTCGTTGGCTGATGAGTCAGTTGGTGGGTGTGGCAACGGTCGGTTGTTATTGAACTGGCTACTGTTTGGTTCTCAGAGACCCGTGTGCTTACCATCAAAACACGCGTGATGATGTCCTCAATCACTCTTTCGCTGCCAGAAGCTAAACTTCTTCTGAAACAGGTCAGTGCCAAGCAGAACCCGCAGCAATGGGTTGGCCGTATAACCTCGTGTAGTGCTGTAAGATTAAGATGTACCCGTCCGGGCTTGGTGCTAATCTGGCACTATCCTTGAACTATGCTGTTTTTGTTACGATTGAACTATTTGTAAGAAGTGCCGAGGCTAGGTCTGCTTAACAAATACGGAACTAGACTCTGACAGCACTGAAGAAAGGGGGACGTAAACCAATCAAAAATTACAAAAGAGAGTACTCGGGACCCAATTTATAAAAGGGAGAGCACTGAAGAAATGACCAAACCACACCTCATCCACACCTTCCCATTTAGATTAGATTTACATATATATATATGCGTAAAACCCCTTGCATCCATAGGAGTTCATTATTAGATCCCAGTAATGCAAAGGCCGGTCCTGGGACAGACGTCGGCCGCAGTGGAAACGAGCACGGCTGTGCGCGGGCCCATCTGAGTGAGATCGGATCCACATATGCCTAAATGGCGGGTGCTATTCGAGTTCAGCGCACGCCTGGGATTTGTAAAGAAGTCAACCGATATATATATATATATATATATATATATATATATATATATATATATATATATATATATATATATATATATATATATATATATATATATATATATATATATAATTTTTTTAAATAAATTCTGAGAATGCTGTGCTAATGCCATGGAATTCCAGGCTGGTAAGCTTGCATTGTGTCATCAGGACATCAGCTGTCCTATTGTGACTGCATCGCTTATTAGATCTTTTGAGCCTTCCACTGAACACCTATCACATAAAGCAATAGGGACTACCCCCAGGCGCCCCGCCACCCGCTAGAGAATATCCAGTCTTCCCCCCGAGGGGGGATGCTAGAAAATATTCCCAAACAGATTTTGGACCTGCTGAGTAGATTTAAAGTTTTTGCCGCCTACGACAGGTTTCGCCCCAAGGTGGGGCTCTTCAGGTGGCATACGGCGTAACCTGAAATTGCAAACACAACGCATGTACCAGAAGCCGCCTCCAGAATTTGACTGGTAGCAACCACTAGTCCAGCGTAGATTGCATCCCTAAAGCTTTATGATGTGTTGCAGTGGAAGAAGACAGACTAATTTGGAAAAGGCAACACCTAGGCAATTTTGTGGTACAATTATTCTTTACTTTTAACAAAGGCGTCGCCCAAAGCCAAAAAATGCACTCAATCAGAGTAGCTCCAAAGGACGTAATTTTTTTTTAAATGCGTTGTGTTTGCAATCTCAGGTTACGCCGTATGCCTACCTGAAGAGCCCCACCTTGGGGCGAAACCGGTCGTAGGCGGCAAAAACTTTAAATCTACTCAGCAGGTCCAAAATCTGTTTGGGAATATTTTCCAGCATCCCCCCTCGGTGTTCAGTGGAAGGCTCAAAAGATCTAATAAGCGATGCAGTCACAAAAGGACAGCTGATGTCCTGATGACACAATGCAAGCTTACCAGCCTGGAATTCCATGGCATTAGCACAGCATTCTCAGAATTTATTTTAAAACAATTACGTCCCTTGGAGCTACTCTGAGTGCATTTTTTGGCTTTGGGCGACGCCTTTGTTAAAAGTAAAGAATATATATATATATATATATATAATATATATATATATATATATATAGTATATACATATATATATATATATATATATATATATATATATATAAGTCACAGCAATCACAAGGTCGGCCCGGAGGACTTTTTGCGTACTGGGAATTGATCAAACGGATTGGTTGGTTGGTTGTACATTGCTTAACGTCCCGACAGCAACAAGCCTTTCTAGGACGTGCCAGCACTGCTTGTAAAAAAAATTAAAAATAAAACAAAACAAAAAAACACTGAATATTGAATGTATGTCGCAAGCCGGTCTAATACCCTAAATAAACCTAAGACCATTTAGCAAACACACATCCAATATCAACAGTTACAGGCAGCGCAGACAGCAGGGAGAGTTTAAAAGGAAAATGCAAGTGAATGGACCAAGGGTAGACAGAGACAAATGTCCCAGAGGGGAAAACCCACCCTGTGGGGCTGACTAGGGTGATGGGGAGGGAGCAGAGGAACCAGACAGTCGAGTGTGCTGATCCTGTTACTTTCGACAACGACCTGAATACTTTCTACGCCAGGTTTGACGTCAGGGACTTCAGCACAGAGATCGAGGATCTGTGCTCCTCTCTGCCGCCCACACCGCATGCAGCTGTCACAGTGTGTGAGAAAAACGTTGTCAAGGTCCTGTCTCGTGTAAACCCCAGAAAGGCCGCCGGGCCCGACGGTCTTAAGGGGAGAGTATTAAAAGAGTGTGCCCCCGAACTGGGAGATGTGATGAACACTCACTGTGTCCCTCGTACGTGGCGCTCTTCGACGATCATGCCATTGCCCCAGAAGCAAGACGCAAAAGGATTAAAATATTTCAGGCCTGTGACCCTAACATCTGTGTTGTGCAAGTCCATGGAGAGGGTTGTGTGCAGCCAACTGACCGCCGATGTGGCCGATCACATGGATCCGCTCCAGTTTGCGTACAGACCGCGCAGGGGGGTGGAGGACGCGTGCCTTACCCTTCTTGACGCGGTCTGTCGCCACCTGGACACACCTGGCAACCAGATGCGCGTTCTTTTCATGGTCTTCAGTAGCGCATTTAATACTATTCAGCCATTTCTGTTGCTGCAGCGACTACTGGAGCTTGAGGTGAACACCAATCTCGTTCTGTGGATTAAAGCGTTCCTGTGCGACCGGCCAAAGCGGGTGGGTCTGAGGGTCTCCGAAACAAGTATCAGGCCAAGTGAGTCTTCTAGATCCCTTGTCTTGGCCGGCTCGCCTGATAAAATGGTTCTATCTACTGATGGAATGATTCTGTCAAGGGAGCTGGTGCTGAGCACGGGCGCGCCACAAGGATGTGTGTTGTCGCCTGTACTTTTTATCCATATACACCAACCAGCTCCAGATCAACAAAGCCCTACTAAAGCTGATCAAATACGTAGATGACATGGCTCACGTGGCCAACTTGGAAGACGAGGCCACCTTGTCACAGTATTTTGCAGCCGTCGATGACGTTGCCCCGTGGTTTGATGACAGCTTTTTACAGCTGAATGTCGGAAAAACTGAACAGATGGAATGGGTGGGGGGGGGGTGAGGGAGGGAGGGTAAGAACTTGTTAAGTAAGCCTCTGAAAATCAAAGACCAGCAGGTGGGGATGGTTCCCGCCTTTAAGTACCTAGGCACCGTCATTGACAGCAACACAACATTCACAGCAAATGCTGATCACGTGTACAAGAAAGCCCAGCAAAGACTTACCTTCTACGTAAACTGAGGAGTTTCAGCGTTTCTCCGGACACCCTGGTGACTGTGTACATGTCTCTAATAGAGAGTATCCTTGCCGCCTTTAACATTGTCTCGTGGTATGGCCACCAGACTGTTAAGGATAGGGCACGGCTGTCTAAAGTTGTCAACCAAGCCAGCAAAATTGTTGGTGTAAAGCTGACACATCTGTCGGACATGTTGGAAGGAAGGCTGTAGAGATCACCATAGATCAAACACATCCTCTCCATGGCCAGTTCCAAGTGCTGCCCTCGGGACGCCGATACAAAGTGCCGCTGGCGCGAAGGAATGTGTACAAACGATCCTTCGTGCCATCGGTTGTAAGTGTGTTAAGCTCTGATAGCGTTAAGAGATAAGGCCTGCTGTGATTTATGCACTGACAAATAAGAATGCGGTTTTATATATTACTTTTCTTTTATTATTTATTTTAAATCCATCGCATTATAGTGTGTGTGTGTGTGTGTGTGTGTGTGTGTGTGTGTGTGTGTGTGTGTGTGTGTGTGTGTGTGTGTGTGTGTGTGTGTGTGTGTGTGTGTGTGACCAGAGGCTGAGACCCTCATGAGCCGCCCTATTAGGGAAGCTGGTGATGGTCCTTTCCCCTGACACAAATCAAAAGCTGTGATAAGTTGTGATAGCAAGGGATGGTATTGTGATAGAAGGAGGGGTGATAATGTGATTCAAAGTGATCAATAGAATGTGATTCGGCAAGGATTATAGATTCTAACAGGCGTGGGGAGGGGTTTTATTTAAATATGTGTTTAATTGCTTGTTCGTGTTTGTGAGCCGAAGACAAATTTCCATTTTATACTAATATATTTAATGGAAAATAAAGATTTTTGAATTGAATTTAATTTAATTAAAAAGTAGTTAACCCCACCCAAGTCCCCCAGAGCAGACCCGGATGGGGGATTGATCAAACGGAGAAGGCCGGTTTAGTCAAGAACTCAATCGTTACCCACAAGAAGACGGGGTCTTTCTAAGACATGTGATCGAAAAATACCATCTGCTTTTTATAACTGATCACAGGAATATGAAGCGTGGGCGATGGAAAGCTTATTTCATGACGGATCTGGTAGTTACTGAACAGAACAGCCAAGACGCGACATGGGCATGTGCCTCAGCGAGACGAGTATCAGAATGAGCGCACACTCCCTTGTTTCTCTGCAGTGAGAGGTTGTTTTAATGTGCACATTTTTCACGGAAGGAAAGATCTTTGCTGAGTCTGTACTGACAAACCACAGCTGACGGAATACGTAAATTTACCAACTCAGGTTATTAGATTAATCAGACACTTTCCTTGATAAAATGATAGTCAATTGACCTCCTTGCAGAGTTGCCACATTCCTTCTGCGATAAGACACATGATGGATTCAACATTCGTTGCTTCCCGACTACGTTGAAGACTTCACCTCAATATCTGCTGGGCGAAAATTGTGTAATTTTCTATATGGATCTCCCCACCTATAAAGCTTCTCAAGAATTTTTTTTTTTTTTTTTTTTTTTTTTTTTAGCCGCGGACGGGTCGTAACTCAGTTATGGATATCTCAGCGCAGGCAGAGTTTTCCTGCTTCCGGCTTCAAGACCGTATTTTATGACACACGCTCAAGCTCAAGAGTAACAGGAGGGAACTAATACTCAACCAGTGCGCGAAAGAGCCTCGGGCTCTGTGGGATACAACAGCTGCGGCCGACGACAGCAGATCTACAATTATTTTATGGAAAAAAGCTAGTTTGTCTATTTTATTTTAAAAAAAATAGAAAAGCGACATTTTCATTGTATAACAATGAAATTTCGCTTTTGGCGAAATCCAGTATGTTCTAGAAAATCGATATTGTCATTGCATAACCAAGAAAACTCGTTTTTTCCAAACAATTAATGGGCATACTTGCTTTTGACAAATAACGGCAGATATATGACTAAGAAAAGGTTTGGTGTGACATTTGCATTTGAGTTCATGCCGCAGGGAGCCTGCTTCGATCGATAAACTGAAAATGCATCATTACTGGAAAAACTCAGGGTCGTCATGCATTTTCACTGTGGTCGCATTACACGGACAGCTCTCCCGCCAGATGTGCGCCGTGTACCACTTCTCTCCAGTTTTAAACCCAAGCTAAAGATACAACTTTTCTTATACTCGTTTAGTCCCAACGCACTACAGAAGGAGATAGATTGACCACGTTATCTTAGTTTAAGTTGTTATGTCTTACTTATGTTATTTATGTTTCTGTGAGATAAAGGAAATTATAACAATAATAAATAAGAATAAGAGTACTTTATTATCTCGAAAAGAGAAATTCGGTTGTGGTACATTTATAACAAATAGTACAAACAAGACATACAAACATTATAGCATAATTATGAACATTTTCTCCCTGTACTTGCACAGCTACAAATTCCAAATGGATATAAAGTAAACACTACAAAATCTTTACACATAACTCTTACACATCTCACACAAACATCTATTATGGACTGAACTGAGCGGCACCTATACATTCACACCCACCTCTACATATGCATACATAATAATAATAAGCGCATTAAATAGGCGCTTTATCCCAATTGAAAATCGGCTCAAAGCGCCGCCGCGAACTGAACCCTACAAGCACGCTCACGTGAATCACGCGCATTCACTCACACACTGTACATAAACACAGAACATTCACGTGGTGCTAAGGGCAAGCTCAAGCGAGCTACTGTAGTTTTTGGAAATTCAAAATTGTTTGTATTTGAAATTTGATTAAGTGGGCTGAAACTGATACCAAAGTGGAGGGGGAGGAAGAGCCGGAGTACCCGGAGAAAGAAACCACATAATACGTGTGTTTCAACCTAGTCCTAACCCTCACTACATTACTACACATTATTACACAAGCTGCATAATTAGAGTCTACCGTAGTAAAATAATTAGTGGGTAAACACTCAGTAACAGCAATCCCAGTATGTACACAATTTTATGCTTGTCGCTTAATGAACAAAAGTATATGAGTTCAATTCAATTCAATGAGGCGCCAAGCTAATCTGGCACTACCCTTGAATTATCTTGGTCAGTGCAAAACCTTGCAACTGGTACATGGTCGTTTGGTGACACCTCCAAATGTTGTGAAATGCAGACGTGGGATTAAAAGGGTTAGGGTGCATGAATGACCTCCTGAAAAATACCGCTACCGACAGCCAGAGTTAACACGGGAAATCCCTGACTGCAAGAGGCATATGTGTGTTCCCCATGTGGATGGTAAGGGACGTGTGAGAGACAGCACAAGCTGTGCCTCTTTCCATTCACGCACAAAAAGCATAAATCATCATCAATATCATGCGGTGGAGAATCCTCTCTACCAACCGGAAGCACAGCGAAACCATAGGCCAAACACCCAACATCCTCGGAGGCTCTCGCAGGATGTGGGCGGGGGGGGGGGGGGGTTGGGGGAAGGGAGGAGGGCTAATGAAAATCTGTCTCTTCCTGGTTTGAGTCAGTTACGTTATTGTTCTTATGTATATGCGCAGTGTATCGGTCACCCACTGTGTATAAGAGCGTGAACTTCGCAGTGGTTAGCCCAGCAACGCTGAATATTTGGCTGAACACAGCATAGCCCAGACCTAGGCGAAAGTCACTTTAGAATGCAGAAATCTAAAACGTCGGTCACGGGGAAATTGACTTATACCTGGGCAAGGTAAAACGCAGTTGTTTATGTTGTTGTTGTCGTCGTATTTGTTATTTTTTAAAAACAGAACTTGTTAAAGAAGTCGTGTAAAACGAGCATCTAAAACATACAGTAACAATTGACCAAACCATATAAGCTACATTAAATAGTTTGTGAAAATGTACATTGTGATTTTCTGGAACATTCCTGCTGTGTAAATGCATTCCAACCAATCGTTGAAGCGGACGGTATGGTGCAACATGGGCACGTGAAGTTCCGATAGGCAGACCCATTCAGGGATCTTTGATGGAGATTAACTCATTTTACCCCAACACCGAAATCTGCAAGTTTCCCCGTTGTCCTCTGAAGACTGCATTGAGGTGCAGGACACAGATCGACCGCGATAGTTCAAGGGTGATGCCAGAATAGCTTGGCGCCTATAGGCGCCAAGCTATTCTGGCATCACCCTTGAACTATCATGGTCGATCTTTATCTTGTTGTGGTGTGTCTGGGGTAGAATGAGTTAAACACACAATTGTTCGCAAAACATGGACTGCTCAGCACGTAAGACATAAACCTAAGCGCCGTATGCAAACATGACCTATAAACAGTAACCAGACAATTTCTCACAAATTAGATTAATGTCAAATGGTTGAGAACCAAACCAAGATGCATACGCAAGTGGTTTTTTTTTCTTCTAAATATTCTTTGCATTAAATACATAATTGTCATCAAAACATAAACTGCTCAGCACGTACGGACCGCAACCATGACCTATAAACAGCAGCCAGCTAATTTCTTACAATATAGGTTAATGTCATTTGGCCACTTACCAAACCAGATACACACGCAAGTTTTTCTGAATATTTTTTTGCATTAAAGGGAGAAAAGAGCTTCTCTTGGGAGGATTCAGCGAAGTATGGCACGACTGCTTACGTTTCAGTTGCATGTGCGAGCTGAAATACTTCGTAAACCACTACGTAAGGTGCTCCGTTGCAGCAAAGCACCTTACGTAGTGGTTTACGCAGTATTTCAGCTCACTCATGCAAATGACTCCTAGAGTACTGGCAACAAACCTCGCCAAATAACACGTGAAGAGGCTACAGTTTCCAGTACCCGTGCCAAGACTACAGCATCTTCAGACTTCTTCCCATTCTAGAGTCAGACAAAGTAAACTTCAGAGAGAAATATATCTGGATGCTTTTGTCTCCTGGTTCCTTTCACTTCTCGACGGTTGCACTTCAGGTCAAATAATGGAACCACCTGAGAAACGTGCAGCGACAAAGTCACTCAGTGCAGATTTATTGGTCATGATAGCACAAGGGCGGTGTATGAGTTGCGTGACGCGTGTCAAAGTGCCAATCTAACCAGGCACTGCACTTGAGCAACTTCGAGAAATCCATCTCACAAAGTTGCTGCTATAAGTGCAAGAGGAAGCCTTTCGTCACTGGGTGTTTAATTCTGGCTACTTGCCTAATGTTGGTGGTCAGTGGTCGAATAAATCTGTATACATCCTCCGTTTAAAGAGGTAAATGGGTCTGAACTAATTTAGCAGGAAGCAAAGATTGTCACGAGCACCCTGCAGTCGCAGGGGCTCATGAGAATCTATGCCTCTTGGAATGAAGCGGAAGGCACAAAATGTACTCACTCAAAGGAAATGCACATCTCGATGGTCCCTGTAGCATCTAGGTACCCATGTTGTTATCGCGGTTACGTAAATCAATCAACGCAATTGGAATGGGTCGTTGACCTACCGAATAAAGTGTTCTGAGCTCGGAGTAAATTGGTCAACGTCCGAAAAAAAACCGCAGAAAACAACGAAACGCCGTGTACCAGAAGAACCATTCTAATCACTCCAATATTTGTGAAATTGAAGAATGGAAGATTCAACAACTACGATAACACGAGAGTAATGTCAGAATGTAGGGCGCCAGTCAAATGTGTGTCAGTTTGGTCGCCCAAAAAATGTGTGCCATTTTGGTCGTCCATCAAACGTGGGCCATTGTGGTAGCTCATTCAATGTGGGCCATTTTAGTCGCCCATTAACCCTTATCAATCGGAATACGCCAGTGTGTGAAATAAGCTTGACTAAAATAGTTAAAGGGTAGTGCCAGAATAGCGTGGCGCCTCTAGGCGCCAAGCTATTCTGGCACCACCCTTGGACTAAAGCCATTAGTCTATATCCTTAACTATAAGTACTATAAGGTAGCTTGCATAATATGGCAGTGTACAAATTTGAAGCTTTTAGCCTCAGTATGATATGGGTGAAATGAGGGTCATGCATTTTTGTCGCTCCTTAAATGTGGGCCATTTTTGATCTGGAAGTAAAAGTGATACAACTAGACTGACAAGCGCACGATTCAATTTAACCCTTTGGCTGTCGGTAGCGGTTTTACTGAGTCGCGATGAGTCATGCAGGAATCATCGCGACTGAAACCACTATACCGACACCCAAAGGGTTAATATCAACAGCTTTCTTTTCATTCTTATCTTCGTGGGTACAGGTCTTAGCCCGCTTTATCAAACTCTCAAATAGAAACGATCCAAAAAGCTTAGTAGATCGCTCGAGCTTTCTCTAAGCACCATGTGAGTGTACTCTGTGTTGCTAATGCGCGTGTTTCATATGAGCGTGCTTTGTTGGGTTCAGCCGGCGGCGGCGCTTTGAGCTGATTTGCAATAGACGATTTCTGCACCGTTTAAAGCGCTGCACCAGTAATTGTACTTCTTCTTTGCCCTTACGAAGTGCAAGGTTATATCTGATGCAGGCAGTTTGTAGGTCTCTGATAATAAAACCGTTGTTATGTGGTGATGTAGGTCAGAATTGCACGTGCTTGGACACTGAAGAACAGTGTACCATTATTTACAAATCTGAAGACACATTTCAGCACTATTTGTGTTTGTTATGACTTGTCGACACACCTAATTAACTTGAAAATGAAGCAGTTTGGACACACAACAAAAGCACACGCGTAATCACACTTATTTATTCTACGCGGCCGTTAGCTTGTCAATCTATTATTAGCTGTTTCTCGTACTGAAAGCGTTGTTTGTCTAGAACGGAGTGGAGTCATTGTCCGGTTACTTGATATAAAGACGACGTGTGCTGAACTGGATTGGCCTGCGTCTAAATGAATCATAACTTGACCTGTGTATAGTGTTTCGTAACCATCTGTTACAGAAGTGTAGCGCCGGCTTTGAACAGTTACGGCGAAAGTGGGCCTTCAAAAGCCAGGACAAACATGCCATATCGCATGTTTGTCCAGGCTTTCGATCACCTTTTGGTCCAAACCGACTTGCAATTTGGACCTGCTTCCGGACGTCTGTTGTGATAAAGCGCCCACATAATAACGGTTTTATTATCAGAGACCTACAAACTGTCTGCACCAGACAACCCTGCACTTGGTAGCCGCAAATAAAAAATACAGCACGGTGCAGCGCTTCGAAAATCGCACGGTTTCCGCTCAAGGCTTTGCCGAGGACGTGGGTTATTGGCCTGGCCGGATTTTAGGCTATACAATGTTATGCCGGATGAACTTTATCTTGCAGCCATTTCTGGGAGTCCTTGGAGAAAGAAACTGATTGATTTCTGGAAAGAAATAATTGACGAAATGAATACTGCCGCATGTGTGAAAAAGTCCCATCTCACGACCCTACAATTATTTTAACCTGTTCAGTGCCAGCTGATGCACACTGTTTTCGCAATCTTTTGTATTCCCCGCACCCCCCCCCCCCCCAAAAAAAAAAAAAAAAAAAAAAAAAAAAAACCGGGGAAAAAAAATTATGTCCAAGAAACATGGATTCAAAATGGTGTCAGCAAGAGGCATAGAACCTCTTGAGCCCTGCAACTGGGGGGGGGGGGGGGGCTCATAAGGATCTATACCTCTTATAATCAGGTGGTGTTCATCAGGAAACAATACACATACGTGTGTGTTATTAAAGAGGTTTTGCTGAAAAAAGAACACAGATTTTACATAAGTAAACAGATACCAAACAAAAGAAGAAACACAACAACGGAAAACAGATTTACAGCTGCATTCATGACGCCGAGACAGTGGAGCAGTATCACAAAACGAAACATACTCTCGCCCCGCCCCCGCGTCTCCTCCCGTCCACCAGCCCCTCCCACCCCCCCCCCCCCTCCCCCCCCCCCCCCCCACCTCCCACAAAGACAAAGAATGCGTTTCATATAATAATATGGCATACGTGAATCATATACTGTCTGCGTGAATGAATTTGGTGAAGGACGGCCGGGGGTGAATGAACTCATTGCATTTATCCTTTGGCTTTTTGTCGTAAGGATTCCTATAGGAATGACCGACAAAAAGCGTTACCCGCATCGAATGCGTTTATTAACTCATTCAGCCCTGACGCACTACAGCAGGAGATGGGTCGACCATGAAATCCAAGGGTTGTGCCAGATTAGCTTGGCGCCTGTCGGCGCCAAGCCAATCTGGCACTGCCCTTGAATTATCATGGTCGATCCATATCCTGCAACTGGTGCAGAGTCGTTATATGACGCCTCCAAAATTTTGGAAATACGGCCGTCGGGCTGAATGAGTTAATGTAGCTCCCTGGATCAGACAGCGTATTACTGTGTTTATCGGAGCCTGCAGGATTGCAAAACGGGCATGATGTATGACACATTGGTTTAAGACACTGGTTGCCTCCCGGCTCGATTCGCTACCGCCCAGCGGTAGCAAATCGAGGGAGACAGCCCGTGTAGATGTATAGAAAGCTCGATGCGAGTGCTGTCCCTATCGCCTTGTGACTAACTCAAATGTTTAGATGAAACAAAATTGTGTAATCGCTCACTTACGTGCATATCACTTATCATTCTAATCCGGCCTCACAGCGACGGCTCAATGAAGTGATTGATACTGGTAACAATAAGAGCTACAACAGAAACAAAACCCGTTTTGAGCAGCCACTCTCGCGACTGCGGGGGCTCACTAGTGATGGTTTACGTCTCTTGCAGCTACAGCGTTCGTCTTACCCCACCAGTTCAGGAGATAAATCTTCCTCTTTCTGTCATTGGTGTATTATGTGTGTGCTATGTACGTAACTGTGCGCGTGAGCCGCTGAGCGTCTACGTGCGTGCTTGATCCCAGTTTGTGCAGACAGCCCTACAGCTTCGTGTTCGTTATTGCAGGAGTCCAGCATGGCTGTTTTATGCTACTACTTAACCCATTACATCCTGAGGCAAATTTTGCTTATTGTCCTATGAAGGCAATCTTGCAGATTATGCGGCAGATCCACCACTTTTGTTCAAGGGTGGTGCCAGAATAGCTTGGCGCCTGTGCCTCAGGATGTAATGGGTTAAGTAGTAGCATAAAACAGCCATGAACTCCAGAACGAGTGGTGGTCCAGACTCGCACAGAGGACCCAGCTCTGCGCTGACAACGGTGACTACAGGGGCTTCTACGAAGCACTGAAAGCACCTAGGCACCTGGTACAAAGTCCCCTGCGAAGCGCTGATGGACAGGCACTCCTCACAGATAATACCTCCATCTTGAACCGCTGGTCGGAATACTTTCAGGACCTCTTCGGCGCTGAGCGCACTGTTCAAGAAACAGTCATCCTCCTTGAAATCCCACACCTTCCATTAAAGGTTGAATTTGGACGAACCGCCCACCGCCGAAGAGACCCTCACAGCCATCCACCAGCTCAAGAGTGGCAAAGCAGCAGGCATTGACGGAAACCCGCCAGAGATATGGAAACATGGAGGCCCAGCACTGCACAACAAGCTCCACGACCTATTTCTCTGCTGCTGGGAAAAAGGAACACTACCAAAGGATCTCCGTGATGCAGTCATCATCACCCTGTACAAGAACAAAGGAGAGAAGTCTGTCTGCTCTAATTATCGTGGAATTACCTTGCTGTCAATTGCCGGGAAAATTCTCGCAAGGTTGCTCCTGAATCGGCTGGTACCTGCCATCGCTGAAGACCACCTCCCAGAGGGCCAGTGTGGCTTCAGAGCCAACAGGAGTACCACCGACATGGTCTTTGTGCTGAGACAGCTTCAGGAGAAGTGTCGCGAGCAGAACAAAGGGCTGTACGTAACGTTTGTCGACCTAACAAAAGCGTTTGACACTGTGAGCAGGCAAGGTATGTGGCAGATCCTGGACTAGGCTGTCCCCCCAAGTTCCTCAACATGATCGTCCAGCTCCACGGGGACCAGCAAGGCCAGGTCAGACTAAACAGAGACCTCTCAGAACCATTCCCCATTCGCAACGGCGTGAAGCAAGGCTGCGTGCTGGCACCGACCCTCTTCACCATCTTCTTCAGCATGATTTTCAAGCAGGCCACAGTGGACCTCGACGATGACGACGCAGTGTACATCAGGTATCGTCTCGATGGCAGCCTGTTCAACCTCAGACGACTGCAGGCCCACACGAAAACCCTAGACCAACTGATTCGTGAACTGCTCTTTGCTGATGACGCTGCCCTCGTTGCACACACAGAGAGAGCCTTGCAGCGCATTACGTCCTGCTTTGCAGATGCCGCCCAGCTCTTTGGACTTGAGGTCAGTCTGAAAAAGACAGAAGTCCTTCATCAGCCAGCACCCAAGGAAGAGCATCGCCCTCCCCACATCACCATCGGCGAGTCTGAACTGAAGTCTGTACACCAGTTTACCTACCTCGGCTGCATCATCACGTCAGACGCCAAGCTGGACAAGGAGCTGGACAACAGGCTGGCAAAAGCGAACAGTGCTTTCGGGCGACTATTCAAGCGGGTGTGGCACAATCAACAGCTGAAAAAAAGGCACCAAGATCAGCGTGTACAGAGCTGTGGTCCTCACCACCCTGCTGTACGGTTCCGAGTCCTGGGCCCTATACCGCAGCCAACTACGACTCCTCAAACGCTTTCACCAGCGCTGCCTGCGTACCATCCTCAGCATTCACTGGAGTGACCATGTCACCAACGTCGAGGTCCTTGAACAGGCGGAAACTGTGAGCATCGAGGCTTTGCTGCTGCGGACACAGCTTCGCTGGGCGGGGCACGTCTCCAGGATGGAGGATCATCGCCTACCCAAGATCACTCTGTTCGGCGAGCTCGCCACTGGACACCGAGACAGAGGGGCACCAAAGAAGAGATACAAAGACGGTCTCAAGAAGTCACTTAGTGCCTGCCAAATCGACCACCGCCAGTGGTCTTCGCTTACTGCGGACCGTGACACCTGGCGCTCCACCATTCACAAGGCAGCCGTCTCCTTTGAGGACTCTCGCAGAGCTAACCTCAAGGACAAGCGGCTCAGGAGAAAAAAACAGAGTTGTCGTAACTCAGAATCCTGACCAGACCTTCCCCTGCAGCCACTGCGGTCGAACCTGCCTGTCCCGGATTGGCCTCCGCAGTCACGAAAATGCCTGCAGACGACGTGGGCAAGCCCTATAGAATCTTCGTTCGCGAAGTCAAGCCAAAAAGAAGAAGGAAGAGAAGCATGGCTGTTTTATGCTGCTACTTAACCCATTACATCCTGAGGCAAATTTTGCTTATTGTCCTATGAAGGCAATCTTGCAGATTATGCGGCAGATCCACCAGGCGCCAAGCTATTCTGGCACCACCCTTGAACTATCATAGTTCAAATGTATTTCAAACAGAAGTGTCTCAGGATCAAATGGGTTAAATACAACGAAATGCAGGAGCCAAAGAAAACTAACGTAACATTCGCAGGAAAAAAAAAAATTCCACTGTTAACATTTTCAACCGCTTTCTCCGATTCCATCGATCCAACCGCTAAAGCGCTAATGCCGCATAATTCATAAACAATTCACTCTCGGGGCTGCAACCGAGAACACTTCTCCCAGAGCAGTGCCAATCATCTTCACCATCTGCAAGAGGCATAGATCCTCATGAACCCCCGCAATTTGCGGGGGCTCATGAGGATCTGTGCCTCCTGCTGGCTTTGCTGGCATACATCTGTATTCCTCTGTGATAGAATATATATGGCGTTCGGCGTCAAATAATTTGCATGGGGCTCATGAAAACATACTTATCTTTCTGGTCTTATATCTGCGTCCCTCACTGGCACAGGCCAATGGGTGTGAGGTGTAAGCGAATAATGATCTTCATCCGGCATTCTGCAAGAGGCATAGATTCTCATGAGCCCCCGCTTTAGCGGGGGCGCATGAGAACCTATGCCTCTTGCCCGCCCCGTCACTTACATCTCTATTTCTCAGCGACGGAGGTAGGTGAGTTTTAGATGCAGACGCATGAGAATATTAAAGCTGGGCATTAGCCACTCAATCTGTGTGTGGCGCGCCTCGCATGAAATGAGATGCAGTGAGCTGCAAGGACCGGTCAAGTGCATTAGGGAATAATACAGAGGAGCAGGGGGAGACTTCAAATCAAGTTCACTTGCACAAAATCGCGGGTCAAACTTTTGTTGGGCACTTTCCAATGCCACTCGAATTTCTACTTGCCGCAGCCTTGGGCCGATGTCGATATGAGGACTTTAGCTCATTGGGGCGGGATTTAATTCCGGCGCAGTGTTCGTGAAAGAGCGCCGTGTACTTCACACGAATAGTGGTAAATACATGTACTACCCGTGTTAAGAGGTGATATTTAAACGCAACGATCATCCTGTGCCTGTGCCAGCGAGGGCACTTTGAAATCGATAAAACCTGTGGATTTGTTAGTCAGTTATTTAGTTAGTTAGTTAGTCAATTAGTTTACTTCCTTGCTTGCGTACTGTTTGTTTGTTTGTTTGCTTGCTTGTTTGTTCAGTTGTTCGATTGACTGACTGAGCGATTGGCCGGCTGGCTAGATGACTGACTGAGCGATTGGCTGGCTGGCTGGCTGATTGATTGATTGATTGATTGATTGATTGATTGATTGATTGATTGATTGATTGATTGGTTGGTTGATTGATTGATTGATTGATTGATTGATTGATTGATTGATTGATTGATTGATTGATTGGTTGGTTGGTTGGTTGTGGTTGGTTGGTTGGTTGGTTGGTTGGTTGGTTGGTTGGAGCCAGCTGGTTGGTTGACTGACTGACTGACTGATTGATTGATTGATTGATTGTTATCATTCACGCCGTGCATATGGCAAGCAGAGAAGCCTACCTCAGGGAGAGGTGTATCACAATCAAGTTAAACGTGAGGGCGAATAAGACACTGAGAAGTAAAATCAAGGGCGTAACTGTGGACACAACTCATCCGAGTGATGTGTTAGACAAAGGCCGAACGTGGAAAACTGGCGTGACAGAAACCGGAAACAAAAGCCATTGCGCGCGCCGCCGGCAGTAGCATCACATGTGTTTAGCTTTAAGTGCCTTATAAATATTCATGGTGACGCGCGCGCGTGAATGACGGACGCAAGTGCATGATTGTTTTTTTCGTGTTCAAACAATTTCTTGTGAAGCCGTGGGAGGAAATGCAACGTATGCTCAAAATATTTCATGTGTAATCCGTCCGGTCGGTGCCAAGGAAATTTGACCATCACTGACCAAACTGCAAGAGGTATAGATCCTCATGAGCCCCCGCAGTTGCGGGTGCTCATGAGGATCTATGCCTCTTGGTGACACTACTTTGAATCCATGTTCCTGGGATAACTAGGTTTGTGTGTGTGTGTGTTGAATTAACGAAGATTGCAGAAACACAGTCTGCATCAGCTGGCACTGAACGCTGAACACATTGCACTAAAATATAAATCTCACAAATTTGAAAGTTGTCATCTGAAAAGTATATATCCGCTAAGGTGATGGATCGACCATGATGGTACAAGGGTGGTCAGTTTCAGAATAGCTTTGCGCATTAACCCCTTCCCTACCACTAGAACGCATATTTTGTTTCTGAAACCGCCGGCTTTGTTCATTCAACGACCAAAGATCACAACCGTCCAGGGAAGATGGATGCAACCTGGTTCAAGTAAGAAGCATAGATCCTGGTGAGCCCCCTCAACTGCAGGGGCTCATGAGGATCTATACCTCTTACAGTTGGGTGGTGTTCCGTTTTCCTCGGCAGTGAACGGGTTAAACACATTGAGACTTTGGAGTTGTTCCGGTTTTGAAGACTGCAGCATGGCGGTTGAGTCCGGAGATCATGATATTACATCGATCGTGATGGTTCAAGAGTGGTGCTAGAAGACCTAGAAAAGCTTGGCGCTTTCAAGCACCAGGCCTTGTTATTCTGGTACCACCCTTGAACCTCCGTGGTCAATTATGTCTCTTTCTGTCCAGAAGGCTAAACTAATGTTTTTGCTTCGCCCTCAGTAAGCCACGTACGCCGGTGCAGCACACTCACTGAGACTGCGCCATGCCCACCAACTAACCAAAGTCCATCTAGCCAGTACTGTACCAATAGGAATATTCTTGTCACAGTTCGCTGGCGTCAACCCCTTAACTACCGGGGCAAGGCTGCAAAGGCATAAATAAATCCTCATGAGCCCCCGCAGTCGCTTCAGTGTTATGTCTCTTGTTAATCCTACGTTCGTTATGTTTTGGGTCCCATCTTACATTGCGTTCTTCGGGCGAATGTCGGTCGACGTGCAGTCGATCTGTTCAGCCGGACGCGAAAATCAAGTTCATGATCATTGGCAGCGAAGGGCCGGCTAAAGATGCATATGATCATAAACTAATGTACAGTATGACAGATAACTTGGTTACTGAGACGTTATCACCACTTTACAAATCACTTATCTGACTGTGACACATCACACAAAACAAGGTAAGACAATTTAAATATCACATCCAGTTCAAGACGCTGCACACGTCACCCAACACTACTCAAATGTTTAACGACTGACGTCATTAACCCAGTACTTCCCGGTACGCCGGTTTCCTCAGTGTTGCTGGCACTAAACTTAGAAAAGCCAGCTCACCACGAAACGGGAACAAGAATGCTCCCATGACAGTGATTTACTGATGCCGGTAGAATCAAACGGCAGCTGGTGCCTTCGCGCGCGTGAATGCAGTGGGCAAACCTCACTTTCAAACATTAGCAAGTGTCTAAGCATTGCACCCAGTCGCAGCAGCTGCGGGATCGCCGACTACGACAGCTCAAGGATCATGCCTCAGTGACCAGCTAAGCGTCAGTCTCCATGTTAGTCAGGCACTGCTCAGGAGCTACCATGGTCAATGCATCTCCAACGCCTGGCACTGGAGCTAGTACCGGTTGACAAGTCAGTAAAGGAGGTGGTCAGACTGATTGGCCGCGCCTCTGTATAAATATTCAGAACCAAGTTTGCTTATTAGTGGATAAACACACAGAGACCGGTAGACAGCGTACAATAGATGGCAAATTTATATGTGTGCTGGTCTGTGATTTTGGTTTAAAATCACAGACCAGCACACCCATAAATCAATTTTCTAGGTGTCTTCGTCTGTTGACAAGACACAAGCACGCATGATTAGTATAATGATGCTGTGAGCAAGCCGCGCTCATACGAAACAGCCCACAGAATGGAAACACACTAAAGGAACAGATAGTGACTGCATGCCAGTTTGTGTGATTTTGAAGCTTACGGCTGGAGGCAGCAAGACCTAAAATCACAGACTGGCACACATACTGGTTCGATTATGTTTGGCAGCAATTTTTCGACAGAAATAGAGTCGTTATCACCCCTACAAAAGAAAAAATTGCGGGATACCCAAAGGAATCTTTTATGAGAAACTTCTCGAACGAAAACACGATAGCGTGATCAAGGGCTATTTTCTGACTAAGAAGAAGAAAGCAAAATTGGACCCCTCCCTTCCCTTCTCTATCTCATTCGCCCCCCACCCCCCACCACCCAGCATCCCCCCCCCCCCCAACACACACACACACACCTCATTCTCACACTTCCTTGCGCCCTAGGGCGTTTCCTGATATTACATTTGCACGCGGCCTACCCCTAACCTGGCAGGTCTACTACCCTGATGGATGAAAAGAAAAGGGGAGACTGCCAGTGCTCATATTTTAGGAAGCATACAAAGTAAAGTAGGTAATAGCACTGTCAGGGGAGAGAAGTGTGCATGATCGACTAGTGATCATAGATCTACTGTGGCCAAAGCACACACAAAAACAAAAAACAACAAACAAACAAAAAGATAGGAAAGAGGGGGTGCGCTAAGAAAGTGACTGAAAGCAATGCATATGGAAACCCCCCCCCCCCTCCCTCGGAGGGGGCGTATCACATATCCCACCGTTTCAGCCACTCAGTGCATGGAAATTTAAATCTAGGTCCCCCCATGGAGGGTCCAGATATTTAGCCGGTGTGGACAACTGTTTCGGTCTTGGCGATCTCTTCAGCACACCATCGGCAATACTGGAGGAAGGCAGGAATTTCTGCCTACCTGCAATGACAGCCACATTTTACATCCCATGCCACCACCTAAAGCTAAATCTCCATGCACCCTAAAAGAGAACCTACCAAAAGGGGGGAAGGGGTTGCAGTCGATATTGTAGTAATAAATGAAAAGAAAAGGGGAGACTGCCAGTGCTCATATTTTAGGAAGTTTAGAAAGTAAAGTAGGTAAGAGCACTGTCAGGGGAGAGAAGTGTGCATGATCGACCAGTGATCATAGATCTACTGTGGCCAAAGCACAAAAAAAAAAAGAAGATAGGAAAGAGGGGGTGCGCTAAGAAAGTGACTGAAAGCAATGCATATGGAAGAGCCCCCCGAAGGGGGGGGTCCAGATATTTAGCCGGTGTGGACAGCTGTTTCTTCCATATGCATTGCTTTCAGTCACTTTCTTAGCGCACCTCCTCTTTCCTATCTTCTTTTTTTTTTTTTTTTTTTTTTTTGTGCTTTGGCTACAGTAGATCTATGATCACTGGTCGATCATGCACACTTCTCTCCCCTGACAGTGCTCTTACCTACTTTACTTTGTAAACTACCCTGATGGATGATTGTGTGGCTCATGGATGGGCGCATGATACCATCAGTTCTTTAACTCATTCGAGACGAAATGCATCCGGATACGCGGCTTAAGCTGCTTATCCGGATGTCGTTCGTCTCGAATAAGGTTTTTTTTTTTTTTTTTTTTTTTTTTTTTTAAAGCCACCAGTCGGTGTCTTGTAAACACTGTCACAGCAGGCCGCATGTGTGTCCGTGAGAGGATGGGAACACTGTCGCGTGATTGTTTTCTGGGGCATCGTATAGTTGGTATATCTCGTCCTGTACCTAGGTTAAACGCACCAGTGGCGCCATTACTGCGATTTTAGCATCTGTCCGCTCGCTCGGACGGGTCCTGTGCACCAGAACTGCGCGCGCAGGTGTGTGGTCTCGTACGTTCCCGAGGGTGGGGAGGGGGGGGGGCGGGAAGGTGGGGAGGAGGGGGTGGGGTGGGGGGTGGAGGGGTGTCTGTGTGGGAGCGGGAACAGGGACCATACGGGGCAACTCTCATTCAAGCACCTAATCACCCATTTGAATGGCGTTAAAAGTGTGGTTGAGAAATTCTTTCGTGATCACGTGCTGATTTCCGTATTTTTCCCCCTCCATTTTCTCCTAGCATCATTTTCTCCCTAATTCCAATTTTTCTAATACATCTTTACAGTGCACAGACAGGAGGCCAAAGAGCTGCTTCAGAATTACAGCATTCTCTCCTGGCGCGGCACTTTTAAGCGCGAGATGGCTATTGTACTTTAAGGGCAGTGCCAGATCAGCTCTGCGCCTTCGCGGCAAGGGTTGAAGGGTTGTCTCCGTCTCCGTTGAGACAGACTGGTTGTCTCCGTCGATTCACTACCGCTTTTAAGGGCAGTAGCGAATCGCGGGAGACAACCAGTATGGGAACCTGGGCCAGTTACATGAGTGAGCTTAGTCCTGCGCCAGCCACTAAACAATTAAGTTGCTTCGTCATAGCGGAGCACCTTGCTTAGCGGCTGGCGCAGGACTAAGATCACTCATGCAACTAGCCCCATGGGCTGAGGAAGACTGAAAAAAACGTGAGATCTATAATCAGCCAGACCGCTTTGGGAAAACTGAGGTACAATTTAAATAGTGACTCTTTTAGGAGACCCCCGTGCTTGGAAGGGTGGAGAGAGAGAGAGAGAGAGAGAGAGAGAGAGAGAGAGAGAGAGAGAGAGAGAGAGAGAGAGAGAGAGAGAGAGAGAGAGAGAGAGAGAGAGAGAGAGAGAGAGAGAGAGAGAGAGAGAGAGAGAGGGAGGGGGGGAGGGGGGAGGTACGATGTGTGTGTGTGTGCATGCGTGTGTGTGTATGCGTGCGGCGTATGTGTGTGTGCGTGTTTTGTGTGTGCCGGTGTGTGTGTGTGTGTGTGCGGCGTGCGCGCGCGCGCGTGTGTGTGTGTGTGTGTGTGCCGTGTGCGTGCGTGCGTGCGTGCGTGCGTGCGTGCGTGTGTGTGTGTGTGTGTGTGTGTGTGTGTGTGTGCGCCTTTGTGTGTGTGGTTATAATCCCAAACAATGGCATAATGATAAATGCAAGGGTTTTAACGCATTCAACTCCTACACGCCACGGCAAGCTATGGATCGAGCTTAATAGTTCAAGGGTTGTGCCAGAATAACTTGGCGCCCATAGGCGCGAAGCTATTCTGGCACAACCCTTGAACTATCACGCTCGATCTGTTTCCAGAAGTGTAAAACAGTCTTCAGGGGGCAAACTTCAAAATTTGCGGATTTCGGTCCTGGAGCAGAATGTGTTGGCTATCGATAGCGCTTTTTGTCGTGCTGATTCACGGCCTGCAGCCAAAGCGTTAAAATGACCAAGCAAAAACGACGCACGATTCGGAATAACACAGACAGAACAACGCACTTTTTTTAGTTTTGTCTTTGATTTCCAGCGAGTCCCATATTGTCTGTAGCATTTGTCAGTGACGCAGCAATACTCGTAAAGATCTAAGCCTTTCGGGAACCAGCAGAACATTGTCCGTGATCATGTATTTCTAGTGTCACGAGTGTTTAATTGTGTCCATTGTTGTCATCCCCATAAAAAAGTCAGCGAAATCATGAGATCTCCGATCTAGCGAAAAATGCAATCCACCTAAACATTTGCTTATTGACCTATGAAGGCTACATTACTTGATTAGGCGCCAAGCTATTCTGGCACAACCCTTGAACTATAGTCATACTTATTTTAAGCAATGGGTGTATCAGAATAAAAAGGGTTGTCATTCGAGACGCGTCGCTTTAGAATACGCGGCATAAAGCCGCGTATTCGGATGCCGCACGCCTCGAACACGTTATGTGCCTTGAAAATGCCAAAGGTGCTAAACTCATCCACGGGCAGGAGCACAAAAACAGAGGCCCAGTGCAAGAGACACTGAACTTCATGAGCCCCACATACGTGGGGGTACATGAAGATATGTCTCTTGTTGGTCTCATTTGTAACCGTGCGTATCACGTAGTCAGGCTGAACCCCTTCAGTGCCGAGAAAATCTGAACACCACCCAGCTGCAAGAGGTATAGATTCGGGGGCTCATGAGGATCTATGCCTCTTGCTGGCATCACTTTGAATCAATGTTCCTGGTGCGCTAAGTCTTTGTGTGTGTGTGTGTGTTGAATTAATGAAGATTACAGAAACAGTCTGCGTACACTGAACGAGTGAATACAAGTGAATTGTGGATACATCGCTTTGGAAGCTGGCGGAAGGTGTCGAATATGTGCACTCTGAGAGAGAGAGCGAGCGAGAGAGAGAGAGAGAGAGAGAGAGAGAGAGAGAGAGAGAGAGAGAGAGAGAGAGAGAGAGAGAGAGAGAGAGAGAGAGAGAACGAACGAACGAACGAACGAACGAACGAACGAACGAACGAAACTTTATTTTCCAAAGATTGAGATATTAGGCGCGCACGGGCCTTTCTTACAATCTGTCCTTGCTAAGCTACTTAAAAAAAGGAACACCACCCAAAAAACAAAAAACTAACTAATAATAAACGTCACACACGCGCATACACACACGCACACAGACACACATATACATGTACTCGTGCACATGCGCACTTTTGTACATACATACACACGTACGTGCGCACATAATTATCTAACATATAAGTAGGTATGATATTTTGTGTACTATCAAAAACAAGTTAAAAAACAGAACAAACAGTTTGGAGGCTAGATGGAAAAAACAATAGCAAAATTTCAAAAACATGAAGCGTATTATGTCGAGAAACAAAGAAGAAGAAACGATGATCATAACGTTGTCTTAGAAAGGTAATCATGTAGAGAGAGAGAGAGAGAGAGAGAGAGAGAGAGAGAGAGAGAGAGAGAGAGAGAGAGAGAGAGAGAGAGAGAGAGAGAGAGAGAGAGAGAGAGAGAGAGAGAGAGAGAGAGAGATGGTGGTCAGCAAACAGCTTAACGTCAGATCGTTAATTCGATCCTGTCTAGCCCTTTTCGTGGCCAGCTCTTCTCCACGGTGGTAAGTGACCGATGCTGATCACGTTTTCTTCAGCAGCGAGGGAACCTACTGGTGGTCATTTCCTTAGCAGTGGCAATGACAAAACCTGTGTAGCGCCAAAATGACTCCAGGTGGATCAGACGTAAGAGTGATTTTGACGTGCTACTATCCTCATTGTCACGCCTGGTCGATCTGGCGAACGTCAAAGTGATCCCAAGCCGATATGGCGGATGGGGTCATTCTTGCGTGTGCGGCCCGAAGCACTACAGTACGAAAAAGTATCGACCGTCATAATTCAAGGGTAGTGGCAGATTAGTTCGGCGATAGTAGACAACCCTTGAATTATCATGGTCGAGCCATCTCCGGCAACTAATCTACAGTCGTTGGGTGACACCTAAAACGATTTGTGAAATGCGGCCTTGACTTTAATTTTGTTAAACAATACACACGCCTGTTTAAGTTGGGTTTAACCCCTTGACTGCTAGCCTACTGACGACACCGTTCAGCGGAAAAGACAAGTAACGACGCGTCTTTTCCGTCGAGCGGTATTGTCAGCAGCAAAGACGTTATATTCGTTTTGTCTGTTTTGCAGCAAGTCTCGAACACCTACGTTATTTGCAGCGTATCTGTGTGCGGCACTTTGAGGTCGCTGTCACCGTTTTCTTAACGTGACAGAAGTCAATCATTCAGTCTCAAGCAGCCAATTAGTAGATTTCCACACAGACGCCAAGGACACAATCTTCTATAAATCGTACACAAACCAAGGGGAATCACTCAGCGCTGGACAGACAAACGGTTAGATCCCCTGCCCCCACCTACTGATCAGGCACCCAATCGCCAGCCCACAGAGAAATACGCAGGTATAAAACAAGGCGATCATCGGCGTCCTCAAAAAAAGATTCATCAGGTCTCGCTTATAATCCATGTCTTTCTCCGGAACTTAGGAAGTAGGCAGGAGAAACATACATACACAAACACGAAGGTGCATTACTATATGTGGTCGGGTAAATACCCTCTACTCACAAACCAGATAGGTGAGGCTAGCGCTGGCAGAATTGTACAACAAACCAAGGGGAATTACTCAGCGCTGGACAACAGTTAGATCCAGTTGGGTAAATACCCTGATTTCCCACAGTTGATGCACAGAACATTACACAACAATGTAACGATACAAATTTGCCTCGAGTTATAGATACATGTACTCACAAACCAGATACTGAGGTGAGGCTAGCGCTGGCAGAATTCTATAAATCGGACTCTACACTATTCATGTTAACTCATTCAGCCCGACGCACGTATTTCCCAAATTTTGGAGGCGTCATCTAACGACTATGCACCTGTTGTAGGAGATTGATCGACCATGATATTTCAAGGGTAGTGTCAGATTAGCTTGGCGCCGCCAAGCTCATCTGGCACTACCCTTGAATTATCATGGTCGACCCATCTCCTGCTGTAGTGCGTCAGGGCTGAATGAGTTAAAACCCTCACAGCCAGCCATGACATATGTTGCTTCAAGACTGAATCTTTGTGAATTAACCGCTAAACAACCCCAGCCGGCCAAGGGAAATGGATACATTGTGGTGTCAGCAAGTGGCATATAGATCCTCATGAGCCCCCGCAGATGGATCGAGTTCACTTGTTCGCGGCAATGAAGAGAATAATTCAGAATATATCATAAATCTAACAACAAGATTTTTTTGCTGTAGGGTCCCTCAGTAATGGAGAGCTATGTTTGTCCAAGCTGCTCTATTGTCTTCTGATTAAGCAACGTGCATATAAATGGGGCCAGCAATAGGTTATGCATTTTCATTTAATGCCGTATCTATGGGGGCTCATGAGGATAAACTACTTTTGTAGTTGGGTGATTATTTTTGCCGCGTCTCGACAGTAAAGGGGCTTCACTTTATGCTCAAGTTGTTAGAGATCCTAGCACCATGACAGCTAAAGGATAGTGTCCGATTACTTTTGTTGCGTCTACAACTCCACGAGAATGGTGGCACAAGTGTAGTGCGGGTTGCAACATTGTGACACAAAGGGCAATGCCTGATAACTTATAGGTGCTTGGCAAAGTGAAGGAAACGGATCGATTGCGATGGCACAAGAGTAGTGTCCGAATAGCTTGGCGCCAAGATAATCACACACTACTCTTAAGCTATCATGGTCGTTCGATCTCAAACTACTAGGTGGGACGCGTTTGGCTCTGGGAATGAAAATTATCAATACCATAAATAGAGGCCAGGAACCGGTATCAAACACAGGTCGCTCGCCACAAAAGCCAGTGTTTACCGGTCCTTAACCCGACAGTGTGAATGATGGAAAACTAACAAAACAGGAGTGGACCGCTTCACTCGTTCGGAGACGCGCGGCATCGCGCCACGTATCCGGAGGCGGCACGTCTCGAATGTGTTAACACACTGAGCCTACAGGTCGAAATTCTCTAATCGAATTCTCAGATTTGGAAAATAAATCGATCGTACAATGGAATTTTGCATTAAGCTCTACGTAAAAGACGCGGGAGGTAGATCGGCCATTGCATATTTAATCCATCCTCGCCGAGAAAAAAAAAAAAAAACCTGAAATGATCCGACTGCAAAAGACATAGAGCTATGCCTCTTGTTGACTCGACTTTGGTACCGGTCTCAGGCCACTTTACAAATTTCAAATACAAGCGATCAAAACTCTCTGTAACTTCAGTAGCTGACTGGCCCTTCGTTTGTCTTGTACTGTGTTTGTCTTAAATGGCGTAAATCCGTGTCTGTTTCGTGAGTGTGTGTGTTGGGTTTCAGGCGCGGCGCTTTGAGTCGATTTCCCCGAAATTGAGAAAAAGCGCCTATATAATAACGGTATTATTATTATTATTATTACTCGCTTTGCATCAATGTTCCTTTGACGACTGGCGCTCAATCGTTGTTGAATTAACTCATTCAGCGCGACGGCCGTATTTCCCAAAATTTGGAGGCGTCATCTAATGACTATACACCAGCTGCAGGAGATGGATCGACCATGATAATTCAAGGGTAGTGCCAGATTAGCTTGGCGCCGACAGGCGCCAAGCTAATCTGGCACTACCCTTGAATTATCTTGGTCGACCTATCTCCAGCTCTAGTGCGTCAAGGTTGAATGGGTTAAGAAAGACTGCAGAAACATTGTCTGCGTCCGGAGGCAGTGAAGGGTTGAAGGGTCCTCTGGCTGCTTAGCATCAGGTGTTTTTTTTTTTTTTTTTTTTTTTTTTTGCAGCCAGTTTTAGCATAAACAGTTGTAACCCTTTGGCTGTCGTTAGCACCTTTTGTCGCGACAAAAAGCGCTACCGACAGGCAGAGGCTTACACGTTGCTGTTTACCAGGGCTATGTAATAGTTTGCTCTTGTGGATTAGACTTAGTTTCCAAGGCAGGCACAGATAATATCTCCAGACACCGCGTATTTCCAGAAATAGTAAAAAAAAAACTCTAAGATCAGAGGAATGATGAGTTAATACCACGTGTGTGCTGGTCAGTGAAAATGGACCTTGCGTTTTCGCCGCAAGGTCTAGATTCGACAGACCAGCACAGATTTACACAACAGAAGACCTTGAGGACGACGAATTCGAACACAGGGGGAGCGAGACATGCGGACAAAAAAAAAATATAATGGAAAATTATCTTTTAAATAAGTAAAATGTGAAGGGGAAACAAGTCGATCTATCATGATTTTTAAAAAGCAGAAATGTCAAACACACCAGCATCGGCAATGTGTAAGTATCAGATTTAGTATGTCACTATTATAGGAAGGTTTTTTATATAGATTTTAGTATCTCTTAGTACATTATTAGATTTAAGAAGTCATAGATGTTTATAGATTTTAGAATGGCTTAGTACTAATGTACTTATTAATAATCTTGTGTTTAGAAATATTGCAAAATCCTCTTCAGAAGTCTTGGGTTTCGCCAGAAAGAAGAACAAAGACTGGTTTGACGAAAACAATGTAGAGATCCAGGAACACCTAGCAAAAAAAAGAGCCGCCCATCAGGCCCACCTAGCCCAGCCTTCCTGCCCTGTGAAGAAATCTGCCTTCCGCCTCGTCTGCAGCAGTCTCCAGCGCAAGCTCAGAGATCTCCAGAATGAGTGGTGGACTAGACTTGCACAGAGGACCCAGCTTTGTGCTGACAATGGTGACTACAGGGGCTTCTATGAAGCACTGAAAGCAGTGTATGGCCCCAGGCACCTGGTACAAAGTCCCATGCGAAGCGCGAATGGCCAGGCACTCCTCACAGATAATACCTCCATCTTGAACCGCTGGTCGGAATATTTTCAGAGCCTCTTCAGCGCTGAGCGCACTGTTCAAGAAGCAGTCGTCCTACAAATCCCACACCTCCCAGTAAAGGTTGAATTGGACGAACCGCCCACCGCTGAAGAGACCCTCACAGCCATCCACCAGCTCAAGAGTGGCAAAGCAGCAGGCATTGATGGAATACCGCCAGAGATCTGGAAACATGGAGGCACAGCACTGCACAACAAGCTCCATGACCTCTTTCTCTGCTGCTGGGAGGAAGAAACACTACCAAAAGATCTCCGTGATGCAGTCGTTATCACCCTGTACAAGAACAAAGGCGAGAAGTCTGACTGTTCCAACTATCGGGGAATTACCCTGCTGTCCATTGCTGGGAAAATCCTTGCAAGGCTGCTCCTGAATCGGCTGGTACCTGCCATCGCTGAAGACCAACTCCCAGAAGGCCAGTGTGGCTTCAGAGCAAACAGGAGCACCACCGATATGGTCTTTGTGCTGAGACAGCTACAGGAGAAGTGCCGCGAGCGGAACAAAGGGCTGTACGTACGTAACATTTGTCGACCTAACAAAAGCGTTCGACACTGTGAGCAGGCAAGGCATGTGGCAGATCCTGGAGCGACTTGGCTGTCCCCCAAAGTTCCTCAACATGATTGTCCAGCTACACGAGGACCAGCAAGGCCAGGTCAGACTCAACAATGATCTCTCAGAACCATTCCCTATTCTCAACGGCGTAAAGCAGGGCTGCGTGCTGGCACCGACCCTCTTCACCATCTTTTTTAGCATGATGTTGAAGCAGGCCACAGTGGACCTCGATGATGACGATGCAGTGTACATCAGGTATCGTCTCGATGGCAGCCTGTTCAACCTCAGACGACTGCAGGCCCACACGAAAACCCTAGACCAACTGATTCGTGAGCTGCTTTTTGCTGATGATGCTGCCCTCGTTGCACACACAGAGAGAGCCCTGCAGCGCATCACGTCTTGCTTCGCAGATGCTGCCCAGCTCTTTGGACTCGAGGTCAGTCTGAAAAAGACAGAGGTCCTCCATCAGCCGGCACCCAAGACAGTGTATCGCCCTCCTCACATCACCATTGGCGAGTCTGAACTAAAGTCAGTGCACCAGTTTACTTACCTTGGCTGCATTATCACGTCGGACGCCAAGCTGGACAAGGAGCTTGACAGCAGGCTGGCAAAGCGAACAGCGCTTTCGGGCGACTTTTCAAGCGGGTGTGGCACAATCAACAGCTGAAAACAGGCACCAAGATCAGCGTGTACAGAGCTGTGGTTCCCACCACCCTGCTGTATGGTTCCGAGTCTTGGGCCCTCTACCGCAGCCAACTACGACTCCTCGAACGCTTCCACCAGCGCTGCCTGCGTACCATCCTGGGCATTCACTGGAGTGACTATGTCACCAACGTCGAGGTCCTTGAACAGGCTGAAACTGTGAGCATCGAGGCTTTGCTGCTGCGGACACAGCTCCGCTGGGCGGGGCATGTCTCCAGGATGGAGGATCATCGCCTACCAAAGATCACCCTGTTCGGCGAGCTTGCTACTGGACACCGTGACAGAGGGGCACCAAAGAAGAGATACAAAGACTGTCTCAAAAAGTCACTTAGTGCCTGCCAAATCGACCACCACCAGTGGTCTTCGCTTGCTGCGGACCGTGACACCTGGCGCTCCACCATTTACAAGGCAGCTGTCTCCTTTGAGGACTCTCACAGAGCTAGCCTTAAGGACAAGCGGCTCAGGAGAAAAAACAGAGATGCCGCAGCTCAGAACCCTGGCCATACCTTCCCCTGCAGCCACTGCGGTCGAACCTGCCTGTCTCGGATTGGCCTCCGCAGCCACGAACAAGCCTGCAGACGTCGTGGGCAACTCCCATAAAATCTTCGTTCGCGAAGTCAAGCCAAGAGAGAGAGAAATGTTAATATTTTTTAGCATTATAATTGTTTTCAGAGTATTTATAAGAATTATTAACATGAAGTGCTAAACAATAAAAAGACCATAAGATACAAATAATTTCTTAAAATCAAATTAAAAAGGACAGCAAGAGATGCAGACGAAAAGACGAAGAGGAAAAAAAAAAAAAGAACGAAATAAGACACTTTTCTACTGAAAAAAAAAATGCTATAATTATGCGTAGGCACACGACAGCGTTGCCGGAAGGGTAGTTTTCGGTGTCCTCGCCATGTACCCACTCCAGATCTTGCATGTCCAAGAAATTGTTCTTTTACATCGCACGCGCTTCGTGCCATTAGGCGTCTCTCCTCTCCTCGGCTCCTTTCGGCTGAAATTTACTTTATCTTTGCGCTCTTCAGTATAAGACGCTGCTGTGCTTGGCCCGGAATTTCTGTTCTGCCCGCTTCATCATTCTTTGAGCATCGATCCGATATAGCCGGGAATCGGAAGACCTGGTCTCGACTCAAGGCTCTGTATCTCTTTCGATTTTTTGCAGAAGCCAAGTGCAGAAAAAGGCTCGATGGTGATCCGTTAAGGGCAGTGCCTGATTAGCTTGGCGCCTGTAAGGCGCCAAGCTAATCAGGCACTGCCCTTGACGGATCACCATCGACATATTTCATGCAACAAATAAAGTAGTGCGTTCAAAATCAATTGCCCCCAAAACGTGTCATGTGGCACTAACGGCAAAAGAGTTATTTTCGAAGTCTGGATGCCCAGTGGTGTTCTTCGTTCAAAAACACAGAGGTATAATATCAGGGATGCTACTAGCACATGCGCAGGCTCCAACGAGCAGCTAGCTGCAGCCTGCACTAGGATATGAAGATCTATGCTGCATATGCCTCTCGCCGTGAGTTAGTCTCGACCGTTCTGACGGTAACACATTCGAGACGTGCCGGCTGAATTCGTATACGCGGCTTATCCCCCGCGTATCCGGTTGAGGTGTGCACGTCTAAAAAAAAAGCCGTCACCGGCTTTACACTTCCTTATCTACCGTTTACATAGATCATCTACAAATAGAGGATAGATACTCATGACTCCCTGTAGCTGCATTTGCTCATGCACATCTACACCCCATCCCCAGATACAGAATGTCCACGACGGAAGCACCTAGCCCACGTCGGTCCGAGGACTTTTATCTTACTAGGGTGTTGGCTTTTCTTATAGTTTTACTGAGGGAGGCTGCCCACGTTTTCCTGAGTGTCTCACATGCCTTGCACTTTGGTCGCAATTTTGGCTGGCCGGGACTGCCTGTGCTATTTATCGTCAGCCTCCAGACGAGGATTCCAGAATGTTGTTGCGGCTGGGCTGTCAGTGTTAGGGACTGAAGATCAGGGTCGTGTATGTGTTTTAGGGCAGAAAATGGTTGATTGGACGCTGCGTATAAGGACATGGGGCCAGTGAGCTTAGTCCTGCGCCAGCCGCTAAGCAAGGTGCTCCGCAGGACTGAGCTCACTCATGCAACTGGCCCCTGCGGCACAGATTGTACAGTGGCAGTGGGTAGAAAGTAAATGAAGAGGGGACAGGGTGGGGTGGGCCGGGTTTGGGGTGGTGATTTGATTTTTGTTTGTTAGTTTGTTTGTTTGTTGGTTTGTTTGTTTGTTTGTTCATTGGTTGGTTGGTTTTTGGTTGGTTAGTTTGCGTGTTCGTTGGTTTGTTTGCGTGCTTGTTTGTTAGCTGCTTTGTTTGTTTGTTAATTTGATAGTTGGTTGGTTAATTGGTTGGTTGGTTAGTTGGTGGTTGGTTGGTTGGTTGGCTGGTTGGTTTTTTTGTGGGGAGGCAGACAGCTTGAAGGAGGATGGGGAGGATTTGTGGGAGGAGGTGGGGGTGAAGGAGCGGGGTATGACGGGGCTTACCAATAAGTGAAGGCCACTGATAAGGAAGAGGACACTAAAAAAAAAAAAAAAAAGCCGTGAGAAACTGAACACCAAAAATAGCCATTTTCTCCTTTCGCTTCTCGAGAGTGGATTGTTACTACGTCTTTCTCTAGCATCCTCATAATGATTACATCGTATTTTAAGCGACCCACTATCGACAAACACACATGTTTACAGGACGTACGCACGCACGCACGCACATCCACACACACACACACACACACACACACACACACACACACACACACACACACACACACACACACACACACACGGCACACACACACACACACACACACACGATCAAACCTAAAAAGGGTAACTTGACCCTCTTACAACACGCAACACGACCTCCAGCTCTTTCAGCCGGATCTTGGGAGCACTATCGTACAATCCCATGATTTAACCCTTTTTGGCTGTAGGACGCAGATTGTTTTAACATCATTGTAAATTCAACGTCAAAGATCTCCAGCCATGGAAGAATCATAGACACAAATGAAGTGGTTCCAGCAAGAGGTGTACATCCTCATAAGCGGGCTCATGAGGATCTATACCTCAGTCTCGAAGTTAGGTGTCGTTTACCTCGACGAAAAGCGCTATCGACAGCCAAAGGGTTAACTCTGTTGCGTCACTCTGCTTTGACCGGCTTCTGATAATGCTGACAAATGACCACTCCTGTGTTTCTCAACACATTCAATACCCAAACCGTGCGCCGCAAGAGGCAAATCAGCCTTAACAGCTCAATTGCAGTGCCTTATTAGCCTGACGCCTTTAGACCTTGACTTTTCGATCCTGATTGCTCAAGGCGCCAAGCTAATCACTCACAACCCTTAAACAAGTGAAAAATCAATGTGCCAGTCATACTTGACCTAAACAAAATTCATTTATTGCAAGACGGAGACCACAGTGCCGATGTGACAAGCTGGTTAATCCATTAAGCCCTGACATACTACCTAAGGATCGGCTGTACTGTGATTGTTCAAGAGTGGTGCCAGAACAGCTCGGCGCCTAGAGGTGCCGAGCTGTCCTGGCACCACCCTTGAACTATCATGGTCATTCTATCAACTGAATGCGTTTGTAGGGCTTCCCCTTTTGAGAATTTCCAGCTCAGTGCTCAATGGGTTAACAAACACACTTGAGCTATCACGGTATCAGTACCACGTCATCTCCAGATATCAAGCTGCAAGCGCCAAACTAGTCTTAAAGCAGTACACTTCAGCAACCGAGATTGAGTCCTCTCTAGTGAATCAGACCCCGAGTGGGGGTGGGTGGGGAGGAGGGGGGAGTGAGGGTGTGGGGTGGGGTGTTCTTACCAAGTATACAAAAGGCTATCGGGCCCGCGCACAATCGTGCGCGGACCCGCCACTGCGGTCGACTTCGGCCCCATAGCCTTTTGCGTACTGAGTAGCAGACCGATTATAAACGTGGGGTACTTGACTGTGGAAGTGGAATGAGGTGAAAAACATCCTGGCTCTCTGTGACGCAAGTAAACCATCATGCCTTGCGTATCTGAATGAACACCTCTCAAAGGAGACGAGAAAACACTCGCAGCTTGAGAGACAAGCCATCTCCTTCGCACGAAACACGCGGCCAAGAATGACGCTACAGTCGCAGGTTGACAGGCAAAGCATCTGCTCCGCGTGAGACACACACTGTCACACAAACTAACTGGAAATGTTTTGACAGCAACAGTTGCGAGTCTTTCGTGCAAAATCTCGCTCAGTCGGCAAGATCCTTCGCGGCCTGGATGTCCAGTACTTGTCTGTTCCGTAGATTACAATTCAAGGTCCACGCCGAACACGAAAGTTCAACGGGATGGTGTCAAAATAGCTTGAATAGCTTGGCGCCAAAACACAGACAAAAATGAAACAAATACGTGGCTGAAAAAGGCGCGAATCTGTATCTGCAGTCTGACGAATGTTACGTCAGGATCGGGTGTTCCACATATGTATACTACAATTAAGAGACAGATCAGTGATAGCTTAGGGGTGATGCCAAAACAACTCTGCACCTCTAGAACATGATATTCCGACGCGGCCAACCTTGAACTGTGATCATGACCGACCCACATCCTGTCGTACTGGCAGAATTTGACATCCGGGTCCATGCCCCGTAGAGATGTTAGTCCAGGGAGACTCGATGGGGTCACCTTATACTCTCGCCCGGGGCAGATGACAACAATTAATCAGCATGAGCCTTCAAACCTTATGAATCCTCGCATTTAACACATTCGAGACGGGTCGCATCCGGATATGCGGCTGTAGCCGCGTATCCAGATGCCACCCGCCTCGAATGAGTTAAATGATGGAATCGTGCTATCTTCTGTGTTTAACGTTCCATCCAGTATTCAATACTAACAATCTTCGTGAGGAAAACGCCTTCCAGAGCCTCTACAGTTACCAGATCTCCTCAGGACCCATATTTCTTTCTGGCCTAATTCACACTCGCATTCCGCGAAGCATGTGCGAGAGGGGAAGAGAGATGGGGAGTTCCATCTGCGGTTGGTCATCACAAAACCGTGTAGTCAAGTGGAACGATATGACGTAGACCCTTTGCCGTATTTGCCGGCACTTCAATTGTGAAGGTTTCCGGATGAAAGACCTGTGACATTGGCTGATCCCCACGGAGACGATCGCCGCGAACTACCCAATACGCAAAAGGCCCTCGAATGTAGGTAGTTAGTTATTTGGGTTTAACTCCGAGCAGGCGACTAAAGCCATCTCACGGCGGCCTCGAATGTAGCATGTATTGCCATGTCTGATAAATTGGGCTGTGTGACGTAACTGTATGTCTAAGAAGAAAGTGTGGATTATGTAGGAGTGTACATAAAGTATATGGTACGACAGAGAAAAATCCCATAAGCTCCAAAGGCTAAAACAATATTCTGTATCCCTATAGTCTGTAACACAATATTTCGTAAATCATATCAACCAATCAATGAATCAATGAATTAATCAAGCAAGCAAGAAAACAACCGATCGTTCAATCAATCATTGAGCCAGTGTTACATACTGTGCGCACCAAGCATTAAACTGTACACACAGCAAGCAGGGAACAACGGGGCCGATGAAGATATTTATGTCTCTATGAAGATCTTTCCTCTTGCGGTATAGCATGGCAAAAGCTTAACCCTTTGGCTGCAGGGAGCGTTCTTTGGTAGCTTGAAGTTCGCACTTTTTGTCGAGTTGATTCCTGAAGGAATCACCTCGACAAAAAGTGCTACCTTCATGTGCATCCAAAGATTAAATACACAGCGAAAGGAGTAGTGCAAGATTAGCTTAGAGCCATGCCTCAGTTGCATGAACGAATTTAAATGCCGCGCAAGCCATGAAGCAAAGAGCTCTCGTATAGCAGACCACCTTGCTAAGCTCACTCATAGACATGGCCTCTGGAAATTAAAACTTATCTTACACAACGACTCTTGAGCCACTTGAACTATCACGATTCGTTGTCAGCAGTTAGTACAACAGTCTGTATAGAAGCCTTCCAAGTCTCGATGTTCATTAAAGCCAACAGCTTCAGACAAAAAGCGGTTACAAGTTCTCAATGTCTCCGTTATAAATATTCGTATTATGTCTCCCGATAATGCTGGATATAGGGCTACCTCAGCTTATGAAGTCTGAATGTGGTAAAACGAATGCCTTTGTGCTCTTCTTCTCCTTTATGCTAACGAGAATTCTTCCGTTGCGCAAAAGGGGCAGAAGAAAAAACCTCAGTCACGTGTGCTCATTCACATGGATAAGAATAGTTAGTTATTTGGGTTTAACGCCGTGCAGGCAACTAAGGCCATCTCACGGCGGGCACATGGATAAGAAAGATAAAAAAAAGGTCTTAACTCATTGTGCCCGAGGTACGAAATATCCACATTTTGGAATTATCCTCTGAGGACTGCATAATAATACAGGAGACAGGTCGACTATGATATCTCAAGGGTGGTGGCAGAATAGCTAGGCGCCTATAGGCGCCAAGCTATTTTGCCACCTCCCTTGAACTATCATGGTCCAGCCATATCTTGCTGTGGTGTGTCGCTAACTGAGTTAACTGAGGCAAGATACCATTGATAACACGGTGTATAGCGGCGAATGTTAGCAATCATTCAAAGCCCGTCATGGAGCAGATTGCAGACTGACTGTAGTTGAATAGCGCAACATTTACATTTGTTGCCTTTTTTTTTTTTTTTTGCGTCTGGTATTCAAATCTAAAGCATAGAAGTTAAAAAAAAAAGGTAATGGCAATCTAGATTTTGAAAATGGGAATTGAAATAAAAACAAAACAGAAAATGCCAAATAAAAATACAAAATGAAACAGCCAGATATATTAGTGACCGAAAGCATTGCTGTTGAGAAATATTGGAACGTTTGGATTTTTCCCCAGAAACAAAACACGAGTTGTTTTCCTTGGCCAAATCGGTTGAAAAAGCTATAATTTCCTTTCCTTTTCGGTAACTTTGAAACAGGAAGACAGAACTTTAACTCACTTACGACGTGACCCATATGGACACGCGACAACTTGCTGCGTACTTATAAACGGCACGTCCCGAATGCGTTAGCCCGTTTCACTGCCGAAAAAAATCGTAAACCACTCAAATGCAAGAGGCACAGATCCTCATGAGCCCCCGCACTTGCGGGGGCTCATAAGGATCTATGCCTCTTGCTGAAACCACTTTATATCCATGTTCCTTTGGCAACTGGGGATCGTTGACGTTGAATTCGCAATGATTTTACTGGCAGTGAAGGGGTCAAATGTGACTGAATAAGCCGTAACTTCAAAGGGTTACCAAACAGTCTGATGGCATCTCAGTCTTAAACATCATCGATTTTGTCTCATATGTCCGCCATGACGTCAGCATTTACGTACCATAAAGGCCCTAAGCTACTGGCCGACGGCTGGAAATAATTTATGATCCTTCTCCATTGATCTCAAGCAGATACGGTCCCAAAATAAAAGCCCTGAAATGTTAGGATCGTGCGCATGAAATGCAGCCATGACTTTTTCCGGTACAGATAAAACGCCGTGTACCTTTCCGTTGTCATGTCTACTTTGAAAGGGGACTTTTCCAATAAAATAAAAAAAGCGGTAATTTCTCAGCGTTTATATTATGCAGGTAGGAAGCAAAGACTAGTAAGGGAGAGAACTGGGCAGAGTTCTCTCCCTTACTAGAGCTTTCTTTTTTTTTTTTTTTTTTTTTTTTTTTTTTTTTTTTAACCTAGCTTTTACCTTATTCTGTTGCATAAAAAAGTGAAAAAGGTCCAACCGAAAATTCCTTAGATTGTTCTCTCCTGGTGAGTTTGAAGTTTGTTTCCGAAGAACCATTTGCTTGTCGGTAGCGCTTTTAGTCGCGATGATTCCTGCAAGGGATCATCGCGACAAAAAGCGCTACCGGCAGCCAAAGGATTAACCCATTCGCTGCCAGTGATCACGCATTTCACGTCAGAAACCGCTGCACATTGATGGAGTGACATTCGCGAAAAGAACACGAACTAAATAAATGCGACCAGAAATATGCATGAAAAACATAATTATGACCAACAAGAGACATATTAATGCTCAGGAGCCCCCGCAGTCGAGGAGGCTCATGAGGATTTATGTTTTTTTGCAGCTGGTTAGCGTTCGCCTTGCACCGGCAGTTAAGGGGTTAAACGACTTTGGTGGATATTTTATTGCTCGTGGACACAGCACGTGAAACGGAATAAAAATTCCCAGTCGGACAATGCTCCGATGCCTTCTGTTATGTCCTAGAAGCCATCTTAGGTGGAGTGATCGAGTGGGAAAGGAAACTTATCTTCTTCACAGCTGAGTTCCCAAAGGATGGAGCAGTCGCTCATGACCTCACACAGTAGTGGTAACCAGATAGTGATGATGGATGGTAAATACCGTCATCTCTGGCACTAGCTCGTGAAGGGACAAAAAGTGTAACCTGTTTTTGAGCAATCGTCTTTTTTTTTTTATTTGCAAAAAAAACAAAACAAAAAAAAACCAGGCGCTCTCTCAAGAGAAGTCTTGACGGGCAACAAGTGTCATCTGCCATTTAGACCATCATAGGTGAGAATAACCCAAGGAAGAAAGAAATACGCGTAGAAAACACAGTTACCACAGAACTGTGTTGTAACTGACTTGTTTAAGCATGTCTGTGTTTGTTTTCCCCGTCTTTGTTTGGGTTAATTTCTGCATTCAACACGCTTGGCAGTCATCTTTTTGGCCTGGATTGTATCATTGTGAACATTGTGACGGGTGCTGTGTTTTACGCACTCTGTAACCATTTCATTTTTTATACTAAAAATGGCATTACATCGTCTTAGAATTGTATATTAACAACTTCAATGCTACCTACTAACAAGAGACATAAAACCTCATGAGCCCCCGCAGTCGCGGGGGCTCATGAGGGTTTATGTCTCTTGCTAGTCCTATGTTCCTTACGCCTATATCTTGGTCCCGTTTACATCTGTGTTGTAACCGCGACTGTCGATCAGTGTGCAGTCGTTTGACTCGCACGCAATTCGAGATCACTGGCCGCGAAGGGGTTAAAGACACAATCCCGAGAACTCTGGGCACGGAACACGCAAAGACGTTGTCGATGGTGCAAATGTCCTCCAGACAGGAAAACATCAGGTGGATGTGACAAAAAATAATCTGTTGTCGCAAGGTCTGTGGCGGCTGCAGCAGCCTTGTGACAAAAGCTAGTTGAAAGGTTAGGAGGTTTTAAACCCTTAGTTGCCAGGAAGCAGAAACTCCGCGCCTGAGACTACTGCACATTGACCGACAATCGCGTGAAGAACACAGATGTAAATGGGACAAAATTAGGCACGAAGAAACATAGGACTAACAAGAAACATAAATCCTCATGAGCCCCCCGCCGCGAATGCGGGGAGATCATGAGGATTTATGTCTCTTGCAGCTGGGTAGCGTTCGCCTTGCCCCGGCAGTTAAAGGGTTAATCATATTGTCGCAAAGTTCGCCACGGTTCTTTATCGGAGTCCCATCAAGCTTAGTGACAAACTGTTGTGGCGACTGACCCTGCAAGCGGCTTTGCAACAAGGAAACAAAATTGTAAGACAGCGCGAATAGACGCCACAGAGAGTGCCCAGGTGCGTTTTTACAAGTGTTACACTACTGCAATGCTCGTTACAACCCAACGGCATGAAAGATTGGAAAACGTAATGTGCTGTGAAATTAAAATCACCTTAGGAATATCACCGCGTCGGACATTGGATTTGTTTTCGGTCTCTCGACGTCAGTCTAAAGGAAGATGCATAATTATCTTCCTTATCAGAAGAGATCGGTTGCAAATTGTGTACTTCTTTGTATGCCTATTTTGAAAAAAAGTTAAAACCCTTTTTCAAAATAGGCATACAAAGAAGTACACAATAAAACCCGAAATATTTATAAATTGTGTTTAACTGTCTTTTCTAATCAATCCAGACCAAAAAGGTGACTGCCAAGCGTGTAATATGCAAAGAAGTACCCAACGGAGAAAGAAGCACGCTTAGAAAAGACGGGTACAACACAATTTATTAATATTTCGGGTAAATACCCTTGACAAAGGGTATTTACCCGAAATATTAATAAATTGTGTTGCACCCGTCTTTTCTAAGCGTGTTTCTTTCTCCGTTGGGTACTTCTTTGTCTTTTCTAAGCCTGTTTCTTTCTCCCTTTTGTTCTTCTCTGCAGTTTGCACGCTTCGCTGTCATCTTTTTGGTCTGGATTTCGTCAGTCTGCTGAAGTTTCAAGGAGATTTGGGAGACTGATCGCAACAATTACAAACAATGCTGGCATGAACATTGCAGGATCAACATGTATCTCAAGACCATACGTCACTGAAGAACATGGAACAGTCAGTGCTTGTACGTAAGCAGACGGGGAAGAATAAAGAGCTGATAGCGTGATCTTGATCTCTTGACAGTATGGTTTCTCCTCCACTTTTGGGGACCATTCATCAAATGCCTCCTCCAGTCCAGTTTTCCATGCTTTTCTAGGCTGGTTCAATAGAACCTTCACAAGGAGACAAAACTGTACCTATGTCTCCACAACGGACAGTAAAATGCGATATTGTTGTAAGAAATAGCAGCATGTTCGCCTGATACACACATACACAAAGAGAAATGGGGGAAAAAAATCTCATTCCAGACGCGCCGTATACAAACACGTCGTAAGTAAAGTTTGTTTTCGAGAAATGTTTTCGAAAGCAAATGAAGTCAGCGATCGAGACATGCCGGATATGCGGCATGTCTGGATTGTTCATTCATTTGCCGCGTATCTGCATGCCGCACGCCCTGAAGGAGGTCCTAATTATCATCATCTTCATCATCAGCCTTATCGTCATCATCCACATCATCATCATCATTAACCCGCTCAGTGTCAGCTGACGCAGGCTGTGTTCATGCAATCTTCGTTAATTCAACGAAAACAAACAAAAAACCAACAAACCACTCGCATGTCTCAGGAAGATGGATTCAAAGTGGTGTCAGCAAGAGGCATAGATCATCATGAGCCCCCGCAACTACTAGGGCTCATGGGGATCCATATCTCTTGCAGTTGGTTGGCGTACACATTAAAACAGCAAAAGAGCCTTACCACCAGCGTCCTTCTTTAGTAGGTTCCTCAGAATGCCCGGGCTGTCCCTGGGACTAAATCCAACGCCATGTTTGGCATGCGGTCTCGGGCTGTTCTTCGGGCTGCCCTTGGGGCTGTCCAGCCACACACATTTCACACGCGTTTTGGGGCTCAGCCCAGCGTAATATTTCGAGCTTTCCACGGACTTTTCCCCTTTGCCCTGCGCCTTCGTCGGGCTCACTTTTGGGCTAGGTTTTGGGCTGTCCAGCATCTGCGCGCCCTTAACGTGGTACTTTGGGCTAGTTCTCGGGCTGTTTTTCGGGCTAAGTCGAAGCGCACGTCTGAGGGTAGTCTTCGGGCTCGACTTTGGACTATGCTTGGGACTGCAGTTAGGGTTGAATAAGGGTCTGGGTTTTGGTGCAGCGAAGGCGTGCACGTCCAGCAGACAAGAGGTTTGGCAGTCACCAGACGAAGGGTTGTTTGTTTCATGGATTATTGTGTCCGTGTTGCACCGTACGTGGTTTGGAATGGGCGATGTCTGAGTAATGAGTTCCACAACTGTTTGTCCGTTCGCTGGCAAGCTATCCATTTCACACTGAGGGGCTTGCATGTTGATCGTTGACCCTTTCAACGCCAGTGATTAGAAATGGTGCCTACATCACATTGTGGTGCTCACATGTTCTTTATTAAACCGCGTCACCACCAGCAGCTAAAAATAATGTCTCTGCAGCCATCTCAGATTCACCGATGGAGAACCCCGACTCTTTTGGGCACAAAGAAAGTGAATGAAGCAAGCAAGAGACATAGATTCTCATGAGCCTCCGCGACCGCAGGGGCTCATGAGAATCTATGCCTCTTGCAGCTTAACGTTCTTCCTTATTCCTGGCTATGAGATGATAAAAGGAAATCAACCGTCAAAAACACTTTCTCAACATAGACTTTTCGAAAGATAAAGGAAAAGCTAGTGCATCAATCACGCAGACGCTATTCGAGTCCACTAGATCATCAGTCTGAAGCTATCACAGTGTCGAAGATTGACGCACAGTCGCCGAAGTACAAGTGTCCTTTGAATCCATCTAATCCGACATCTCAGCACAGAATGAAACAAGTTATTCGAAAACAATGTACACACGGAAATGTAAGAACTTAAGACGCTGTTGTGCGTAATTGCTAGAAGTCACGTAAATAATGTATGCGTCGTCTTAGCACGATGCAGCCACTTTTCTCAAGATTCCACACAGTCTTCAATTAAAGCTGATCATAGAAAACATCTTCCAAACAAACACATTATATTCCCATGATTTCTGCGTAACGTCTATGTAATGAGAAAAAAAATCACAGCGTGCACAAGTTTAATTCCAGATGAATTTCAAACACATCTTTCTTGGACTGGTAATGTTGATCGCAAAAGCAAAAATTGATTCGTCTCAGAGTGGTTCGGTGCGCGATGTCTCCTAATCAGGTGAAACACCACAGCACTGGCGAACACAATGCCCACAGACGTTTTTATAACTCCCGCAATCTTTTACCTCATTCCACGACTTATTCTTCAATTTGTAGACGCGCACTTGTCAACCCGTGTGCATTCCCGTCTAAAAGCAAACAGTGAATAAATGAAGGCGGTTAGTACAAGCAAGAGGTATAGATTCCCATGAACCCCTACGTACGCAGGGGTTCATGTGAACCTATGCCTCTTGCAGGTGGAATAAGCTGATACATCTTAGGATATACCTGCAGACTCCGCCTAATGTTAACAATCCATATCAGCCCTCCGCTCCTTTGATCGGTAAAGTCCATTGTAGATCTCGCCCGGTGCAGTTACGATAATGCATGGCCACTCGCACGCAGACAATCAAGACATTATTGAACTGCGCTTCGGCCGCACATTATGCACTGGCCACTATCAGTTAGCAGCACGGCCGGGTGAATAACCTTCTAACGGAAAACACAGTAGAAAAAGCTGTACGCAGTATCATATGCTAAACACTCAAGAACTGCGCGTCGGCTGCGCACAAAGCTCTGTCAGTACCACGGTGGATAGAAGTCGACCGATGTAAAACGCCGAAATATCTCTCACGACAGATTGACCCGAGGGCGGTTTAGCGTCCGAGGCTGAACAGACCCTAAGTTGATCTAGCGTCAGACTCATTTCAGAAACACTGTAGTAAAAATCTGCAGTTGCATTCTTTTTTTTTTTTTTTTTTTTTTACTTGCAGAAGAAAAACGAACAGACCCCTGCCCAGCAATAGACGTTGTTTAAAAAAATCAGAAGTAGCCCAACGTGTTTCGACGAAAAGAGTGGATGAAAAGCCTGTACAAACATGCGATGATATCTCATGTTTGTCCGGGTTTTTAATTCACTCTTTTCGTCGAAACACGTGCGATTTTGACCTACTTCGGATTTCAGTCGATACTAATGCCGACATGGCAGATCGAGACTTATGTATAGTTTGCACAGAAGTGGAATAACTGTACGAAGAGTCCCAAAAGCTTGACAGCAGTAGGAAGTATCTGTCTTTTCGCGTTACATCAATGATTTTTCACCGTGATTATGCTACAAGGAGAAGTAGACTTGACTCAAGTCATTGTTTAGTCTGCCAGTCCGGAGCAAGATGTACATCTGAGTGTAGTGCTGATGAGTCTAACACTTAACTCCGTGAACGCAAATGCCGAGGCCGTTCGGCGTAGTTACGCGTCTTTTTGGCCGAGCGGTATCGTCAGTAGCAGTCAGGTGGTTAAAACTACTTGGGGCTTCATGTCACTTTAGTTTAACCCAATCAGTGCCAGCAGAAGCAGACTGTGTTTCTGCAATCCTCGTTAATTCATTTTTTTTTAAGACAACAACTAGAAACATGGCGTCTGAAGTAATGTCAGCAAGAGGAATAGATCCTCATGAGCCCCCGCAACTGCGGGGGCTCATGAGGATCTATGCCTCTTGCAGCTGGGTTATGTTAACATTTCCCGACACTGAACTGGTTGAACATCTCCTGCAAACCGTTCGTAAAGTTGTCTAATGAATTCACTTCGCCCATTGAAGGCAAAAGATATTTTTGGTGAAAAGCGAGATTTTCACTGCAATACAATTGAAATCTCGCTTTTTGCCAAAATGGACTCAATGTCTTTAGCTGTCTTAGGGCAGCACTGTCGTCTGCCATACAAAAACACACGTAAATGACGCCACCCAAGAGGCACTGACCCTAATGAACGCCCCCTGCACACGCAACGGTTCATGAGCATCTATGTCTCCTGTATTTGAATGTTGTTGGCTGTTCTCCGGTAGTAAAGTAGTTAAATCTCTTCCACACCTAGGACCACTATTAAAATAAAAAAGAAAACAACGTTCCAAGGCTGTTCCACAATCTGTGATCTTTGGCTCCAGTCTTTATCAAGGAATTATTATCTCTACACACTACGGCCGACTCTTCACGCCATTCACGTCATGGCCCCGTACTCCAGAACAAAGCTCCAGGGTTATTGTGGCTGGAGCACTGGTCTCAAGCACCTTGGCTGTCAAAGCCTTCACACCATACAAGGGCTTGCCCAAGGCTCCGATAGCTTTTACATTTCGTTTCTAGGGATAGCCGAGGGAGATGGATCGACCTAGTTTCTTCAAGGGTGTTTATCAGTTGGGCACCTAGAATCTCTGACGTAATCTAATCATTACAGTATTAGGATAACTTGCACGTGTGTTCAGGTGTGTGCATGTGCGTGTATGTGAGTTTGTGTGTATGTGTGTGTGTGTGTGTATGAGTGTGTGTGTGCGAGAGAGAGAGAGAGGGAAAGAGAGAGGGAGAGAGATAGCACCTGAGTCCCTTTCTCCCCGTAGCCGTACCATAATATTTGAATGCCAAAGAGTACACTGCATGTACTGTGTATATTGTTTTTGCCTTCATATGTGTGTGCTCGATATTTTGGGCGCGCGCTCGCGTATCTGTGTGTGTGTGTGTGTACTGTATGTGTGACTCTGTGTGTGTGTGTGTGTGTGTGTGTGTGTGTGTGTGTGTGTGTGTGTGTGTGTGTGTGCGCGCGCGCGTGCGTGCATGCTGTGTGTGTGTGTGTATGTGTGTGTGTGCCGGCGTGAGAGAGAGAGAGAGAGAAAGAGGGCGAGAGATAGCACCTGCATACATATTATTTGCCCTTGCTGTATGAACTTTAATGTACTTAATGATTTTTTGTTTATTTGCTTTACTGTGCATTTTTACTCATTTTATATTTTTGTGCGTACGCGGGTGCGGGTAGGTATGTCTGGAGTGCGTGTCCGAGAGCGTGTGTTTGCTTTTGTGCGTATGTGCGTGAGTGCGTGCGTGTGTAAGTGTGTGTGTGTTTGTGCGTGTGTGTGTGTGTGAGAGAGAGAGAGAGAGAGAGAGAGAGAGAGAGAGAGAGAGTGTTCGTGCGTGTGTGCATGCGTAATTTGCGGTGTGCATGAGTGTGTGTGGGTGTGTGTGTGCGGCGAGCGTGCATGCGCGAGTTGTGATGTGCATGCGTGCGTACCTGAGTGCGTGTGTGTGTGTGGGTATGTGTGTGTGTATGTATGTGCGTGCGTGGTGCGTGCGTGCGAGCGTGAGCGGATGCATGCATGCAGCAGTGTGTGGTATGTGTATGTTTACATGTCTATGTCACTTATGTAGTAGATGTAGCAACGGCAAGTTTGAAAACTGGTCCTGTTACCAATAACTTCTACCGTTGGAAACGGTTCATTCATAGGTCGATCCATTTTCAGTAAATAATACTATCCAACAACTATTACTTTATTGTTGAACACATAATTAAAAATCTGGCCACGGCATCGCATGAATTGAAGACAAAGACCTTAGCTACTCTAGCTCAAGCACCATCTGTCCAAAGGAGCTGTTCCATTTAACTCATTCTACCCCAACACCGAAATCCCCAAATTTTGCCGTTGTCCTCTGAAGACTTCACTCTAGTGCAGGACACAGATCGACCATGATAGTTCAAGGGTGATGCCAGAATAGCTTGGCGCCCATAGGCGCCAAGCTATTCTGGCATCACCCTTGAACTATCATAGTGTATCCTTATCTTGCTGTGATGTGTCTGGGGTAGAAAGAGTTAAAGAAACCGTCACAATTTTAGATGTCTTGATAACATCGAACAGCCAGATAAGAGTGGCCACATGAAATCTTCACAACTGCTCTACTAGGCGCAAGAAAAAGAAAAAAAAAACTTTCGATGCCAGAGTCTTAAAATAATTGTCTCCGAAATCATCACGAATACTAAAATAGACTAACTTGTACCCGGGCTCAGGCCCGACAATCAGACTGATCACGTGACCACAACGCAGTCCAATAGATCGCTGCCGATTGAGTTACTGCGTGCTGATAAATCCCCCATTGTCAGTGGACGCAGACTGTGCTTTTGAAATCATTGTAACTTCAACGTCAAAGATCCCCAGTCGTCAAAGGAACGAGGGTACAGAATGGTTTCAGCAAGAGGCATAGATCCTCATGAGCCCCCGCATCTCCGGGGGCTCATGAGGATCTATACCTCTTGCAGTCAGGTCTTTTTTTTTATCCTCGGCAATGAAGCGATTAAATCTGGCAAACATGTTGCTGGTAAATAACATAGGTCCGGCAACATTCCTACTTCCGTGAAAATTCGTGTGGAGCTAGTTTTGGCTCATTGACAAAAAAGGTCGCCGCTTCGCTGTCGTTTGCATAAGAACCCCAGGATACGGTAAAAGGCAGCAAAAGGCATAGAGCCTCATGAACCTTGGCCTTCAGATGGGAACTCTACGTCTTGGAATGCATTTGAATGTCATGTTCCTGAAGGAAAAGGTTAAATTTAAAGAAGACAGGTAATTTCAATGAAAAAATCAATAAAACCACTTAAGGCTGCCGGCATTGGACGTAACGCATATCACAGTATTTTCAAAGTTTCGATCTTGCGAACATTAGAATACATGGCAAGAACAATACAGCACGAAAGGTTTAAAAAAATATATTCCACAGATTGATCTATTGTTCTCATCCACTTTGAAAAAAAAAATCAGACTTGCCCATTTATACGTATGAATGCCTTTTATTTTGCGCCTTTGGGTCCAAACATCACAAACTAGCACACATATTATTACATTAACCGGTTCCCTGCCACTGGACGCATATTTTGTTTTTTGAAATCTTTGTTTACTCAGCGACCAAAAGCCACAACCGGACAATGCACTTGAACAGGCATTGGTCTCAGCAAAAGGTTCAGATTTTCATGAGCCCCACAGTCGAGGGGGCTCATGAGGATCTATGCCTCTTCCTGTTAGGTCCGTGCTCCCTTCTTTCTTGGAAGTGAACGTGTTAACACATTCTGCCCCAGGACCGAAATCCCCAAATTTTGAAGTTGCCCTCTGAAGGACTGTATTACAATTCTAGAGACAGATCGAGCATGATGGTTCAAGGGTGGTGCCAGAATAGCTTGGCACCCATAGGCGCCAAGCTATTCTGGCACCACCCTTGAACCATCATGCTCGATCCATGTCTTGCTGTGGTGTGTCGGGGCTGAATGAGTTAAAGGCAGCGACTGTATTATTCCATAAACTAATTTGTCGAAGTACGCCTTCCTAGCTTGACAACGAAGGGCAGACGACTGCCGCCGTCAGGCCCATAATGACAATCCGCAGTATAATTATTATAGAGATCGTCTAAAAACTGCGACTGAATATCTTGAAAACTCGTTCACTGCGGGGAAAGCGTGAATAGTCTCCAACCGCAAGGGGTACATATTATTATCGGTCCCCCGCAGTTGCGGGAGCTCATGAGGTTCTATGAGTCTTGATGAGAACATATTGTATCCATGTTCCGCGGCCGGCCGGTGATCTTTGGCGTTGAATTTTCAAATGATTTCAGACACACAGCTTGCGACCACTGTCATGGCAGGGCCTAACCCGTTCGAAAAACTGAACACCACGCAACTACAAGAGGTATAAATCCTCATGAGCATGCGGGGGCTCAAGAAGATCTATGCCTCTTGCTGACACCAGTTTGTGTCTACGTTCCTTGGACATCTAGGGGTTTCTGTTGTTCAATTCGCGAAGATTGCAGAACTTACACAGTCCGCGTCAGGTGGCACTTCTCCCCCACCCTTTCTCCGTCTTGGCCCGCCCTCAGCTTTGAGATGAACTTGGACAAAACTGTTAGAAATTACACGTTCTGGATACCTCGTCACTCGATGCTTCAATTAACAGAAAAATGCGAACCGCACGCCGGCTGTCATTGTCCTACAAAACAAACTGCACACAGATCGAAACATCTCCAGGCCGCGTAACCTCAATCTATCTGTGTAGCGTTTGGCCTGTGATCCTGGGCTTTGCTGCTCTCAGTCGTAAGTGCCAAAATCACGGAACAGCACATGTCCTCGAAGTGCGTTGCCGATTCGACGATCGAAACTGTCCCTCAGTCGATATTTCAAAACCGTGTGTGCTCTGGTCCCTGATTTTGGACCTTACGATTGAGAGAAGTAGAGTGCAGAATCACAGTACAGGGCGCTCTAAGCCGAATTATTTAAAATCACGGACCAACACACATCATTTATAATGTCGATCGCCGACTTGTAATGAGTGTTTCTTTCTCGGAATGCCAGGCTGCCGCTATACAGACATTTGGCGAAAGGAACTGCCTGCGACTCAGTCAGAATTAGCTCGCGCGCTGAGTTAACCCACTCAGCCCTGCCGCACTACACCAAGAGATGGGTCGACCATGATAATTCAAGGGTAGTGCCAGATTAGCTTGGCGCCTATCGACGCCAAGCTAATCTGGCACTACCCTTGAATTATCATCGTCGATCCATCTCCTCCAACAGGTGCATAGTCGTTAGATGACGCCTCCGAAATTTAGGAAATACGTGCGTCGGGCTGAATGAGTTAAAGCTGCTGTGATTCTGCGAGCTACAGTTCAGCTAGGACACAGCTGCTTTAACCATAGTTAGGCTGTCGCCGCAGCGCTTTTTTGTCGCGATGATTCCTACAACCCAAAACCCACTGACGGCAGCCAAAGGGTCAAATCAGCCAGCAAGCTAACCATGATGCAAATGGCAGTGACAGACTTTCATTCGGCGAGCAGCAGCTAGCACAAAGTCTGTCCTTAGCTCGTTGGCTCACAGCCTAAGTTTGCTCATAATTATTTGAATAAAGACGCGTATCCGAGATCAGCTTGCACCTGTCTAAAGTGTGTTTATGGCCGCTCTGTTATCCTTTTTTTAAGCGTGTTTCTTCCTTTGTTGTGAATTTCTTTGCGCATTATACGCTTGGCAGTCACCTTTCTGGTTTAGGTTCGTTCTCCCTATACAGGCTCGCTAAGAATGAAAGCAGTTCTCGATCTTCATAGGCTGCAAATTACGGCCACTTTCAATGAGAGCATCCCGAAAGATTGTATGCGTATACGTCATCCGAGAGAATTAATATTCAGAAACGTATCCGTATTTAGACTGCAATATGCTGCCATATATTTTGAATCCCATAATGACATGCCGCACCTATGACTTTAAGACGGCTGGGACTCTACCAAAGTGAAGAGCTTGTATTTGACACAAACCTTCATCCTTTTCACTCCTTACAAATAATAATAATAATAATAATAATAATAATAATAATAATAATAATAATAATAATAATAATAATAATAATAATAATAAATGTAATAACTAAAACTGAAACGGTACCTTTCACTGAAAGGGCACTTTCAGTTAAAGGTAGCGTTTCAGCTCAGTTAATCCACCACTCACTCGAAAGGAAAAATGAAACAAAGAAGAAAAGAAAGATAGAACACAGAATAGCCTTAAACTGGAGCTCTCCCCCAAAACATCTCGCACGTAAATTTAAACGACGCGTCCCCGCCCTACACATCATACATTCTGCCACGTACGTCAGATCCCCTGATTGACACTGACAACCCAGTAAACGGTCCAATTTTCTTCGCGCGCTGCCTACAGAACCAACTCGGGCAATCAAGCCCAAGTAATTGACCGTACATCTGTCAAGCGGCGCAAAAAGAAATCTAAAGACCTATTAGCCAGCCCGACTGACCTCCTAAGTTGTACCAAACGTTCCTCGAGCCAGACCCCCGTCCCCCACCATCTGCATGAAGCGTAGAGCCTCATGAGCCTCTGCGACTAGCAAATGTTCTGAAGGATGACTGCTTGTTGCCTGGATGGCATTGCGTCTGTTTACTCCCATGCCCGTTCCTTACACAGAAGAGAGGGGTCCCAGAATGTAGATCTGGTAGTATCAGCCATTCAGCCAACTAAGGACCATTTGCAAGAGGCATAGAGTCTCATGGCCCCTGCGGCTATCAGGGGTTCTGGAGAAAGAATAACTGCTTTGGCACTGCCGCCATTTATTCCCAAGCCCCTTCCATACACGGAAGAGAGGGGTCCAAGAATGTAGATCTGGTAGTATTACTCGTTCAGCCAACTGAGGACTATCTGCAAGAGGCATATATTCTCATGGGCCCGCGCGGACGCAGGGGCTCATGAGAATCTATGCCTCTTGCTAATATGAAGGGGGTGGGTTATTTTTCTGTCTAATTTCACCTGAAACAGCGTATATATTAATGGGGTCTGTGATCGGTAATGTGGCCGAGATTTCCCCTCGCGGGTATATCGAACTAAAGTCTCGCGGCGCGATCACACCTCTAAAGAAATAAATACAGGGAAGGTTTTGGCATCGGTCTAGATTGGTGCTAGCGGACCACTTCGGCAATTCTGTCAGTCACTGTATGTTTAATTTTTCACTTAGCTGCCGGTGGGGAAGGTTGTGGGGGGGGGGGGAAGTGGGAGGGTTGGGGGAGGAGCCGGAGGGTAGGGCGTACCCTGTAAGCACAGGTTCTCGGGCCCACTGCGGCCCGAAGTAGCAAGGCACTACGCCGAGCTGTCCAAGTCAATGCAACACCCGTGATTTTCACTGCAGAATCATACAGCCCCAGTGTTATGGAATACACTTCCTCTTGAGGTCAGAAACAGTGAGTCTGTCTCTGACTTCAAGAGGTCGTTGAAAACTCACCTCTTCAAGCTTTACGGTGAATAGCTGCCAGTGTTTGATGCCTTAGTTGTAATCCTCCTTCTTTAGACTAATGTTAATTAAAATATAAATTATTATGTATGCATTGTTGTTTAGTTTATTGTAATAGTGGTGTGTTCGGGTATTGTGTTTTGTTTGTTATGTGCATATGTCATTGTGTTTTTATTTTTGTGTACAGATTGTAAAGCGCTTAGAGTTTTTGATTAAGATTAAGCGCTATATAAATACTCATTATTATTATTATTATTATTATTAATTGTTTCTACACTCTTCAACACCCAACCCTCTACTAACCCTATTTTTGAGAAAACAATCAATTACAGAAAAGTCAGCGCTATTGACCCCTGGAGCCAGACATCTTCCTCCTTCTTTTGTTGCCTTGCTGCCAAGTCTGTGTGTTAATGATCTCGCGGAACAGTCGGGGTCCGGCCTAGGGCTCAGACAGCCTACAGACAGCCTGCAAAGACGGGTGTCGGTCCGTGGATTTGGACATGACGGCATACGGCGTCAGGTCCAAATCCACGGACCAACACAAAAATTAATAGCGCTTGATAAAAGCGATCGGTAGATATTTTGCCACCGTTGGACAGTATCCAGAGGGGTTCCTAAGTGCTGGTCGGGGCGGGGGAGTGGGGGTGGCGGGGCGGGGGAAGAGGGGAGTTGGTGGGGGTAACTGTCACGGACTAACGATGTCAAGATAAAATACAAACACGATCACTCATTCACACTTAACCCATTCAGCCTGACGCACTACAGCAGGAGATAGGTCGACCATGATAATTCAAGGGTAGTGCCAGATCTAATCTGCCACTGCCCATGAATTATCATGGTCGATCCATCTCCTGCAACTGGTGCATAGTCATTAGATGACGCCTCCAAATTTTGGGAATTACGGCGGTCGGGCTGAATGAGTTAATTCACGTAACGTAAAGGCGCCAAGCCAATCTGTCACTACTCTTCAATTATCATGGTCGATCCATCTCCTGCTTTAGGGCGTCGGGGCTAAAAGGGGTTAAACCGTTGACTGCTACTGACGATACTGTTTGTCGAAAAGACGCATAACCCCCTCAATGGCTGTTCAACTACTACTATGCGTCAGGCAATTCTGGCACAACCATTGAATACGTAGTCAATCTGTCTCCTGAAATTGAATGTAATCTTCACAGGAAATTTTCAAATTTTGGTACAATACCCCTTTAACTCCTTTAACTCCAACTGTTCGCATATCGTATTTCGAAAATATTTCTTACTTTAACGTCAAGCGCCTAACAGTCCAAGGAACATGTACACAAAATGGGGTCAGCATGAGACACAGATCTATATAAGCTCGCGCAGTTGTGGGAGCTTCTGTGGCTCCGTGTCAGCTGGATCGTACTGCTCAAACGTTTTCTCGACAGCCCCAAAACACACAAATTAACTCATTCAGCCCGGCGCACGTATTTCCCAAATTTTGGAGGCGTCATCTAACGCTTATGCACCTGTTGCAGGAGATGGATCGACCATGATAATTCAAGGGCAGTGCCAGATTAGCTTGGCGCCGACAGGCGCCAAGCTAATCTGGCACTACCCTTGAATTATCATGGTCGACCCATCTCCTGCTGTAGTGCGTCACGACTGAATGGGTTAACAGCGCTTGATAAAAAGCGATCTTTCGATACAGTTCACAGTTTTACAAACATTAACACTCTCTGCCCCAGGACCAAAGTCACCAAATTTTGAAGTTGCCCTCTGAAGAACTGTATTAGACAATTCTAGAGACAGATCGAGCATAACAGTTCAATGGTGGTGCCAGAATAACTTGGCGCCTAAGGGCGCCAAGCTGTTCTGGCACCACCCTTGAACTATCATGCCCGATACATGTCTTGCAGTAGTGTGTCGGTGCTGAATGAGTTAAACCAGTCTTTCTTTGACTTCGGAAAGGCTTTGCTGAATGAATAGTAAACAAACAAACTGTTACATTGTCAAGAAGCAGTTTGGCCGGAAATTTGCCCTACAGAGAGAATTCCAGGAAATTCACCGAAAATCACGTAGGACTTCTCTCGTTGCTGTCAACGCTTGACAAATTGTGCAGTTTGTTTTATCGATGAGAATCGACGTTATTTCCATAAAGAGATAAAGGAGAGAACACGGGTTAACTCAGTCGAGACGTAACGTGTCCGGATACGCGGCAAAGAGTCGCGTATCCGAATGCGGCACGTCCCGAGTGTGTAAGGCAGCAACACGACGAGCGACTAAATACAAGAGGCACAGATCCTCATGAGTCCTTGCAGTTGGGTGGGGCTTATGAGGAGTTAAGCCTCTCTCTGGTCTCATTCACATCCGCCGCGACCTTAAGGCAGACACAGTCATCCCTGCAATGGATCTGGATGCCTAGCAGACGTCATCTCTAACAGCAAACTAATAATAATAATAATAATAATAAGCGCATTAAATAGGCGCTTTATCCCAATTGAAAATCGGCTCAAAGCGCCGCCGCGAACTGAACCCAACAAGCACGCTCACGTGAATCACGCGCATTCACTCACACACTGTACATAAACACAGAACATTCACGTGGTGCTAAGGGCAAGCTCAAGCGAGCTACTGTAGTTTTTGGAAATTCAAAATCGTTTGTATTTGAAATTTGATTAAGTGGGCTGAAACTGATACCAAAGTGGAGGGGGAGGAAGAGCCGGAGAACCCGGAGAAAGAACCCCCGACGGTCCGCCCGAATTAACGGTGACACTTACTAGAGGAGAAAAATCCGACGCCGGAACCCGTAATCGAACCACGCACCTTTAGCATTGGTGGCAGGCGCCTTAACCACTGCGCCACGGACCGCCCCAAATTGTCCGAAACTAATTGTCTGCCTCAATTCGCTACTTCGCAACCTTTACAGAAAGGGTTTACAATATGTAAGATCTTGCGAAATCTTGCAATATATTAAAATACAGGCGACAATGTTTTTCCTCAACAGTAATGATGCGAAGACAAATCTGAAATTTGTTTCTTTCATATTTATAATAGTTCAAGAAAACTTTGAAATAACTGCAGACACGATTGCGGAAAATTAACGATCAGGCAGTATTTGCTCATAAACAGCTGCCGCCCGTTTTTTTTTTTTTTTTTTTGTTTGTTTTTTTTTTCTTCCTCCCATACTGGCATGACCATGAGAAAAACTGTGGCAGCATGGCAAATAGGGAAAATTTTGAATAAATAGAACTGGTGTGTGGTAACAACGTTGTTCAGCACATCATGTTTTTCACTGCACAAGTTGCATTTTGAAAATGCCAGCGGCAAGTTTATCGATACTAACACTTAGTTAACCCGTTTAACCCCGACGCACAACAGCAGGAAATGGATTGACCATGATGATTCAAGGGTAGTTCAAGATTAGCTTGGCGCCATCAGGTGCCAAGCTAATCTTGCACTATCCTTGAATTATCATGGTCGGGCCATCTCATTCAACTGGTACACAGTCGAAAGTGACACCTCCAAAATTCGGGGGCTCGAATGGGATAAAACCGTGATGTTACCTCCAAAATACCCTTACTGAGCAATAAGCCAGATACGTTAAGTTAAAAGAAGAAGAAAAAAAACCTAAGCCGATCATTTCAAGAGCAAAAACCCAAAGCGACTTGGAGACAACTCCGATAATTTGTCACCTCTGGCCGCGTCTCCTCAGACATTTCCGCCACCCTGCTGGCAATCGTCTTAGATTTGCCCTCCTAGAATCTAATCTGTCTCACGGTTAAACCACGAGGACTTCATCAATGGGATGATGAAAATAGACGCTATCTTTGCAAGCATGAGGCGTACATTCTCACTAGGCCCTGTAACTGAAGGCGCCCATGAGAATCTAAGCTTCGTCCCGGTGATCGGGGCTGAAGTCGGACGGTCAGTCGTAAGCACCTCAAAGACGGGAATGATTCTGGCTGCTAGACCTTCTCTGACCTATGCTGGGGCCAGTTGCATGTGAGCTTAGTCCTGTGCCAGGCACTAAGTAAGGTGCTCCGCTTTCGCGGAACACCTTGCTTAGTGGCTGGCGCAGGAATAAGCTCACTCGTGCAGCTGGCTACTGATATATCGTCTCGCACCACATTCGCTAAGACAGAAGAACGTCCTGCGGCTGTTATTAGCGCAAGTCAGCCAGCACAGCAGCTCAGCTGCAGTGCCTGATTACTCTGTGCGCCTGCACAGTCGACAAAGCTAACCAGGGACTATTTTAACTCTTTGGCTTCCGTTAGCGCTTTGTGTCACTATGACCACTGCTGTTGTAACTGGCTTTTACTAGGGCGTGTATCTTTCTTCTTTGGGTCCTTCTTTGCATTTTACAAGATCTGTAGCCCACGTTCAGGACTGGGTTTTGGATGGATGGGTTATATGGATTTGAATTCGCTATGGCTTCACAAAATTAATGTAATTTGCGTCTGCTGGCAGTAAATGGGTTAAACAATATACTTCGGATATAACATGTTGTCAGGGCACTCAATTTCGCTTTTCATTATGTCCGAAATTAGTAATCAGCAAAGTAATTTGCACAGAAAACTTGTTGTAGGGACCTCTGTAAAAGCGCTGTTATATCTGACTTTTGTTATATACGACATAAAAATAAATAAATAAATAAATAAATACAGCGTCTGAAATTACGCTGCGCATCACATGGCTAAATCGAATTCCCTTGCGCTTAGTTTGAAACGTCAGTCACCTCTACTTTCGTTTCTTTCACTATAAGCTAATTCAACAATTAAAAAGGTGACAAAATCTGACTTTAAAATGTTTTCCCCACACTTTTCTCCCATTTCTTATTTTGCATTAACACTCCATTCCCATTATCTGACAATATATATATTTTTAGTCAAAACAACCTTGACAGTTAGTTACATGATTTAATTCAAAGACGATCTTCAAATTCGCATACTCAACATCGACGACGTGACTCCCTCCAATTAAAGACATAAATTGGATCCATTTGTTCCAGCAAGAGGCATAATATTCTCATGAACCCCTGCATGAGAATCTATGCCTGTTGCAGATGGGCACTTTTCACACCCACATCCGTCTATTGGACAACAAATCAGGTTGGCGGTGTGGGAGGCGAAACAAAAAAACCAAAACACCTATCACATTTTGCCTAAATGAATCATCCCAGGACACTTCGCGTGTAACGGCACACAGTGTGACATGATCAGATGAACCGTGTTTCACGGTTCAATCACAGGCATTTGAAAATGGGGAGTGGACATACTGCATAGGGCCGTTATTTCGTATGTCCAATTTTGAGAAACGCGAGATTTTGATTGAATAACAAAAATGGATATGGCTTTTGCAAAAAAAAAGCAACACGGTTGTTGTCTCCAGAAACAAAGAGGAAATTTTAAGATATTTTACAGTGTAAAAAGGGATCAGAAAAAAAAATATAAACTTAAAATTTAACCCTTTCGATGCAAGGGACTGTCGCGTCTGAAGACACTGCACAATGACCGAATTCGATTGAAGAACACAAATGAAATGGGACCCGCCCCCCACCCCCCCCCCCCACCCCCCCAAAAAAAAAAAAAAAAAAAATGGCATAAAGAACACAGGATTAGCAAGAGACAAAAATCCTCATGAGCCCCCGTGACTGCGGGGGCTCATGAGGGTTTGTATCTCTTGCAGCTGGGTGGTGTTCGTCTTGCGCCGGCAGTTAATAGTCAGATTTCCTAGCGTGAACAAGCTCTCAATGAAAGTACAGGTGTGCCGAACGCAACAAATTTTACACTGAAGTATTATCATGAAAAAAATAGTTAAAGAAACAATTCCTTTATTGTAAATAACTGTGCTCCTTAAAAATGCCTGCTTCACTGCAAAATCGTCAGAATAAAGAAATAAGTTGCACGTCTCTACTGCCGGAAAGAGGCAAAGCTACAGTAACAGGAACTTTTCCACCTTGTCAATGTAGCAATGACAGGATGACTTAATTTTTCACCGTGGAAAAGGCCGCTCGAAAATTCTATACGACATTGGAGCCAGCGCCTGTAGCTAACCTCTAACAAGGTCCAAAATCACAAACCAGCGAACAAATTAGTTCAGTGCGCCTTCCCTAAAACATTAAAGTAACTGTTTTAGACGGAATGCTTTGGGATAAAACAAACAAACAAACAAACAAACAAACAAACAAAATCGAATCAATTGCCAAACGAAATGGATTACGTGTTGAGATGTGTTTTTAGACATTACGGCATGGGCGTTTCAGAAATGAAAGGGTTAGACGTGAAAAGTTTAGGGTTTAACGTCTTTTTCCCACCATGAATGTGATGTCGAAAACGGGCCACGGAACAGGGTCTGAAGAAATGCTGATCCTAGTTGGATTCGAAGCCGCGACCTTTCGGACGAGAGTCGAACACTCTACCGCCTGAGCTATCCAGCTCCCCTTATCAGGAATAAATGGACTCGCTGAGTTTGTTTGCAGATCCATCACTAGACATACGGCAGGTGGACATATTCGATGACGACACTGGTAAATGCAAAAAAAAAAATGTTTAAAAAAATAAACAAAAAATAAACAAATAAATGAAAAATAAAAAATAATGTTATTAAAAATAAAGTAAATAAATAAATACTCATAACAGTACAAAAGAAAACAAAAGCAAACCAAAAGACAAAAGAAAACAAAACCAAACCAATAAAACACAATTTCAAACCAAACCAAACCAAACCAAACCCAAACTGAACAAACAAAACAAAATACCAATAAAAGACAAAATCAAACCAAACCAAACCAAAACTGAACAAACCAAACCAAAAAAAAAAAACCCCAAAAAATAACAAACAACCAAACCAAACCAAACCAAAAATACAACACCAAACCAAACCAAACAAAACAAATCAAAACAAAACGAAACAGAACGAAATAAATATAACAAAATAAAATAACATAAAGTAGAACAGGAAGAACAACCAATTTCCTGGACATCAAATAAGAAATACGACCACGTCTTAACTCAAACTGCTTGCGTCTCGAGGCCGTACCGAACGGTTGCAGGCATTTTTCTTTTCAAGGATTTTAACTGCAACGCAATCTCCGCTGCAGACAATGAAACAAAAACTATGCGAATCTATCCATTTCTCCTGCATTTAACCATTCAACTTCCAGGGCCAAACATGACCTCTTTAACTGCGAAGGCACAGCAAAGAGCACACAACTGCAAGAGACATAAATCCTCGTGAGCCCCCGCGAATGCGGGGGCTCACGAGGATTGATGTCTCTTGATAGATTATTAATTCTGAAGATGAATCTCGAAAGTTTTAGACACTAATAATGATCACCGTCCAAGATACAGTAATTATATTACAAATTGCAACACACACACACACACACACACACACACACACACACACACACACATACACACACACACACACACACACACACGCGCACGCACGCACGCACACACACACACACACACACACACACACACACACACACACACACACACACACACACACGCACAAGTTTTGCCATGGCAGCCCAACGAATCTGACACTTCTGTAGAACAGTCATAACCTTGATCCATGTTGCCAAGCTGCACCTAAAGTCACTCAATCAGATACTAACCTGGAGCTGTCCAAGATGTAATTCGACTACTTACAAATTGCAACACACACACACACACACACACACACACACACACACACACACACACACACACACACACACACACACACACACACAAAGAGTTCCATCACGGGAGCTCCATGAATCAGACACTACATACGGAACTGTTATACTGTTGATCCATTCTTTCAGATACCTAATATCACTCAGTCAGACACTAACCTGGAGCTGTCAAGGTAGCCGTCTTCTGAGTGAGAGTGAAAGAAGTCGTGCGGCTCTTTAAGCGTGAAATGCTTCCACTCTGTATATATTTTTTTTCTTCTCAAAATCTCTAGGGCGAGATCGCAGAAAATGCCAGCGAAGGGACCTCACCAAGCAAAAAGAATCGAATTACAAATTCATGAAGGCTTTTACTTGAAAAGCAAAAATGCACCCAGGCGCACGCGCTTGCTTACGCGCGGGAGAACCCACGCACACCGTAAAAGATGGAAGACGGTGGTAACCCTTTGGCTGTCTCACGTAGCGTGTTCAGTCGAGGTGCAGGAATCACCTCAACCTAACACACGGCCGACAGTCAAAGGGTTACATTTTCAGATAATGACTGGCATGTGGGTCGAGAAACCCATTGTCATTATGTGTATTCAGGTATGGTGTTTAAAAAAGGAAGGTTGGTAGGAGGGGGTGCTTTACAAAAAAAAATAAATAAATAAATAACCCCGTGACTGTTACTGACGGTATCGTCATTAGCAGTCAAGGGGTTAAATCGATTGTTTCTATCCCACTTCTGTAAATGGCTCACGCGCTACCAGTACGTTCTTTTCTCTTCTTTGGACCCAATTTGGCATTAACCCATTACATCCTGAGGCTGACTGCGTAAAAGCTGGTTATTGTCCGATGAAGTCTACATTACAGATTAAGAGATAGATCAACTGTTTTAGTTTGAGGTTGGTGCCAGAATAACTTGGCTCCTCAGGCGTCAAGTTATCCCGGCACCACCCTTGAACTATCGGTCAAATTTATTTCAAGTAATGGGTGCATTAGGATGAAAAGGGTTAAAACCGCGTACCTGTCTAGCTATAGATCTATCACTGCGCGACAGGTCTGTCATAGACCAAACCAACACTGGAACAAATTCAAACTAGCTCCAGTGGTGTGGACTGTCAGTGTGTATATGTTAAACCGTGCCGCAGGCATAACGGGGTGCTTTGAAGTGCAGTGCAACGAGGTGAGAGCAGTAGCAGAAATTTGCTTCAGTTATTGCTGAAAATTGTTAATTTTTAAAACGGCTGCATTCATATCGCTCTCACTGGCGATGCACCATCGGGCGATATCGAAAGTTGGACAAATGACGATGAGATAGACCGTTTGACTCGACTTTGAGGTAGAAAAAATATTGTTTGTTGTTGTTTTTGTGTTTTTATTGTTGTTGTTGTTTTAACGACGTCTACGGTTGATGAAAATAAAAAACAATACGTCCTTCGAATCTTCAAAGTAGTGTTTCAGTGTGTTCTGTGTAGTTTTGTGCAGGAGAATCTAAATTACGCGACTCGACTGGAAGCTAAATTCTCAAATCTAACCTACCTTGCTGCTGTTTAGTACTACCGATGCTAAGGGTTGACCAGTTATCAACGATCATCCCATGCCTGTGTAAAACTGTTGCTGTAGTCACACATGGTCACAAGTGTTAATCGCAAGAGTTCTCTGGTTCTAAATATCATTTCATGCCGCGCGTAAATGCAGTACTTGCATGCATATTTTTTCAGTGGCAATGCGCGTTCGTGGTACGTACTTGCATGCATATGTTTTCAGTGGCAATGCGCGTTCGTGGTGCACAGCACCACGAACACGCATTGCCACTTAAGCATGCATGTGCATTTACGCGCGGCATGAAAAGGTATTTAGAACGAGATAACTCTTGCGATTGATCAAATCTCGCGATTCGATCTCATCCAGCCCGAGATCTTTATATCGTCTGCTGGCACGCGCTGGACACGCGTGACGACCACTGGGTCACGTGACAAAACCACCCGTAAATCATTCACACCCCGCCACTCTTCTTTGCGTCACCTCACTGCGGCAGAGAATAACCCAACCTTTCGGCGGGGACAGGGGCTTATCGACGTCTTCGGGATACGGAAATTATAAAGACACATCACGCGAGCTTCAGTCCAGACGGGGGAATTGGATGAAAACTATACTTGTCATTGTCAAATTGGAGTGAACATTTTCCTCTGATCTTCTACAAAATAACGACATTTTTTAATACGAGTAAAGGTTTTTGGCTTTGATGAAATCCAACATTAGCCAGTACAGCACTGAAACATCTTTTCACTTTTGTCTTTTCACTGACTAAAACTACATGCAAAGGCTAAAACCATTCAATTCAAACACGCCTGTTACCCTCGCAACACATTTCCTTGGGGACAGTTCTACCATGACAGCGTAAAGGTACAGGCAATAGGAATAGTTTCATTTCCCCTGTCTTTCCCTACCGTCTTTCTTTCCTCAATCAATCGATCCACCCATCCATCCATCCATCCATCCATCCATCCATCCATCCATCCATCCATCCATCCATATGTATGACTCCAAGCATAAGATACCCGACACGCAAAAGGTCATCAGACCGACATCGGCCGAACGGATGTACGCGGGCCACCTGCGGTCAACGTCAGTGCCATGGCCTTTTGCTAACTAATCCGATCAGCAGGACACGTTTGCTAATCACCTTTGCCGGCTATTAGCCTTAGAGCTTCAGTTTACCAATTACACGGCACCGTGCGAGTCCTTGTGGACAAGACCATTGTATTCTCTTGAACCCTTCACTGACTAGAAAACTTGAACAGTACCCAACTGCAAGAGGTATAGATCTTCATGAGATCCCGCAATTGCGGGGGTTCATGAGGATCTATGCCTCTCACTGAAAACACTTTGCATCCATGTTTCTTTGACGACTGGGAATCTTTGATATATAATTTTCAGTGATTTCAAAACACACGCAAGTCCACTGGAAGTGAAGGGGTTTATGCCGCACACAGTGTTCTCAAGACATGGTTGCACTGACGATCGGTCGCCCGTTGTAGTTGAAGGACAGTGCCTGATTAGCTTTCCACCCGCAGAAGCTGAATGCAGGAAGTGTCGTGACGGTGATAGTTTATAGACTGGAAGGAAAGTGAAGCTATAGACCCGGGATCGACTGGGGATTCACACAGCTCGGCGAGGCAACAAGCTAATGATGCGGTACTATTGATTTGTTACGCTCACGACACTTCCTGCACCTGGTGCTGAGCTTAGTTACTACTCTTCAGCTATCCAAGCCGTTTCCATCTCTAGCAGTTTGTGTCTTGAAGCGGGAGAGTTAATTTTAACCCCTTCACTGCCAATGGACGTAGAATGTGTTTTTAAACGTATCAACGTCAAAGATCTCTAGGAACATGGACTCATAGTGGTTTCAGCAAGAGGTATATATCCTCATGAGCCCCGGCAACTGCGGAGGCTCATGAGGATCTATACCTTTTGCAGTTTTGAGCGGTTCTCAATGTTTCTCGACAGTCAAAGGATTAAGCAGTACACCCTAAGTCACTCATCGCCAAATCTAATTAGCAGAAGACACTGCCCTCTCAAGCATTCGACGAATCACGCGAGAAAAAAAAACTGGCAATGTACTGTGAGAAAAACCAGTGTGACCTTTTGTGAACGTGTCTGTCTTGTGAAAAGTGTTATTCTCATTGCAACAGAATGAAAATTTCGCTTTTCACGAAAATGAACTTACTGTCTTTTGTTTTCACAGAGCAGATTTAAGTACGTGACGTGAAAGGTATTGGAATACACACGAAACCCACTAAGCAATGGTCATCATCAGTACTTAGAACACGGCTACTATATACCAGAAAACACAGCCACAAAAGATGTTTCTTAAGACACTGAACTGACAGTTCTCTACGTGGGATGCCATCTGCATCACAGAAAAAAAGGATTAGACGTTCTGATTCATTACCTGAAAAGAGTTTGCTTCAGTAAAACCGCTAAAGGGTTAACACATCCGAGACATGGTGCGTTCGCGTACGCAGCTTCTGCCGCGTATCCGAATGCCATACGTGATACGTCTCGAATGAGTTTGCAACTTCCAGCTGGGCAAGCATATGTTAAAATATCTCAGCAGCCTAGCGATTTAAAATAAAGCACAAACGTATCGCTATTATGACCCATTCGTCTGGGAAACACATAGATGAATGAAATCAGGAGGAGGCATTATAAGCCCACGCGTCACGAGCATCTATGGCTATTACAATTAATGTTTCGTCACGATGTCAATGAATCAATGAATCTTTATTTTACAACGGTGAAGATATTAACACAGTCAGTGACTATGCCATTTTTCGTATCTGCCGCTGCTACAACTACGACTAACTAAGTACAAAATATACATAAAACAGGGACATCAAAGTACAGTGATACAAATGAATATAATTATAGTCTACTAAGCACAGACACACGCATACACACACAAACGCACTCGCGCGCGTCCACACACACACACACACACACACACACACACACACACACACACACACACACACACACACGCACATACACATGATTGTTAGAATATACACGTACATTTTTGTGTCTACGTATAACTAGATATTGTTATTTGATTGATATCAGGTATCTATAAAGACTTGTATTGAAACAAGATAATGTCGGAGTGGCTTTAACGTGATGTGGGAGTGAGCGAATTAACTCTTAAACTCCCCCAAAACAAAAGAATTCTTTTCTATCGAATGGACTAGAATTCATTTAGCAGTTCTGGGAGTTTAAGAGTTAAAGCATCTCAGAAGATGAATTTCGATTTTTGCGAACTTCCTGTACTGAAAGTTCGGGGGAAAAAACTCAGAGAATTTATAGCTACCGCAAGAAATAAAGTCTACTTTTTGTGGATATCAAAATTACCCACCAGACCCAAATATTCGATTTTTCGCAACAAGTGAAAGTCGGGGATGGCTTATTTTCAGATAAGCAGTGACGTCAAGTGGTATGGACTGACGTCACGGCTGTTAAAGTGGGGAGAATAATTGGCGTACCAGGAATAACCCTTCCCGGTTGGATTAGCCATCCAGTCTGTCGCAGGCAAAATCCGTTGTCGCACTGTGTCGTGCATCCAGTCCTTTAAGACAAAAACTACAGCGGGAGATGGTTCGACCACGATAGTTCAAGGGTAGTGCCTGATTAGCTTGATCCTTCAGGCGCCAAGCTAATCAAGCACTACTCTTGAACTATCGTGGTCGACCCCGCCCTCCGCCTCTGGCACACAGTCGTCAAAAATAAGAAACAGACAGACATGTCTAGTAATGTATGGTTTATTACATGGCCGTGGGAATGAAAATGGTGTGCGTGCGCGTTTGAAAGGCATCTTTTTAGTTTTAGAAGACTGTTACGTGAACTCCTCATAATAATCTCTTTTCTTTCAGGTCTCATTTCAGTTCAGTTGGTGCAAGATATTATCTTTGCCTTATTAACTAGGGGGAAATAAACTCGCTTGCATATTTCATAAGTCTGCGAGGAGATACTTCCCATACAGCTCAGATGTTGATCTAGTTTGGTTGAACACTGATCTACATTGTTTATTATAACTATTAGGATTTGATCTAAGCTAATACTACAGAGGGTGCTATACAGAGCATATGAAAGTTCAAGGGTAGTGCCAGATTAGCTTGGCGCCTGGAAAGGCGCCAAGCTAATCTAGCACTACCCTTGAACTATCATAGTCGATCCATCGGCTCGTGCAACTGGTGAGTAGACGTCTGACATTAACCCCCCCCCCCCCCCAGAAAAGTTCTGTGTCGCCAAACTAATCAGGCACTACTTTTGAAGTATCATCGTCCATCCATCTTCTGAGGCTGGTAAGTTGTCGTCTTAGGGCATCACCGGTCCCCTTTCTCTCCCCCGCCCCACAAAGTTCAGATACCGGGCCTTGATTAAGTTAAAAGCTTAAAAGCCATCGTAGTTACAATCGAATTCTTGTTTGTTCAAATATGACATTGTGTGCTCAGTCGGACACAGTCTCGTCTCTCTTCGTACAAGAGCAAATGGCAAGGATATAGATACGTGCCGTCAAACGGTTCCACTCAATTCAGTTCCTCTCTCTCTCTCTCTCTCTCTCTCTCTCTCTCTCTCTCTCTCTCTCTCTCTCTCTCTCTCTCTCTCTCTCTCTCTCTCTCTCTCTCTCTCTCTCTCTCTCTCTCTCTCTCTCTCTCCCTCTCATGTGATTTATTTGCTGATGACGCCACAATTCACACCCCGGACAAGAGTATTGATTCTTTAAATGGCCGTTTGCAGCAGGGTTTGAGCGAAATTTCCACTTGGTGCGCAAACAATGAAATGATTTTAAATCCTTACAAAACGGAATGCATGACGATAGCAACCCGTCAGAAGCACCAGCTCAAGCCGCTTAACCTCAGCCTGACTATCCACAACGACATCGTTACTCAGGTCACGGAACACCGATTACTTGGTGTAATTGTTTAATGACCAGATGAAGTGGCAATCGCACATAAATGCTGTATGTAAAACTGTTGCCAGAAATGTTTTTATGCTTTCAAAGTTGAAGTACTTTATCGATGTTGATACCCGCAAGTTATTTTACAATGCACATGTCAAATCCCACATCGATTATGCGTCCACGATATGGGATGGCAGCGGTGACATACACTTGAAGAGGCTTAACTCCCTGCATCGGAGAGCAGAAAAACATATCCTGCCTGATTCAGCCCTGACAACTGACGAAAGACTTGAAAAACTGAAAATGCTACCTCTTAGCAAGCAAGGGTGTGGTTATGTATAAAATCTGGAATGAGATTCACCCAGAATATCTTTGTAAGTTCTTTACCAAGGCAAGTTCAGGTTATTCTACTTCAAGACGAAACTTTATTACACAGCGTCCCATGATAGATCTATTTAAAACCTGTGTATCTTTCTCAAGGGCATCTTTCTGGAACAAACTGCCTACATGTATAACACACGCTAGCTCCCTCTCCTCTTTCAAGGAATGCCTCCTCAAGTACTTTTGTCTGCTGATACATAATCTACCACAAGTATCCGTATCAAACATGTGCTTATCGTATAATCAGTGCATGCTGCCGTATGGTTTGTCCATACTAATAATAATCGCCCAATTACATAATTTAAGTTTCTATTATAATCCAAATAATTTTTGCTATCTGAAGTGAATTTTCATTATGATCCAAATGATTTGCTTCGTATAATAAAATAATAATAATAATACATAGTTTTTATATAGCGCCCTTCCACACGAACAGCAAGCTCGGAGCGCTTTACAGCACATAAAAAAAAAATAAAAAAAATTAAAAAGGAGAAAAAAATAGAACGCACTCACTCTTTAAATAAACATCTGCTCGCACCATGTAGGCGCATTCCTAACACGAAACACACACACACACACACACACACACACACACACACACACACACACACACACACACACACGCACACACGCACACACACATACACACACACACACACACACACACACACACACACACACACACACACACACAGCCTATCTACATGGGGAAACAACCAACATTTCCAGGCAGCACATCCAGACTAAGCTAATCTTGATATGCTACCTGGAAAAGATGGGTCTTCAAATTGGTTTTGAAGGTCAACAGGGTAGGGGAAAGACGGACATGCAGTGGAAGTGAGTTCCAGACGTGAGGGGCCTGATAACTGAAAGAATGGGCACCATCAGTTTTTAGGCTGACTCTGGGCTGAACGAGCAGTTTTTGTGAGCTTGAGCGTAGACTTCTACTAGGATTGTGTGATGCAAGGGAAGAAGACAGATATGCAGGAAGCGTATTGTCATAGTGTTTGTATGCCAAAGTGGCCAGCTTGTACTCTATTCTCTGTTTGACAGGTAGCCAGTGGAGATGCTTTAGCAGTGGTGTGACATGATCAGTGCGTTTTTTGCGAAGGACTAACCGGGCTGCATTATTCTGGATACGCTGAATGCGAGTGAGTTGATCAGATGAGATACCAGCAAGGAGGGAATTACAGTATATAGGTCAAGTTATCATTAGCCCGTGTCTGTGTGTGCGCGCGTTGCGTGTACTTTCTGTTTTTCGTTTGTTTTTGAATGACCGAATGAATGAATGAATTTTGTTTAATGTCTCTTCACGTTTAATGTCTCCTAATTTTTCTTTGTGTAATTTGGAACTATTAGTATTACAATTATTATCCTGTGTTTGTAGGGTAGCAACGGCAAGTATGAAAAATGTCACACGTGCTAATTACTTCATCCGTTGAGAAATAAAGTTTCGTTTCATTTCATTTCTCTCTCTCTCTCTCTCTCTCTCTCTCTCTCTCTCTCTCTCTCTCTCTCTCTCTCTCTCTCTCTCTCTCTCTCTCTCTCTCTCTCTCTCTTTTACCATTGGTAAATGAAGAAAAGTATCACCATATTATCATTATCATCATCTTTGTCATCTCGCTTATTTATTGTCCTCGCCACAGTTAAATGGTACATGCGCTCTCTCTCTCTCTCTCTCTCTCTCTCTGATGGGTGGGTGGAGCGCGTGTGTGCCTTTCCGAGCGCATTGATCCCATCTTAACTGAACTGGACTGAACTGAACTGAGAAAAGAACGAAATGCAAGCAAATTTCAACGGCTGAAGTTGTAGAACTTGGTTAAATGCACACGCCCGATGCCCGTTGCCCGTTGCCCTCTGTCTCTGTCTGTTTGTCTCTCTCTCTCTCTCTCCCCCCCCCCCCACCCCAACCTCCCCCCCCTCTCTCTCCCTCTCTCTGTCTCTGTGTCTCCTTCATTACATTAGCATACGAATTCCAAAACGCAACTTTAGTTTTTCGATTTTATAAAACCCGAGACCTTAGTCGACAAAATTCATTTATTCTGATGAGTTGTACACGTCTGTTTTCACAACCCAAGCCTGTGGAAATGAATTTCAGCCAACCCATTTCGTCGGACAATTGCACTTTATAAAATTCTTTACAGTACACGAAGACATTTTACCGTTTCTGTCCTGCCGCAGACATAAACGTGAGTGAGGCATTTCAACACGTAAATAATATCCATCGAGTAATAATCGTGCCCAAGAGAAATATAAAGTCAACGAATGCTGCACAGAGAGACTTTCAAATCGAGGAAAAAATAGATTAAAAAGGAAAGCAAACGTTGCTAAAAGATAGTCATACAGAGTCAGCACATGACAAATTTACCCCAGACCTGCCAGAACAGAAAATGTATTGACGGTTAGAGTTCAAGGGTAGTGTTTAATTAGCTTGGCGCCGAAGGTGCCAAGCTAATTAAGCACTACCCTAGAACTCTCACAGTCTATCCATTTTCCAGGTTACAAGCAGTAGTTTTAGAGTGCCTATCAAGCCCAGGCAACTCGTCTGTTGGGATGACTGAGCTTTCTGATTGCCTCGGAGCGAAAATACATCAAATTATTAGTCCTAGTCCAAATTCCTGGAGACAGCTTGCACATGGGGCATAAAAGCTTCTTTCTAAAAGCAGACATTAGACCGCGAATGCAAATCATTCACATGTATCCAGCACTTCTATGCTTGTTTCGTGCTTTGGCGAGGTCTTTAGCCCGTGGCGCACGTGGCCAACGATGCTAGTATATTATCTGTGGCTGCACGCACGAGGGGGATAACAACTTCATTGCAGAGACAAAATGAACACGATCCAACCGCAAGAGACATAGATCCTCATTACCCCTACCACTAACCTCAACTGCTTGGGCTCGTGACGATCTATGTCTTTAATTGACAGCGCATTGTATCCATGTTTCTGGCACCGCAGGTGCGCTTTGGCGTTGAATTACCAAATATTTGATAAACCCAACCTGCGACCCTTTGCCAGGGGGTCGACTCGCCCAAGGTACTCCGCATCAAGAGCTGCGAAAGTGTCGTATAGCGTTGCCGCCGCTATACGACACTTCCGCAGCTCTTGATGGGGCCACCTTGAATAAGTCAAGCACGACGCTAAGTTACGTTGAAAAATAAAAAGAACACCCGACCCGGATAATTTCAATAGATCTTTACAAGCTTCTGTGTACAGAAATGTCGAAATTCCTCTTGTTTACATACATACGCACACACATACGCACATACATACATACATGTACATACGCACATACGGCGCTTCGCGCCAAATGTACGCTCAGCAGCGAGGTTAGCGTAACGAGACATGACGTAATTTTTATCTTGTTACTGCCCGCCTTTGACATCATGGACATGCTATTAAATTCTTCCCACCGCGACCCGTCCTAAAACGTCCCTTCTATAAATAGAAGGGACTTAAAAATGACTTCCTGTCTTTTACATTCACGCGGCAAGCTATGAATATTTTGTTTCTCACAAAAAGGACCTAATGTCTCTCGCCTTAAGCGCGCAGAATTCCCTGTATTCCTTTCGCATATTTACTACGTCTGAGTGCATTGTATTACTTAAGACTGGCTCTTATTGTAACCAGACTCATGTTGGTATAAAGCTGTTACCCGTATTACCTTCGATTATTCTCCTTTATGAGGCATCTATTTAAGGATATGCGCTTAATAAATAATCCTTACTATTTAGTATTACTATTACTATTACGGGTCCTTGCACTTGCACGAACTAATCATCTCTCGCTCAAGGATTGGGTTTATTTATGTCTATGTCGCTGGTAGACGCCCCAGTACTTGTGCACTATCACAGGCCCCAGAAGGCAAAAACAGGGGACATGGGAGAGAAATAAAACAGAGAAGCCACCAAAGAGTCCGTCCACATCAAACCTGACCTAGCACGCCTGGCTTCCATTTTCGTTTTTCACTCATTTCCTCGCCTTGGCCAAATCGTACCTATACGCCGTTTACAGACGGATCGTGCTGTTTGAAGGACCAGGGGCCATTTGCAACAGTGAGCTTTGTCCTGCGCCAGTCACTAAGCAATGTGATCCGCTACAGCGGAGCACATTGCTTAGTGGCTGGCGCAGGACTAAGCTCACTCATGCCACTGAGCCTATGATACTAACGCCGATATTGGCGTAACTGAAACCTTCAGAAAATGATCTTTCAAATACAGTTAACACGTTTGAGACGTGCTGCATTAGAATGGGTGCCTATAAGGCGTATCCGGATGCGGCAAGTTCCGAATGAGTTAAAAACGTGCAAGAACTCTGACTTCCAATATGCCTCATTAAAAAAAACTTCACACTTTTCACGAAAACACCAACTCCGTCGACGGAAATACATTAATAACCCCACCCACCGTCGCCCCGTCCCCCAGCACACACACACACACACACACACACACACACACACACACACACACACACACACACACACACACACACACACACACGCACGCACGCACTTACACACACACACACACACCATCACACACACACACACACACACACACACACACACACACACACACACACACACCTTCATTCCGGACCTGCGAGACTTCAAAAAGCTGAAAATCAATAAAACAGATTTATCATGGTATGTACGCAGTCTGAGAATGCCGGAAAGCTAAAGATTCGACTTCCGGCGAGGCAGACTTTGCTAGTCGTACTAATGATGTGTAGCGGTAACTGGCGGGGGCTGTAATTGCTGCAGTTAATCATTTCTGAAGTGCAGAAGCAGCCAGGGCTGCGATTTTAGCATGCTGAGATACAACAGCACCTTCTTTGAGCGATCATCCCTAATGAGAGATCACCTGTCATTAAAGACCATAATTTTGTTGGCTTTAAAGCTACCTAAATGATCATTAACTCATTGTGCCCGAGGTACGAATACCCACATGTTTTAGTTATCCTCTGAGGACTGCATAATAATTTAGGAGACAGATCGACCATGATAGTTTAAGGGTGGTGGCAGAATAGCTTGGCGCCTATAGTCGCCAAGCTATTCTGCTACCACCCTTGAACTATCATGGTCGAGGCATATCTTGCTGTGGTGTGTCGCGGGCAGAATGAGTTAAGGACAGGTGATTTGTTTAAGCTCTTCGAGTTTTCTCTTGAGAGAGCACCAGTATGTTAAGGCCATTTTTGTTCTTGCACAAAACAGGTTCTAGTGTGCATAACATACTGCACCTGTCCCACACCAAGAGGCCTAGATCCTCATGAGCCCGCACAAATGCGGGGCCTCATGAGGAGCTATACCTATTGCACAGCAGGGCTAGTACGTTGCACAATAGAGACCAGAGAAGAAACTTCCTGCTGACACAATGCAGCAAACTAGGCCTGTAGACTATATCGACCATGACATTTCAAGGGCACCAACCTTGAACAATAATCGGAAAGTTTCCTGATGTTGTTTTCCGAGGATGATGATTGTGTCGAACTGCGCGCCAATCAAGGACACTCCCTTTCCGGCCGGCCCCCTTTCCAAATGCAAGAAATATATATATTCATGAACCCCTGCAGATGGGGGATCAGGAGAATTCTTTCTCTTGCTGACTGACATTGCCTCCGGGGTTCAACTGCGTGAGTGAACTTAGTGCTGCCCAAGCCACTAAGCAAGGTGCTCCGCTATAGCGGAGCACCTTGCTTAATGGCTTGCGCAGCACTCAGCTCAGTCATGCAACTTAAGTCCTACTGTACCTTAAAGTGCCATTACGCGTAAAACTGAAGACACATTTCAGCGCTATTAATATTTTGTGTTTCTTATGCCTTGTCTACAGACCTAATGAGCTTCTATAGCAGTTTGGACACGCAGCAAAAGCACACGCGTAATCGCACTTATTTACTCTGCTCAGCCATTAACGTGGCAATCTAGTTTTATCTGTTTCTCGTACTGTTAGCGTTGTATTTGCAGAACGGAGAGGAGTCATTATCCGGTTTCTTGCTATGAAGACGACGTGTCCTACACTGGATTGTCCTGTGTCTAAATGAACCATCACTAGACCCGTGTGCAGCGTTTCGAAACCACCTGTTACAGAAGTGTATTATTGAACAGTGACAGCGGTAGTGGGCCTTTAAACTGAGCACACAAGGAGCAGACTATGTCTTTGAAATAAGGTTTTAACTTTGCTTCAATCTCATGACCAAAAATCCCATTGCGAAACAAACAAACTAAGATATACACTAGCACTGTCTGAGGCTTTGTAGATCAGTCATAATTTTAATCACCTTTGACTCATTTGAGAGTGCCGCACACGGATACGCAGCTGTTCGTCGCGTATCCGTATGCGGCACGTCTCAAATGAGTTAAGTCTCTAACTCCGCCAGAAAGAGAGAGATAATTTTCTTACCACGGAGTACACGTGTCATCCAATTTTCCAGCGAAGCGTGCTAACAGCAGACAACAAGGATTGGGCGGCGTCACGGGGCAGGGTATAACTGAATTTTCCAAAGAAATTGAATGAAACACAGGGGAAATCAGTGGGTGTGCTGATTGTTCTAGAAGTCACAGACTCGCCATCTGACCTATAGCGCGGTTTGACCAGTCAAGCCTGTTGCTTGTACTTTGCGGAACGAATCCTTGTTTTTTTTTGGTTTGTTTGTTTTTTGGGTTTTTTTGGTAAATAAGCAGCCGTCATCACAGTATGTTAAAAGCCATGGAAAGGATTTTTTTCTGTGCGTGCGTGCGTGCGTGCGTGCGTATGTATGTGTGTGTGTGTGTGTGTGTGTGTGTGTGTGTGTGTGTGTGTGTGTGTGTTTGTTTGTGTTTTCTTTTGTTTGTTGTTTTTTGTTGTTTTTGTTGTTGTTCTTAGGAAGAGGAGTTCAAACAATACACAACCTTTTTCCCCGAAAATCGTGTCACCAATAAATTATATATAAACACATTTGCAACTAATAAGTGCTTCTAGACGTTTAGAAAGACTCTGTACCAGCTATAGAAGATAGATCGGCAATTACGGTTCAACGGCAGTGCCATAATAGCTTGGAGCCTTCCCTTGGACTAGCAATGCCAGTCCACCTCCTGCTATGGTCGCTATAAGATGGATAATGTTCATGTACCGGTCATCATTTATCATACCTGGTATTTTCTACGGCTAATTCCTGGTACACTTACCGGGGCGGTCCGTGACGCAGTGGTTAAGGCGCCTGCCACCAATGCCAAAGGTGCGAGCTTCGAAAACGGGTTCCGGCGTCGGACTTTTCTCCTCTGGTAAGTGTCACCATTAATTCGGGCGGACCGTCGGGGGTTCTTTCTCTGAGTACTCCGGTTCTTCCACCCCCCACCCCCCCCCACCCCCCACTTTGGTACCGGTTTCAGGCCACTTTACAAATTTCAAATACAAGCGATCAAAAATCTCTGTAACTTCAGTAGCTGAACTGGCCCTTCGTCTGTCTTGTACTGTGTTTGTCTTAAATGGCGTAAATCCGTGTCTATTACGTGAGTGTGCGTGGTGGGTGTCAGTTCGTGGCGCTTTGAGTCGATTCGCCCAAAAATTGAGAAAAAACGCCTATATAATAACGGTATTATTATTATTATTATTAATATTATTATTATTATTATTATTATTATTATTATTATTACTATTATTAAGATACTCACAAACCAGATAGGTGAGGCTAGCGCTGGCAGAATTGTATAACAAACCAAGGGGAATTACTCAGCGCTGGACAGAACAGTTAGATCCCCTGCCCCCGCCTATCAGGCACCCATTTGCCAGCCCTGAGATATATAAGAGACCTGATGCATCCTTTTTTAGGGATGTAGATGATCGTCTTGTTCTATACCTGCGTATTTCTCTGTGGGCTGGCGAATGGGTGCCTGATAGGCGGGGGCAGGGGATCTAACTGTTCTGTCCAGCGCTGAGTAATTCCCCATGGTTTGTTATACAATTCTGCCAGCGCTAGCCTCACCTGTCTGGTTTGTGAGTATCTCAGTATAACTCGAGGCAAATTTGTTTCGTTACATTGTTGTGTAATGTTCTGTGCATCTACTGTGGGAATTCAAGGTATTTACCCGACCACATATAGTAATGCACCTTCGTGTTTGTGTATGTATGTTTCTCCTGCCTACTTCCTAAGTTCCGGAGAAAGACATGGGTTATATAAGAGACCTGATGCATCCTTTTTTAGGGATGTAGATGATCGTCTTGTTCTATACCTGCGTATTTCTCTGTGGGCTGGCGAATGGGTGCCTGATAGGCGGGGGCAGGGGATCTAACTGTTCTGTCCAGCGCTGAGTAATTCCCCTTGGTTTGTTCACATATATATATTATTAAGATACCCGTGCAAGATGCAAAGTTACGAATTGCAACAAATCAAACAAACCCAATTTTGTAAAGCTCCTTCAAATTGCATTTATATAACGTAATACAGAGAGGACTCTTCCAGACTTGCTGCATTTGGATAAGCGGCTGAACTGAGTTAATAATACACTATTGACGATGACTCACAGCCTTGGACTGGCCTAGAAATTGAGCCGACTGCCTCAGTCTGATGGGGCCTACGCAGTCCTTCCCAGTCAGCAAAGGACCTCGGGCCCACGAGGGCCGCAGTGGGCCCGCGCACGGCTCTGCGCGGGCCCACAGTAGCCTTCGCGGGCCTGAAGACGTTTTGCTACTGGGGTTTCCTTAATAAGAAACATAGCCCCAGTCAATAAGTATCAAGCACGGAACAGATACGGACAGTCGCCCACGGTATTTCCTATCAGTAGCTCGATCCAGTGTACACTGTTTTTATCTGTGTCCGTTGTTTTCTGACTTTGTATATTACGGCCCTTGAACAAAGTATACACTGACCTCAGATGTTTGCTAGTCTCTTATTTTGGGCTTTGCGGCAAAGGGCCCTGCGGTCAGAATTCACAGCTCAGCACATAACGCGCAATCGATGACAAGGATGGAAAAGGAGACATAAAGGATGGGTGCGTTTTCTTTGGCGAATCTTATACGCCTGCAAGAGGCGAAGGGTGCATGAGTGAGCTGAAATCCTTGCGCAGAGTTTCAGCTTGCTCATGCAACCGAGGTCTGGTCCTGCCTCCCACGCACAGTATGTCAAGAACCACGTCAAAAAAAACTACCAAGTGAGTAGGAAAAGCACTGTCAAGGGAGAGAAGTGTGCATGATAGATTATTGGACATTGATAGCTACTGTTTTTCTCTACCATAACACATATAGAAGTCTTACATCGGTGGTTTTAAAACCTAATCCTACGAGCGAAAGCGAGTAGGATAAGGTTTTAAGACCACGAGAGTAAAGGAATCATCTCCCAAAAAAAACAGCGCTACTGACGCCCGAAGGGTTAAGCCGAAGAAATCACCTCAACAAAAAGCGCTACATATCGACAGCCAAACAACTTTAGGAAACAACAGGAATCACCTCAAACGAAAAACGCTACCGACAGCCACAGGGTTAATGAACCTTCAGGAATCACCTCAACAAAAAAAAAAAAAAAAAACGCTACCGATAGCCAAAGGTTAATTATCTGTAGGAATCACCGCAACAGCAAGCGCTACCTACTGACAGCCAAAGGGTTAATGAAGCTGGAGAAATCACTCCAACAAAAGGCTGTACAGAGAGAGACAAAGCGTTAATGATGAATTATCCTGTAGGAATTACCTAAAAGAAAGCACTATCGACAGTCACGGGTCACCTGTAGCAAAAGCAAAAGGCTATCGGGCCAAAAGTCGGCCGCAATGGTCCCGCGCACGACAGTGCGCGGCCCCACCGCGGCCGACTTTAGCCCGATGACCTTTGCGTACTTGGGACAGCATCGACTGAGGACTTTGCAAGGTAACGCCCGTTATGAAAGATACATGTATTTCGAGTTTGAGAATATTAATCCGGCTTCGATATACTAAGGACAGCGAACCGCACGAGAAAAATAAACCTCTCGGCATTCACCTCTTTTCAGCTTCTGACATTTCTAAAAAAACAACACCTACGTCTTTTTGTCCAACTTTGTAAAGATTCAGTCCTGAGACCAAAAGCCGCAGGCTATCTTAAGAACTGAATCTAACCCATTCAGTGCCGAGAAAATTTGAACACCACCCAACTGCAAGAGGTATAGATACTCATGAGCCCCCGCAGTTGCGGGGGCTCATGAGTATCTATGCCTCTTGCTGATACCACTTTGAATCCATGTTTCTTGGACATCTAGGGTATTTTAGTGTTAAATTAAAAAAAAAAAGATTGCAGACACACGGGTATAGTATGTAAAGTTTTCGAGTCTATAGTCCAAGTCATTAATCATTTTACTGTGAATAATATGTACACTGAATGCCAACATGGTTTTAGAAAGAAACCATCATGTGTTACTCAATTACTACAGGTTATGGATGATATAACTTCCTTGACTGACAACAAAAAAAAGGTTGACATCATATACTTAGACTTTAGAAAAGCATCTGACACTGTTCCTCATGAAAGGCTTCTTCAGAAGCTAGAGGCCTATGGTGTTTAATAATAATAATAATAATAATAATAATAATAATAATTACGGTATTTATAATGCGCTTATCTTATAATAATTATAACTCTAAGCGCGCACTCACAACTCGCGCACGCATGCGCACGCTTTAGACGACTCACGTACAACAAATGGTGAAATATATTGCGACAGTCATCTTTTGTGGGGAGTGTGGTGATATAGTGCTAGAACTGTTGAAAGAGGTGAGTTTTGAGGGCGGACTGAAAGGAGGAGAGAGAGTCTTTCTGACGGAGAGAGAGTGGGAGAGTGTTCCAGGTGGATGGACCATAAACTGAGAAGTCGCGGGGGCCGAAAGTGCTGAGTTTGGTGCGGGGGATGTGGAGACGGAGAGGGTCGGAGGCGGAGCGGAGGGAGCGGAAAGGAGTGTAGGGGTGAAGTAAGTTGGAAAGATCGGCAGGAGCGCAGTTGTTCAGGGATTTGTAGCAGAGAGACAGAATCTTGTATTGGATAAGCTGTGGGATGGGAAGCCAGTGAAGAAGTTTGAGCAGGGGTGTGATGTGGTCGGATTTTTTCTTTCTGAGGACGAGGCGGGCAGCATTGTTCTGGATGCGCTGGAGAGTGGAAGTGGTAGAGTGAGGGAGGCCGGAAAGGAGAGAGTTGCAGTAGTCAATGCGAGATAGAATGAGAGAGACAGCAAGTTTGGTGGCAGCTTCGGTGGTGAGGTATTTTCTGATCTGACTGATGCGGCGGAGGTGAAAGTGGCATGCCTGGGCAGTGGCGGAGACGAAGCTGGTCATGGTAAGAGAGGAATCAAGAATAACGCCAAGGTTTTTGGCCGAGTCACTGAGGGAGATGGGGGTGCTGTCGAGTTGAAGGTGGAGAGAGGGAGGGAGCTGGGAAAGTTTCTGGCGAGTGCTTACCAACATGGCTTCCGTTTTGTCGTCGTTCAGTTTAAGCTTGTTTGCTGTCATCCAGTTTTTCACGTCTTCATAGCAGTCAGCCGTGCGAGTCAGTAGTGACTGAGTGTTGTCGAGTTTGTCTTTGTCTAGTAGTTGTGAGTCGTCAGCGTAGAGGTGGTGGCGTATGTGGTGAGACTGTATGATGTTGGACAGGGGGGAGGTGTAGAGTGTGAAAAGGACCGGGTCCAGGACGGACCCCTGTGGTACTCCGCAGGAGAGCGTGGCTGGGTTGGAGGAGACGCCGTCAATGGTGACGGACTGCTGTCTGTCCGAGAGGTATGAGAGAAACCAGGAGTGAGCAGTGATGCCAAAGGAGTGACGAAGGCGGTGGAGGAGGATAGAGTGGTCTATGGTGTCGAAGGCGGCAGAAAGGTCGAGTAGCGTAAGAAGGGAGATGTTGCCTGAGTCGGTGGAGAGAAGCAGGTCGTTTAAGATGTGTAGAAGGGCTGTTTCAGTGCTGTGGTGTTTGCGATAGGCAGACTGGAATGGACTGAGGAGGTTGTTGTCGGCAAGGTGGAGGTTGAGCTGGTTGAGAACAACCTTCTCAAGAAGCTTGGACAGGAAAGAGAGATTGGAGACTGGGCGATAGTTTTGTGGAAACATTTCCAACTGGATAAGAAGTTTCTTACGTGATAGAGAACAAGTGGTAAAAGTTGGAAACGCAAAATCAGATAAAATAAAGGTGCTGAGCGGTATACCTCAAGGAAGCATCCTAGGACCTATATTGTTTACGATATTTATAAACGACTTGCCAGACTGTGTTAATAGCATGTGCAAAATATTCGCAGACGATACTAAAATGATGAATCGAGCAATAAAGACGTTTTGCAGTATGATTTGGATCACTTGCAAGAGTGGTCCGACACATGGGACTTGCATTTTAATGTAGAGAAATGCAAGGTCTTGCATGCTGGAAGGAACAATCCTGAACATGATTACTTGATGAAAGTTAACAGCGACATTACAAAGGTGGTATCTTGTGAGGAGGAAAGAGACTTAGGTGTTGTTTTCGATAAAGTTCTATCTTTTGACCCCCATATTCAGAACTGTATCAATAAGGCCAACAAAATGGTTGGAGTAATTAAGAGAGCCTTTAATTATTTGGATAAGGACATTTTTAGTAAACTGTATAAATCACTAGTCAGACCACATTTAGAATATGCAAACACTGTATGGTACCCAGGTTTAAAGAGACAATCAGTTGCACTCGAAAGGGTACAGAAACGAGCAACTAAGTTGGTTAAAGAATGTAGAAATATGACTTACCTAGACAGACTCAAATACTTTGAACTACACTCCTTACGTGGACGTAGAATACGTGGAGACTTAATCCAAGTTTTTGCAATTTATAATGGCATCGACGACCTAAATTGGAACGACTTTTTTGCAGCACCAGTTTGTGACAGAACCCGAAACTCTGAAGGGAAAATCTTTGTAAGGCACTGCAACACTAAGCTGCGGAATTTTTGTTTTTCTAACAGAGTTGCCATTGTTTGGAACGAGTTACCAGTTTCATTAAAAAAAAAGCACCTAATATGAATTCTTTTAAAACCACCTGGACGAATTACCAAAATTTAAAGATATTTTCTATTCCTAGTGATTTATTGGAAAATTGCATGCATAACAGACCCATAAAGTAACTAAAGAAAGAAAGGACATTTGCAAAGGCCTCACGGCTTATTTTGTCCTCACAATACTACTACTACTACTAGTCTGCGTCAGCTGGCACTGAACTCGTTAATTTGTTGACTGTGGACTGGCCCGGAACATTCAAGGGTAGTACATGATTAGCTGGGCGTCTGGAAAGGCGCCAAGCTATCTTGGCACTACTCTTGAACTTTGGTATGAAATTAATCTATCGCCTCATCAATTTATTCGATCAAAAATCTGTTAAACTTTCTTGAATGAAATGTGTGCCAAATAAATGATATCAAAGCTTTCAAGACTGATCACCAATTCAAGCGCATCACAATGTTTGACCTACTCCACCTGAGACGCACAGACGTATATAAAATCAGCAATAGACATAGATCCTCATATAAATAACAGATCCCCCAGCTACACTGTCCTTAGAAGGTTTTCGGCTTCGAATCGTCCGGAATAAACTGTAACGCACAATATATTTTATTCTTGCAGAGCAGCTCTGGTGTGTAGAAGACAGCCGTAATACATGCAGCTACAGCTACTCCGAGGTGCATTTCAAAGTTGCATTTTTATAGGATTATGAGAAAACGCAGAGATAATTAGAAAACTTTCACAGAAGACTCATCAAATGTCGAAGCAATCATCTTTTTTGCTGTGTCGTATAAAAGCACTTAGCAATGACGCCATTCACACTTCACGACCCTCTGACTGTCAGTAGCGCTTTTTGTCCTGCAGGAATCATCGCGACGAAAAGCGCTACCGACTGTCAGAGGGTTAAACTAACTCATTGGAGACGTGTCGCAAACTGCCAAGACAAGTAAACACCACACAAGTGCAAAAGGAGTAGAGAGCCATGGGCCCCTCGCAGACGCGGGAGTCCATGGCTATTTACTCCTCTTGTTAGCTTCATTTATATCTGTTTCCACTTATCTCGTTGGGTTATTGGGATTTCTGTCTGCGATGTCTTCAAAGACATCCTTCTTGTTCGCGCTCACTAGACTGTTAACTCAGTGGAGACGTGCCGCATCCAGATACGAGGCATAAAGCCGCGTACCCGAATGCAGCGCGTCTGGAAAGTGCTAATTTTACGCTAATTAGTTCGCTGTCAGCTCCGAACTAGGCATGGATTTATTCTCACTAATGATGTAAACAATATATTCCAAAAAACTCCGACTTCATTTTTTCATATTTAACTCATTCAGCCCCGACAAACTCAGCAAGACATGGATCGAGCGTGATAGTTCAAGGGTGGTGCCAGAAAAGCTTGGCGCCCATAGGCGCCAAGCTATTCTGCTACCACCGTTGAACTATCATGCTCGATCTGTCTGTAGAATTGCAACACAGTCCTTCAGAGGGGGCCTTCAAAATTTGGGGATTTCGGTCCTAGGGTAGACTGTGTTAAACTTTCTTAAATAATAATAATAATAATAATAATAATAATAATAATAATAATAATTATTATTATTATTATTAATTATTATAACAACAATTTATTGTCAAAGCAAACTATGTTCCAGGACGCCGTGAAAGAGCTGAAGTAAAAGCATGATTTAAGAATCATTGCAGACAGCTATTTTCACAGTTACACTAGCTGATGCAAAATCGTATGTACGTGCATCATGCAGAATTGATTCAAAACAGCTGACCTTACCCAAGCTTGACTGAAGTCAAACCTTAACAACTTTTGTCAATGAGGAAGTCATTTGTCAAAATGTAACATATTTAGCCTTTCGAACGTAAAACAAATCGTTTGCAGTCAGAATCCGAACACACAAACACACGTTCCGGTCAAGAAGATGTTTTTTTAAAAAAGATCACAGCCAAAAAGTCAAATTATGTTCTATCAATAGATCACTTTCGCCAACTGAAGTTCAAACCAACGCACTAACACATGTTATACGGCCTGAATCCAAAATGTGTCCAGTCACATGCAAGAAAACGTACCGATCCACTCTTATCAAGCATAACACATCGATGTTATCACGTAAAGAAAAACAAGTCCCATCATAGCATACTCATTGAGGCTACTGCAGTTTAAACCTAACACACCATCGACACATCACTGACGTTATACAGTCTAAATCCAAATCCTAGCACCAAAATCCTAGGACGCCAAAAATACGTTCAGTCAAGTCACATCAACAAGACGGGAAAAAAGCACTGATGTTCACAGATCACTGCCGTGCCGCAAAATGGCTTACGTCTGCCACAAGTGTCACCACCACCCTTCTTCCTTTCCCTCCATCCACCGGGGGGTAATAATCGCAACCCAAGACGCTGGCCGCAGAAAATCGTATTAGCGCTCAGTGGGCCATAAGCAGCACAAGCAGACAGTCTTGCAAAACGCAAGTCTGTCAAGGCACGAGACCTCGCCCAGATGGTGTCCACTTCCTGACGGTGTGAAGAGCCCAGTGACTGCTAGCAAGAGGCATAGATCCTCACGAGCCCCTGCTAAGCAGGGGCTCGTGAGGATCTATGCCTCTTGCAGACGTTTAATGGTCTGTCCGTGAAACCGTGGAACTTTCTTCGTTCGAGGTTGTCAAAGCTTCCAGCATGAAGCTTAGATAATTATTCTCATCAGCCCCTGCTGCCGTAGTGGCCCACGCGACTCTATGGCTTTTGAAGGTGCGAGGTTTCGCAGAGAGACTGTCAAGAGAAGTCCTTCTCTTTCTATCTCTCTCTTACTACGCTGTCAGTTTGCGAAGCCATTTTCTGTGCACTGTATGAAGGTTGCGGTCTATGCTAAGTTTGGTCGGATGCACTCGATATAACGAGACCCGCCGAGCCTTTTCACGTCGAAGCCAAGAGCTGAGACGGTTTAGCATGTCTGAGACGTAAGCATTCAGATATATGCGGCTTGATGCCGCGTATCCCGATGCGGCACGTCTCGAGTGAGTTAATGTTATAGCCGTTTGTTAAGCATTTCTTACACATCGTGGCGCGGGATGGACGGAACAGGGGCCAGTTGCACGGGTGAGCTTGCCCTGCGCCAGCCACTTACCAAGGTGATCCGCTATAGCGAAGCATCCTTGCTTAGTGGCTGGTGCAGGTCTAAGCTCACTCATGCAACTGGGCCCAGGGCATTACTTGATCTCTCAAGGCACACGCTAAGCAGGCACTGTACTCCTGAGACATAATCATCAGTCGAGCTGTCTCCTGCAGTTGGCGTTTAGACTCATGAAATAAAAGTCAATGTTGCTGACTAGACACTTTTTGTCTGAGTGGTTATGATTTATAGGTCTGGTCAAACAAGGGTAAATAAGTATTATGAGGTTGAAACATGGTGATTGGGACAACGCAAAGGTCATATCCATGACAAAGTGCAAGAACGTCAGCATTCGTGTAAAAGCGGCGACCTGCTCCAGGGTGGGCTTCGATTGGTAAACTTCAAAGATACCATGGTGGTTCTCAATGTTTGTCTCGCTTTAAGTAGGACTTTTCTACCCTTCTTTCCACAATCCACGTAAGTAGGCATACATATGAGAGGTCTTCTACGGCCTTGTACGCATCAGGGGCAACTCGCTTATATACATAGGAAAAAAATGCAGAAAAGTCTTTCGTTTTATGTGTGCATAAATGTGTTTCACATCGCACTCTGCACGATTCAATGGCCTGTTTTTCGGCCTGCCGAAAAAAACAACAACAGGCCATTGCATCGTGTAGTGTGCGATGTGAAACACATGTATACGCAACGACATTCAATCTTCATATAGGTAAGCTGGTCCTGGTGTGCAGTATTTTTGTAAGAAATGCTAAAGAGATATTGCGAACTATGAACCCTTTATTGTCTGAAGCATGTCGCTTTAATCATATATCGTACATTTGTTTGGCTTAACAGTTACGTAGAATAAACATGCTTAGAAAAGACAGTTACAACACAATTGTGTTGTAACTGTCTTTTCTACGCGTGTTTCTGACTTCGTTGGGTATTTCTCTGCATTTTACACGCTTGACAGTTACTTTTTTGTCTGATTTTACAGTTACATAGTACGGTGATTCAGCAAATGCCTGACTTTTGACTTGTCCACGTTTGGTCGTATGTGCTGGGGCTATAGTTTCTTGACTGATCGATCGATCGATCCATCCATCCATCCATCCATCCACCCACCCACCCACCCACCCACCCACCCATCCCTCCATCCATCAATCCATCCATTCCGTTCCGTTTAACCCTTTTCACCCTGATACAACTATTATAGTTTGAGGGTGGTGCCAGAATCGCTTGGCGCCTCAGGCGCCAAGCGATTCTGGCACCACCCTTGAACTGACATGCTTGATCTATCTCCTACTCTGCGCCACCAGAGATTCAGCAGCCCTCCACACTATATTAGCTGCGAGATAATATTTCATTTATTGTGGCTGTGATTCTAAATGTGTACTTCTGTTGGTGCCAACTTCGTCATGTAAATACCGTACATAAACTGTGCATCGTTGGTGACCCTGTACAGTAACGGTCAGTTTAATTTTTTACCGTTCAAGTTACGCCAGGACCGCGCTATCGGCACACACTAAAGCTAATTCATTCCAGACTCTAATTACTCAGTGTGAGTTCGTGTTCGAACTGTGCATACGTTTCTACTGTTTCAAACGGATTTTTAGTGCCGCTCTTCTCACTAGCTGTGATTTGTGTGATAGCCGTGTATTTTACTTTTGGTTCTAACCCTGGACATTTACTGTTGTACATAGTGATATGCTTCAATTGGATCTAAAACATGGTCTCTAAGAGTTGTCTCGTTGGTGCAACTGCAACGAGTTCGCTCCCTATTGTCAATTGTCGTCCTTGATAATTGAAGTTCCCTGGCAGCGCAAAGGTACTGTAATTTTGAACGAGTTTTCTCCCAGTTCTCAATTGTCGTCCTTGATATTGAGGTTGCCTGGCAGCGCATGGGTACTGTAAAGACCTGATGAGATGGAACTACTACTCTATTTCACCTAAGCATCACTGAGCATGCTACATTAACAAACTGAAAATGAACCCACCTTCACCTTCTTGCCCCCATCTTACTCGTCTACATCCCACCTATCCCTCCATCCATTCACTATTCTGACCTCATTCTCAAAATCACCTCCCTCCCCACCCCACCCTCCCGAAGCTTTTTTTTTTTTCAACCTCACTCATAGCGATATGGTCTTCATCATAACATGTTCCTTCCCGGTCCAGTCATGTCAGCCTACCCTTCAGTCCCAAACCCCTTCCCAATCACCTAATCCCAAAGATCCCATTGTGAAAGACACTCTCGATAAAAAACAGAATGTGTTCAATGACACGAATGTCCGTGTTCTGAAACGCTGGAGAAAGGCCTTGTCCGTTTGCTATGTTCACCTTCTAGAGTCCACTAACAGTGGGTTTGACGTGACTTGGAAGGATGTGGACTTTGACAATAACACTATCGACCCCACTGACTTCAGCGTTCGTACAACTGCAGCAGGAATTCCTGATACACTTGCCAAGACATTCATCAACTACATTACTGTGACCCTGTATTACAACGGAAGCGTAGCATGGGCGGAACCCGTCTGATCCAGGGAATACGAGCTGAAGAGTGGGTGAAGACGGAATTCCACCAGCTGTGTGCCCTGGTCAGGTCACTACAGAACGGGAACTTAACGAAGATGATGTGCCCCCGCCAGCATTCAGTCACCTACCCCTGTGTTCTAGCTCCGAGCCACAACCCCCCCCCCCCCTGCCCCCCCCCTGCCCCCCCTCCCAAACCCGCACCAGTCCTCATCCTCCACTGCAGTGTGTGATTTCACATCCACTGAGGCGGGTGATAAGAGGGTTGTTAGCAACCAGACCACATCACCCTTCACAGTCACACCATCCTTCACCTCCCCCACTATCTCCCCTAGCGAATCACGTGGGTTGTTGCTCGACGTCTCCTTGGCAGACACTCCCATCACTCCCAGCCGCTCCACTCTAACGGAAACCTCTGGAGTTTCCCTCCTAATGCTGACACCGAAGGGGGATAATCTGCTACGGCCGATCTCGCCCCAGCACTTGTCACCATCGGCAGATCGTGACTCCTTTACAGCCACACCCCCTACAGATTCAGCGTGTGTTGTTCCTGTTATGGCAGCCGTGAATGATTTGTAAGTGTCATCTCCTGGCATGCAAACCCTCCTTCCCCCAACTGACTTTGAGACCAGCCCGTCAGAGGCAGAGTTACACACCGTGACTTTGCTCCCTGCGTCTCGCCCAGCTTCCTGTCCACCTGAGATAACCAACAGCAGCGACCCAGGTATGACCCAGGCAGCCGCTCATGCCACCTCCATGAACACCGTGATCCCTCTCCGACATCTTGCCGCTCTACCAGCTCTACAGAGTTCCTCGCAGCTGTACTCCCGCATGCACGATGCTCATAATATCATCGCGGGTCTCAGTTCGTGCTGATGTAGACACTTTGTTTAAAGGACTGTCAGCGGCTCTCGTCAGGATTGATCAACTTGACAGCCACATCCGCGATGAAGCAGTGAGAAGAGCCAAGGATCTGCAAGCCACAGAGTCATGCATGGGCGAGATGTTGTCTGGTCTCGACGAAAAGATAAATAGTGTGGAATCATCTCAGCACGCTATGGACAGCACTGTTAACTGTTTATCTACGGCTAAACAGAATCACAAGCAGCGCCTCCGAGATCTGCAAAAGAAACTGAACAAGGCATCAGCCCATACAAACAGTCGATCAGTGACTGATAACTCTGACAGTATACCTACACCTCAGTCTGCTGCCCTTGACAGCAGTACCTCTCAGAGGTGTGCAATGGACATAGAAACAGTTGCATCCCCCCTCTCCGCACCTCCGCTTCTTTCACAAGACGACATCATGGCTGGGTCCCTCCAGGCTATGAGAGTGGGTGAGAACGAGAGCCGGGAACGCCGCATTCCAGTCCGGATAACCGCCGGCCAGCCTGAGATCATCAACCAAACTACAGAAGCCAGCGGCCAACAGCAGCAAAACAACAGACCGTCTCACAAGTTGTCTCCGGAGGAAAAGATACTACAACACTCGGTACTAGCTGACACAAACACCCTAGTTATCGGAGACTCCGTTGTTCACTACATCAAGGCGGAGAAGATGTCTACGTACCCAGAGGAAAAGGTGCAGATCATATATGTGTCTGGCCTGAAAACTCCTCACCTGATTGGCTGGTTCCGGAGTCAAGAACCCTCTCACACAGTCTCTCGTGACCTTCCATGTCGGAGTGAACGACTGTAAGCAGACAGGAGTGCCCAGCGCTGTTTGGGACCAGCTTGCCCGGCAATGTCGGCGGGTATTCCCCCGCGCATGCATCCAAGCTTCCTTCATTCTGCCAGCCTAGAGGGGTCAACAGCTGAACAGGTCTATTACTGCCTCCAACGGAAACCTATACCACGTGTGCAAAAAGCGTGGGGTAACATTTGAGGACAACACGCTGATTTTCTCTACTACTGATGGATTTCCGCGCAAAAAAACTCTACAAGCGCAGTGACCCAATCCACCTTAGCCGGCAGGGCACAATTAGCTTGGCCATTAATGTGAAAAGAGGTGGAGTGCCTCCTGACACCTCCACAGCCATCCGTGCTTCAAGCTGTGTCCGGGACCGTGGTGAGAGGCGTAGCGGCAACACTCCAGGACTGTATTCTGAAATTGTGGCAGGGACTGCTTCCTCTACATCTACGTCCTACCCAGGATCACAGTATGATGCAAATAGCCACCAGATAACAACAGACTGTTTCAACAGCAACAGCGATGGGCCTGTTCAGCTTTTGTCCCCTCTGGGCTGGCGGAAGGGAGGCAAGCCAGACACATGCTGATACAAGACATGTCACCCCCATAGCAAAAGGAGGCACCAGATCAACAGTTCATGACTTCGTTGCAGTCACCCAACATACTGCAGTTCCCGACAGTTCCTGCAATGTACCCGCAGTATCGTGCGGTGCCAACGGACCACTTTTCGGGGAACACTATGGCGCAACCCTACCCATTCAGCGTCGCCGCACCCGCACACACTCCGTATACACACCACGACGTCTGGGCTTAGCACAATCGCCCAGCTTGTGTTTACTGAGACTATAACCAGAGCATCCTACTTTATACATCTATTAAACATTATATTCTATGAATTGTCTGTTGGGCCTTTGTTCTGCAGAATTTCAGTTACTAGACATTGCTTCCTAAGTGATCTCTTACATCATAGGCATTGCTTCCTAAGTAATCTCTTATATCGTGTGCGCACCGTAACGGTGTTTCCTATCCTTCGTCTATAACTACAACAGTAACATTATCACTAAGAAAATACATTTACATTTTGAGCTATTTGGGACGCTGGTCGAAATAAAGATATCAAGGATGTTATGTCACTTCGTAATGAACTTAAAAAGCACAAGGAATTTGATGCCTATCGTAAACAGCGAAATAAGGTAAAGTATCTTGTTCGTGAAGCCCAAAAGTGTCACTTTAAACGGATCATTGGTGAGAAAAGGGACACAGTTACAGTGTGGCGCGCCCTGAACACATTTACAAAATCGAAACAAAAGCCGGCATGCACCAGTGTCTCAGCGGATACATTTAATACACATTTCCTATCTGCTGCTGATGTCCTATTATAAAGTTGTCCAAACATGTCACAGATATCAGACGTACTTGATAAATTCTGTGCCGAAAAGCTCAAGTCAAGTATTTTCGACATTCCTGTTATAATGGTTTAGGACGTTGGTAAAACTATATCTCAGCTAAAAAATAAGAGAACAACTGGTCATGACGGCATTAGTACTGCAATACTAAAACTAGCTCTCCCATATGTCGTTGATTCTCTGACGTATATTTGTATTCGACAGGGAACATTTCCGTCCAGCCTAAAGAAAGCAAAAGTCATTCCTTTGTTTAAAACTAAAGATCTTTCTGAGCCAAATAACTTTAGGCCCATTTCCTTACTTTTGACTTTGTCCAAACCAATAGAAAAACATATTCACCATCATTTACAGCAGTTCCTGGAAAATCATCAAGTTTTACACCCCTTGCAATCAGGCTTTCGACAAAGCCATTCTTGTCATACAGCGCTGATTCCTCTGATTGATAGATGGCTCGATGCAATGAACAGAATGCAAACGACAAGGACAGTATTCTTAGATTTTAGCAAAGCTTTGGACTTAGTCAATCATAATCTACTTATACATAAACTTAGAGCATATAGGCTTAGTAGCAACGCTGTGGCGTTTTTTCAGTCATACCTAGAAAATAGAACTTAATTTGTTCTTGTAAATGGCAAACAATCAGTGGAGGATATAATTCGTCATGGTGTGCCACAGAGATCAATACTCGGCCCCTTATTATTTTCTCTTTTATAAATGATCTTCCTCTACATATTTCTCCCACTGGAGTCACCTGCAGCCTTTTTGCAGATGATGGCACATTAGACGTTTCTGATGCAAATGTTTTCAGTGTCAACCACACCCTTCAGCAAAGTCTAAATGTTACATCAAAATGGTGGGCTGATAATTTCATGATTCCAAACACTGGTAAAACAAAGTGCATGCTCGTCGCCACCAGGCGAAAATATCAGCTCAATCCCCCTCCTTTGAACTTGTTTCTGGGATCAGAACAAATTCAGCAAGTTAAAGAACATCGAGTACTTGGCACACACATTGATAACTGTCTCAGCTGGCAGAGCCAAACAGATAAGATATGCAAGGTGGTCTCAAGAAATTTGTTTCTTCTTGCAAAACTAAAATATTTCACCGACATAAAAACAAGACAACTATTCTATAATGTACATTTTAAATCGCATATTGATTATATCTCATCTGTGATGTATGGCTGTAGCGATGCAAATTTAAATAGATTAAACTAACTCCATAGGCGAGCGGCGAAACTTATATTAGATAAAAACATTCCACAACAAAGCAGTACCGACGAAAAACTTGCATTACTTCGTATGCTCCCTCTCCGTCAACACTTTGTTTTTAATAATTAGTAATGGTATATAAAGCTCCAGTAGGAAAACACCATCTTACATAATCTAATCTTTTCAAGACTTGTAGCACACCCTACAACACACGTACAAATGACCAGGTAGTTCCAAAGCCCAGAATAGACATATTCAAGACGTCTTTTTTCTTACTCGGGTTCAATACTGTGGAATGCACTCCCCCAAAAGATTAAATCAGCACGGTCTGTGATCTCCCTCAAAGCCCAGCTACTACAGTACTTACTCAGAAATAATCGAACAGATTAGATGTATCTACAAACTTTATTAATAGTATCATAAAGATGATCATTAATTCTGATTCCGTATCATGCTACTTTGATCTGCTATCATACATTCAACTCGCATCGTATTTGCACGTCAAATGTGTGCATGTGTGTGCGTGATTGTAACGCATCACTCGAGTAATAGGCATCATGCGTTATCCTTGTGCTGCCTTACGTCTGACTGAATGTGTGTGTGTGTGTGTGTGTGTGTGTGTGTGTGTGTGTGTGTGTGTGTGTGTGTGTGTGTGTGTGTGTGTGTGTGAGTGTGTGTGTGTGTGTGTGTGTGGTGCAACGCATCACTCGAGTAATGACCGTCTTGCATTACTCCTCCGCTGCACTGCATCTGGCACACATGTGTGCGTGCATGTGTGATTGTAACGCATGACTCGAGTAACAGGCATCATGCGTTACCCTTGTGCTGCCTTACGTCTGACTGAATGTGTGTGTGTGTGTGTGTGTGTGTGTGTGTGTGTGTGTGTGTGCCGGTGTGTGTGTGTGTGTGAGCGTAACGGTAAGAACTCTCTCGTGCACAAAGGAGAGCAGAAAAGTCTTGAATTTACGACATTCAGATTTCATAATCTAAGTTAGCCCTTTTGTCCAGCATTATTGTAAGACATACTAAGAACATTCATGAAGGAGATATTGCGATCTATTAACCCTTTACTGCCTGGAGTAGGCCGCTGTAACTCTGTGTGTGTGTGTGTGTGTGTGTGTGTGTGTGTGTGTGTGTGTGTGTGTGTGTGTGTGTGTGTGTGTGTGTAATATTTTCAATTCCTCAATAGTTACAGCTGATGTGTTCAATAGTTTACTTTTGAAGTTTTAACTTTAATCTTTCAGTTTTTAGTTAAAATCTTAGAGTTCATTTTTTTTTCATATAATCTATGATCATTTTTATGTTTATTTAAATCTATTGTATGTGCACGTGTGAGTATGTGTGTGTGTGTGTGTGTGTGTGTGTGTGTGTGTGTGTGTGTGTGTGTGTGCGTGCGTGCGTGATTGTAACGCATCACTTGAGTAACAGGCACTATGCGTTACCCTTATGCTGCCTTACATCTGAATGAATGTGTGTGTGTGTGTGTGGTGTGTGTGTGGTGTGTGTGTGTGTGTGTGTGTGTGTGTGTGTGTGTGTGTGTGTGTGTGTGTGCGCGTGCGCGCACGCGTTTGTAACTCATCACTCCAGTAATGGGTGTTTTACTTTATTTTTGTGCTGCTTTACAACTAGTACATGTGTGCGCATGTGCATGTGTCAGTATGTGTGTGCGTGTCTGTGTGTGTGTATGTGTGATATTTTCAATTCCTCAATAGTTACACTGAGTTGACGGTTAGTGTTCAATAGTTTCCTTTTGAAGTTTTGACTTTACTCTTTCAGTTTTTAGTTGAAATCTTAGAGTTAATATTCTTGCATATAATCTATGATCACTTTTAGGTTTATTTAAATCTAATGTATGCGCACGCGTGCGTATGTGTGCGTATGTATGTGTGGGTGCGTGAGTGATTGTAACGCATCACTTGAGTAAAAGGCATCATGCGTCACCCTAGTGCTGCCTTACATCTGACTGAACTTTGTGTGTGTGTGTGTGTGTGTGTGTGTGTGTGTGTGTGTGTGTGTGTGTGTGTGTGTGTGTGTGTGTGTGTGTGCGTGCGCGAAATATTTCTGTTTATTATATTATTATTATTATTATTATTATTATTATTATTATTATTATTATTATTATTATTATTATTATTATTATTATTATTATTTCTTCCTATTATTTTATTTATTTGTCATATTACCCTTTTTGCTGTTATATTTATTTAAAATGTTATTAAGGACAGACATGTAAAAAGGCCTGCGTGCCTACTGTCTTCATCCTTAGATAATAAAGTTTAAATTCAATTCAATTCCTAATCTTTAATGTAGCCTTTCGTAAGACAATAAACATTTATTTTGAAATCAGAATCAGGATGTTATGAATTAAAAGGTTAGGGAGTAATCAGGGCTGGTAGACTAGCTGCCTCGGCTGAGTAATGGAATTACAGAGCAGTCGAAGGTTCGATTTTCGACAATGCAAGAAGTAAAAACCTGAACATATTTTCTGAGGCAATGCGTTCCACAGCACCTTTGTTGTCGCAAAGAAAAAGAAAGCTAATAACTAGCACTCCTTGAAGCTGAGGGCACCTCGACCGTTCTTGCTGTGAAGTCAATAACCCCAGACGGACAAAAACATGCAATCACTCAGTCTACGGTCTATAGGTAAGAGGCATAGATTCTCATGAGCCCATGCAATTGCAGGGGCACATGAGAATCTATACCTCTTGCTGGCAGAGATTCGCCTCGTTAACAACCTCAGGCTTTGAGAGTAGAGCTTACATCTGAGTCATCCCAACCCAACTTCCCGCAAAACAAACTTAATCTTTAGTCATCCATTTTCGAGTATGTACATTCGACGGAGTTAAACCCAAATAAAGAATCAGTCAGTCTCCATCCCTGATTCTAACCTCATAGGCGGAACAACCAAGGACCTCTGCCTTTCTAGCAACACGGACACAAACAGGAACGGGCAATAGGTTTAATGGTAATTGTCATCTCAGTCCTTCTGTCAAAAACATAATTTTTGCTAGTGGCACAGCGTTACAAATCAGTGCATATTGTGCACCCTATTTTACTGACTGACTGACTGACTGACTGACTGACTGATCGATCGATCGATCGATCGATCGATCGATCGATTGATTGAATGACAGATTGGGTCGATGAATCGATTTGATTGGTTATTTCCCTAACTGGTTGGCAGATTTGTTTGTCGCTTGACTGATCGATATTTGCTTTTTATTTGCTTGTTTATTTCCTTGCTTACTGGCTGGCTGGCTGATTCATTTATTTATGTATTTATGTATTGTTGATGTTGTTTATTCTGTTTATCTATTTACTTATTTATTTTTTTTAAATCTACCCTTTGCATCGAGAACGTCTTTAGATTTTCTGACAGTGATCTCATGAAGACTCCCCCCTCCCTAAATCGCCCCCCCCCCCACCCACCCGCCTTTTCAAATCCCCACGCCCTTGAAATACCATTATGCCATTCGAAATGGGCGGCCAGGAATCGTTCTATAATTCTATTTTCTTGACTCATCCTCAGGTCATCTTGGAAATCCCACGAGACTTCAACGAAGCCTTTTGATCGCAAAACACACACACACACAAAGATTTCCCCCAGATCACGTTCTCCATTGGAGGATGCAAATAAAACCGCTCTTCGCTGGAAAGAGGCATAGATTATCATGAGCCCCTGCGAATGCAGACGGAATACGGGTGACCACAAACTGCTGCTGAATTAACGGAGCTTGAACTAGTGACCAACCCTTCACACACCATCTTTGACGGGAGGTAATCTTAGATTATGAAGTCATAAATCATAGGTGTTTGACCTTAGCGAGGAAAACACATCGTCAGTGCAGTTTGTTGAAACTCAGAACCTACACGGATATGGACACACGCACGCAAACGCGTCCAGGAGTGTCCTTGAGCTATCACGCTAGATGCCCGCTGTTGAGAAGGAAAAAAGTCTGGGTGGGATAAACAAAGCAGCTTTAGATCCGGACAACTATACATCTGTCTTGTCGTAAATACAATTCATCATTGTGCACTTAGAAATGCTTTTCGCGTCAGAAATCTGATCACAAAGCACAACCTGCGCAAAGCTTGGCTTTTATGTCGATTTGTAACATTCAACACCCACCGATCATCCCCCCACCTCTCTCTCTCTCTCTCTCTCTCTCTCTCTCTCTCTCTCTCTCTCTCTCTCTCTCTCTCTCTCTCTCTCTTGCTCTCTCTCCAGCCCATCCCAACACCCCAACCCCATCGGACTGAAAATCTTGAATGCAAATGAGTCTGAAACAACTCGTATCATCATGGGCAGCTTGCGAGGTCTAATTATGTCTGTTGCATGTTGGTGGAGTTTGCTATGCATGTTGAAGGCCATCGGGCCGATGTTGGTCGACGTTGGTCTGGAATTTTGGACCTTAAAGTTGGACAGGACAGCGTGTCGTCTCGGTGGTTTCCGCGAATACATCACCCTGCACAACGCCATTATATATATTTTGACAGATGGAGATTGGAGTTCGGCACGTTCCACGACAAGTACATTTAAGCCCAGATGTGTCACGTTTTAGTTGTAGTCATTATACGGTCTGCGGAAAAACCGTCACAGATAATGGACTGACCATGAGAGGTCAAGATTAGTGCCTCAAAAATCTGGCGGCTGGAGAGGATGATACTTCAAGGGTAGTGATTAACGAGCCTGGCGCCTTCTGCAAAAAACAGTCGCAGAAATTGGACTGGCCATGAAAGGTCAAGATTAGTGCCTCATAAATCTGGCGGCTGGAGAGGATGATAGGTCAAGAGTAGTGCGTAGTGCTCAATTAGCCTGGTGCGTACAGATGCCACATTCGCAGCACGTTGGACCAAGGGTTGGTCCTTAGCAGCTTGGCGCTTAGCGAGGCCAACTTCGAAGAAATGTATCTCGATGGCAGCCCCCCATGTGCTTGGCGACTGCAAAACTTAACCCCTGTATTGCCAGCGTACGAAAATTATTTCAAATTATTTCATTTGAAACAATGGCACGCACATTTAACGACAAATATCTCTATCCGTCCACGGAACACAGATACAAATGTAGGCTGGCAAGAGGCAAAGAACCTCATGAGTCCCCGCATCTGCGGGGGCTCATGAGGTTCATTGCCTCTTGCAGTTGGTTAGTCAGTGTCTGCAATCTCCCGGGAGTGAGGGAGTTAACCTCGGTGGGTGGCTGACTTTTAAGAATAACACCTGAAGGGCAGTGCCTGATTTTCTTGGCGCAAATCTAACCAGGCACCACCACAGCTGAGTTACCATCCTCTGATGTTGTCGCCTGCCCCCCCCCCCCTTTCACCCCCCCCCCCCCCCCCACAAACATTTTATCCCGCAGAGACCCATTTCTCGTATGAAGGGCTGTGTCTACTCTTCTCTACATCTCTAATGCAAGGATATCGTCCTGACTGATGTAAATCATCCAGAATTTAGGTCATTCCAGACATTTGCAGCCAAAAGCAAATCGACAGCAACTGTTCGGAGGACCAGAGAAAGCATCATTGTACGTGCTAGTTCTAGGCACGTATGGGATGAATGTTAAAAAAAATCGATATTTTTCTATTATATCTTTTCGCAGCTCTTGACCTACGGCGAAGGTACTTTCTCACAGTTCTAATCAAATTCGCATGCTATGGAAGATACGAATGAATTATGATAATTCAAGGGGTCGTACCGGAAGACACTGACGCCTCTAGGCGCCAAGATATCCTGGCACCACCCTTGAACTATCAATGTGGGCATGTGTCCTTTAGCCCGTAAAGCCCTGACATGCTACGACAGGATGTGGATCAACCATGACAGTTCAAGGGTGGTGCCTGTAGGAGCCAAGCTATTCTGACACCCCACTTGAACTATCATGGTCGATCTGCCTCTAGCACTGTAATGCAGACCTTAAAGGATGCCTTTAATTTTGATAATATCATCCTCAGGATGTAATGGGTTAAATCATAAACCATTACACTTTTCGGAGCACAACTGCCCGGGTTATAGAAATTTCCATTTTAGGGGCCGATGTGTTGAAGGCCCACTACCGCCGTAACTGTTCAAAGATACACTTCTGTAACAGATGGTTACGAAACGCTACACACAGGTCTAGCTATGGTTCATTTAGACATAGGAGAATCCAGTTCAGCACACGTCGTCTTTATATCACGTAACTTGACAATAACTCCACTCCGTTCTAGAAATACAACGCTACCAGTGCGAGAAACAGCTAAAAATAGATTGACACGCTAACGGCAGCGCAAAATAAAGAAGTGCGATTACTATTCAGCCCCAACGCCCTACAGCAGGAGATGGATCGACCATGATAATTCAAGGGTAGTGCCAGATTAGCTTGGCGCCGATAGGCGCCAAGCTAATCTGGCACTACCCTTGAAGTATCATGGTCGATCCATCTCCTGCAACTGTGCATAGTCGTTAGATGACGCCTCCAAACTTTGGGAAATACGGCAGTGGGGCTGAATGACTTAAAGTGATCAAACATAGATCAGAAGGACACAAGACGGGGCAACCATTTCTCGTGAAAATATGACAATGCCCCTTCCGGCCACTTTTCGCAACCCAGGCTGATGTTATTTTGCTCTGAAGCTAATTTTCTCCAAGGACGTTTCCTAGTAAACACCAGGAGGGCATTTCAAATGAATCGAAGGAAGGATGTGTCGGAGTTTTGGGGGCGAGAAATGCTGGCCATAGATTAACGCGTAATTTAGAAATCGCGTGCAAAGCATTTTCAAAACAATTATTACGAAACAGCGGAAGAGGGAATGAATGAATGAGTGAGTGAATGGATGAGTGGAGGAATGTTACTGCCAAGCGTGTACAAAGCAAATAAGTAACCAGCAACCCAACAACAAGAAAAAAAACACGTTCTGAAAGGACGAGCACAAAACTGATTTGTGCTCGTGCTGTCAAAACTTTTTTTTCTTTTTTCTACTAATCTTTGAATGAATAAATGAATGAATTTTATATACCAAATAAAACATTGTGCGCGCATGCGCGCGGGAGTGTGTTCACGAGCTTAACCGCCCTTCCCTGCCACAGTACGTACATTGGCGTTTCTAAAAGTTTGGTTCATTCAACAACCAAAAGCCACAAACGTTAGAGAAGCATGGATACAAACTGGCCTCAGCAAGAGGCATAGATCCTCATGAGCCCCCGCATTCGCGGGGGCTCATGAGGATCTATGTCTCTTGCAATTGGATCGTGTTCACTTTTTCGCAGCAGTGAAGAGGTTAATATGAGTAACATGTGACTGCTGTGCGCGTCTGTACCAGTGCATCGAAGCCCGGGCAGTGCAATACTTTCTCAAAGCATGAATTACGCATTTTACTTGTTCTCATTTAGGAACAATTTACCTATTTCTTTTTTTCTTTTTTTTTAAACAAGCGCCCATTTTAACACTCTTCGTTTGAAAGGGAAATTTGAAAACAACGACACAAATTTTACATTTCCGTAATGACAAACAAAAAAACAAAAAAACAAAAAAAACACCAATGCATCCCAAACAGATTCCAGTTTACTTGGTAACCGCTTCACAGCTAGTGGCCGCAGTAAATTTAATGTCAAAGGTACCCACCCGCTAAAGTATACACAATGGTTTACGCAAGAGGCATAGATCTTCGCGAGCCCCCGTGACTGTGGGAGCTCATGAAGATCTATGCCTCTTGCAGATGGATCGCAGCTGTCATTTTCTCCGCCAGTCAAGGGGTTAAACCCTTGCGGAATTTTAATTAAGACATTTCCGCTTTTCCCGAAGAACACGAAACTGACACAAATGTTCTCTATTACCGCGCAATACTCGGGAGACGTGTTATGTTTCCTCGTTCAATAAATTTGGCATGTGCCTGCTGAGGGAATATTTCGAATAACATCTGTATGAAGGTCTGTGATTTTGAATTTTAGGTCTCATAGCCGTAAGCTCCAAAATCACAGACCAGCACACACTTTTAGTGTTTAATCTGTGAAGGCAGAAAATACCTAGTTCATTTACGTGGTAAGCGCATTATAATATACTGCGACATCATTCGAGTCATCGGAAACACGTCAATGTCGCATTTCTTTGGCTCGTCAGCATACAATCGTGTACACGTGAAAATGTATACAGACACGGAAGCAAACGTGCGAATGGTTATTTATTTATTTATGACCTTGCGGCATATTTCACGTTATATATTCTCTGTGAACCAGCTCCCAAGCACATTTTCCACCTCTCTTATAACTGAATTATTGTTATGCTTATTTAACGAATTGGTAGCCTTTTCAGCGAGCCCGGCCCACTCTTCCTGTTTTGTAGTTATGTAGTGTTAGCTGCAACGTGAGACTTGTTTCTGCTGGTGTTCACTGTCATTCACACGTGAAACGTGAAAGGACGTTCGGTCAACCATGACAAGGGAAGTGTTTCATCAGACTGGCTTTAATTGGTGCACTTCTGGCTGACACTACTCTTCAACTGCTGGCAATTATATATACATACACTTGAGTATATGACTTTAAGTGGGTGAGTGAGTGAGTGAGCGCAGGAGTGAGCACAGGAGTGAGAGAGGAGAGAGGAGAGAGAGAGAGAGAGAGAGAGAGAGAGAGAGAGAGAGAGAGAGAGAGAGAGAGAGAGAGAGAGAGAGAGAGAGAGAGAGAGAGAGAGAGAGAGAGAGAGAATAAATGAATCTTTATTTTACAACGGTAAAGATATTAACGATGCCAGAGGCAATGCCATTTTTTTTTCAAATCATTTTTTTAACAGAAAATTTTAAAAAGAAATATCTGCGGTAACATGTCCTTGTGTCGTTCTCGTATCCTTTACTAATCTGACCTTCCAGTCAATGCTGCCCTGCAATGGCAAAAGAGAGTATGTCCATTTTTGTGAACAGCGAGAATTTCATTGTATTACATTAAAAACCTCGCAACAACAAAAAATGGACTTATCGGCTTTCGCTACTCTCTATACCGAGCAGAATGTAACATCGTATAGGCTTTTTACGAAACTCTTCAAGTCCCCCTTTTTCAACTTCTGGAGCTTTCTTTTCAAATTAAAAGTCAATCAATGTCAAGAAAAAGCAAACAAAACCCGACCTGTGTTTAGCTGTTCCGGAAAACAAGCCTCGCGTAATGCATACTGCAATTTAGCCCTCTCATTCTGAAGTCATGAGCATGAAATAGGGAACAACGTGTTAGCCAATTGTGACTGATATGAAAGGCTGCTATCCCGGCACTACTAAAAAGCTTTAATGGTAGATCCATAGTCTTAGTTAAAGAGTCGTGTCAAGCTGCTTTGGCACCTCCCTGAGCTATCATAGTTGATTCATATCCTGTTATTTTGTCAAGGGGTACGGGCTTAAAACGCTTGATGGTAAAATCTTTAAAAAAACAAACAAATCATAACTCATTTAGTCCCGACACGCCACAGCAAGATATATATCGACTAAAGCGCCAAGCTATTCTGGCACCACTCTTTAACTATCATGGTCGATCTGTCTCCTGCAGTCTTCTGAGGTCAGCTCCAAACTCGGGGATTTCGACCTCGGCACACAATGGGTTACACTAGAAATACTTGGGCGCTAGAACCTTCGACATGCAGGACGGAATCGCACAATCCGCTGTAAGTAGCTCCCTTTGCGGTGTAAATTTGCTTCAACTTGAGTTGAGCCTCTTAGAAGGTACTCAGTAGACAGACCTGTATGGAGGGCCCTTTGACAGCTAACAAAAATGGATTACAAGCTCCGTTAGCAACTTACTCCTTCAAAGCCAGCAGATACAAATTGCTGGAGAAAAAAATCAACACCAATTCACACATTTGAGACATAAAGTCGAACTCGCGAATGTCGGGAGTCGCCCTCGGGAGAGTTAAGGGTGTGAATCCACCATGATACCTTTGGCACCACCTTTGAACTGAGACACGTCTTTGTTCAAATGTATCTGATGAATCTATTCAGGTTCCTGGCTTTTCTGTCCTGAGACGTTATCCAACGGCCCACGGACAGACAGGATTAGCTGCTTATGTTCTCACGTCTGTTCAAGCTCTTCCACGTAGACGACGTAACTTAGAAACTGAGCAAGTTGAGTGTATGTGGCTCGAACTGAAGGCACCCCAATCACCATCATTTCTTATCGGTTTTCTGAACCGCAACCCTGCTGCAAACTTTGAATGGTATGATAATTTTCTTAGTATGTTTGATAAAGCATGTAAACCTAATTCAAATGTCATACTTATAGGAGATTTTAACATAGACATGTTAATGTCTCATCATGCATGGGACTCTACGATGACGTTGCTGGGTCTCAAACAGTTAGTCACTTCGCCGACACGAATTAACACCCAAAACATATCTACACCACCTAGCCGGAGTCTGTTCATAATGTGTCTGTCGGTAACCTTGGTATCAGCGACCACTTTCCCATCAGCTGTATGTGGTCCACTAAGTTCCCAAAAGCAAAGAAAGGATGTCATACGTATATCACCTATCGTTCTTTTAAAAATGTTAGTGAGAGCGACTTTTTATCTGACCTTAATAACGCACCATTTGATGACGTGCTTAGTGAAACTGACCCTGACAGCGCTCTGTCTGTATGGTATAACATTTTTCTACTATTTTAAATAAACACGCGCCAGTGCGGATGAGGTGAGTCAAACACGCATCACTCCCGCCGTGGCTGACTCAAGACATCATTCAGGCCAAGAGGGTGAGTGATGATCTGAGAAAACAGAAGCGCTTCGTTGAATTCAAACGTGAGCGTAATCGTGTCAAATGTCTAGTGCGGCAGGCTAAAACATCTTTCATTGATAACTTTGATTAATCGAGACAAAGATATGTCCACGCTCTGGCGCGCTATGGCCGTAGTGACTGCAGGCAAGAGTAGGAAATCACATGTAATCCCGTCTATCCTGACTGCTGATAATCTTAACGATCATTTCCTTTCAATTGTCGAGTCCCTGGTCCCTTCTAAAACAAACTCTGGGCCCTATACCTGTCCTGAAACCCTGATTGATTTCTGTAGAACACGAACTGCGAGATTTTATGCTTTCGCTATTCCGCCTCTGCCAGTTCACGAGGTCGGCAAGACAATTCCCGCCGTGCTGACTCAAGACATCATTCAGGCCATGGGGTCAAGGGGTCTCTGCCTGACTCAAAGGGTGGAGGCCCCGGGAGACGAGTTGCGTCGGTGGCGCTGGTAGTGGGGAACTCTTACAGCGCCTCCCCCGGGATCACCCTAGTCTAGGGCCTCTTGGCCTTTGTGAGGCACCCTCGTGTGTAATCCCTCCGGACTAGCATAGCATCCCTCTATCCCAAGACCGCCCGTGCGTGGTCCCTGGCCACATCCTCTCCGAGGTGACCCCAAAAACTGGGCAGCACTAGCCCCCAGGCTAAACACGGCGGATCTAGAGAAGAGAACCTTGAAAATGAATCATTGTCCTGCTGCCTTGCAGGCCTGGCCGCTTGGCTGCGGAAAGGCAAAAGGAGGAAAACCCTGACACCAAAGCCCCCCGTGTCTCCGGGGAAGGTTTTGAGCCAGAGACTAGGACAAGGACAGTCTGATATAAACCCTAAGACACTAGGACCTCGATGCCACCGTCCCAGCTTGCTAGGCCATGGCAGAAGAAACAAGGTTTTAAAAGGGTGGGGCCAGTACTGCGCACACTGCACTCCACCAAAAAGCTCCACCGAGCAGGCTTTAGGAAACGTCCACGGACCATGACACCGACCATTTCAAGTCCTGTAGCGATGGGTGAGGGCGAAACGGCAGGTGAAAGATGTCACTGGAAGCCGCAGTCTCAAACCTGCATGCAGGCGGTTCAGGATATTGGTCGCCTGATGCTGACCTGAAGAAGAAGAAGAAGAAGAAGAATTTTGAAAATCCACTGGCCAGAGAAGATCAGCAACGGCAGACTCTGGGAGAGAACAGAGCAGATAACAGCAGAGAATGAAATTGGGCGAAGAAGATGGGGATGGATTGGTCACAGTCTGAGAAAGCCAGCTTCCAGTATCACTAGGCAGGCATTGTCATGGAACCCCCAGGGAAAGAGGAAAAGAGGTAGGCCAAGAAACTCCTGGCGTCGAGACCTCCAAGCAGACATCAAGAGACTGGGAACCACCTGGAGTAGAATCGAAGGAGAAGCACAGGACAGGAGTTGCTGGAGGTCTCTCGTCGACGGCCTATACCCGGGTAGGGGTGACAGGCGTAAGTAAGTAAGTAAGATGTTGACCTGGTGATGACAACTTCACTCGGCACACCCTGAACGACCAAGCAGCCTTCTCTAGGGGCAGCGCTGCTTGCTCCACACAAAGAGGACCTAGAAAAGGTGGCCTAACCAAAGCTCATCCCCTCGTAACCGCAGTTGGCTAACCGCGGTCAACGGGCATCTTCTCCTGCGCTCAGAAAACAAGAAAAAACAACGGAACCACTCTCATGACGACCACGACCGGACTCAACGTAGCATGCTGGAACATCCGAACCATGCTCGACACAGCAGACAGCAGACGCCCTGAACGTCGCTCCGCCCTCATTGCCGATGAATTGCGGAGGTTAAACATCGACATCGCCGAGCTCAGCGAAGTACGCCTCCCGGAGGAAGGCATCCTCCAAGAACTTGGCGCTGGCTACACCCTCTACTGGTCAGGCAGGCCTGCATCAGAAAGACGGCGTGGGCTTCATGGTCGAGACCCCCATTGCGACTAAGCTGGAAAACCTACCAACGGGTCACTCCGACCGCATCATGTCCATGCGCCTCCCACTGAGACACCAGCAATACGTCACCCTTCTCAGTGTGTACTCCCCAACCCTCGTGGCAGAGTCTGCAGAAAAAGACAAGTTCTACTCTGACCTGCGCAGCCTCCTACAGAGCACCCCTGCAGACGACAAAATCATCATCCTTGGCGACTTCAACGCCAGAGTGGGCCAAGACTCTGAAGCCTGGAAAGGAGTCCTCGACAAGCATGGCGTTGGGAACTGCAATGACAATGGCCGCCTACTATTGGAGTTTTGTGCAGAGCAGCAACTGGTCATCACCAACACTACTTTCCAGCAAAAGGACAGTCGAAAGACCACCTGGATGCATCCTCGCTCCAAGCACTGGCACCTTATCGACTATGTCCTAGTGCGTCAGAGGGACCGCAGTGACGTCCTCTTCACCAGAGTGATGCCCAGCGCAGAGTGCCACACTGACCATCGCCTTGTCCGCTGCAAACTCAGGCTCCACCTCAAGCTGAAACCCAAGAAAGCCCCCCCCCCTCCCCAACCCCCCCCCCCCCCCTCTCAAGAAAAAGCTTGATGTTGCCAGTCTTCAGCGTGACGACAAGAAAGCTGCCTTTCAGACAGATTTACAGCGCATGCTCAAAGACACAGTTGATCCAGCAGACTCCTCCCCTGAAACACTCTGGGAACAACTGAAAACTGCTTTTGTAAAATCTTCGCGGAAGTCTTGGGCTTTGCTAGAAAGAGGAACAAAGACTGGTTCGACGAAAACGACGTGGAGATCCAGGAACTTCTAGCAAAAAAAAAAAAAAGAGCCGCCCACCAGGCCAACCTAGCCCAGCCTTCCTGCCCTGTGAAGAAGTCTGCCTTCCGCCTCATCTGCAGCAGTCTCCAGCGCAAGCTTAGAGAGCTCCAGAACGAGTGGTGGTCCAGACTCGCACAGAGGACCCAGCTTTGCGCTGACAACGGTGACTACAGGGGCTCCTACGAAGCACTCAAAGCAGTGTATAGCCCCAGGCACCTGGTACAAAGTCCCCTGCGAAGCGCTGATGGACAGGCACTCCTCACAGAAAATACCTCCATCTTGAACCGCTGGTCGGAATACTTTCAGGACCTCTTCAGCGCTGAGCGCACTGTTCAAGAAACTGTCATCCTCCAAATCTAAAAGTTGAATTGGACGAACCGCCCTCGGCCAAAGAGACCCTCACAGCCATCCACCAACTCAAGAGTGGCAAAGCAGCAGGCATTGACGGAATCCCGCCAGAGATCTGGAAACATGTAGGCCCAGCACTGCACAATCTCCACCTCTTTCTCTGCTGCTGGGAGAAGGAATAATACCAAAGGATCTCCGTGATGCAGTCATCATCACCCTGTACAGAAACAAAGGAGAGAAGTCTGCCTGCTCTAATTATCGTGGAATTACCTTGCTGTCCATTGCCGGGAAAATTCTCGCAAGGCTGCTCCTGAATCGGCTGGTACCTGCCATCGCTGAAGACCACCTCCCAAAGGGCCAGTGTGGCTTCAGAGCCAACAGGAGTACCACCGACATGGTCTTTGTGGTGAGACAGCTTCAGGAGAAGTGCCGCGAGCAGAACAAAGGGTTGTACGTAACGTTTGTCGACCTAAGAAAAGCGTTCGACACTGTGAGCAAGCAAGGCATGTGGCAGATTCTGGAGCGACTTGGCTGTCCCTCAAAGTTCCTCAGAATGATCATCCAGCTCCACGAGGACAAGCAAGGCCAGGTCAGACTCAACAGTGACCTCTCAGAGCCATTCCCCATTCTCAACGGCGTGAAGTAGGGCTGCGTCCTGGCACCGACCCTCTTCACCATCTTCTTTAGCATGATGTTGAAGCAGGCCACAGTGGACCTCGACAATGACGACGCAGTGTACATCAGGTATCGTCTCGATGGCAGCTGTTCAACCTCAGACGACTGCAGGCCCACACCAAAACCCTAGACCGACTGATTCGTGAGCTGCTCTTTGCTGATGACGCTGCCCTCGTTGCACACACAGAGAGAGCCTTGCAGCGCATCACGTCTTGCTTCGCAGATGCTGCCCAGCTCTTTGGACTAGAGGTCAGTCTGAAAAAGACAGAGGTCCTTCATCAGCCGGCACCCAAGAAAGAGCATCGCCCTCCCCACATCACCATCTGCGAGTCCGAACTGAAGTCTGTACACCAGTTTACCTACCTTGGCTGCATCATCACGTCAGACGCCAAGCTGGACAAGGAGCTGGACAACAGGCTGGCAAAAGCGAAAAGTGCTTTCGGGCGACTATTCAAGCGGGTGTGGCACAATCAACAGCTGAAAAAAAAGGTACCAAGATCAGCGTGTACAGAGCTGTCGTCCTCACCACCCTTCTGTATAGTTCCGAGTCCTGGGCCCTTTACCGCAGCCAACTACGACTCCTCGAACGCTTCCACCAGCGCTGCCTGAGCACCATCCTCAGCATTCACTGGAGTGACTATGTCACCAAAGTCGAGGTCCTTGAACAGGCGGAAACTGTGAGCATCGAGGTTTTGCTGCTGCGGACACAGCTTCGCTGGGCGGGGCACGTCTCCAGGATGGAGGATCATCGCCTACCCAAGATCACTCTGTTCGGCGAGCTCGCCACTGGACACCGAGACAGAGGGGCACCAAAGAAGAGATACAAAGACGGTCTCAAGAAGTCACTTAGTGCCTGCCAAATCGACCACCGCCAGTGTTCTTCGCTTGCTGCGGACCGCGACACCTGGCGCTCCACCATTTACAAGGCAGCCGTCTCCTTTGAGGACTCTCGCAGAACTAGCCTTAAGGACAAGCGGTTTAGGAGCAAAAACAGAGTTGTCGGAACTCAGAACCCTGACCAGACTTCCCCTGCAGCCACTGCGGTCGAACCTGCCTGTCCCGGATTGGCCTCCGCAGCCATGAACATGCCTGCAGACGACGTGCCCCCCCCCCCCCCCCCCCCCTATAGAATCTACGTTCGCGAAGTCAAGCCAAGAGAGAACAAGAGAAGACAATTAGTTCCATGAAGAATAAAAAATCTTCCGGGCAAGATGAAATAAGCCCCAAAATACTGAAACTATTCCTTCCCTATGTTGTAGAAACAATAACTTATGACTACAGGTTATGCATTCAGAAAACATGTTTTCCCAAAAGAAGTCAAAAAGGCTAAAGTAATTCCCATACCTAAAACAAAAGATATGTCCGATGTAAATAATTATCGCCCCATTTCACTTTTGTCTGTCTTAAGTAAACCCCTTGAACGACACATTCTTAAGCATTTTTTAGAATGCCTGGGGAAAAAAGTGAATTCACCCCCTCCATTCAGCTTTTCGCCCGAAGCATAGTTGCCATACGCCCTTAGCGCGACTTTCAGACGCATGGCTAAGTTCAATGAACCAAGGCAAATTTACGGGTGCTGTTTTCATAGACCTTCGCAAAGCTTTCGACCTGGTAGATCATGAAATTTTCCTTTCCAAGCTCAGTACATATCTGGACGGTTCATTTTGAAGTAACTGTTTTCATACATCAGACGCCAGTTCTCAGGCATCTATTCATTCCTTGAAAACAACTTCGTTTTTCGCTTCCTATCTTACAGACAGACAGCAGCGCGTGATGGTCAATGGATCTTACTCTTCAAGTGGTTTTGTAACACGAGGAGTACCCCAGGGCTCTGTCTTGGGACCTCTTCTCTTTTGCATATTAAATATTGATAAATTTTATCAATGACCTGCCACTACATTTCATGAGCGGCAAAATTGTATGTGACTTGTTTGCCGATGACGCAACAATCCTTGGGTACGATAAATGTCTTGAGTCTTTAAATGGTCGTTTGCAACAGGGACTGAGCAAAATTTCCAAATGGTGTGAAAACAATGCAATGAGTCTTAATCCCACCAAAACCGAATGTATGACGATAGCAACTCGTCAGAAGCATCAGTTTAAGCCACTTACGCTCAGCCTGGAAATCCAAGACCACACCATTACACAAGTAACTGAGCATCGTCTACTTGGAGTTATTGTTGATAACCAGATGAAATGGCAATCTCATATCAATGTTGTGTGTAAAACTGTGTCCAGAAATGTTTTTATGCTGTCTAAGTTAAAATATCTTATTGATGTCGACGCTCGCACACTATTCTACAACGCCCATGTCAAATCCCACATCGATTATGCCTCCACGACGGCAGCGGTGACATACACTTGAAGAGGATTAACTCCTTACATAGCAGGGCAGTGAAGTAGATCCTACCTGATCCAGCCCTTTCTACCGACCAAAAATTTGAAAAAAACTATAAATGCTTCCTCTTGACAGGCACCATCTCTTTAACAAAGGGGTAGCCATGCATAAAATTTAAAATAAAATCTAACCAGAATACTTGTGTAAACTCTTCACCAAGGCAGCTTCAGGCTATATAACATCAAGGCGTAAATTCATGACACCACGCCCGAGGATAGATTTATTTAAAACCACCTTCTCATTCTCGGGCGCCTCGTTTTGGAATAAACTGGCAGCGCACATAACACACACTGGTTTACTCACCTCTTTCAAGGAAAGCCACTTCAAGTACAAGTACCTGTTATCTAACAGCTCATTCATTGGTTAGGGTATCCCCATCGCATGAAGCCTTGATATTAACCTCCGCGCGCACGTGTGTGTGATTGTTTGTGTGTGTCTGCGTGTGTGTGTGTGTGTGTGTGTGTGTGTGTGTGTGTGTGTGTGTGTGTGTGTGTGTGTGTGTGCGTGTGTGTGTGTGTGCGTGTGTGTGTGTGTGTGTGCGTGTGTGCGCGTGCGCGCGAGTGTAGGATTTCAGTGAAGGAATGAATTTTAAAGAATGTCGTTTTCCGTTCACACTGTTAGCAATTATAACCGGTACCCTCCATTTTACCTTATCCATATATTCTGAATGATTTGTTATAATTTTTATTATGTGCACTTGTATGTTAGTAGCTTTGTACCTTTAGCACAGTTGTACCTTTGTAGATTAGCAACGGCAAGCGTGAAAAATGGCACCTGTGCTAACTGCTTCTTCCGTTGAGAAATAAAGTTTCAGTTCATTTCATTTCATTTCATCTCTCTCTCTCTCTCTCTCTCTCTCTCTCTCTCTCTCTCTCTCTCTCTCTCTCTCTCTCTCTCTCTCTCTCTCTCTCTCTCTCTCTCTCTCTCTCTCTCTCTAAGACAATCAGTTGTCTTGGCATGCACATGTAAACAGTGTATGCAAAACTGTGTCCAGAAACTTGTTTGTGCTTTCAAAACTTATTTATTTTACAGATTCAGACGAGAAAACTGTTTTTCACCGCTCACATTCAGTCTCACATTGATTACGCATCTAGGGATGGGTGTAGAGATGCCTGCTTAAAGAGGCTTAATTCCCTCCACCGGAGGGCAGCCAAGCTAATCCTTCCTAACAGCAGGGACAGCACTGACAAGCGCCTGATAGCCCTTGTCATGCTTTCGTTACGTAACCTCCTTATGTACAACAAGGGCGTATTAATGTTCAAAGTCAGCATCTCTAGAACACCACCGTACATTTCGGATTTGTTTAGATATGCTAACACACCGTACACGACGGCAGGGAACAATCAGTTAGTACCAAGGCCGCGACTTGATATATTCAAAACTAGCCTTTCCTATTCAGGAGCTAAACTTTGGAATTCCCTTCCGACTAATATTACCGAAGCTCCATCCATGTCTACTTTCAAGTCAAGGCTTTTCCGGCACTTAAATGAGCCTCTTAACAAAGAAGACTGCATTTTGACTATTCATTAAACATGTGTATGTGTGCGTGTGTGTGTGTGTGTGTGTGTGTGTGTGTGTGTGTGTGTGTGTGTGTGTGTGTGTGTTTATTTAAGAGGAAGTTAATAGATTGATAATCAATGCTTTTGACTTAATTTTCATAATTTGTAGTTTATGTTCAGTTTATTCGATGTTGGCGATGTTTATGTAAGTTGACATGATAATGTAGCTGCTGTGCATAAAATGTATGTCAGTAATGCCTAATCGAGGTTGTTCGGGAATCATGCTGGTCAGGTCTACGTGTGTTTTGGCGACAAGGGTGGGTTGGAGGCCCGGACAGGCATCGTGATAGCGCATGTTTGTCCGGGCGTTTTATCTGTTGTTTTCGTCACGTATGCACCGCTACATTAGTGCCCTGCTTTCGATTTATGGAGATCCTCTATTGATGGTATGAGAGCGTGTAGTGGGTGTGTGTGTGTGTGTGTGTGTGTGTGTGTGTGTGTGTGTGTGTGTGTGTGTGTGTGTGTGTGTGTGTGTGTGTGTGTGTGTGTGTGTGTGTGTGTGTGTGTGTGTGTGTGTGTACACGAAAGAGCTCAAATGGGTGACTGTCTTTACCATCCTTATGAAAAATGGGTGTGTGTAAAAATCTGAGTGACCAAGTCAGACACCCATTTTTTCTGAGGGTTGTTTCTGCATTGTCTTGGGGTAAAGATTCATAAAAAAATAAAAAGATCAGTTTTTCTCGTTTTGGCGTTAAAACATGCACTTTTGTGTTTAACAGACACGACTGTAGTGTGTTTGAAACTTGTCCCTCCCAGCAATGTGTGTATGTTGTGCGCACAGAACCCTGAAAATGGGCGTGTATGTATGACATCACCCTTCTCAGCTATAAATAACTTCATAGCTGATACGGGTCAGGAAGGGTGGGGGAGGGGGGGGGGGATATTTTGTTGTTTGAGGGAGTAAATTGTCTATGTTCCTACAAAATTAGGTTTGTTATTTGAGGGTGTGGTTGTTTTGTTAAAAAAGTGTTGAGATTCATGTATACGTTCACCAGCGACTTAGCCTATACATTTTCTACGTTTGTTTCCATGTCAGATGAAGAATATTTGATCTGAAACGTCGTTCTTTGTTTCTATTTTAAAGGGTTTTCCGCCGCTATCTTCTGTTTTAGTTTGACTTAGCCTATAATTATATTCATGCGCCGGTTGCTAAGAAGTGAAGTGATTGCATGAGTGCGCAGTGAGAGAGAGGACTTTGGGTGAGGCTGCTGTTGTCTTGTGTCTTTTGGTTCAACCTGTTGCTTTGTTTAAGTGGGTTTGTTGGCGTTATGCTTTCGTTTTGACTGCAACTCCTGTCAGATTGTATGCACAAATTGATTGAATGCAAATGACGTCACACAGTCAGTGTCGTTAGGTGTGTCATCTGCTGCAGTCGGTCGTTTAGTGCAGTATGTAATGCTAGGTCAGAGGGGAAAAAAAAAAACAAGCACCTAATGTTGCCAAAGGGTGTAATAGTAAAGTATTGTTTGTGTGAATGCTGCGTGTTTGAGGGAAGGACTGGAGAGTCGAGTGCTGAGTGAAGAGAGAAGGCGACAATGGGGAAACTATGATATCCAGCACTATTACGTTAGAATAGATGCATAACAGTTACAACACGCCTGTGAATGAAACACTTTTAACATTAACAAAAGTTGAGTATAAGGAGAGGTTTTAAAACAGTTTTAATACAAGCTGTTGCCCGACACGCTTCTAAAAACAACAGTTTCTTAGTTTTAAACCTTGCACCGCGCCATAAACGCCGCGATTGCTTCTCAGTCTTAGCTGTCCTATAGTGTGGAATGTGGGACTTGTCCAACTGGATCCATCTGGTGCACTCCAAATGTATATTTGTGGGTGGTTTGATGTGCAACTCGTTGCGCGCCTCAGAAATGACTTCCTGATTCCAGGGATAATTAAAATCTTCCATTCATAAGAGAGCATTCAGCAGCTCTATAAAACCCAAAGTGATGACCCCCCCCCCCCCTCCCCACCTTCACCCCCACCCCTCCCCTCCCCCCCCCCCACAACCCTACCCAAACAATCATTAGAAAATCAACCAGAGGTATTTTTAGTGAGGTATTTGTTCACTGTGTTGTTGTGTCATTGTGCTTTACATTTTTAATGCAGGAAAAAGAAGGAATATACATTAAGCTGAAAAAAGAATGACAACAATCAAATAAATGTGGAAAAGAAGCATCAAATATTCCGTGAACTTTACCTTATTACAGACACCTAATTTTCTTGAGATGTCCATGCTAAAATGAATGATTTGACAAGGACACCCATTTCTACTGTAATGCCAGTGTTTGTGTGAGAGGCACCCACTTTATTGGTAGAAACCCATTTTTTCTCCATCCAGTGGCTCTGTTTCTAGAAAATGTCTTTTTTATTTTAAGTTGTAGAGCTTAGTTACAAGGTGAGTTCTAAACATTCGAATCAACTCCAGAGCCATAGAATAAATAGAAATATGGGAACCCATTTTCACATAAAATGGTAGGTAACCCACTCTGATGGTGTTGTCTCCCTGTGTGTGTGTGTGAGTGTATGTGTGTATATGTGTATGTGTGTGTGTGTATGCGAGCGTGTGTGTGTTCGTGGTGTGTGTGTGTGTGTGTGTGTGTGTGTGTGTGTGTGTGTGTGTGTGTGTGTGTGTGTGTGTGTTTCTCTGTAGTTTGTAACAAGCACAAAAATGAAAAAAAGGTCTGCGCACCTATTCTTTTTTCCTTGGAAAATAAGTTTCATTTCATCTCTCTCTCTCTCTCTCTCTCTCTCTCTCTCTCTCTCTCTCTCTCTCTCTCTCTCTCTCTCTCTCTCTCTCTCTCTCTCTCTCTCCCTCGTATGGCGTGCCCCAGGGATCCATACCAGGACCGTTACTCTTCTGTTTGTTTATAAATGATCTTCCACTTCATATATCCAATCCAAATACCGAATGTAACATATTTGGCGATCATTCAACGCTTCACGCGGGAGGGAGTGGGAAGGGGGGGGGGGGGGGACTGTACCTGAAATATCAAGCAATCTTCAGTTTAGTCTTCAGGTGGTACAAAAATAGTCAAATGCTTGTTAACCCATCTAAAACAAAAAGCATGCTAATCACAACACGCCAAAAGCATCAGCTCTGCCTCCATTCACTTAGCCTCTCTTTGATTCAGTTTCCATTGAGCAAGTCAAGCAATATCGTCTCCTCGGGGTAATTGTTGACGAACAACTGTGCTAACACAACTAGGGAAAGCGTTATCAAAGAAGCTATTTTTACTGTCAAGATTAAAATCTATCATGGATACTAAGACACTAGCTATTTTTCACTCTCTTGGCTGGACTTCGCGAACGAAGATTTTATAGGAGTTGCCCACGACGTCTGCAGGCTTGTTCGTGGCTGCGGAGGCCAATCCGGGACAGGCAGGTTCGACCGCAGTGGCTGCAGGGGAAGGTATGGCCAGAGTTCTGAGTTGCGGCATCTCTGTTTTTTCTCCTGAGCCGCTTGTCCTTAAGGCTAGCTCTGCGAGAGTCCTCAAAGGAGACAGCTGCCTTGTAAATAGTGGAGCGCCAGGTGTCACGGTCCACAGCAAGCGAAGACCACTGGTGGTGGTCGATTTGGCAGGCACTAAGTGACTTCTTGAGACAGTCTTTGTATCTCTTCTTTGGTGCCCCTCTGTCACGGTGTCCAGTAGCAAGCTCGCCGAACAGGGTGATCTTTGGTAGGCGATGATCCTCCATCCTGGAGACATGCCCCGCCCAGCGGAGCTGTGTCCGCAGCAGCAAAGCCTCGATGCTCACGGTTTCAGCCTGTTCAAGGACCTCGACATTGGTGACATAGTCACTCCAGTGAATGCCCAGGATGGTACGCAGGCAGCGCTGGTGGAAGCGTTCGAGGAGTCGTAGTTGGCTGCGGTAGAGGGCCCAGGACTCGAAACCATACAGCAGGGTGGTGAGGACCACAGCTCTGTACACGCTGATCTTGGTGCCTGTTTTCAGCTGTTGATTGTGCCACACCCGCTTAAAAAGTCGCCCGAAAGCACCATTCGCTTTTGCCAGCCTGCTGTCAAGCTCCTTGTCCAGCTTGGCGTCCGACGTGATAATGCAGCCAAGGTAAGTAAACTGGTGCACTGACTTTAGTTCAGACTCGCCGATGGTGATGTGAGGAGGGCGATACACTGTCTTGGGTGCCGGCTGATGGAGGACCTCTGTCTTTTTCAGACTGACCTCGAGTCCAAAGAGCTGGGCAGCGTCTGCGAAGCAGGACGTGATGCGCTGCAGGGCTCTCTCTGTGTGTGCAATGAGGGCAGCATCATCAGCAAAAAGCAGCTCACGGATCAGTTGGTCTAGGGTTTTCGTGTGGGCCTGCAGTCGTCTGAGGTTGAACAGGCTGCCATCGAGACGATACCTGATGTACACTGCATCGTCATCATCGAGGTCCACTGTGGCCTGCTTCAACATCATGCTAAAAAAGATGGTGAAGAGGGTCGGTGCCAGCACGCAGCCCTGCTTTACGCCGTTGAGAATGGGGAATGGTTCTGAGAGGTCATTGTTGAGTCTGACCTGGCCTTGCTGGTCCTCGTGTAGCTGGACAATCATGTTGAGGAACTTTGGGGGACAGCCAAGTCGCTCCAGGATCTGCCACATGCCTTGCCTGCTCACAGTGTCGAACGCTTTTGTTAGGTCGACAAACGTTACGTACAGCCCTTTGTTCTGCTCGCGGCACTTCTCCTGTAGCTGTCTCAGCACAAAGACCATATCGGTGGTGCTCCTGTTTGCTCTGAAGCCACACTGGCCCTCTGGGAGTTGGTCTTCAGCGATGGCAGGTACTAGCCGATTCAGGAGCAGCCTTGCAAGGATTTTCCCAGCAATGGACAGCAGTGTAATTCCCCGATAGTTGGAACAGTCAGACTTCTCACCTTTGTTCTTGTACAGGGTGATAACGACTGCATCACGGAGATCCTTTGGTAGTGTTCCTTCCTCCCAGCAGCAGAGAAAGAGGTCATGGAGCTTGTTGTGCAGTGCTGTGCCTCCATGTTTCCAGATCTCTGGCGGTATTCCATCAATGCCTGCTGCTTTGCCACTCTTGAGCTGGTGGATGGCTGTGAGGGTCTCTTCAGCGGTGGGCGGTTCGTCCAATTCAACTTTTACTGGGAGCTGTGGGATTTGTAGGACGACTGCTTCTTGAACAGTGCGCTCAGCGCTGAAGAGGCTCTGAAAGTATTCCGACCAGCGGTTCAAGATGGAGGTATTATCTGTGAGGAGTGCCTGGCCATTCGCGCTTCGCAGGGGACTTTGTACCAGGTGCCTGGGGCCATACACTGCTTTCAATGCTTCGTAGAAGCCCCTGTAGTCACCATTAAGTCGGATGTAAGGCAGCACAAGGATAACCTATTACTCGAGTGATGCGTTACAATCACGCACACACACGCACACATTTGAGCATGCAAATACGATGCAAATTGAGAGAGAGAGAGACAGGACTGATACTTTCAGACCAGACATAGTAGTCTAACAAAGGAAACTTTCAGTGATGATGTCGTTCTCAGGCTGTCATTGGCCTGGCATTGTTTTGCAAGATTATTCAATACATGTGACTTTTTGGCTCATGTGTGAAGCAAAAGTGAGTATGTTCTGGGCAAATGGTTGTCCGTCCGTGGTAAACTTTACCGTTAGCATTTTCTCGGAGACTATTCAAGCCACAGTCTTCAAACTTGGCTCAAGGATACTTTGTGGCAAGACCTTTCTGAACATACCAATTTGAGTGACCTCTCTTAAAGGGCAAGGTCACAGGGGTTCAGGAAATGGGTCAAAAATTGCCATATTTTGACAAAATTGAGTTTTTCTCAAATACTATTCACAACTTCAAGCCTTAACTTGTTACACTATTAACTACAGAGATACCTTGGGCAGTGGGCAGATGTTCACATCTGCACGGGACATAGACGACCCCGCCCTCCACGAGTCGCCTGCTGCCTTGCAGGCCTGGCCGCTTGGCTGCGGAAAGGCTAAGGGAGGAAACCCCTGACATCAAAGCCCCCGTGTCTCCGGGGAAGGCTTTTGAGCCAGAGACTAGGACAAGGACAGTCTGATATAAAACCTACGACCCGAGGACCTCGATGCCATCGTCCCAGCTTGCTAGGCCATGGCAGATGAACCAAGGGTTTAAAGGGTGGGGCCAGTACTGCGCACACTGCACTCCACCAAAAAGCTCCACCGCGCAGGCTTTAGGAAACGTCCACGGACCATGACACTGACCATTCCAAGTCATGTAGCGATGGGCGAGGGGTGAAACGGCAGGTGAAAGATGTCACTGGAAGCCGCAGTCTCAAACCTGCATGCAGGCGGTTCAGGATATTGGTCGCCTGATGTTGACCTGGGGATGACAACATCACTCGGCACACCCTGAACGACCAAGCAGCCTTCTCTAGGGACAGCACTGCTTGCTCCACACGGAGAGGGGCCTAGAAAAGGTGGCCTAACCAAAGCTCGTCCCCTCGCAACCCCAGTTGGCTAGCCGCGGTCAACGGGCATCTTCTCATGCGGTCAAAAAACAAGAAAGAATAACGGATCCACTCTGATGACGACCACGACCGGACTCAACGTAGCATGCTGGAACATCCGAACCATGCTCGACAAAGCAGACAGCGGACGCCGTGAACGTCGCTCCGCCCTCATTGCCCATGAATTGCGGAGGTTAAACATTGACATCGCCGCGCTCAGCGAAGTACGCCTTCCGGACGAAGGCAGCCTCCAAGAACTTGGCGCTGGGTACACCCTCTACTGGTCAGGCAGGCCTGCATCAGAAAGACGGCTCTCAGGCGTGGGTTTCATGGTCAAGACCTCCATTGCGACTAAGCTGGAAAACCTACCAACGGGTCATTCAGACCGCATCATGTCCATGCGCCTCCCACTAAGACACCAGCAACACGTCACCCTTCTCAGTGTGTACTCCCCAACCCTCTTGGCAGAGCCTGCTGAAAAGGACAAGTTTTACACTGACCTGCGCAGCCTCATACAGAGCACCCCTGCAGACGACAAAGTCATCATCCTTGGCGACTTCAACGCCAGAGTGGGCCAGGACTCTGAAGCCTGGAAAGGAGTCCTCGGCAAGCATGGCGTGGGGAACTGCAATGACAATGGCCGCCTACTGTTTGAGTTCTGTGCAGAGCAGCAACTGGTCATCACCAACACTACTTTTCAGCAAAAGGACAGTCGAAAGACCACCTGGATGCATCCTCGCTCCAAGCACTGGCACCTTATCGACTATGTCCTAGTGCGTCAGAGGGACCGCAGTGACGTCCTCCTCACCAGAGTGATGCCCAGCGCAGAGTGCCACACTGACCACCGCCTTGTCCGCTGCAAACTCAGGCTCCACTTCAAGCCAAAACCCAAGAAATGGGGGCCCCCCAAGAAAAAGCTTGATGTTGCGAGCCTTCAGCGTGACGACGTGAAAGCTGCCTTTCAGACAGATTTACAGCTCAGGCTCAAAGACACAGCGGACCCAGCAGACTCCTCCCCTGAAACACTTTGGGAAGAACTGAAAACTGCTATTGCAAAATCCTCTGCAGAAGTCTTGGGTTTCGCTAGAAAGAAGAATAAAGACTGGTTTGACGAAAACGATGTAGAGATCCAGGAACACCTAGCAAAAAAAAAGAGCCGCCCATCAGGCCCACCTAGCCCAGCCTTCCTGCCCTGTGAAGAAGTCTGCCTTCCGCCTCGTCTGCAGCAGTCTCCAGCGCAAGCTCAGAGATCTCCAGAATGAGTGGTGGACCAGACTTGCACAGAGGACCCAGCTTTGCGCAGAGCTATTTTTCAACTCCTACATAAAACCTCACATTGACTTCGCATCTACTATTTGGGACAGCTGTAGTAAGGCTAACCGTAAGCGGATTAATTCTCTATACAAGCGCGCAGTTAAACTGATCCTTCCAATCCCCTCTCTAACTTTGGAGGAAAAACTTCAGGCAACAGGGCTCCTTCCTTTACATCAACACCTTACGTTAAATAAGTGCGTACTTATGCACAAAGCACTGAACGGCAAAGCTCCCCTCTGCCTAGCCAAGCGATTCCTGAGAGCGAAAAGGTTTAAAGCACTTCGAGGAGCAGTCTCGTCATTGAATGGCCCTGTATTGACTTGTTTAAATCCAGCTTTTCGTACGCGGGTGCCTATTTATGGAACTCACTTCCTCCACATATACAGCGAACAAGACATCTTCCATTGTTTAGGACGAAAGCTTTTAAATACATCTCAGAGTAAACTTGAAAGAAACGTAGATAATGTGTCCAAAAGAGCTATGTCAGTGATTTCCTTTTTTAACGCATTGATGTGGTCCTCCGTTTTGCACTTGTTAGTTTTTATATATCTCTCTTTACCGTAGTGGTTTTCCTGTTCACTATATTCCTACACAAGAGTAGCTGTATTATAAGCGCGCAGTCGCTGTCTATAAACACTCACTTTACATCGCACCCCTCCCCCCAAGACCCTGTCAATTGATGTGTGTGTGTGTGTGTGTGTGTGTGTGTGTGTGTGTGTGTGTGTGTGTGTGTGTGTGTGTGTGTGTGTGTGTGCGTGCGTGCGTGCGCGCGTGCGTGCGTGCGTGCGTGCGTGCGTGTGTGCGCGAATGTAACCTTCAGCGACTTGGGAACTTATATCGGAATGTAATACAAGTGACATGTTTTTGCTGTTAACATGATGTTTTAATGTTGCTTTTAATGTTGCAGTTTAGCAAGGACAAACACGAAGAGAGGCCTGTGCGCCTATTGTTTCCATCCTTGAGAAATAAAGTGTCATTCCTTTATTCTCTCTCTCTCTCTCTCTCTCTCTCTCTCTCTCTCTCTCTCTCTCTCTCTCTCTCTCTCTCTCTCTCTCTCTCTCTCTCTCTCTCTCTCTCTCTCTCTCTCTCTCTCTTAGTGATGTCCACTTAAAAACTAAATTCTTTACATAGGAGAATGGCAAAATTAATTCTTCCCGACCCGCACTTGACGACCATGCAATAACTCAGTAAAGCTGAATTCCTGCCCATTTAAAATCATTTTAAATATAACAAAAGGGTACTGATGCTTAAAGTGTGGAACCATAGCGCTCCAGAATATCTAACAGAGTTGTTTAAAAAATCAGATTCCTGCTATGGGAACATGAGGGGTCTTTATATTGTTCCAAAACCCCGAATAGATATATTTAAATCTACTTTGTCATTTGCGGGTTCCACGCTGTGGAACTCACTCCCACATCACGTTAAGCCACTCCGACATTATCTCGTTTTAAGGCAAGTCTTTATAGGTATCTGACATTACTCAAATAATAATATCTAGTTATTCCTAGACACACGAATGTACGTGTATATTCTAACAATCATGTGTGTGTGTGTGTGTGTGTGTGTGTGTGTGTGTGTGTGTGTGTGTGTGTGTGTGTGTGTGTGTGTGTGTGTGTGTGTGTGTGTGTGTGTGTGTGCGTGTGGAGACGCGTGAGTGCGTTTGTGCGCGGCGTATGCGCGTGTTTGTGTTTAGTGGACTATCTATTTTGTATTACTGTGCTTTGATGTCTCTTTTTTATGTATATTTTGTACTTAGTTAGTCGTAGTTGTAGCAACGGTAGGTACGAAAAATGACATAGTCACTGACTGTGTTAATATGTTCACCGTTGTAAAATAAAGATTCATTGATTCATTGATTCTCTCTCTCTCTCTCTCTCTCTCTCTCTCTCTCTCTCTCTCTCTCTCTCTCTCTCTCTCTCTCTCTCTCTCTCTCTCTCTCTCTCTCTCTCTCTCTCTCTCTCTCTCTAACCGTAGTTTGCAGCAAGGACAAGAATTAAATTAGATTAATTCCTTTATCATTGGAAAATAAAGTTGCATTTCATCTCTCTCTCTCTCTCTCTCTCTCTCTCTCTCTCTCTCTCTCTCTCTCTCTCTCTCTATATATATATATATATATATATATATATATATATATATATATATATATATATATATATATATATATATATATATATATATATATATATATATATATATATCTGTCTGGGTCTCTGTCTCTCTGTCTCTCAATCTCTCTGATTCTTTTAAGAATGAACGCACTGGGCCTCGAGCAAAACAGAAAATGGAAACAAAGGTTCCTTTTAGCAAAAAGAGACACACTCATCCTGAAAATAGCAAACTTGTCACAAAACAGTTTATTTTCTGCTAATTGCGACCATTTGTACATGTTAGAGTCCTCTCCTTTCCATACCCCAAAGATTCAAATTATAAACGTGTTTCGAACGATACAGAAATATTTCGTAAGATGCGTGAATCGTGACAGCAAAAGGGTAGTGTTTGATTTTCGCGATGCCCAGACTACCTTCTGCATCTGGCGGTAGAAGGAAAAGAGTCAATTTCGTTCACAAACAGCAAATAATGTTTATTTTCTGGGTTTTCGTTTGTGTGGCATTTTCGTAACGTTCTAAGGGTAGAAAGGACAGTCAAAAGCCGTCTCCTCCCTAGTGACCACGAATGCGAACACGCAGCTGGGAGGAAAGAGCTTATCTGAAAAGCATAATGCTCAAAAGAGTGTACAAAATTCAGCGTGTCAAAAGAATTCGCAATAAATTGTTATAATTTGTTTGGTAGCAGGCGGAATCTATCAGGATATTATTTTCGTGTTGCTTTTCAACGAAAACAACCACCACAACAACAGCAATAACAAAAACTGCAACAAACACAACACAACACAACAGCAACAAAACAAAACAAAACAAAATAAATCAAAACAAATCAAACAAAACAAAACAAGACAACGAAGAAACAAAAACCATACAACAAACACTGTACTGAAACAAGAAAAAAGAAAATCAGAGAGAGCGAGCGAGACAGACATAAACACAATCTTTCCCTGTCCTCCTATTTTTAAACTAAATAGAATCCAAAAAAAGCGTTAACGCGGAAAGGTCGTCTAGTGAAGCGAGTTTGTTGTTGTCCTTTTTGTCGGCATCTTCTAGTCCCCTCTCACGCCCTCGTCACGCCTTCAACTGGAAGTCTTTGACTGCCAGTGGACGCGGATTTCGCGTCTGAAAGCACTGCACACTGACCGACATTCTCGCGAAGAACACAGATGTAAATGGGACCAAAAACAGGCACAAAGAACTCAGGACTAACAAGAGACATAAATCCTCATGAGCCCCCGCAGTCGCGGGGGCTCATGAGGATTAATGTCTCTTGCAGTAGCATTCGCCTTGCCCCCATCAGGTAGGGGATTAAAAAAAGAAAATTTACGGGTTTATTTTTGTAACTGAACTTTGAAAGTTTACTTTAAAGTACTACAGGTCACATGATATAGAGTTAGACAGAAGATATCGTACGCACTGAACATTGTCCTCAAGAAACGTAAAAATAAAACGGCCACACTTTCTATACCACTCGCAAGGCATTTCAAAGATGGTGAAACAATTTGAGATTTTAACAGATTTTAACTACTTAACAACACAATTCAGACCCCTAGCGACCATGACGTAATAAGAGGTGCGCAATAATACAACACAGCATCAATCTTGTCGTCCGAACCTGAGGTGTTCTTTCATGTCTCTTTTTAGAAACAGGTACGCGGTGCTTTGTGATATTTGTTTTACAGGAATACGCATATGAACATTTCTTTCTCACTGGACGCTGTAGATCAGCGATCTATAGATGCAACTCGTCGCGGAAACACACTCGGAAGTTATGAGGTGGACGCGTCAACTTTTGAAAGCTGTTTTCACTCAAAAGGCATAGTAAGTCGAAGGAGAGAAGAACCCAACGAAGAAATAAACGCGTTGGGAAAACAGTGATTATACAATAAGGTTCGAGTGGATTACAAAAAAAAAAAAAAATTCCCTAAGTATGTTATTTAACTCATTCAGCCCGACGGCTGTATTTCCCCAATTTTGTCGGCGTCATCTAATGACTATGCACCAATTGCAGGAGATGGATCGACCATGATAATTCAAGGGCAGTGCCAGACTATCCTGGCGTCGACCAATCTCCTGTTGTAGTGCCTCTGGGCTGAACGGGTTAATGGTGCTCGGAATGCGAGGTTAACCCTTTTAGCCTCAAGGTCCCATTTCTCAAATTTTGGAGGTGTGGCCTAACCAGTATGCACCAGTTACAGGAGATGACTTGACCATGATAATTCAAGGGTAGTGCCAGATTAGCTTGGCGCCTGAAGGCGCCAAGCCAATGTGGCACTACCCTTAAATTATCGTGGTCAAGCCATCACCTGCTGTAGGGATCCGGGGTTAAAAGGGTTAACCGAGCATTCCGGTTCCATCAAGTAACATACTAGGTGATTTGTTTTCTGTAATCCACGAGAAGCCTATTGTCTAAGCAGTTTATACCACGAGCCTCCATCTATTTAATACTTTTGTGGGCTGCAATGGGACCGAAACAGCCTTCAAAGTGGACTCCGCGGCATGTTTACGCCTGACGCCTCTAAAATTATACATGTGTTTCAGATGCCAGCAAACACAATATTTATCTCGCATACCAACCCGATTCTTCACAAGAAGGCCACTAAATTTCCTTCAAATCAATGTAGATACTTGCACAAAACTCCTGTGCCTTGGCAAGATGCTGCTAACCGCTTTGTATTACTAGCACAGGGGGACGGAAAACCGAAGTTATGGCAGTCATGTGAAGAGTTGTGCCCCTGACTCCCCCTGTTTTAATAGTGACAAAATGAAGCCTGACGTCAAAAGTGACGCACTTCTTTCCTCCATACAAACGTCATTTCAATTTGCACAAGTCGGGATGCTAACTTGTTCATTGTTAATCCGTTCCTGAAAATACCATGAGTGGAATTAGGACAGTGATAGTGGAATAAAGACAGTTACAACAAAATTGTGTTGTAACTGGCTTTTCTAAGCGTGTTTCGTTCTTCGTTTGGCTTTTAAGGCCGTGTCAGACGGGGGCTGAAAACAGTTTTCAAAAACAAAGAACACAGCTGTTTTGAACACAGGCTGTGTGACATGACACACAAAACTGTTTTCGAAAACAGTTTCCTACTGCTTCCAAAATTTAGAATCGATCCTAAAATCTCGCAACTGTTTCGGAAAACACTGCTGCTTGAACCAATCAACCTGAAACAAAAGATCACGTGATGACCAATACGTAAAAATGGCGGCAACCAAAGCCGCATGGTGCCGCGTAGTACGCAATATGTACACGTCTTTTATCGACCCAAGGTCGCACCCACCATCTCCTTTCTCTTCTCTTTCGCCTTTCGAGGGATATTTGTGATGCTTGAATCAAAAATGATGTCGTCGTCAGAACTTGATTCTGCCATTTTGATACACAACAAGGACCTTTCACAACTCCCTTCACCAAAAGGTCGCCAAAGGGAAACAACTATAGAAGATGTATACACACAAAACAACAATGCTGTTTCTCCGTGTGACATGCTCTAAGCAAAACAGTTTTCTTAAAACTCATGTCTTAGAAAACTGTTTTCAGAAACTGTTTTCAGAAACTGTACTGTCTGACAAGGACTTTATGTGCAATAGGGTTCTCATTGGTTAGCCCATATCATACTGAGGCTAAACGCTTTAAATTTGTACGCTGCCATATGCAAGCTACATTTTAGTACTTACAGATAAGGATATAAGACCAATGGCTTTAGTTCAAGGGTAGTTCCAGAATAGCTTGGCGCCTAGAGGCGCCAAGCTATTCTCATTCTGGCACTACCCTTGAACTATTTTGGTCAAACTTCTTTCACACACTGGTGTATTCCGAATGATAAGGGTTAGTGGCGCACAAAGCAGCACACGTGTGCAATGTGATCGTCGACGGCCCTGGTTCACAGCACAAAGAACGGCAGGATTGCCATCACGGCTATTCTATCGCTACATGAAGTGTAGAATAACACACAAAACATATAAAACTGGGAAATACCACCAAGCAACCCAAAAAACAAAATCGTTCAGACAACCAGTGCCAGCTACATACATATGGATCAATCTTGATCATTCAAAGATAATGCCGGGTTAGCTTGGCTACTTATATGTCGATTTGGATTGACTGTGTTTGTGAGACAAAACTACTATTTTGCTTCGTTAAAATGAGTTTAATGTATCTGCATTTACAAATAGAATTGTTTAAAATAAAGACAGGACTACCTCAAAGCATAAAGGCACTACCGATGTGTTATCATTGCTTCAGTTATTTAGCAGACGAGTATGGCACAAGCCCCGGTTTGTTTTTTTTTTTTCCTGAAAGTGAAATGCTTCATCTATACCCCCAACTGACTCAGGCACCATTAAGCCCGCTCCCTCGACAATCACAGCGAAATCAGTCTAAATCTTCATAACTAACTTTGTTTGACGGTGTAGACGGGTGCAATGTCTGCCTCTACAAGAGGCATAGATTCTCATGAGCCCCTGCGACTGCAGGGGCTCATGAGAATCTATGCCTCTTGCAGATGAAAAGGTCAGGTTGATGAAATCATGCTAAATCGGTCGATGTCTGAAGATAGCCAAATCAAACGCTGTTTAGGGGAGCCCCGCTAGACCAAATACCGAGGCCTGTTATCGCATGAAAAAATGCGGTTATTTTCTGTGTTTACGTTTGTCTTGTCCTTAACATGCAGAAAGGTTGTTTTGCATGTCATGCAAATCATAATGCCTACTGCATACACAATCAGTCAATACACAATTCTCTAGAGGTCAATCCATCCATCCGTCCGTCCGTCCGTCCGTCAGTCAGGCCCTCACTCACTCATTCACTCACTCATGCACCCCACCCACGCACCCACTCACCCATTCTGCACCCACCCATGGTACCCACCCAAACTCACTCACTCACTCATGCAAGCAAGCAAGCAAGCAGTAGGGATAACGTAAGCAGTAACATAATTATATTAAACTCGTCCCCACACCGTCTCCCCCCCCCCCACCCCCCTTAACCTTTACCCGGGATATGTGTTTAGATCACAAACTGCGCCTCCCAGTGTTGTGCTAATAAGGTACAACCCTTGAACTAAATGCACAGCCGTACACAGGCCAACCGCTGCCGATGTCGGTCATTTGAGCGTTGGGAAAATAGAATGTGCTTGTAGTATAGCAGTAACTTGTGGAGACTAGACTGGCTCACCCAATAGGGCACGTTTAGGTCCCACCTACGTACTTCCCCGACGTGCTTGGCACTTTGGAGGAAAGCACAATGAATGCAAATAAAGAAAACACCATATTCAGAAAATAGCAACACTTTGGCGTCAGTCCTACTAAACAAAAGGCTTTCGGGCCGACGACAGTCGCAGTTGGCCCGCGCACGGCCGTGCGCGGGCCAACTGCGGCCGACGTCGGCCCCGAGGACCTGTGCTTACTGGTCGAGAGATGGTCGGGCCACATAAACTCACAGCTCATGTTTGAATGGCTTAGTTTGCACAAGACATATCAAGAGTAGTGTACTGTACCTGATTAGCTTGTTGTCTATGCAGCAGAAGGATAATGTCTGATTGGCTTGGCGCCTTGACGCATCGCAGTTCAGCTGGCGTGATCGATTCGCATTACTACTTGAATGTATCAAAGCTTTGTAGTAAAAAATAATGACATGAAAGATCCATAGTAAACCAGACCAAGATTTGTATACGATATCGAAAGGAACTCCGGGGAGACTTCTGATGGGTGGGGTGGAGCGCGTATGTGCCTATCCGAGCGCAGTGATCCCATCTTAACCGAACTGAGCTGGTTTGAACTGAGCTGCACTGAAAAGACCTGAGAAAAGAATGAAATGCCGCAAGCAAATTCCAACAGCTGGAGTAGTATAAGTAGGTTAAATGCACACGCCCTTTGCACTCTGTCTCTGTCTCTGTCTCTCTCTGTCTCTCTCTGTCTCTCTCTCTCTCTCTCTCTCTCTCTCTCTCTCTCTCTCTCTCTCTCTCTCTCTCTCTCTCTCTCTCTCTCTCTCTCTCTCTCTCTCTCTCTCAGACTCTCTCGTTCCGTCGCTCGATAGCTTGCTCTGTCTTAGACAGTAATTTGTATTGACACAAACAATGCTTTATGTCGGCAATTTGCGTCAGTTCACCGATAACTCTATCCCACGAAGCATCCCACTCATAGCTGATCCCGTTGACCTCTTTACTGCCCAGCCACGGCCAACACCAGCCAACCTCAAGAAGCATAGACCCTCATGAGCCTCCGTGGATGCGGCGGCTCATGAGGGTCCATGCGTCTTGCTGGTCACTTTACTATTAATGTTTCTCAGATGGACGGGAGGTCTCGCAGACAATTAACGATTTCACTTATGTCCGACCAGTCGTCATTAATCCTCTTGACCGTTTTACTGCTGTAATACAAAAAAGAATCAGGAAGAATAAATGATCCTCACAAAGGACTGTATTACATAACTGAGGGACTAAATTGGTCTGTGTACATGATGTTTGCATGAAATTCGCACTGTAAGGTTGGTCTGCTCGCACGAGGAGGGCATGGACATAAATTTCCAACGTTTGACCGGAGATCATGTCACAGCGTGACTACAAAGCTTGTTTTTAGTTTGTCTGAGACAGGCATGGGAGACACACAGACAAAAACGCACTCTAACAAGACATGTGTCAAACGTAACAGTTGAAGAGTGGTGCCAGAATGACTTGGCGCCTCGCCTCTAGGCGCCAGGATACCAGGGCATCACCCTTGAACAAGCGTGGCCTATTTGCCTCCGTGCAGTCTTCAAACGGCAATTGCTAGTCAGCTCAATATATTATTAACCCATTTAACCCCGCCGCATTTCACGAATTTGTAGGTGTCACCTAAAGACTGTGTACCCGTTGGAGGAGATGGATCGACCATGGCGTTTTGTGCTTTCAATACAGAGGAGCTCCAGCGTATCCATAAAGCCTCTTTTCAATACGTCAAACGTAACAGTTCAAGAGTGGTGCCAGAATGACTGGGCGCCACGCCTCTAGGCGTCAGTATACCAATGCGCACAGTTCACAGTCATACACCGTACTGAACGATGTGATGCTCGGCTGATCCTACTGGATAACACATTCAGTCACATTGGTACACTGCTCGAGGACAGTCCCTTGCAGTCTCAGCGTGAGCTTAACCCTTTGACTGTCGGTAGCGCTTTCTTGCGCTGACGGAATCATCGCGACAAAAAGCGCTACCGACAGTCAGAATTAACAAAGTGTTCGTAGTCTCGAAAGCACGCGGAGAGACCAAGGAGTGTCCGAGAGCTTTGTGATATCAGTCACAGTGTCCCAATGCGCGTTACATAAATTCAATATACGCCGGTACATTGTAATGCCACCCTAATGCTAAGCTGATGCTTCTCTAAGGAATTATTCAATACACGCACATCCCGTCACATAACAGGGGCGGATCAGTTACCTCCAGAGAAGGAGTGGAGTGGGTGGGTGTGGGGGGATAGGGGAGTGGGGGGGGGATTGCAACATTGTTTTCACGAAATTAAGAGTCAGACAGTGTGGAAACCGTACTTTGCACAACTCTCAAAATATGTCAAACGTGTGGGGCTGAATTTTTCCAGATTGTCAAAGAGGGGAATTGCACAATCTAAGTGCGGGATTTCCAGATTATCCAAAGGGGTAGGGGAGGGGACACTAAAACTCTCGATTGTTTACGCGGGAAAGGGGGGGGGGCATTTCTGGAACTCCTCGAATCCTCCCCAAACCACCTGATCCGCCCCTGCATAAAGATTTTTTTTATTGAACAGTGATTAGAAGACAGCGCACTCTATTACCCTTTGGCATTACTTAACAAATGCTTGTAGAAACCCAGAATGATATCCTTCGTGAAATTAGCAACACAGGTGCATGAGATCGATCGTTAATGACAAGAGCCATAAATTCTCATGAGTCCCTGCGTACGCAAGGACTCATGAGAATGTATGCCTCTTGCAGATGAAAAGGCCTGGGTGACGGACTAATTAAGGAGCTTGTTAACGAGTAAAGTGCTTGGACAATCGATGTAAGCGTTCGTCTTGTTCTCTCGTCAGAACAAATGTCAATACTCTGTAGACTCTAGGAGACATGAACAAGTGCGGACACTGACATATTTGCTTATTGTGAATCTATATCTCTTGTACATGAAATGGGATGGTGGAGCGACTAATTAAGGAGTCTGTTAACCGACAAACTGCCTCTGCAAAATCGATGTAAGCCTTGTCTCTGTCTCTTGAAAAACAAACAGCGCCCGAGAAGTGCGGACATTGAAAAACAAGAGCGGACATTGAAAGAATAACGTCACATACTTAACCCGTTCAGCCCTGATGCACTACAGCAGGAGATGGATCGATCATGATAATTCAAAGGTAGTGTCAGATTAGCTTGGCGCCGACAGGCGCCAAGCTAATCTAGCATTACCCTTGAATTATCATGGTCGATCCACTTAATGCAACAGGTGCATAGTCGTAGATGACGCCTCCAAAATTTAGGAAATGCGGGCGTGTGGTTGAATGAGTTAATACATGTGTAAGTGGTCTTCAGGAACGCATCCACAGCATACTTCAGGCTGAATGGATTGGCCCCGTAAGGCATTGCTTAACCCCATCACTGTCAGTGGACTTTATGGCTTCAGGTCGTAGAGTCCGAAATCACAGGCCAACACAGAATGAAAATAAAAGGAGTCGGGTGAGGAAGAGGAGGAGGGTTTGCAGGTATATTAATCCCTTGACTGTTACTGACTTGCCTTTCGGAGATAAGACTCGTACTTAGTTGCCCAGGGTTTTTGTCTCCCGTATCAGTCAAAGGATCCCAGTTCTCGAAAGCCATCGGGCCGAAGTGGGCCGCAGTGGGCCCGTGCACGATAGTGCGCGGGCTCACTGCGACCCACTTCGGCCCTAAAGCATTTTGCGTGCTGGGGTTAACGTCGTACCATCACCTTCACTATGTGTGTACTGATGTCTGATTGTTAACGTTACGGTCACCTGGGGTTAGTTGTATGAGTAAGCTTAGTCCTGCGCCAGCCATTAACTTAAGCAAGGTGCTTCGCTTTTGCTTAGTAGCTGGCGCAGGACTAGGTTCACTCATGCAACTGGCCTCCATGGCCTTAATGTTCATAGTCACGGACCAAGACGCATACTAGCGTCACAGATTATATTTACTACGAATCATGTTTAAATCTTAAATTAAATTGCACGTCTTAAAAATAAGATATGCGATAGAAAAAAGAACGAGCACTGGTACTGAATCAAATCCAGCCTTCACCCCCGCCCCCCCCCCCCCCCCACTCCCCGCCCCACTCCAAACGCTTTTACGCACCCATACCCCCATCTACCTCTCCTCGGTCTCTAGTTTCTGATGACCAGTGAGCTCGTTTGTCCTTGACACAGCAATTTTTAAAAAAAGTAAAACAATTATTCCAAAGAGAAATAAAATATTTCAGACAAAACATCCGACATTCTCACAGGTCAACATGCGTGACGAAGAAGATTACCCCCATTTTACTCCTGTAAATGAATGTCAAGGTCATCGGATCAGAGGACGCTGTCAAGGCGTTCTCTCTGCCAAATACACTGAAGAGCAAAAGAAATGCGACATTTTTGGAATCATCCGAAAATGTCGCGTTTCTTTAGCTCGTCAGTGCACGTTGTGTCGACAAAAAGCGCTACCGTCAGCCGAATGGCATAGGAAAGTTAATAACCCATTTAGCCTCCACGCACTATAGCAAGAGACGGATCGACCATGATAATTCAAGGGTAAGGCCAGATTAGCTTGGCGCCGGATGGCGCCAAGCTAATCTGGCCTTACCCTTGATTTATCATCGTCGATCTGTCTCATGCAGCTGGTACACATCCGTTAGGTGACACCTTCAAAATTTAGGAAATGCGGCCTCCTGGTTAAAAGGGTTAAGTTGGGGGTGGTGTATGGAGAGAGAGGGGGGAGGGAGAGAGCCCGGGGGATTTCCTTGGTCTGATTCAGATATAGAAAACAGTATTGGTTTCTGAATTCCTTGATGCGCGATATTCAAGCTGAAAATGCACAATCGATGGACCGTGGAAACATGCACAGTCTTCGCTCGCTTCGAGCCCAAATTCAAATTACAAATGTAAAAAAGTATCCATGTAACCGCGAGCGAACGCCGTCAACACGATACTCGACAAAGCAGTCCCAGAGGGGATATGTGTTATTCGCAACATTTCACAGAGCTTTCTGGACCTGTCTTCAGGGAATACGGTTGGCAAACCCTTTTATCTGTAAAAGCAGTTTCACAGGGTCTGGATTCTCATAAGCCCAAGCAGCTGCAGGAGTTCGTGAGAATCTATGCCTGGTTACATCCTCAGTAAAAGGTTATTCGTTGTGGGTTTTGCCAGCACAAACTTCGTTCTTTTTTTTCTTTTCTTTTTTTTTTTTTTTTCGGGGGGGGGGGGGGTGGGGGGGGGGGGGTCTGCTGAAGAATTGTTTCCACCTGCAAGAGACATAGATTCTCATGAGCCCCTGCGGAAAAAGGGACTCATGAGAATCTTTGCCTCTTGCTTTGAAACAGAGGCCCAACCTACATACTCAGACAAAGTAAAATCATCACGATCCATCATCCTCTACAGCAACTACTGGCCATAGCCGCAGATATCATATCAATTTTTTTGTGGGAAAAAAAATGCGTGTGCTGATCTGTGATTTTGGACCTCATGGTTTCTAGCCGTGAGGTCCAAAATCACAGACCCGCACACAATTATCATATGAAAGCCCACTTGCATAGCTGGTCGCGTGGTGAGCCATTGCAGATTGACAAGTCTTCCACACAACGCGGAAGGAGGAAGAGATGGCAAAGGGAGGGAGTCAAGGCCAACGCAGTGCGTCGCCTACGTCCCCTTCGCCAGGAGGTGGACAAACTTTTCCCTTTCAGAAGGCGTGTGACTTATTCGTAGCGAGAGAAAGAAATCGAAAGCTTCACCATGCACATGTAGTCTTAATGAAAGCGGGCATTGTGTTTAATTCACTATTAATGGAAGTACTATTAACTGATAGTTGTAGTTTTATAACTAAATTGATACTATAATGGACAGATGAATGAATGAATGAATGAATGAATGAATGAATGAATGAATGAATGAATGAATTTTTTAAAGCAGCTCAGTTGTATTTGTATGACTAAAGAAGAAGACAATGTTGTCATCTCTTACTTGCTGAAACAAGCGAGGCTCTGCAGAAATACAGATGTGTCTAGAAAGCAGTCAGGACGCTAACAGGGGCGGTGCGTGGGTGGTGTGGGAGGTGAGGGTGGATGGGGATGGGGCGGTCTGATGGACGCATGGGTACAGTAGGTGCTAGAATTGGGAAAGTAATAATGTACAAGAGGCATAGATTCGCATAAGTCCTTGCAGCTGCAGGGGCTCAGGAGAATCAATGCCTCTTGCAGATGGATGGAGTTTGTATGAGCAATAGGTAAAAGTATCTGGTCGATTGGTCCTGGCTGCTTCGACTGGTGTCCGTTTTTATAACAGACTGAGCGATGGGGCTGATCGCAACTCATTTAAAGAGCTATCGTTTTTGCGTTACGGCTGTGTTTGCTTACACACACACACACACACACACACACACACACACACACACACACACACACACACACACATAGACACACACACACACACACACACATAGACACACACACACACACGCACACGCACAAACCACGCACACACGCAGACACAGACACACAAGTACACACACACTGTTCAATAACTAGATCCTAGTGGTCCTTATGAAAATATTTGTGCACACAAAATTCTGCGAATTCACACAGACCAAAAAAAAAACAAAAAAACACAAAGTTATACAGACAGACGAAGAGACCGTTAAAAGATATAAACTCACAGACAGTCAGACAATAAATGAGTCAGATATCAAAGCTACAGACACACGCAAACACATAAATAGTACCAACAAGAATACAACCCAGCGTTGTAAAATAATGAGAGAGAGAGAGAGAGAGAGAGAGAGAGAGAGAGAGAGAGAAGGTCGTTGCGTCATTGCTCCTAACACCACGGGTAACATTAAAAGGTACTATTAACTACTACCCGTGTTAGAAGTAAGGACCCTAAGACCATCCCGCGCCTGTGAGACAGATAGAGCATGTAACCCCTTCCCGCCCAGAGATTGTGAACGCCAACCATCTGCAAGAGGCAAAAAACATCATGAGCCTCGGGAGATGCGGGTGCTCATGAGGATCTATGCCTCTTGCCCATTGCGTGGCTGGCTTTTATTTTGTATTGAATTGAAAATGCCACGGTCTAGACAATCTGTAACGCTGATATCCACTGGTGGTGAAGGGGCTACACCCAAACAAGTAAAATAAGTCTTTTAAATTTCAGTATCAATACTGTCTACTTACCATTTTGTTCCGCAGAGTAACTGTCCCGCTGTCTGGACCGGTCTCCCTTGCGCAGACTCATTCTGCCTTTACTTCCGGTTCTCTCTGTTATTACACTTTGGTCCTGTAATAAGTAAAAAAAAAAAATAACAACATTAAACCACTAGTTTTGTTTAGATTGTATATCTGTACATTGTGTGTAAGCAACTGCATTCATGTAAGAAAACACAAACAATAACAAGAAAGACATCTGCCCCGTCGAAAGGCAAAAGACAGTATGTCCATTTTTGTGAAAAGCGAGATTTGCGTTGTTTTACAAAGAAAACCTTGCTTTTCACAAAAATGGACTTACTGCCCTTTGCCTTCGTACTGCTAACATGTTCATATAATGCCTGAGACCATGTCCCAAGTCATCCCAGGCTAACCACCATCTGATTCAGTAACATGGATATAAACGGGATCCAGCAAGAGGCATAGACCCTCATGAGCCCCTGCGACTGCTGGGGCTCATGAGGGTCTATGCCTTTTGCAGTCGTGTTGTGTTTGGAGTTCGCAGAAATTTCGGGGTTAAAAACATGACAGAGCTCTGCGCTGCCACCTACGAGAAAATGCACGCTTTAGTTGTTTGAGGGTGCGTCAGCTTACGATCAACCTGCAACCAAGTCATCCATGGATCTTCGCATACGGATCCAAAGTAAAATCATATTCAAGACTCAACATTCAATGAAATGACCAACCAACACACATTTTGGTAGGGAAGCACAGTAAAATCATCAATGCACTGGTCTTCGATTTTCAAACCCCACGGCTCTAGACCGCAAGGTATAAAAAAAAAATAACCAACTAGCACATTCAGGAATGAATACCAACACTGCAGGGTGTCAGAGGAAAAGACACATGAGATAGCTATAATAGCAACAACCCCGACCAAAATCTAACAGAAAATCAATTTAACACATTCTGCTCCAGGACCGAAATCCGCAAACTTTGAAGTTGACCCCTGAAGACGGTATTACACTTCTGGAAACGGATCGAGCCTGATAGTTCAAGGGTTGTGCCAGAATAGCTTGGCGCCTATGGGCGCTAAGCTAATCGGGCAGAACCCTTGAACTACCAGGCTCGATCCATGTCTTGCCGTGTCTTGTCGGAGTTGAATAAAAGGACCTGCTCCAAGCACGGGTCGCAATATCTTCTGCTTAAATGTTCTTAGAAAGCCTAACGATAATACTGGACACAATTAGACTGGAACGTAACTTATGAAGTCTGAATGTGGTAAAATAATAATATATAAGGCATTTTTGCTCTTCTTCTCGTTCCAACGTAGGAGAGTTCCACCGATGCGCACAAGGGGCAGTAGAAAACTTTTGTTACGTGTGCCTGTTCACGCGGATTGTTTGTAAATGAAAGAGTAGAAAAGTTTTAGTTGCGGCCAGACAACATTGTATCGGCAAATATTAGCATCCAAAACCTGCCCAGAGCAGATCGCTTTAATCTCTTTTTTTTTTTTTTTTTTTTTTTTTTTTTTTGTGCGTGAATAATTTACGTCATGGGAATACCTGTCAAACATCAACTATAACCCTTTTATTTTCTGAGCCAAAAGGACAGGACTGAATATTTTAGAATCATCTGAGTTCAACTCGCTGGAGGCCATATCATCTCAAGGGTAGTGCGTGATTAGCTTGGCGCCTGAAAGGCGCCGAGCTAATCAGGCACTACCATTGAGCTATAATGGTCGCGCATATCAGACAATGGCCGTGAGCTATCAAGGTCTAACAGTTTGGCGCTGGAGGTGAAACAGACCTGCAGTCACACAATTCGACCGTAAACTATTGAGCACCAATCGATTTGTTATTCATGGGAACCACGCCTAATCAAAACACCGCGCACAGAGTCGAACTAACGGCCCGGAGCGAGTATTCTATGAAGCGTGTAATTCCGAACAAGCAATAGATGACACAGCTCATCTTAAAAATACACTAACAGCCTTACACGTCCGCTGTAAGCTATGCTCGTAATTCTTCTTTTAGTTACACGTACTAAACAGACCATTTCGGTTACGCTGTATACATAAGTATATAAACCTCCTTTCGGTACGGTACCGGCGGCTGCATGCACCAGGCTATGTCAGGGTGGGGTTTGTTGTTGTTGTTGTTGTTGTTGATTAATTACTTGTACTAAACAGACCATTTGAACTACGCTGTACACATTAACCCCTTTTGCCCCAAGGTCCCATTTCTCAAATTTTGGAGGTGTTGCCTAAGGACTATGTACCAGATGTAGGAGATGTATTGATTATGATAATTCAAGGGTAGTACAAGATGAGCTTGGCGCCTAAAGGCGCCAAGCTCATCTGGCACTACCCTTGAATTATCATGTTCAATCCATCTCCTGCTGCATGGTCCCGTGGCTAAAAGGGTTAACCACCTTACAGGACAGCACCTGTGGCTGTATTCACAAGCTGGAAAATATATTATGTATACAGCGCATGAGAAGCAGTTTAAAAAAAAAAAAAATCACCATTGTTTCTGCATTATTTTGTGTAGTGTAGCAAGCGTGTTTGCGTACATGCGACCTTGCATGCATCGTTGTGCCTGTTCGTCTGTTTGTTTGGATGCCGGCATGTCTATCTGGATGTCACATTTACTGGACAGTCGTGCATGAAATTTATATACTGACGAGCAAACGAAATGCGACATCATTCGAATCATCGGAAACACTTCCGATGATTCCGATGTTTCCGATGATTCCAATTTTTTTTGGTCATCAGTAAGGCTACATGAAAGCCTGTATGTGTGCATGCTTTATGTGCAAATGCGTTTTGTGTGTTGGTGCGTGCGTTTTTAGTTGTGTAGAACCACAACAGCGAATTCAAAACGCACAAAATATTGGAAAAAAGGCAGTTTCTACACTCTACTCTTGTGGCAGCACGCCTCCCCCATGGAAGGCAGCCCTACTAAATTCCCCTCGATGGCCAATACAGTTGTAGGCCTAAAAGCATAAAACAAAACCCGTACACAAAATTTATTCTACAACTTTACTTTCAAGCTCAGGCCAACAAATATTATTCATCCTACGCAAGGATATTGTTTGCATAGTATGCTTTATCTCCGGCCGGCGGCCCTACAGAGAGAGATGTGCAACATGACCTAATTACTGAGCGACCCGTTTTGCACGTGCCGTTACACACGCTCATTGATCAAGTTTCCCTGCATGTGTCTCTTCGTGACTCCAGGACACGGCGCATCGATCGCAACAACATTCACCCACAGCGATGCCAAGAACACAGCTAGTCAGCCAACATTTCTGAGGTAAGCGACCCATTTGCAAGCGTCCATAGAACCCTTGTGAGGCCCCGCATCTGCAGGGCCTCATGAGGATCTATGCCGCTTGCTTCAATCTCAATGGAACAACTAGTACGGGAACATCAGAGGCCAAAGTGAGCAGAATGTTTCCAGCAATCCATCTTTATGAGACACATAAGGTTCTGCAAAAGAGGGGGCTCGTGAGGAACTTTGCCTGGGTTTCGTGTGCATCTGTTTATGTCAAGGGAGACCTATAGTTTGTTCTACTGGTAGACTCTCAGGTCGATTGGTGTTGGAATTCAGGTTTGGTAAAAACATTTTTAAGACAATTACATTTTAACCCATTTAGCTCGAAAGGCCGCATTTCCAAATGTTCTTAATTGTCACCTGACAACTATGTACCAGCCTCAGGATGCGCCCGCGCCTAACTAATCTGGCACTACCCTTGAATTATCACGGTCGATCCATCTTCTGCTGTAGGGCGTCGGGGTTAAATGGGTTAAGCCGTTGACTGCAACTGACGAGACCGCTCGCTACCGTCAGTAGCGGCCATCGGGTTAAAAATAACAAAACGACGCACTGCAAGCAATAACGGCAATATCTGTTGTGAACATTTTAACACCCTTGACACCGGTAGCTGCACGCACAGTGGGGTAAAGTAGTGTTAGGATGTGCCAAGAAAGGTCCTATTTAACGCCTTCACTGCCAGTGGATCAGATGAGTTTGGTTTTTTTTTTTGTTATCGTTCTTAATTCAACGCCACAAAGTCCCAGCCGTCCAACTGAAGAAACGTAGATATCATGTGGTGTTTTAGAGGCATAGATCCTCATGACCCCTTGCAGTTGCGGGGGCTCATGAGGATCTATGTCTCTTGCGGTTGGGTTTTAATCAGCTTTTCTCGGCAGTGAAAAGGCCGAGGTTAAGTTAAACTCACAGGAACACAACGAGAAGAAAAGAAAGGAGACCAGGTACAGTGAGAAACCAGAGACGCAAGAAAAACGGATGGAACACCGGAAAGCAATGATGTCGCAATCTGAGGTAACCTTTGATGTTTTGATGGCCTCTTAACTAGAAAATACAAACCGACAGAACTCCAGAAATACAGGTTAATGTTTGTAACTGTTTGTAAAAGTTTTGCACTGTGCATGTAATTGGTTTCCTAAACACGGCCACAAAACGTCAATTCTGCTAAATAAGTCCTGGCGTCTGAGGAAAAATGGTTAATAAGTTCTCGGCGTCTTAACTCATTCAGCCCCACGCATGTATTTCTAAAATATTGGCGGCGTCATCTAATGACTATGCACCTGTTGCAGGAGCTCGATGGACCATGATAATTTAAGGGTAGTGCCAGAAAAGCTTGGCGCTGAAAGATGCTAAGCTCATCTGGCACTACCCTTGACTTATCATGGTCGACCCATCTCCTGCCGTAGTGCGTCAGGGCTGAATGGGTTAAACCCTCCACAGCCAGAGGACGCTGGTAATGTTTTTACAATCTTTGTTAATTCAATGCCAAAGAACCCAAATCGTCTACGAAGCATGGATATAAAGTGGTTTCGGCAAGAGGCATCCTCAAGAAATCCTGCAACTGCGAGTACTCGTGAGGATCTGTGTCTCTTTTGCAGTTGGGTTCTGCTTCCTTTTTCTTGGCAGTGAAAGTGTTAAATTAAACGCACGTTTGTGTGTAGGCAATCTGAGACTAAACACCTGCCGCCATCTGCAGGCACCTTTTTCAAGCCAGGAACTTCCAACCAGCTTTTCCTCAGCGTTGCGGCGAGACATCAGTACAGGTGCAAATTGTAAATCCTCCTAATGAGAGCCTCACACAGTGTAATTCCTGCTCCCGTTTTTAACATTTTTCATCCTGATACACTACTGCATGAAATTAATTTAACTATGATCGTTCAAGGGTGGTGCCAGAATAGCTTGGCGCCTGAGGCGCCAAGCTATTCTAGCACCACCCTTGAACTAAAATGTTTGATCTATCTCCTAATCTGTAATGTGACCTTCATAGGACAATAAGCAATTAAAACAAATCAGCCACAGGATGTAAAGGGTTAAACACTATTCTTTCCTTTTACAAAACAAGTGAACATGATGCAACAAGAAGATACGGATATCTCAATGGGCCCGCAAAGTTGCGGGGGCTCATGACGATCTATATCTATGCTGACTGGGGTTCTTTGGCATCGAATTAACATTTTCAGAAACTTCGACCACTTGCAGTGAAGTGGTGAACAGATTTCCATTTTGGTATTTAATAATTTTTCTCTTATTCTAAAGATGCGGTCTCCAGCGCTGAGGGCAAAGCTTCCGATATAAATGTGGAGATTCGAATACAAGACACGAGTGTTACCGTCGTGGTAGTCGTAGTCGTAGTATGATACAATCACACCAGACGCATGCACGTATGGTTCTTGTAAAGAAACTTCACTTGGCTGCAACTCGTCACACGTGGCAGAAGGTTGTAGACCACTCAGTAGTAACAGTTCCAACAATATTTTATTGCAGCTATGCGATCTCCACACCATGCATTCACAAATGCACCAACACTGATACACTGTCTCCTCTACAATGCTTCAACACTTTTGACACACTGCGTCTCCGACAATAATGTACACACATACTTCCTAACACGGTCTTTTATACTATTACAGATTTCCAGAACAATCCAGCAAATTCTCGTAATACAACCAATCAGAAAAGAAAACTTAACCAAAACTCATAATATTCATTAAAAAGGAACTCTCTAGAAGCTACTACAAAATTTCCACCACCCTCTAAGCGCCTTTGATACAATGTTATGAAATGTTCAGAAGAACTTTGACGTCATATCTGAAATCACTAGAAAGATCGCGACCCTGCTCGAACCTTCCAGTCTAATGTAGCGAAAGACGCGACACAACAAAAATCGATCGCAAGTCTCCATGCAAAAGAAAATGAATCCTACCAAAAAGGCACGTAATTCTTATAAAAAATAACTCAAATGAATATCGGATCTTTCCTATGATTAACACACACATGCTCTCAAAGAATAACACAACCACAAAGATAACAGTGCAAGAGGCATTATAAATCATTTATACATTTACGTCTTTCGAAATATCCTTAATAACCTAAAAAGAAAAGAAAAAGTGGAAAAATAGGACAGTGGTCTCAAATGAAACCTGACAATCGGTTTCCTTAGTTAAATAGACCGACGCGGAAATGCGCCAACCTATTTTGGCAACACCTTTGAACTATCTTGGTCGAGCTATCTCCTGTATGTGGAAACTATGCATAAAGAAAGGCAAATGAACCCTGAACATATATTTTCCATCGGTAAAAGTTATTGGTGAAAATCAAGACTATTTAATGCCATTACTACCAGAGTGTGTGTGTGAGGCCTGCATCACTAGTTGTCACTAAAAATGTATCACAAACCTAAATCTCTTCACTTTCAGTTGACGCAGAATGTGTTTCTCCGATATTCGTTAATTCAAGGACAAAGGCCCCCAGTGGTCCTAGGAACATGGATGCATAGTCTTTTCAGCAAGTGGCATAGATCCTGATTAACCCACGCAATTGCGGGAGCTCATGAGGATCTATGTCTCTGGCAGTTGTATTTTGCTCAGTTTTCCTCGGCAGTGTGCGGGATAAATTCGAAAGGATGCGGCTAACGCTTGTTTAAAGGCAAGTTTAAAGGTTATATGAAACTGTCCTTGTGCTTTAAACACATGTAGGGTAAGCCTACAAAACCCATTGAGGTTTATACCCCCAAAACATACGTAGTTTATAAGTGCTTTTCAAAATGTATTAAGAGTAACTTTCTGGAATCATTTGCTGTAGGCGTTGAATTCATTTTCGGGGAAACGTAAAATGTTAACAGTGTACTGAATGGTCTAGACTAGGTCTGTTTAGACAGCCCAGAGTTCACAGACGAGTATGTGGGTCTCTCTTAACTTTTGAATTGGTAAGTGTTAACTCTCCGAGAACTAACGTTTCACTTTGTAATGGCGTCCTTTGAAGCGACTGTGGAACAGCTGATTGAATTGATTGACCATGATAGTTCAAGGGCAGTGCCTGATGTGCTTGGCGCCTAAGGCGCCAACCACATCAGGCACTGCCCTTGAAGTATATTATAGTCGCGCCATTCCCTGAAGCAGTGCAAATTATCCACACATAAAATTTAACGCGTGAGATGGTCTCAGTCGCCTGCCTGGCGTTAAACCCCATCACTAAACAACACAAATTGTAAACATGTGCGAGAAATGTTCCCCCCCAAAAAAATAGTAAGAATAACAAAATGTAATTCCTGCGTCGCACATTGACAAAATCTTCTAGTTTTTGAACCAACAGTCCAAGGTCCTCATAATCAATAGCTACGAAGGGACGTAATCACCATAGCGAAGAAGTAAACATGTTATTTGATTTCCAGTCGCTCGCCTCATGGATGTGATAACCTCCCTTGTCACTCATCCGGGTACCTAGTGAACTGAATAACCCGGATGTGTGCTTCGCCTGCGCACGATAGGACTTTCACTTCCAGTGCTATGGGAGATGGACAGATTGTGACAGAACTTATAGTTAGTGCCTGATTTGTCTGGTGCCTGATCACGCGCAAAGCTAAACATGCAGTTACTACCTTCTTCTTTTTTTAAATCCATCTTCGGGGACTTCGTATGTAGTGCTTGATGATGAACAGTTGACTATTTGACACAACTGAGAAGTTAAAGATAATAAGAACAAGGATGTACAGTATGTTTGTTTAGAACTGTGGTTTGTGTTACGAATTCCCAGAAAATACAATCGTAAAATCAGCTAAATAGATGGATAGGACTAAAGACGCAGCACGCGAAAAGAACAAACAAACAATAACAACAACACAAAAACTAGGTTCCAGTATTTTGCTCCAAACCCAGTAGCAAAGGTCCTCGAGCCGACGTCGGCCGTAGTGGGTCCGCGCTCGACAGTGCGTGGACCCACTACGGCCGACGACGGCCCGAGGGATGTTTGTCGCTGTTCTAAGCTGTTAATAGCGAACGTGATAGTGAACAATTCATTTGTACTGTGTTTGGTTCCTGCTGTTACTTTCGTGGCCGTGAAAAACGTGTCAGCTTGTCCGGATAGAGCACACACACCCCCTCCCCCCTCACTCATGGGATCCCAAAATTTGTGTTTGTCCGAGGTTGTATATGGTGTTACTTTCATGGCCGTGAAAAATGTGTCAGCTTGGCCGGACAGTGTACCCCCCGCCCACCCCCCACCCCCCACCCCCACCCCTCACCCCCACCCCTTCATGGGATCACAAAATGTGTTTGTCTGTGATTGCAGACCTTACGGCTTCAAGCTGTAAGGTCCCAAAAACACAGACCAACAAACAAAAGCTTTTTCCAGACGCAGAAGTCTCGTGAACCCTATTTGCTAGTAGAAGGTTGTATAGGGTCTTGCTGATTTCCTGATCTTTAAGTTTTTCTTTCACACGGCGCGCGTTGAGTAGTAACAACCTTCCAATACTGAGCACCCGATGGACGAACAGCCCCAGTCGGCGGAAAATGGACGTGGACAGTTCCAGGAAGAGGCACAGATCCTCGGGAGCCCCCGCGTCAGCGGGGGCTCATGAGGATCTATGCCTGTTGCAGACGGGTAACGAAGTGGTCAGCCTGCCAATTACTCGCTCGACTTGACAGATGAGGGAGCTGGAGGACAATGCACACACGATCGATCCTTTGGTGGTCTGCCTTAGGAACAACAAGTGCGAAACGCTAACCCCTTCGCTGCCGAGAAAAATAAACACAGTGCACCTGCAAGAGACACAGATCCTCATTAACCCCGCAACTCGCAACAGTTTGTTTTAAAGAGTTCTCCCGATCATTACATGTGCGAGGCGGACATAAATAGGAATTACTGATCTTGATTAACGAGATTCGTATTTAATTTCAAATAGTCCATGGGCGGTAGTCGGTGATATAATATCATAACGAGTAGAAACAATACGCATTGGCTTCTTTACAATGATTATGCATCAGTGGCGTAGGGGATCTATGGCTCTTGTTGACATCACTTTATATCTGTGCTCTGTGGACGGCTTGGGTTCTTCGCTGTTGAGTGTATCGAGATTTTAGAGGCACAGTCTGCGACCACCGGCAGTGAAGGGGTTAATTGGAGATCCAATCGAAGTCCGGAAGTGTCATTAGGCACTACCTCTAGCAAGGCCTTTCGGGAAGCTATGGCAAGCTAATGGCTGACCACGACAGTTCAAGGGTGGTGCCAGAATAGCTTGGCGCTGGGAACAATACGCGTGAAATGCTGCCATTCGATCTAATGAAAGTCCAGAAACAGAAGTGTCAAAGGGACACAGTACTACAGTTAACCTTTTTTTCTTTTGCTCGTTAACCCTTTCAGCCCTGACGCACTACAGCAGGAGATGGGTCGACTATGATAATTCAAGGGTAGTGCCAGGTTAGCTTGGCACCTGTCGGCGCCAAGCTAATCTGGTACTACCCTTGAATTATCATGGTCGACCCATCTCCTGCAACAGGTGTATAATCGTTAGATGACGCCTCTTAAATTTGGGAAATACATGCGTCGGGCTGAATGAGTTAGTATATATAATATTAGAGTTATCGAGATTGAAAAATAAAACGGTAGAACATCCATCCATCCGTCCTTCCGCCTGTCCGTCCACCTATCTATCCAAGCATCCGTCCACGCACTATTCATTTGTTCATTCGTACACTGATATGCATGTCTGCATGTCGCGTTTCCTTTCAAGACTGTCATGGCCTCTATCTCTTTTGTATCAGACGGAATCCAATTACACATCTATATTATTATATACTTAGTTCAAGCTAACATTTGAGCTGCGCACAAGTTATTCAAAACGGCCAAGAAGAAAATTCGTTTACAATCGATCGATGTATTTACAGTGACCAAGGCCAATAGAAACCACTCATTTCCCATTCAATAACTTCCCCTCCAATTTTCTGTTCCGTCATGCCATTTCTGATAATGAAATTTCTACAATACAAACTGTGTTCTTCCCTGAAATGCGTAAAACGAAAAAAATGACTTTAACATCGATTGAGACTGGTACTGCTCCCCGTAGCTCACAGGCCCAGGAGGTAGATTCTGGAATCCTACACAAAGAAAGATCCCAGTCCTACACAATCCTGGAATCCTACACAAAAACGTCCACTGACAGCGGATCTCCAAGAGCCGCTGTCAGGGGACGCTTTTGTGTAGGATTCCAGGACCTGTGTTTAGCTCCCATGAGTTCCTCCTACACACACACACACACACACACACACACACACACACACACACACACACACACACACACACACACACACACAAGCACACACACACACCTTCACTAGAGAAACTAACATAAAGTTTACGTCATTTTTAAAGAATGCCGCTGTCAGGGGACGCTTTTGTGTAGGATTCCAGGACCTGTGTTTAGCTCCCATGAGTTCCTCCTACACACACACACACACACACACACACACACACACACACACACACACACACACACACACACACACACACACACACACACACACACACAAGCACACACACACACACCTTCACTAGAGAAACTAACATAAAGTTCACGTCATTTATAAAGAATGCCTCTTTCTAGAATGAACACTGCTCCTACCAAAAAAAAAAAATGTATGCAAAAACGAACATTCCATTACAAACGATGCAAGTCAATGTCCCCTAGGTGATGGCTTTATGCGGGGAAGTACCTCCACACAGTTATTTCGCGCTAGAAATGTGATTGTGGGTCGAAGGACGGGGAAGGATGGGGTAGGGAAGGGGAGGGGGGCATTGGAGGAAAAGAGGGCGTGGGCCAGAAGTCGGGGAGGGCGGAGGGTCAGTGGGGCAGGCCATTACAGGGGCTGGTTGGATGCCCCGTGTCCCCGTTGCTGCCGAGAAAAAAATGAACACACCCCACTGCAAGAGGTATAGATCCTAATTAGCCACCGTAGTTGCGGGGGCTCATGACGATCTATGTCTGTTGCTGGAGCTACTTTGTACTCATGTTCCTGTAATGGTTAGAAGGCTATGACGTTGAGTGAACTCATTGTGTCCCAGGCACGAAATACCCACAGTTTGGAGACGTCTTTGAGGACTGTATTATGATTCAGGAGACAGATCGATCATGATAGTTCAAGGGTGGTGCCAGAACAGCTTGGCGCCAATAGAACTATCATGGTCGAGTCATATCGACATATCGGGCTGTACGGGTTAACAATGAATCTGTAACACAATCTGCGTCCACCGGCGGTGTAAAACGTTAACCCCGTTGTGTACACAGCCACCGGTACTGTTTTACAGCACCGATGGCTGCGTGTACTAAGGAGTTAAGAAAAGTATTTTTTTGCAACTCGAATTAGTTGTCTGAAAATGAAAGTAATGAAATAGCAATAAATCAAAAGATCACGCTGCCCTCACCCTCTTCCCTCACCACTCCCTTCCCTACCACATCTTACCCTTTCCCCTTCCCCCCTACACCCCAACCACCACCACCACCACCACCACCACCCCGACAAACAGCATCACCACCACATCCATTACGTTTTCTCAAGACGCTTGCCTGCATCTTCACTCAAACTCATACGGAATTGGAAGTAGTGAAACCGTTTTCTTCAGTATCGTCACTCCACGGTCATCCCCTCCCATTTTTAATCGGCACAGAGTTTCATGAGACACTACAGTCTTGAACGCAGATTTACGAACAAAATATGAAAAAAAAAATCCAGCCAGAGGCATAGATTCTCACGAGCCTATTCATTCTAGAGAAGAATCAAATGTACAGAAAATGGGAGACTTAAGTTCATATTAAAGAAGAGGCATACATTCTCTTGAGCACCCGCGAAAGCTGGTCGCAGACGCTCATGAGAATTTATGCCTTTTATTTGGTATGAGTCGGCCTCATTGAAATACACCCCTCTGCTCGCTCCTCGGGCCGATGACACTATTTAGGTTTCAGTCTGTAATTCTGAGGACTGTTTATATGGCTTCGGCAGTCTCCTACACTTGATGATATTTGGTACAGTGAATATAAGTGATCGCATTCGGCCTAATCGCGGGCATGTAAGCTGTGATTTCCTGCTTTGTCGGCAAGACATAGATGTAAATGGAGAGAGTATCATTGTCGTAGAGAGACATACATCATTACAGACCCCTAGCAAAATATGTGAGTACATGAGATTGCATTTTGTAGATGGGACGGAGTTTTGCCGATTGGACTGGTCTGACGTTTACGGTGAAGTCTCATTGCGGCTGTGATTTTACAATTTGGAAGTTGTCCTCTACAGACATTTAAGGGGACAGAATGACCATGGTAGTTCAAATGTGGCGCCACAACAGTTTTGCACCTAGAGGCGTCAAGCTATTTCAGCATCACTTTTATCTTCTCTTATCTTGTCTTGTTTCATTGTTGGAACACTTCCTTCGATTTGATCTGAACTGAACTTATCTTATCATCTTATTTTAACTCATTCAGTCCCGACACAACGCCGCAAGACATAGATCGAGCATTACAGTTCAAGGATAGCTTGGCGCCCATAGGTGCCAAGCTATTCTGGCACCACCCTTGAACTATCATGCTCGATCTGTCTCTAGAATTGTAATACAGTCCTACAGAGTGCGACTTCAAAATTTGGGGATTTCGGTCCTGGGATGGAATGTGTTAACGTATGTGTTGCTGGTGTGTAATTTTGAACCTTACGACGGTCTGTGATTTTAGTCCTGAAAGAGAGCTGCTCTGTGATTTTGAAATTGACGGTCCTAGACCGTAAGGTCCAAAATCACAGTCCATCACACAGTCTATTTGCGGCCTAAATTTTCCATGCGTATACAGAAACCATTCAAAGGGAAGCAATCGCTTCCCTAAGACTTCGAGAACAATATTAGTTGGGATCGAATGGCACACTTTCTTTGTCGGCCGAAAATGGCTTCGGGAAAGAAGATTAACTCACAATTAACTCATTGTACCATACGGCCAAAATCCCCATATTTTGCCGTTGTCCTCTGTGAGACTGCATTGCAGTGCAGGACACAGATCGACCATGATAGTTAAGGGGTGATGCTAGCGAATAGCGATTCTGGCATCACCCTTGAACTATCATGGTCGATTCAAATCTTTTTGTGGTATGTCAGGGGTAGAATGAGTTAACCCCTTCAGTGCCGCGAAAACGTTATTACGATTCACGATTTATAATTAAGACGGTTGTGGCTTTGGTCATAGAATGAGCACAGACTGCAGAAACAAAATATACGTGCAATGACGGGGGGGGGGGGGGGGGGGGGGGGGGTGGGGTAGTGGGGCGAGCGATGAGCGCGTGTGGCAAGACTGTCACCACGTGCCAAAATATCAACCAATGGGGAGTGGGGTGGGTGGGTTTTTTTTTTTTTTTTTTTTTTTTTTTTTTTTTTTTTTTTTTTTTTTGGGGGGGGGGGGGTTTCCAGACTCCTCAAAAGGGAGTTTGTTAAAGCATTTTGAAAAAGTTTTTGTGGGGGTGGGGTGGAGATCCGGAACCCCTGAACACCCCCCCTCCCTCCCTCCCACCCCCACCACCCAGATCCGCCCCTGGATTATGATCAGTCAAAGGCTGACAGTGCCAGAACAGCGTGACGCCTCAGACCAGGTGCCACACCATTCTGCCAGCTCCTTGACTGTCACGGTCGACCCGTCCCCTGATCGGTACAGCGTGTCACGGTTAAATGGCTTAACCTTTGGCAGTCGGGAGCGCATTTTTGTCGCGATGATTCCTGAAAGGAATCATTGCGACCTGAAGCGCTCTAAACAACCAAAGGTGTACATCTAGAAACGTAAGCAACATGTCCTCGGTACGGTTCGGGCCAGCTGACGTTAGCTACTGACGTCCGCCTAAGCAACTTTATCTCACTGGTTTCCGACTGGTGGAAACTGCCGTGCATTTGAAGCGGAATTTTGTAAAGTGGAATGAAAGGGAACAGAATAACATTACCATAGATCGATACCTTTATTCAGTGTTCAGAAATGTCGACTTGTGTGTGTCTGGGGCGAGACTGCGGATGTAAAGGTTAATTTAGCCAGTAGGCGGAAAAAACGGTAGAGAGAAATAGAAAGAGAGAGGGGAAGGGCCAGACAGACAGATAGACAGACAGGGACAGAGATTCGTACGCTGCTATCAACCGATTATAATACAGAGTGCTTTGTACGCTGCTAGCAACCCATCCACAGCATTTGATGTCCACTGCGCAAGACCAGCAGCAGCGTTCACATACCCACCAAGCGACGACTAGTCAACCAAACCGACCGTCACCTGTGTCAGGACATCAACGGCACTATGTACACCAGACTCAAGTGCAAGCTGCTCCTCAGTTCCAGACTTCAGACTTTCCACTACTCGTGCCAGCAGGGCCCGGGCCCATTGCCCCACCGGTTGCCGTTTCACCCATCAACGCCTGGGGTCAACTTAAAAGAGCACCCGCTACAATGGCCTTTGACCAGCCACAGATCCAGGCACTCAAGCTGCTAGCACAGTTCCTCCAACCTTTCGCGTAATCCACGTCCCACTATCCCTGTCACTTCTAGGGCACACTGTCAGGTTTAATAACATTCTTACTTGACAGTTTAGCATTACGCACACACGGTGGGCGAAGAGTGCATCATGATAGCCTGGGTGTTGTGCCTTGTTGGCTTTGTGTCCTGCAGGGCGTCGAGATCACCTGGCACTGCCCTCGGGCTCTCAATGTTCATTTATCCGTTCGCACTTGACACTGAAGGTGACAGTGGTTGTGCATAATTATACGGACGCAGTTCTCTCTCTCTCTCTCTCTCTCTCTCTCTCTCTCTCTCTCTCTCTCTCTCTCTCTCTCTCTCTCTCTCTCTCTCTCTCTCTCTCTCTCTCTCTCTCTCTCTCTCTCTCCCTCTCTCTCTCTCTTTCTCTCCCCCCCCCCTCCTCGGGGTATTTGTTGACGAACAACTGTGCTGGTTGCACCATCTAACACAACTAAGGAAAACATTATAAAAGAAGCTATTTTTACTGTCAAGATTAAAATCTTTCATTGATACTAAGACACCTAAGCTATTTTCAACTCCTACATAAAAGCTCACATTGACTACGCATCTACTATTTGGGACGGTTGTAGTAAGGCTAACCTTAAGCGGATTAATTCTCTATACAATCGCGCAGTTAAACTGATCCTCCCAATCTCCTCTTTAACTTTGGAGGAAAAGTGTCAGGCAACAGGGCTCCTTCCTTTACCTCAACACCTTACATTAAATAAGTGCGTATTTATGCACAAAACACTGGACGAGAAAGCCCCCCCCCCCCCTCTACCTGGATAAGCTTTTCACTGAGAGTGAAAGGGTTTAAAGCACTTCGAGGAACAGTCTCGTCATTGAACGGCCCCGAATTGACTTGTTTAAATCCAGCCTTTCGTACGCGGGTGCCTATTTATGGAACTCACTTCCTCCACATATACAGCAAACGGGACATCCTCCATTGTTTAGGACGAAAGCTTTTAAATACATCTCAGAGCATACTTGAAAGAAACGTAGATAATATGTCCAAAAGAGCCATGTCAATGATTTCTTTTTTAACGCAGTGTTGTGGTCCTCCGTTTTGCACTTGTTAGTTTTATATATCTCTCTTTACTGTAGTATTTTTCCTGTTCACTAAATATCTACACAAGAGTAGCTGTATCATAAGCGTGCAGTCGCTGTCTATAAACACTCACTTTACATCGCACCCCCCCCCCCCTCCCCAAGACCTTGTCAATTGATGTGTGTAATCTTCAGTGACTTTGGAACTTATATCGAAATGTAACGCAAGTGACCTGTAGGTGTAGCCGCTTGTTTGTGCTGTTAACATGTTGTTTTAATGTTGCTTTTTTAATGTTGTAGTTTAGCAAGGACAAACACGAAAAGAGGCCTGTGCGCCTATTGTTTCCACCCTTGAGAAATAAAGTATCATGCATTCATTCATTCATTCATTCACTCTCTCTCTCTCTCTCTCTCTCTCTCTCTCTCGCTCTCTCTCTCTCTCTCTCTCTCTCTCTCTCTCTCTCTCTCTCTCTCTCTCTCTCTCTCTCTCTCTCTCTCCGTGTGTGTGTGTGTGTGTGTGTGTGTGTGTGTGTGTGTGTGTGTGTGTGTGTGTGTGTGTGTGTGTGTGTGTGTGTGTGTGTGTGTGTGTGTGTGTGTGTGTGTGTGTGTGTGTGAGCAAAACTCGTTTGCTCTGAAATTCGTATACAAGATGTGTGGCAGAGACACGCAATCGACCTTGATATGAAGTGATTTTTTTTTTCCGGGCAGTAAGCGTGTAGTCTTACCTGTTTGACTTGGTCTTAAAGCCTGAGTGCAAACTATTGTTACGCCAGTGAGCGTACAAATCCAGGCACTCAAGCTGCCCGCAGGAGTTTCTCTAGCCTTTCGCGTAATCCGCGTCCCTCAATCCCTGTCACTTCTAGTGCACACTGTCAGGTTTACTCGACAGTTGAGCATTACACACAAATGGCACAGATATTGGTGAAACTTTTGTGTGACAGAGACACGCAACCAACCTCGAGCAACTCTTTACTGATTGGACAATCGGGTCAAGACACATCGAACCTGTAGTGTGTCAACGTATAGACTGCGTTGTTTTTCCGTCGCCTGAAAAGCAATATATATATATATATATATATATATATATATATATATATATATATATATATATATATATATATATATATATATATATATATATATATATATATATATATATATATATATATATATATATATATATATATATATATGGTTTTTTTTCCTCTTGGTTCATAGGTGTTGTTTTATAGTTATATTTCCACATCGGTTATGTCTACAGACAAGCCTGATACGCATCAGCTGCTTATAGGACATTATAAGTTATTGGTCGGAGGGGTTCGATACACGGACCTTTGTAGGCCTGAGGGAGGTCAAAGGAATCATTGTACCCCAAAGGCCGAAGGCCTGAGGGGTACAATGATTCCTTTGACCTCTCGAAGGCCTACAAGGGTCCATGCAGCGAACCCCTCCGACCAATAACCTATTTGTTTTCTTTCCTCCACTATTTTCGTAAAAGAAATCAAGAAGACATCCTCCGACCTGGATCACGCCAGACATGACTGACGTCAAAGGAATATACATCTATACATAATGGACTTATGACGTAATTTAAAATATTTCATGACGTTACCGTCTCCAGTACTGATTGTGCGTGTTGTTTCGAACAACACTAAGTAACTTTGTACTTTAGAACTTGGTGATCATTTATGTAAAACAAAACTGTCATCCAAGACGCGTCATAGAAAGGGCTACAAAAATTCCGCCATTTTTCGCTACAGGGGTTTTTATATCAGGGTCACATGGTACAGTTTGCGCTAAAGTGACTGGTCGTGTGACGTAGGGATGAAAACAATTAAATATATATCATTTGTATAACAAAGTTCCAGATTTATGTGTGATGTTGAGTCAACCAAACGCTTTCCACGTGTTTGGTATACTGAATCTCGACTGTGCTCTGACATTAGTGATGAAGCCATTTCTGTCTCGGGTTTTCATGTATTTCGTCGCGATCCTGCTTCCCCTAAACACACGGGTATAGCCGTGTATTTAAACAATTCTATTAGGGACTGCGCTCGAAGAAGGACAGATCTAGAATCAGACCTAGTGGAAAGCGTTTGGATTGAACTAAAAACACTCCGCCCCATTATTAATCTGCTTTGTTTATCAAAATCCCTCAGCCACTTTTGAATGATATGATGCATTTACGGAAATGATGGACAATGCAACCACATGTAATTCTGATCTATTAATCTTAGGCGACTTTAACATCAATTTGTTTTCTTCCAATCCTGCTTGAGAAACTACTCTTACTTTGTTTGGTCTCAAACAGTTGGTCACTAAAGCAACAAGAGTAACTGCCACTTCCTCAACATTGATCGATCATATTTACACAACCAACAAGACTAGAGTACTCGGAGTGCAGGTGCCCGAGGTTGATATTAGTGACAATTAACCCATCTGTTGTAGCTGGGCTCTGCAATTTGACCGACGCGCAAAAAACACCAACACATTACTATTAAACACTAACAAAGATGTTTTCCTATCGGATCTATGTGAAGTATGTTTCAGTCACGTTTATAATTACACGGATCCCAATATAGCGCTTGCAAAATGGTATGAGCTGTTTCTAAGCGTACTGGATAAACATGCACCATACCGAGAAAAATGTGTAGAAAGTGCACAGCTACCCTTATGGATGAATAAAGATATCAAGGATGCTATGTCACTTCGCAATGAGCTTAAAAAGCACAAGGAATTTGATGCCTACCGTAAACAGCGAAATAAGGTAAAGTATCTTGTTCGTGAAGCCTAAAAGTGTCACTTTAAACGGATTATTGATGAGAAAAGGGACACAGTTACGGTGTGGCGCGTCCTGAACACATTTACAAAATCTAAGCAAAAACCAGCATTCACCAATGTGTCAGAAGATAACATTTAATAAGCATTTCCTATCTGATGCTGATGTCCTATTAAAAAGTTGTCCAAACACGTCACAGATATCAGACATACTTGACAAATCCTGTGCTGAAAAGCTCAAGTCAAGTATTTTCAACATTCCTGTTATGACGATTTATGACATTGGAAAAACCATATCTCAGCTAAGAAATAAGAGATCAACTGGTCATGATGGCATTAGTACTGCAATACTAAAACTATCCCTGTTGTTGATTCTCTGACGTATATTTACAATCTTTGTATTCGACAAGGAACGTTTCCGTTCAGCCTAAAGAAAGCAAAAGTCATTCCTTTGCCCAAAACTAAAGATCTTTCTGAGCCAAATAACTTTAGGCCCATTTCCTTACTTTCGATTTTGTCGAAACCAATAGAAAAACATATTCACCGTCATTTACAGCAGTTCCTGGAAAATCATCAAGTTTTACACCCCTTGCAATCAGGCTTTCGACAGCGCCATTCTTATCACACAGCACTGATTCATCTGATTGCTAGATGGCTCGATGCAATGAACATTGCAAACGACAGGGACAGTATTCTTAGATTTTAGCAAAGCTTTTGACTTAGTCAATCGTAATGTACTTATACAGAAACTTAGAGCATATATGTTTAGCAGCAACGCTGTGGCATTTTTTCAGTCATACATAGAGAATAGAACTCAATTTGTGTTTGTATATTTCAAGCAATCCGCGGAGGGTATAATTCGTCTTGGTGTGCCGCAGGGATCCATACTCGGTCCCTTATTATTTTCTCTTTTTTATAAATGATCTCCCTCTACATATTTCTCCCACTGGAGTCACCTGCGGCCTTTTTGCAGATGACGACACATTAGATTAGATTTTTCCGATGCAAACGTTTTCAGTGTCAACCACACTCTGCAGCAAAGTCTAAATGTTACCTCAAAATGGTGTAGTGATAATTTCATGATTCCAAACACCGGTAAAACAAAGTGCATGCTCGTCGCCACCAGGCAAAAGCATCAGCTAAATCCCCCTCCTTTGAATTTATTTCTGGGATCTGAACAAATTAAGCAAGGTAAGGAACATTGTGTACTTGGCACAAACATTAATAACTGCCTCAGCTGGCAAAGCCAAACAGATAAGATATGCAAGGTGATCTCAAGAAATGTGTTTCTTCTTGCTAAGCTAAAATGTTTCACTAACAGAGAAACAAGACAGCTTTTGAAAAATACTTACCGATGGCATTACTATTAGGAAGGTACACTTAGCTACTTTCAGCCAAAGCATCCGTTGTGTACCCTACACAACCAAAGAAGGAGACTTCGGGGAGTCGTTACCAAGAAACCCTGAGTTGCCTCCCTTGCCTCCCTATCCGGTCATGCGCCTGACCGTATCCCACCAGTCTTTGCCTTAGCGTAAGTAGCGGCAAGCGTGTGCGTGTGCTATTTTCAATTACAGTTGTTAGGTTGTGCTCAATAGTTTATAGTTGATAGTTAATGTACGGTAGTTTACTTTCAAAGTTTTAACTTTAGTCTTTCAGCTTTTAGTTAAAATCTTAGAGTTAATATTCTTTCATCGTGTATGATCACTTTTAAGTTTATCTAAATCTAATGTAGGCGCATGTGTGTGTGTGTGTGTGTGTGTGTGTGTGTGTATGTGTGTGTGTGTGTGTGTGTGTGTGTGTGTGTGTGTGTGAGTGTGTAACGCATCACAGGAGTAACGGGTGTCTTACGTTACTCTTGTGCTGCCTTACATAAATAATAATAATAATAATACATAGTTCTTGTATAGCACTGTTCTCCAGGAAAACACTATACTCACTGCACATGCACAACAGCACACCCTCTCTTTCAGACACACGCACAATTATACACTACTTTAAACCACCCCACCCCTTCCCAACACCTTAGGCCGCCAGCGTGTGTGTGTGTGTGTGTGTGTGTGTGTGTGTGTGTGTGTGTGTGTGTGTGTGTGTGTGTGTGTGTGCGCGCATGCGTGTGTATGTATGTGATATTTTCAATTACAGTTGTTACGTTCTGCTCAATAGCTTACAGTCGATAGTTAATGTTCAGTAGTTTAATTTTGAAGTTTTAACTTTACTCTTTCAGTTTCTAGTTAAAATCTTAGAGTTAATATTCTTTCATAATGTATGATCACTTTTAAGTTTATCTAAATCTAATGTAGGCGCACGTGCTCGCACGCGCGTGTGTGTGTGTGTGTGTGTGTGTGTGTGTGTGAGGGGTGGGGGGGGGGTGCGTGCGTGCGTGTGCGTGATTGTAACGCATCACTCGAGTAACAGACATCAAGTGTTATCCTTGTGCTGCCTTACATCTGACTGAATCTGTGTCTTTCTGTCTTTAATTTTATTAGTAGTAGTAGTAGTAGTAATAGTAGTAGTAGTAGTAGTAGTATTTATTTATTTTTTTTATTTTTTAAATTTTTTAAAAATTTAATTGTATTTGTCTTGTTACCTTTTCTGATGTTATTTTTAAAATGTTATTAAGGACAGACGTGTATAAAGGCCTGCGTGCCTACTGTCCTCGTCCTTAAAAAATAAAGTTTCAGTTCAGTTCAGTTCAGTCCATAGACAGTGAGATTCGTACGCTGCTATCAACCCATCATAATTATACAGAGAGCTTTGTACGCTGCTAGCAACCCACCTAAAGACAGTGAGATTCGTACGCTGCTATCAACCTATTAACTGCCTGGAAAATGCAAAGCCTACCCAAATGCAAGAAGTGAAGAATACCATGCGGCGCCGCACTTGCGGGGGCGCATGGCGTTCTTCGCTTCTTGCTAGCCCAACTGAGAGATTGATTGATTGATTGTACATTGCTTAACGTCCCGACAGCAACAAGGCTTTCTCAGGACGTGCCTGCACTGCTTGTGAAAAAAAAAATAAACAGAACATTGAATGTATGTCGCCAGCCGGTCAAATACATTAAATAAACCTAACACATGGGGCCTAAATAAAGCTAAGACCATTTAGCAACACACATCCAATATCAAGAGCTACAGGCAGTGCAGACAGTAGGGAGAGTTTGAAAAAGGCAAATACAGGTGAATGGACAAAGGGTAGACAGAAATACATGCCCCAGAATAGAGAGAAAAACCCACCCTGTGGGGCTGACCAGGGTGACCCTGGGAACTAAAAAATACCTAACCCCACCCAAGTCCCCCAGGGCAGACCCAGGTGGGGGCCAACTGAGAGAGTAAACAAAGCATCACACAGTTTGTCGAAGTATCTGAACACAATTTAATGGCAACTAAGCTGGAAGAACTAAATCGTGCGCATACAACTTCTGCTGCAATGTATCTCTCTCTTGGCTTGACTTCGCGAACGAAGATTTTATAGGAGTTGCCCACGATGTCTGCAGGCTTGTTCGTGGCTGCGGAGGCCAAACCGAGACAGGCAGGTTCGACCGCAGTGGCTGCAGGGGAAGGTATGGCCAGGGTTCTGAGCTGCGGCATCTCTGTTTTTTCTCCTGAGCCGCTTGTCCTTAAGGCTAGCTCTGTGAGAGTCCTCAAAGGAGACAGCTGCCTTGTAAATGGTGGAGCGCCAGGTGTCACGGTCCGCAGCAAGCGAAGACCACTGGTGGTGGTCGATTTGGCAGGCACTAAGTGACTTCTTGAGACAGTCTTTGTATCTCTTCTTTGGTGCCCCTCTGTCACGGTGTCCAGTAGCAAGCTCGCCGAACAGGGTGATCTTTGGTAGGCGATGATCCTCCATCCTGGAGACATGCCCCGCCCAGCGGAGCTGTGTCCGCAGCAGCAAAGCCTCGATGCTCACAGTTTCAGCCTGTTCAAGGACCTCGACGTTGGTGACATAGTCACTCCAGTGAATGCCCAGGATGGTACGCAGGCAGCGCTGGTGGAAGCGTTCGAGGAGTCGTAGTTGGCTGCGGTAGAGGGCCCAGGACTCGGAACCATACAGCAGGGTGGTGAGGACCACAGCTCTGTACACACTGATCTTGGTGCCTGTTTTCAGCTGTTGATTGTGCCACACCCGCTTGAAAAGTCGCCCGAAAGCGCTGTTCGCTTTTGCCAGCCTGCTGTCAAGCTCCTTCAGCTTGGCGTCCGATGTAATGTATAACACCCATAAAACAAGCTATTATGATCAAGATCAATGACAATCATTTTTTTTTAATCACTAACAGAAACAGCTTACAAAGCAACAACAGCAACAACAGGAACAGACCATGAAAAAACGATAACAAGGACAAACTGAAAAGAGTGAGAAAAAAATGTATGTGAAAATGTCGTCACATTATTAGATGTATTGTAGCACTGGGACACTGCAGGTTAAAACCTTAACAATCTACCAGAAAGTCGCGACAGACACATCACGGAAATCAAGGCAGACTACTCCAGGTCAAAGCTCTAACAATCTACCAGAGTTGCCGACGTTGATTCAGCTGTCACACGGTAATCACGGGTTGAAGAACCGGTCCAGATCGCCTTCTCATAAACTCGGCAAACAGGTCGTTAATGGCCACCTTCAGAGGATCTTCCTGACCCACTCAGCAAAAGGTTCGAGGGCCGACCTCGGCCGCGCGGACCAACTGCGGCCGACGTTGTTCCGGGGACCTTTTGCTCACTGACAGTGGAAGCCTTGCATACTCCTCGCTGTGTAGTAACTGGTCACTCATTCTCCGCGCTTGCATGATGCTTGTTTTTTTCTCTTTGTTTCCGAATTTGGGTTGCTCCTGAACTAGTTAGGTCAGAGACAATAGCTAGTTCCCCCAGGCCCTGACAGCCGTTCAACCGACGGCTGGGGTATAAGTTAGTTACTTGGGTTTAACGCCGAGCAGGCGACCAAGGCCATCTCACGGCGGCTGGGGTATAAAAAAGCATACGCAGTGTGTCTTATCCAAATATCGTGTCCGTTAAAAGGACCTGGTCAGTCAAAGTGGCATAGTGGCAGTGCGCCTAAATTGATCAGCGTACTCCGCAGATAATAGCGATCCGCGTCCCCAATAAAAGGCCCCCGTCCATTGTGACTCCGGTGCCGTAGACGTTAAACCCCCAAACTAGCCAACCGGCGCATCATTTGAATCCTAACCGCCAGCGCGAAAGCATAGAACCGCCCGCGCTCCAGATTTGGCGAAAGGTTTACCTTCCGGATCCGGGGTCAGCTGCATCAGTGAGGTTAGTCCTGCGCAAGCCAATAATCAAGGCGCTCCGCTGTAGCAGAGCACCTTGCTTAGTGTGTGGCGCAGGACTAAGCTCACTCATGCAAGTGACCCCCGACCCTAAAAGCAAGACTCGGGCAAAGTTTGTCACGAACCCAAGCGGCTGCAATGCCCGTGAGAATCTCTGGCTTTTTACATCCGGACAAACCCGTCTAAACTGGGACACTGACCGAAGTAATGATGAGACGTTGGCCCCCGGAATCTTCAGATCGAATCTATTAATCTTTCAGATTGGATGAGATGTCTGAAGGCAAGAGGTAATAGATCCTCACGAGCCCCTGCGTCCGCAGGGCTCGTGACGATCTATTACCTCTTGCAGATGGCCGAAACTGTCAGAAGTGGGACACTGACCAAGTGATTGATGAGACGACATTCACTCACCAGGCTTCGGATCCATCCGCCGCATTGACCCAGATAAATCTGTATCGAGGCTGGGGAGAGAGTTATCTCGGTGTATTTTGGGTATTTGCGACGACAGAGATCAATACAAGTCTAATAGTCTGCACGGGAAATCAGTAAGTACTTTAGACAGTATGGCCGCATGAGATCACTTGGAAGGTTTAGAAGTTCAAAGGCCTGGCATCCTTACAAAGATTAGGAGGGGGGAGGGGTGTGGAGGAGGGGGGGGGGGAGTATACCCTAAAATCGTGATTTGTTCGCGACTGGCGTTTTTTGGATGCTTGCGATTCGTGATTGCAATTGTTCATCTTCGTGATCCGTGGAAGAAGGGGTCGTCATGAGACATGAACGCTAAGATTTTCGTGATCCGTGAAATATGTTGTCAGACTGTAAATTCTAGTCATTAATCTCCCCCCTCACCTCCCCCCTTCCCCCCCCCCCCCCACTCCCCCGTCGTTTGATATTCAGGCCAGTTCGGAAATGCTGCTGTCAAAGCAGTGCGAGGGCATAACAGCCATCCTCCCCCCCCCCCCTCCCCACAACCCCCACCCACCTCTCTGTTGTTAGATTTGACCGGCCAGTGAAAGAGGTTACAAACGGTATCTTCACTCTTCATCATTCCTTTCCATCGTGAAACGTTAACTCATTCAGCCCCGACACACCACAGCAAGACATGGGTCGAGCATGGTAGTTCAAGGGTGATGCCAGAATAGCTTGGCGCCCATATGCACCAAGCTATTCTGGCACCACCCTTGAACTATCATGCTCGATCTTTCTCTAGAGTTGCAATACAGTCCTTCAGAGGGCAACTTCACAATTTGGTGATTTCGGTCCCGGGTAGAATGTATTAATTCTGTTCGTTTTGGATTCGTGAATCGTGAGATCGCTAATATAGGTCTGTCATTCCTTCTCTCCCACTACCCTCTCCTTTCTAGAACTAGTGAGCGATGCAGTCACAAAAAGGACAGCTGATGTCCTGATGACACAATGCAAGCTTACCAGCTTGGAATTCCATGGTATTAGCACAGCATTTTCAGACATGAAGGAAAAATTACGCCCCTTGGAGCTAATCTGATTGAGTGCATTTTTTAGCTTTGGGCGACGCCTTTGTTAAAAGTAAAGAATATATATATATATATATATATATATATATATATATATATATATATATATATATATATATATATATATATATATATATATATATATATATATATATATATATAATATCGTGGTGAATCCGTGATAGTACCCACCTCCCCCCCCCCCCCCCCCCCACCTCCCCCTCCCCCAAATGCACACAATCAGAGTAAATACGATTTTCGATGCTTGGAAAACGGCAAGTATGAAAGTGATGCGTAGACTGTGAAGAATTAGAAACGCTGCAATTACCGAGGTCGTGCGTAGGGTTGCTGCGCAGAAATAAAATACAACGAAGAAACACTACACGGTGATTGAGCAGCACACGTCATAGACGACCGATCGTGACGCGATTGAGAGGCGGCCAGCTGACCTACTGCTCGCACTGCAAATTAATCTAAAGTACAAGATCTTTGACTTGCTTAACGTTGAGGGTTCATGGAGATCTCTAGCTCCTACAGATCCATTAACCATTTCACTGCCAGTGGACGCAAACTGTTTTCTTGGTCACTGTGAATTGAACGTCAAAGATTCCCAGCCTTTCAAAGGGAATGGATACACATGATTTCAGCAAGAGGCATAGATCCTCATGAGCCGCCGCAACTGCGGCGGCTCATGAGGATCTATACCTCTTGCAGTTGGGTGATGTTCAAGTTTTATAGGCAGGGAAGAGTTTAACTTCCAGAGACGGGTGCGTACGGCGGCGGGGTCTCTAAGCCTTAGAAGTCAAACATGCCAAGACGTAATTGACACGTGACGTTTTTGTCAACAGCAAGAATTTCACTGTAATTTTTCTCACGACTGAAAAATGGACAATCTCTATTTTGCCTTCACGTAGCAGAACAACTCGAGACATTTCTATCCCTAGACATGTTTCTTCTTTAGAAAAGACGACGATAGTAGTAGTAGATGATCACGTTAAAAGTAGCTGAAATGCATCACAAACATCTTTCTATTTTTAGCAAGAGCGAATATCGACGCCGATCCTTCATGCAAATTCCTGGAAAGGCTTAAGCAACACGCAAAAGATTAATGTAAATTAGCCATAGCACCTAATAATTTTATTTTAATGTTTATCTCAAGAAATCATACCCTGTGAAGGCAAACGACAGCTAGTCCATTGCTGACAAAAGCGAGATTTTCATTGAATTGCAATACCAATCACATTTTTCACAAAACAGGGCACAATACTTTTTCTGGCGCCTTCGTTCCAGATTTTGTTTTAAATTCACCTAGTCGTTCTCATTACCAACAGTTTACTTGTAAAATGCACCCTTCTTAAATAATGTTGGCAAAACTGTTTGGTATTCTTAGCAATACTCCTCTGGTATTGACGGCGACACAGCATGCAAATTGTCCTGCCTGGTTCCGTCCCGTGATTGGCAGATTTATTAGCGTCACATTGCGATGTCGTCTCGGGAGATTTCTCCGAGATGCGGTCTCATCAGGCTGAGGCTTGTCAGATATGTCGGTTATAAGAACCGACCCCCCACCGGGAGCATACAGTGATTCGCGGCTGCCGGCGCCCATGAGTATCTAAGCCTCTTGTAGGCCGACAGCAGAAACGGGTTTGTCAGTAACAAGGGCAGTAAGAGGCACAGATTCTCAAAAGCACCAGCAGTTGCAGCTGAGAATGCCATACGAATCTAAGCCAGTCAAAGGCAAGGCGAACGATACCCAGCAGCAAGAGACATAAACCCCATGAGTCCCCACAGTCGCGGGGGCTAATGAGGATTTATGTCTCCGCTTATTAGTCTTGTGTTCTGTACTACTACTACTCACAAACCAGATAGGTGAGGCAAGCGCTGGCAGAATTGTACAACAAACCAAGGGGAATTACTCAGCGCTGGACAGACCAGACAGAGGCAAATTTGTATCGTTACATTGTTGTGTAATGTTCTGTGCATCTACTGTGGGAATTCAGAGTATTTACCCGACCACATATAGTAATGCACCTTCGTGTTTGTGTATGTGTGTTTCTCCTGCCTACTTCCTAAGTTCCGGAGAAAGACATGGGTTATATAAGAGACCTCTCTTGGCTGGACTTCGCGAACGAAGATTTTATAGGAGTTGCCCACGACGTCTGCAGGCTTGTTCGTGGCTGCGGAGGCCAATCCGGGACAGGCAGGTTCGACCGCAGTGGCTGCAGGGGAAGGTATGGCCAGAGTTCTGAGTTGCGGCATCTCTGTTCTTTCTCCTGAGCCGCTTGTCCTTAAGGCTAGCTCTGCGAGAGTCCTCAAAGGAGACAGCTGCCTTGTAAATAGTGGAGCGCCAGGTGTCACGGTCCACAGCAAGCGAAGACCACTGGTGGTGGTCGATTTGGCAGGCACTAAGTGACTTCTTGAGACAGTCTTTGTATCTCTTCTTTGGTGCCCCTCTGTCACGGTGTCCAGTAGCAAGCTCGCCGAACAGGGTGATCTTTGGTAGGCGATGATCCTCCATCCTGGAGACATGCCCCGTCCAGCGGAGCTGTGTCCGCAAAACCCAAGAAATGGGGGCCCCCCAAGAAAAAGCTTGATGTTGCGAGCCTTCAGCGTGACGACGTGAAAGCTGCCTTTCAGACAGATTTACAGCGCAGGCTCAAAGACACAGCGGACCCAGCAGACTCCTCCCCTGAAACACTTTGGGAAGAACTGAAAACTGCTATTGCAAAATCCTCTGCAGAAGTCTTGGGTTTCGCTAGAAAGAGGAACAAAGACTGGTTTGACGAAAACGATGTAGAGATCCAGGAACACCTAGCAAAAAAAAGAGCCGCCCATCAGGCCCACCTAGCCCAGCCTTCCTGCCCTGTGAAGAAGTCTGCCTTCCGCCTCGTCTGCAGCAGTCTCCAGCGCAAGCTCAGAGATCTCCAGAATGAGTGGTGGACCAGACTTGCACAGAGGACCCAGCTTTGCGCAGACAATGGTGACTACAGGGGCTTCTACGAAGCATTGAAAGCAGTGTATGGCCCCAGGCACCTGGTACAAAGTCCCCTGCGAAGCGCGAATGGCCAGGCACTCCTCACAGATAATACCTCCATCTTGAACCGCTGGTCGGAATACTTTCAGAGCCTCTTCAGCGCTGAGCGCACTGTTCAAGAAGCAGTCGTCCTACAAATCCCACAGCTCCCAGTAAAAGTTGAATTGGACGAACCGCCCACCGCTGAAGAGACCCTCACAGCCATCCACCAGCTCAAGAGTGGCAAAGCAGCAGGCATTGATGGAATACCGCCAGAGATCTGGAAACATGGAGGCACAGCACTGCACAACAAGCTCCATGACCTCTTTCTCTGCTGCTGGGAGGAAGGAACACTACCAAAGGATCTCCGTGATGCAGTCGTTATCACCCTGTACAAGAACAAAGGTGAGAAGTCTGACTGTTCCAACTATCGGGGAATTACACTGCTGTCCATTGCTGGAAAAATCCTTGCAAGGCTGCTCCTGAATCGGCTGGTACCTGCCATCGCTGAAGACCAACTCCCAGAGGGCCAGTGTGGCTTCAGAGCAAACAGGAGCACCACCGATATGGTCTTTGTGCTGAGACAGCTACAGGAGAAGTGCCGCGAGCAGAACAAAGGGCTGTACGTAACGTTTGTCGACCTAACAAAAGCGTTCGACACTGTGAGCAGGCAAGGCATGTGGCAGATCCTGGAGCGACTTGGCTGTCCCCCAAAGTTCCTCAACATGATTGTCCAGCTACACGAGGACCAGCAAGGTCAGGTCAGACTCAACAATGACCTCTCAGAACCATTCCCCATTCTCAACGGCGTAAAGCAGGGCTGCGTGCTGGCACCGACCCTCTTCACCATCTTTTTTAGCATGATGTTGAAGCAGGCCACAGTGGACCTCGATGATGACGATGCAGTGTACATCAGGTATCGTCTCGATGGCAGCCTGTTCAACCTCAGACGACTGCAGGCCCACACGAAAACCCTAGACCAACTGATCCGTGAGCTGCTTTTTGCTGATGATGCTGCCCTCGTTGCACACACAGAGAGAGCCCTGCAGCGCATCACGTCCTGCTTCGCAGACGCTGCCCAGCTCTTTGGACTCGAGGTCAGTCTGAAAAAGACAGAGGTCCTCCATCAGCCGGCACCCAAGACAGTGTATCGCCCTCCTCACATCACCATCGGCGAGTCTGAACTAAAGTCAGTGCACCAGTTTACTTACCTTGGCTGCATTATCACGTCGGACGCCAAGCTGGACAAGGAGCTTGACAGCAGGCTGGCAAAAGCGAACAGCGCTTTCGGGCGACTTTTCAAGCGGGTGTGGCACAATCAACAGCTGAAAACAGGCACCAAGATCAGCGTGTACAGAGCTGTGGTCCTCACCACCCTGCTGTATGGTTCCGAGTCCTGGGCCCTCTACCGCAGCCATCTACGACTCCTCGAACGCTTCCACCAGCGCTGCCTGCGTACCATCCTGGGCATTCACTGGAGTGACTATGTCACCAATGTCGAGGTCCTTGAACAGGCTGAAACCGTGAGCATCGAGGCTTTGCTGCTGCGGACACATAAGAGACCTGATGCATCCTTTTCAGGGATGTAGATGATCGTCTTGTTCTATACCTGCGTATTTCTCTGTGGGCTGGCGAATGGGTGCCTGATAGGCGGGGGCAGGGGATCTAACTGTTGGTCTGTCCAGCGCTGAGTAATTCCCCTTGGTTTGTTGTACAGTTGTGTTTTGTACGTCTAATTTTGTCTCATATACAACTGTGATGTTCACGCGAATGTCGGTTAGGGTGCAGTCGTTTTTGACAAGCAATTCGTGGTCACTGGCAACCAACGAATTACGATGTCAGAAATAAGGTCGGACCCCTACTATGAAAAAGAGACATAGATTCTCGTGAGCCCATGCGCTGCAGGGAGAATCTATACCGATAGCAGACGACAAAAAGGGGAGGGGGGGGGGGCTGAGAGACTTCACAGGGGCATCGAATCATTGACAGCGGTATATGATCAAACTTAACACAGCGGAAAATGCATTACAGTCAGAATAAAAGAACAACAGACAATATAGCCACAGTAGTTGTCTACTGAGAACAAAGATGCTATAAAGCATTAGTCCATAAGCTAGCCATGTCTACCGTGCACCCCCGCCCCCCCCCCCCACCCACCCCCTACCCCCCCCTTCCCCCAGTACTCAATTAGATGGGTTTCAAAGTGTACCTTACTATGTCCTGAGATGTTTAAGCCATGTTCCCCTAAAATCCTTATGAACACACCAGAGATATAGCCGATGGCGCAAGGGTACCCCCCCCCCCCCCCCCCATTCACGCTCTTCGCGGATGCTAAAATGAGGTTGAGAAACATTTTCCTCTAAATATATCAGAATTCATTCCAGAAGTCCAAATCAGGCAATAATTATTATGTTAAGACAGACCTTCTGCGTCCTCTGCAAAAACAGAATGAAAAATATTGAATCTCTGGCTCACAGTGAAGGTATTTGTGCACCCAGTAAACGGCCATTTCTGTGAAATCGCAAAAAAGACAAAAATAATGTGTCAGATGCCTTCAGACATTTTCTATAGCACTGGCAGTCCATTTTCAGGCTTACATTATTAAAACAGGATGTCACAATTATTATAAACTTGACTACGTGATGCTGTATCCACTGTGAGTGCCACAGTGGTTGATTTTGTATCCCTACCCCCAAGTTGTAAAAATACACAAAATTAATTAGAACAAAATACTAAAGTTATTCCATTTCATTTTGACCTCTCTTTACCCATAAAGTTTCACTGAATAATGTGAGCATAAAGTGCAAGAAAATAAGGAAAGTCGGCATTTTTTACTGTACGCTCGTGGTAAATAATAGCTTTTTCCCATTTAGAATTGCCGAAATGGAAAAGTACGTTGTTTCCGATGCCCTCAAAAATTGTGTATATAACTGATATTTCTTTTTAAGGTTTTATTGGTTAGGATAGAGTACCACAGTTACTCCCAACTTGATTTTATGATGCTGTGATGCATTTAGGGGCCACAGTGGCTGAATCTGCTGCCCTACCACCATTTTACAAGTAAGCAAAGGAACGCAAAATGATCATAACGATTGCTTACGTCATACTCCTCTGTTTAATTTTTTTTTGTTGTTGTTGTTGCCAGTTTTCTTAACAAAGTATGCATATTGAGCATAAAAATGTGATCATTTCATTAATTTCAATGTGACCCAACAATTTAAATTGTAATTCTTTTAGTTAAGGCATAAAAAGCGGGGAAATGTCTGTAAACAGGGGCTGCCGCTGAAGCTTCTACCGTCTGCACATTCAGCAGTCTTGTCAAACTCGGGGAAGGTGTACCTCAGGGAGATGTTCTGTCTGATGCTGTTCTTGGTCTACATTAATGACATCAGTACAGCAGTACCAAGGTTCGTCTCGAACATCCTCCATGCGGATGACTTTGCAGTGTCATCAGAACATAAAGAAATAGCATCCTGCAGAATCCAGGATGCTGCCAATAGAGTCAGCAGCTAGACTGAAAGATGGCCACTCAAAATGAGCTAGACCATCTCTTTCAATCAGATGGAAGAGGTCACCTTGAAACTGGGGAACTTCCAGTACCAAAGACAGACAGGTCAACTTTACTGGCAACAAATAAATTACTGGATTCACGTGGAGGCCTCACATCGAAGCTATGGAAACTAGAGCTGCGAAAAAAAAGTCTCTGATGAAGAAATTGGTGGGACCACATTGGCGCAAATTACAGCATCCTGGCGCAAGCAAACACCAGCTCGGTCAGACCAGTAGTGCGGTACCAAGATACATCGACAACATGAAACTCTGCCAGCAAAACCAAAAAAAGCCAGGCTTGACAAGATGCAGAACGTGGGTCATTCTCATGATGCAGTGACATTCTTAAAGCCATCTGGAGCACCCTGATTTAGGAAATGGAGGACATTGGAGCCACTGGAACGCAGAACAGCACACACAATGAAGAGACTTACTAAACACAGAAAGCACTGGAGACTACAGGAGCAGACCAAGTTATGACTGCCAGTGCTATAGAAAATGTCTCAAGGCATCTGAGCATTATTTTTGCCCTTTTTTTTTTTAGATTTCACGGATATGGCCATTTACTGGGTGCACAAATACAATATTTTTTTCATTCTGATTTTGTAGAGGACGTAGGTGGTGTGCCTTAACATAATATTGCCTGATTTGGGCTTCTGGAATGAATTCTGATTTATTTAGAGGAAACTGGTTCACAACCTCATTTTAGCATCCACGAAGAGCGTGAATGGGGGGTACCCTTGCGCCATCGGCTATATCTACTAAATCTATGGTGTGTTCCTAAGGATTTTAGGGGAACATGGCTTAAACATCTCAGGACATACTAAGGTACACTTTGAAACCCATCTAAGTACTAAGGGGGTGGGGGGGGGGGGGGTGCACGGTAGCCAGGACTGGCTTATGGAGTACATCTCCGTCCTCAGTAAACAAGCGCCTCAGCTGAAAAGTATAAATATATTAGTATGACTTTTCTGTCTAGTTTGACCTCTTCGGCGCTACCGAGAAAAGGTGAATACAATCCAACTGCAAGAGGCATAGATCCTCATGAGCCCCCGCAACTGCGGGGGCTCATGAGGATCTATGCCTGTTGTTGAAACTACTTTTTTCACATTCTGTGGACGGCTGGGGCTCTGCGGCGTTGAATCAACAAAGATTCCAGACAGACAATGAACGTCCCCTGAGTGAAGGGTTCGGCCAAACAAGTTTTGTTATTTCAATCCAGATGTGAAAAAAAGTAGATTCCATCGTTGACGTTTGCATTGAAAGCTCTAGCAGCGTTGCACACTTTAGTTTTAAACCATGCGACCAAATTTAGCCCACTAGTCTTGAAGAATTGTGTGCTGCTCTGTGATTTGGGATCTTACAGCTCGAAGCCGTGAGGTCCAACATTACAAACCAGCATATTCCTTTTCAGTCCCCTTCTCTTTTTCAAAACACCAGTTAACACCTTGACTGCTAATGAAGCTACCGGAATCGTCAGTAGCAGACAAGGAGTTGAACAAAATGCTGGCAGCTTGAAATGTGTTTCCATGTAATGGAAAATTGAATTCATGGTCTAATAATAATAATTCATAACTCTTGTGTAGCGCTGTTCTCCAGGAAAACACTGGACTCATAGCGCATGCACAACAGCACACACTCTCTCTCTCTCTCTCTCTCTCTCTCTCTCTCTCTCTCTCTCTCTCTCTCTCTCTCTCTCTCTCTCTCTCTCTCTCTCTCTCTCTCTCTCTCTCTCTCTCAGACACACGCACAAGTATACACAACTTTAACCCACCCCATCCCTTCCCAACACCTTACATCCACTTCTCTTTAAAGCGACCTACTCCATGCAGTAAAGGGATAATGGTTCGATATATCTCCTTCATAAACGTTCTGTGTATGTCTTGCAATAATGCTGGACAACAGGGCTAACTTAAACTGTGAATGTGAAGGTCGTAAAATAAAATAAAAACTGTTATGCTCTTCTTCTCCTTTGTATACAGAAGATTCCTTTCCGTCACGTTCGAAAGGCAATGGAAAACCTTTGATACATGTGCCTACCCACAAAGCTTGTGAAAAGAAGGGTTAAAGCTGAGGCACGACAACACTGATGGCCAGTTGTATCAGCACATTTGAGCGATCAAAGCCTACCATGGAGCAGCTTGCATGCACCCTTTTAACACATTCTGCCCCAGGACCGAAATCCCCAAATTTTGAAGTTGCCCTCTGTGGGGCTGTATTACAATTCTGGAGACAGATCGAGCATGATAGTTCAAGGGTGGTTCCAGAATAGCTCGGCGCCTATGGGCGCCGAGCTATTCTGGCACCACCCTTGAAATATCTAGCTCGATCCATGTCTTGCTGTGGTGTGTCGGGGCTAAATGAGTTAAACAATTTCTTAAATGTTTTTCCAGATCAAAGGTAGTATGCACGCACACTCCCACGTGTTGGCACCATCAGCAGTATTGATTATTGTGTTGCAAACGACGCACGTCTACCGATTTCAGCTTTCAGAAAGAAACAAAACAGAACAGTTAATTGCAGAGAGAAAAACGCCCACACTAGTTAGCTGATGCGGCGGCTGTGTTAGTTTTAACTCATTCAGCCCCGACACACCACAGCAAGACATGGATCGAGCATGATAGTTCAAGGGTGGTGCCATAATAGCTTGGCGCCCAAGCTATTCCGGCACCGCTCTTGAACTATCATGCTCGATCTGTCTCTAGAACTGTAATACAGTCCTTCAGACTGCAACTTCAAAATTCGGGGATTTCGGTCAGAACGTGTTAACTCTTTCGCTGACTATAGAAGTTTTTGTAAAACCGCTACCGACAGACAAAGGGCTGACACACAATATTTTTATTCAGCTGGGCACATAAAAACATTAAAGGATTTTATGTGACGATATATATTTATAAAAAAGCTACGCCATGTTCGTGCTTGGTTTCTTTTCCGCTGAACCAGATTCTTCAGGACGACGATCGGTGTCCGTCAAGGATGCCTGCTCTCTCCTGTCCTTTTCAACATATTCCTGGAGAAGATCATGCAGGAAACCCTCCACGACCACCATACTTCAATCTCTATTGGTGGCAGATCCCTGTGCAATCTTCGATTCGCAGACGACATTGACCTCATGGCAGGCAGCAATAGTGAGCTCCAAAACCTGACAGACAAACTTTCAAGTAGCGCAGGGTCTTATGGCATGGAGATCAGTACGGATAAAAGCAAAGTGATGATCAACACCACAAGCGACAGCAGCAGCAACATTCACATGAACGGCCAGAAGCTAGAAGATGTCAATAGCTTCAAGTACTTGGGAGCCACCCTGTCCAAAGACGGTAGTTGCATAGCAGAGATCCGTATCAGGATAGGTACAGCAACATCCGCAATGGCCAGGCTGGACAGGATATGGCGAAGTAACTCCATCAGCTTCACCATCAAGTACAGGCTTTACAAGTCCCTCGTAGTGTCTATTCTACTCTACGGCTGTGAGACTTGGACACTGCTTGCAGACTCAGAAAAGAAAATCCAGGCCTTTGAGAACAAGTGCCTGAGGAAATTGCTCCGCATCTCGTACCGCGAGCACAAGACCAACGAATATGTACGGAGCATCGTCACTTCCCTGGTGGGCCCACATGAACCCCTTCTGGCAACCGTGAAACGGCGCAAGCTTGCTTGGTTTGGCCACGTGACCCGACACAACACCTTGTCCAAGACTATCCTCCAAGGCACTCTCGAAGGAAGTCGTCGGCGAGGTCGTCAGAGAAAGAGTTGGGTCGCAAACATAAAAGAATGGACCGAACTCGAGATGCCAGACTTGCTTGCCACCGCCCAAAATAGAACTCAGTGGAGAGCACTGTCTGTTGCTGCTGCCTTTCAGTCCCCCCAACGCCCAGTTCGGGCAAGGGACTGATGATGATGATGATGATGATATATTTATATGTCAATTTTGTCTGGATGATGATAATGGAGTTGGCCCTGACTGTCCTCGGCGCCCTCTTGTCGAGGTGGTTCCTACAGTATTCACTCCCACGCAGGGCACTACTTGCGACCGGGGGAGGGGTTGAACCTGAATTTCTGTTTATTTACTAGTTATATAGTCATTTGGTTATGTGACAAAAATGGCGGCTATTGTGTGAGTGTAAACGGCTAAGTGTAAACAATACAATACGTATTGTTTATACGTTCTTTAAAAATATGCTTTTATGTTTGTAGTTTTGATGTCAAACAAGCAAAACAATTTCCAGAAATGGACAACAAATTATTCGTATACGTACTTTGGTTTCAAATGCATGTGCATTATAGTATCCGCACAACGCACAGAAACAAATTATCTCAGCTTTTATCGATCATGCTGCCAGTACTTCCCCCAGGAGGCATTCCGTTTCATCTCCATATGATCAAGTCGTGAGTGTTTTCAGAGCCCTCCTAATCACCCTCCCCACAGCACCAGTCCCTCTGCATGAGGCATGGATTCTCATGAGCCCCTGCGGATGCAGAGGCCCATGAGAATCTATGCCTCTTGTCGGAACTTTCCAGTGGAAGAGGCTCAACTCATCCAGCCACACCACGGCAACTCGAGCGGACGTAATCGGTGGTGATGTCGCTGGGGCGAACAATTCTTCAGTGTACCGACAGTCTTTAGTCCCTGCTAGTCTGACGTGACAATCTGACTGTTGACACCCTCGGCGAAAATAAATTACCATGCAGGGATGCATGAACATCTATGCCTCCTGCTGGCAAGGATGACACCTGTTAACTGACAACGGAGAAGGTCATTGGACGCGCCGTTGGGTATTAAGCCTTCGTGACTGTAACAACAGTCTTTAGTTCCTGTTAGCTAGAATGAAAGTCACGACTGCTGACACTTGCGACGAAAACTGTAGAACCTGTTTTGAGCAGCCACTTTTTTTGCGAGAAAAGGGGTCTTAAAAGACAGGTGCTCTTTCAAGAGAAGTATAGGACAAAACGTGATCTGTCACTTGGGTAATCGTTAAAACAGGTCCTGTTGTAAGATGTAGGGGCTCATGAGACTCCGTGCGCCTTGATGATATAGACTTAATGTGCAATTAAGTTACATCTCCGAGACTCAAAGTCACTTGTTCTTTTAAATCTTTGACGGCAACGACAGTCGTCAGTCTTCATTATAACGGCCTCGACTGTTCAAAATAATTGTCCCACCTTCGTTGAATACCAATCACATTGCAAAAGTCACACTCTCAAAGCTCATGAGAATCTATGCCTATATCGCTGACAGGGTCGGAACCCACTTCAGGTTATCCCTGCACCTCTGATGGTTAATGTCATGAAGTCTCAGGCTTTTATTGTAGCAACTGTCTTTAGTACCTGTTACAATGGAAATCTTGATTACTGACAAGACGCCACTGACGAAGACATCCATCTGCCAAAGGTTAACATTGTCCTGGTGGGAAAAAAAGGGGGTGCGGGGGGGGGGGTGCGGGGGCGGGGGGGGGGGGGGGGAGAGAGAGAGAGAGAGAGAGAGAGAGAGAGAGAGAGAGAGAGAGAGAGAGAGCTGTATTCATAGGCTTGCTAAGAGAGTTAACTCATTCGAGACGTACTGCATACGGACACGCGGCTGTTCGCCGAGTATCCGTATGCGGCGCGTCTCGGATGACTTAACGCCACGTCAGACAGACATCACCATGCTTTGTGGCTGTTGACACAATTAACCGTTGCGCTTCCAGTGATCACGAACTGCGCGTATGACACAACCGCACACTGACCGAGATTCGCCTGAAGAACACAGATGTAAATGGACAACAAGTAAGGCATAAAGAACATAGGACTAACAAGAGACATGAACCCTCATGAGCAATCACGGCTGAGCGTTTATGTCTCTTGCAGGTGAGTAGGGTGCACCTTGCCCCGGCAGTTAAGGAACTAAACTTTTCGTGTCAACGACAGCAGTTTGAACCATGCTCATTAAATCTGTAGTATAAGTCGTTGGTTTTTTCCCAGAGGCATGTGCGAGAGACGGATCGACCATGACAGCTCAAAGGTCGTGTCTGATTAGTTTAGCGCCTGTATAATACGTACACTCACATTTCTTTTTCAGAGAGAACTGGGGGAGATGTAACAGCTTAAGGGAATTGCCTGAATAATACAGACGTGAGGTTAATCAGGCACGATGAAGGTGATCGAGCACAACCTTTTAGCCATGAAGTTGGATCCATCTCCCAGGAGCAAATTAAGCTTAGACGCAACCTGTCGTTGTCATGTGTCGATCCAGATTAGTTTGGCTCAGGAAATATTCGATGTATCTTCAACATGCCAAACTACTAGACATTACCCTTGCGCTATCATCCCTTTCACCTGCTCCATGGGATATAAACGAGATGCTTAATACCCCCTTATTGAGTCCCCGATCACTTTGTGCCAGTGGGACATAAAAATGGAGTAACGAACGAACGACCCCTTATAGTCCGTATTATTTTATAATAATTATGGAGCTTCGCTGCGGCGGAGTGATCTGCTGCTCAGATAACATGTTGGAAATACCTCCCCCGACCCCCCCCCCCCCCCCCTCGTCCAATCTTCCCATCAAAACACTGACAAAGACGACCACAAGGGAAATCAATAAACAGCAAAGGAAAGAGCAGCAATTCCTGCGGACAGTCCCTCGGCCGAGCCCCTAAAATCTGCAAGCGGCACGGATCTTCCGTACCGCTTGCTGGAGGTGACTGGCTTGCATGACATCCTCTGAATGTACAGCGTTTCTAGGGGTGAACGTCTAAGAAACAGTTTACGGTTTTCCTAAAAGAAAGGAACGGAGTTTACGGTGTTCCTAATAGAAAGCTATTAAAGGCGGAGCGACAAGAAGAAAAACAATCCGAAGAAAAAAAAAAGAAAACAAAAATCTAGAGGGGAAAAGCTACAGCAGCGAAAATCGAGTTTAACTCATTCAGCCCCGACACACCACAGCAGGACATGGATCGAGAGTGATAGTTCAAGGGTGGTACCTAAATAGCTTGGCGCCCATAGGCGCCAAGCTATTCTTGCACCACCCTTGAACTATTACGCTCGATCTGTCTCTATAAGTGTAATACAGTCTTCAGAGGGTGACTTCAAAATTTGGGATTTCGGTCCTGGGGCAGAATGTGTTAAAAAGGGCGCACGAAAATCGAGTCAATTCTGTTTTTGTGTGGAGGAACTCAGTATAGATATATTTTTGAGAAAAAAATGACCACCTTGAAAGCAATCCACCGGAAACAAAGTCAGGAGAAGCTTAGAAAGAAGAAAAAAATCGGAACAAAAATAATTCAGAATACGCAGCACAAGGGAACTTGTTTGAGCGAGCACAAGTCAGCTGTCCCTAAAAACCATCATGTAGGTAGTCCTTAGAGACAGGTGTCACTTTTTGACCATGCCCTACTACAACACATTTGTTCAGACAAAATGCTATACAAATTGATGATCTCGCAGGAGATGTCGATGATATTTTCCTCTCGAGTATAGCAACAAAACTCCTATAGGTAAACTTGTTTAAATCATGTATAGTTTAGACTATTTAGTTTCAAGTTTAAAGTGTTTTGTTTTTGTTGTTGTCGTCGTTGTTGTTGTTGTTGTTATTCTTGTTGTTGTTGTTGTTGTTGTTGTTTGTGTGTGTGTGTGTGTGTGTGTGTGTGTGTGTGTGTGTGTGTGTGTGTGTGTGTGTGTGTGTGTGTGTGTAAAATCACTTAGATGTAAAGAGACATTAAATAAAATTCATTCATTCATTCACCCTTCAAGACTTCTCTTGAGAGAGCACCCGTCTTAGACCATTTTATTTTCTTCCCAAAAATGTATAGACCAGACCAGGTTCTACTGTAAAATGGTGTACGTCTTTCAAAGGCGAGGCTCCCGCCCTCCCTCCTTCCCCCCATCCCCACCCCTCCACCACCACCCCCACCATCCCCTCCCCCCTTCTCCCCCTCCCCCCCCCCTCCCTCGCTGTTTTGATGCATCTCTAGTCTGGTTCAGCATTCAAAATGTTGTTAGCTGATGATGAAAAGAAACAGGACGAAGAGAAGAAAGGAAAACAACAGACTGGGAAGAAGGGGAACGAAGCGACACACCTGGTTCCACTGAAAACAGTCTTTCGCAACTAACGTGGGCCCGCGCACTGCCGGCCCGAGGACCTTTGCTTATTGGCTACCCATGAATCTTTCGTCTATCAGAAATGTTTGTGTTATGTTGTGATTTTGGGACCATACGGCTCTATGCGAAAGCACAATACCAGCCGGCACACATTTGTCAACCAACACTACAATCCTCTCCCCTCCCCCCTTCCCCTCCCCCCCCCCTCTCCTTCCTCCCCGGCCACTAAACCACCAATCAAACTAGAGCACTAATAACTACAGAGCACGACTGTGACGAGTAATAGGTCGACAGTCAATAAGCCACATCTGATAAAATTAGTAGAGAAAGATAAATGGTGTATCATTATTTTGTTTCCTTGTGCATAAAAATCCTCCTCACCTATTGCAACTCATTCACTGCCGAGAAAAACTGAGCGCGATCCATCTGCAAGAGACATAAATCCTCACGAGCACCCGCAGTTGAGGGCAGGGGCGGATCAGTTACCATGAAGGGGGGGGGGGGGGGGGTAACGTTTTGTTTGGGACCTTCAACCTGACACAAAAGGCCTCCCCGACGCTAGACCTTCTTCAAGGGGGGGGGGGGAGGGGGGAGAGAAGGCGTGTGTGTGTCAACACCCTCGCCACTCTCCAAAATATCAAAGAAGGGGGGGGGGGGGCGCGGTAACGTGCGCATTTGTCGAAACTCGCCAAAAAATCAAATTGGACGGGATTACAAACACCCCGAAAAGGGACTTTGTTATAGCATTTTTAACAAACTTGGGTTGGGGGGCGGGAAGAGGTTCGGAACCCCTAGGATCCCCTCCCAGATCCGCCCCTGGAGCGGGATCGTGAAGGTCTATGCCTTCTACTGATACCAAAGCCTGTTCCGATCAACCATCTTCTTTGCACAAATAAATGGGGTCCTAAGTCTCTCTCTCTCTCTCTCTCTCTCTCTCTCTCTCTCTCTCTCTCTCTCTCTCTCTCTCTCTCTCTCTCTCTCTCTCTCTCTCTCTCTCTCTCTCTCTCTCTTAAGGACAAGAATGAAAACAGGTCTGCGCACCTATTCTTTTATCCTTGGAAAATAAAGTTTCATTTCTCTCTCTCTCTCTCTCTCTCTCTCTCTCTCTCTCTCTCTCTCTCTCTCTCTCTCTCTCTCTCTCTCTCTCTCTCTCTCTCTCTCTCTCTCTCTCTTATACAACCAACGACAGTGCCCTTAGCAATGTCTATGTACCCAGCATCTCTGTCAGTGATCATTTTCCTATTTGTTTTTCATTATCTGCGAAGTTGCCAAAGAAACCTCATAAGGAGCATATAACCATCCTCTACAGATCATTCAAAAAATGTAACTAAGATGATTTTTTGCATGACCTTTCACAAACACCATTTTCCGATGTGTATAACTATAACGATCCCAATGTAGCGCTGTCCCACTGGTATAAGTTGTTCCTCGATGTTCTTGACAGACATGCCCCGAGGCGCACTAAGCGTGTTAAACACCCCATGTGCCTGAGTGGCTGACGGATGAGATTAAAACTGCGATGGAACTAAGAGATCTATTGAAACAACAAAAGAAATTTGACGAGTACCAAAAACAGCGAAACCTCGTTAAATCATTAGTACGTAAAGCACAGAGGCAGTATGCTGAAAAGATTATTGCGGGCGGCAAAGACATACGCAGCGTGTGGCAGGTGATTAACACATTTACTAAAGGACAATCTAGCAAATCAACGAGTGTCCCCCCGCACCTTACAGCTGATGTATTTAATGAACACTTTCTTAACATTGCTAAAACCCTGTCACAGACGAACACCAGTGAGCCAGGTGAATACGTATGTTCAGAACAATTGAAACAGCACAGTCAGATAAACGCTGGCAATGCTTTCTCAGTTCCCCTAATGACCGTCCTTGATGTAGGAAAATCTATAACCAACATGAAAAGTAAAACATCTTGTGGTGTTGACGGTATTAGCAGTAAAATCCTGAAAATTGCGCTCCCTTAAACTGTTGAATCGTTAACCTTTATATATAACCTTTCGATTCAAAAGAGCATGTTTCCCGATGAATTGAAAATAGCAAAAGTTACTCCTCTACCAAAAAGCAAAGATCTGAGCGACCCAAGTGAGTACAGACCTATTTCAATCTTATCAGCAGTGTCCAAACCACTTGAAAAGCATATACATAATCATTTACTTCGATTCCTGGAGGACAACCGCCTTATTAGTACAGCACAATCAGCTTTTCGGCCGAAACATTCGTGTCAGACAGCATTAACTCTCATAACCCACAAATGGCTTACTGCCATAAATGAGTCCAAACTTTCAGGTGTAGTATTTCTAGACCTTAAAAAAGCCTTCGATCTCATTAACCACTCAATCTTACTAAAGACGTTACATTTATATCACATTGATTCAAATGCAGTCGCTTTTTTCTCGACCTATCTCTTAGACAGAACGCAGAAAGTGTTCTTGAATGGTAGATACTCAGCGAAAGGACTGGTAACCCATGGTGTTCATCAGGGATCCACCCTGGGACCGTTATTATTCAACATCTTTATAAATGACCTTCCACTGTCAATATCACACCCCGACACAAAATGTGAACTATTTGCTGATGGTACATCATTACATGTATCTGATAAAAATGTTTCAACCGTGAGCGCTGTCCTCCAACATAGTTAAGATAAAGTTGAAGTGTCAACTTGGTGTGAAGAAAATCATATGATAATTAGTATTCCTAAAACGAAAAGTATGTTGTTGACGACACGCTAAAAGCATCAACGTGGTTTGCAACCCCTTGAGCTGTCACTTCATTCTCAGCCCATAGAGCAAGTGTCAAACATCGTTTGTTAGGAGTGACAGTCGACGAACAGCTCAGCTGGGAGCCTCATATAGAAACTGCCTGTAAAACTATTTCGAATAATCTCTTTTTATTATCCAAATTAAGTCGTATAGTTGGCATTGATGCTCGAAAACTATTCTTTAACGCACACATCAAGACACATTGTAATTATGCTTCCAATATCTGGGACGGCTGTGGAGACATTCATTTGAAAAAAAAAAAAAATTCCCTTTACCGGCGAGGTATTAAGCTTATTCTTCCTGGTTCGCCCCATACTGATGAAAGACTGAAGGCCCTTAATCTCCTACCACTTAGTAAACAATTGGAACTTAATAGATGCTTACTTGTGCAAAAATTTCTAAACGATGCCGCCCCTCCCTATCTCCGTGAGCTGTTTTCCCACACGAATAGAGAGAACACGAGGAACAGCTTACTCCATCTCCCAAAACCGAGAATCGACATCTTCAAATCTAGCATATCATTTTCCGGTGCTAAGTCATGGAATAATTTGCCCTCTCATTTAAAGTCTATTTCAAAGTTATCTATCTTCAGAGCTCGCGTCCATAAATATCTGCTGTCGTTGTGAATGTTCTATCTTTCTGCTTAGTATGTTGCTCAAGCACAGCAGATTGCTGCAGGTTATGTAATAGTAGCAGGACAGTTTGGAAGATAGGCATTGCTATGCCTAAAACTTTTTATCCTGAATAAAAACGTTTCATCATCATCATCATCATCATCATCATCATCATCATCTCTCTCTCTTTCTCTCTCTCTCTCTCTCTCTCTCTCTCTCTCTCTCTCTCTCTCTCTCTCTCTCTCTCTCTCTCTCTCTCTCTCTCTCTCTCTCTCTCTCTCTCTCTCTCAAGAGAAGACCTGATGTGCAAAAAGTGTCACCTTTCATTAAAGGCCATCATTTAAGTCGCAGGCATGGGATGGTCGTTGCGTAATTTGTAAATGGTGAATATTTACCACTGCCCGTGTTTAGAGGTGACCAATATATTACGCAACGGTTATCCCACCCTTGTGTTAGTGACGGCACCGAAAGGATGATCTTCAGCTCATTCAACCCCAAGCTCGCATTTCCTAAGTTTGAGAGCTGTCACATAGCAACTTTGTACCAGTTGTAGGAGATAAATCCACCATGATAATTCAAGAGTAGTGCCAGATTAGCTTGGCGCCATCTGGCGCCAAGCTAATCTGGCACTACTCTCGAATTATCATGTCGATCCATTTCCTGCCGTGGTGCGTCGTGGCTAAATGAGTTACCGACACGTCATATCTGAGAAGGGTGGCCGCTCAAACAGCTACTACTCTAATACTTGACTGTCTGTAATTTTAGGACCCAACCGGCGGTCTATCCGCTAAAGCCACACCGGTACTGTTTACGAATCCAGGTGTGCTGGTGTGTGATTTTGGACCTTACGGCTTCCAGCCTTAAGGTCCGAAATCGCAGCCCAGCCACATCAACAACAAAAGTAGAAAGCAAACACTGCGACAAGTCGCAGCATCCTGCCTCGACGCTTGGCACTCGCAGTGTTGGGAAAACGTGTAGTCTCCTCGAGCCTGCGGGATATTGGTGGGCCTTGCCCGTTATCTCTCCCGTTTGCATTGTCACATTACCATTCACGCCTTCTTCATCATCGCAGCAGGGTGTGCGGGCGTGTCCATTTAGAACGTGTGTCCAAATCGCACCGAATGGGCTTTATCGTTCGTTTTGCTTGCTGAGTATGAAGGGTGTATACATCATAGCTCAACTGTTTTGAACGGTTGAATGATTCGGGTAAACTTTCACAGGCGCAAGAACAATTTAGCATGAAATGGTTGGTGCTAACACACTTCACAGCGCATCCACTTTGAGTGTCAAGGAGTCGTCAACGCTAAATTCACGACATCATTTGCAAGTTCAAAGCTGCATCTTGAATAGTCACACCGGCACAAATTCACGTCACCTTGTTGCTGGGAAAACGTATGTTTGGTACATATGTTAAACCATATCATTTGCATCCACTTCGTTCGCACACAATTTGCGTCCGTTGGTGAAATAACCCAAAACTAAGTTTGGTACTTCAAAGTGCACACGCTTCGTTTTATTAACTCATTCAGCCCGGCGCACGTATTTCCCAAATTTTGGATGCGTCATCTAACGACTATGCAACTGTTGCAGAAGATGGATCGACCATATAATTCAAGGGCAGTGCCAGATTAGCTTAGAAACATGGATGGAAAATGGTCTGAGCAAGAGGCATAGATCCTCATGAACCCCCGCGTTCGCGGGGGCTCATGAGGATCTATGCCTCTTGCAGCTGTATCGTGTTTACTTTTTCTCGGCAGTGTACGGTTTATGGGGACAATTCGTAACACTTTTAATGGAACATTTGTTCAAACTTCGAACAGCATCCGCACGGTAGAGCGGTGAATGGCTACAGTCAGTCCGAACAGGGTTCCCTTGATGTGCTTGGTGGATGACCAGCTCGTTTCATAAGCACAGACAACAGTCCAAACGTCTCCAAGAGGCATAGATCCTCATGAGCCCGGAGGGCTCATGAGGATCTATGCCACTTGGAGATGTTTAGAGTGTTTTCTATCCGTACGATAAACAAGTGTTTTTTTGTGACACATCAATTTGAAAGTGTTACAAATTCGATCGCATATTCTATTTCACCTATCTGCGCCACCTGCACAAAAGTCTGCTTTATAAAATAAAAAATCACGTGAAATATAAAATAAAATAAATAAATTATGAATCTGAAACAGACAATGCATGCCCTATGAAAGCAAAAGAAACACAAGTCCATTTTTGTAAAAAAGGAGATTTCCATTGTACTACAATAAAAAATCAGTCTCGCTTTTCACAGGAATGGACTTACTGCCTTTTGCCTTCCTTGGGCAGATGTTTTAACTTTCAGACTTTACGACGTATTTAGACAACACGAAAAGGTGTCTGCATCAATAATTAGCGCATGATTCCCTGCAGCGGGCAATTTTTATTCTGCAGCGAACACGACTGCCTTGCATCTTCACGAAGCATAGACTCTCGAAAGCCCCTGCATCAGCAAGAGGTATAGAGATTCTCATGACCTCTGCGACTACAGGGGCTCATGAGAATCTGTTCCTCTTATATGCCAATCAAGTACGCTTGCACGCAATGAACCATCTGAATTCACGTGTATAAGTGTATGTAAACCATTGCAGTCTCGCTGTTGTTTGGTCCGAGATGCGCCGATTTGGCTGAAACATGCAAGAGGCATAGACCTTCATGAGCCCCCGCAGCCGCGAGGGCTCATGAAGATCTATGCCTCTTGCTAGTGGTTGCTAGTGGTTGGTGTTCGATGTGTTCCAACAGCGAAGGGGTTAACTGCCTGACTGAGGCCTGTGTAGCTGGAATAAGACCATTGATTTCTTGAAACTGCGTCTAGGGGAATATCCTTGCCCGGTTGAAAAGTACTCACACGGTGCACTCCGTGAACACAAGCCTTTCATTTATTAAAGACCGTTAGCAAGCTGATTCACGTCAAATCGACGCAGTACCCAACTTCAAAAGATTCAAAGGAACGCTTGTAATGGCGCAGTCTACGCAACCAGTTCCAGCGCAGGCTTATCCCAATTAAAACGGCTGTTGCGTTTAATACTCTCAAAGCAGAGACTCGATTTTAACGATTTTTATGGGGTTCTCCCCCCCCCCCCCCCCCCCCGCCCTCGCCCCCGCCCCCCCCCCCAACCCCTCTTTCCCGCCCCCCCCCCCCCTGCCCCCCCCCAACCCCCCTTCCCTCCCCCCCTCCCCCATTTGCATTGCGGTTAGTTGAGGACGGGTGAACAATCGTTCGACTTTTCTCACTTGAAACTGCAATTCAGTTTTATAACACTTAACTGAGGCCAGAACCGTCTTTCCAGATTTCCAGTTCAATATTAGTGCCAGTTAAGAATGACAAATTTACAGGTGCTTATCTAATAGTATTGCCCTGCCCTTGAACTATCATGGCCGATCCGTCAGCCTTATTATTATTGTACATGCAACACGAGGTTTATCCATCTAGAAGAACTGCGATTAAACCAATAAGATAAATGGCTCCGAACACAACTTGCGCGTAGAAATGAGTCAACCGAACGGATAACAAGGATGCCAACGCCTACAGGACAGTGAGGTTTCGTTTACACCGAACGACTGGCTACCAACGATGAACGAAAGCGAAATCGCGATGGATGACCAGCTCGTTTCGTAAGCATAGACAACAGTCCAAACATCTCCAAGAGGTATAGAGGGCTCATGAGGATCTATGCCTCTTGGAGATGTTTGGAGTGGTTTCTATGCGTTTGAAAAAAACCGGTTAGTTGCTGGTAGTCGTGCCATGCAAACAAAACCTCAATAATGTTCTGCAGAATGCTGTAGAACTAGTTTTCAGCAACCACAGTTGTTTTCCCAAGACGTAAGTGATCTTAAAATACATATACTCTCTAAAATGAAGTCTTGAAAAGCGAAAAGCGAAACCTATCACAAAAGACCATCCGTTACCTGCCTACAGCCACTAAAATGATGGCCTTTAATGACAGGTGATGTCTCATAATGGTCATTCCTCAAAACATGTTCCACTATACAAGAAATTAACTCCATCTCCTTCCGTCTAATACGTGTCCGTCCTACAACGCAACTGTTCGGAAAATAAGGCCAACACTCAACATGTATCTCTTGGCTTGACTTCGCGAACGAAGATTTTATAGGAGTTGCCCACGACGTCTGCAGGCTTGTTCGTGGCTGCGGAGGCCAATCCGAGACAGGCAGGTTCGACCGCAGTGGCTGCAGGGGAAGGTATACCATACCTTCCCCACTCAACATGTATGCCAACAGTTACCGCACTGTGTCCCATACCTATCCGACCCACAACACACATGTTCAGAAAAAAAGCCGAAACTCACCAATTACTGAATTATCCCTAGCTGTGAAAGCAAAAGCAGGTCTGTGGCAGTGCTTGTTCCATTCCTGTCCGTTCCACAACGGTCCTGTCAACTGTTCAGCAAAAAAGCCAGGGTTTACCAATTACTGAATTATCCGATACTGTAAAAATAATAGCACTCCCTCTACCGCAGTGCGATCACCCAACAAGCACAGCCTATCAGGCCGACGTCGGCCGTAGTTAGCGCGCGCACGGCCGTGCGCGAGCTAACTGCGGCCGAGGTCGGCCCGATGACTTCTGCGGGCCGGGTCAATACCTGGGCACAGCCACAAGCGGAAAAATCACTGCAGCACCTGAAAACATTCACGCTCGTGTGTGTGTCGGAAAAAAATGAATTAATCATGTTGCGGGACAGCATCCGCGGCGTACAAGATTGGACGTTGTAGCCTGTTGCAAGGTCGCAACGCTCAATTGCGATTAACCCTTTCATCGCGCTCGCATATCGCCAGCGCCGACCGAGAGGGAGATGGATCGACGGACATAAGAGAGCTGCTTAACATTTTTGTTATCAGTGCCGGCGGCTTCGCGATTGTTTTGGCCGTGGTCGTGGTAGTTCAGCAAGCAGTGCCTGATCAGCTTCGACGCCTGAGAACCTTATCATACGCCGTTTTCGTCGGAGGAAATTGAAATCATGATTCGGCCGGGGGAGAGAGAGAGAGAGAGAGAAGGGGGGGGGGGGCCTCTATGATTCGTATAGGCCTACAGTAGTGATATTAACCCCTTCAAAGTTGAGCAGCAACCAAATGCAAGAGATACAGATGCCGCATTAGCCCCGCAGTTGCGGGGGCTCATGAGGATCTATGCCTCTTGCTGACACCACATGCTATCAACGCTCATGGAAGGTTGGGACGCTGACTTTCAGAAACTACAAACTGCGTCCACTGGCAGTGAAGGGCTTAAAATGAACCGCGCATGGCTCTGGGACTAAGCTGCCGCATCTGAACTGCCGCATGGCCCCGGGACTGAAAGGGCTGATGAAATTTTCATGGTGATAATCCGCCGAAATGGATCGCTCGCACTGCTGATCACACAAACACGAACGGTCCCCAGAGAGGTGCGAACTGAAGCCCAGACCACGCCACACTGCATTCAAGTTCAAGCTGCATAATGACAGACTAGCGCACGGCAGGCAGAGCTGGTTTTGATTTGTGTGCTGTAGACTCGAACATTCCGTATAAGAGGAGGAGAAAAGCGCGATGCAAAGTCACTGTGAGCCGCATTTAAACACTGCTTGCAGATTGTGTTTTTAAAATCTGCATTAACTCGTTCAAGTCGGCCCAAAGCAATAGCTGCGGAAGTGTCCTATAGCGTTGCCTCCGGCAACGGCATTAGACACTGTCGCAGCTAAGTTGACGCAGGTGCTACATCAGTCTATTCAACGCCAAACAACCCCAGTCGTCCAAGTACATGGGCACAGAGAATGATGTCAGCAAAAGTCATATGACTCTATATAGATCTTCGTGTGCCTCCACAACTGCGGGGGCGCATGACGATCTGTTTATCTTGCAGGACTAGTTTTGCTCACTTTCAAACAATTCACTGTCAGCGGGCCAAAATATTGCTTTGAAACCATGGCAAATTTCACGTCAAATTAAAAACACAACAAAAAAAAAAAAAAAAAAAAAAAAAAAACACTAATATAAATGGGGCCGGGAATTGAAGAGGTAAAGAATATATATTGAGTCATTTGAGTTATGCAACGAACACAGGATGTAAATCTGGCCAACAGTACGAAAGGCTCTTAATGAAAAACTGGTTGCTCAGGTGGATTATGAGGTTCTTTGCCACTTGCAGTAGCATGGTGTTCGCATGTTTTCGGCTCTGATGTGTTAATGCCTTCACTGCCGAGGAGAAGTGAACACGATCCAACTGCAAGAAACACTGAGACTGCAAGAGACATAGATCCTCGTGAGCGGCTCCCGCGAACGTGGAGGCTCATGAAGATCTATGTCTCTTGCTGAGAGAAAAAATGTGTATCCATGTCCTTGGGCGATTGTGGTGTTTCGACGTTGACGGAAGAAAGATTTCAGAAACAGTGCACCCATTGTCAGTACATCAAGGTAATGGATACAGCGAACTGAACGTTCTAGAACCCAGTAGAGTACACGGTGATAGAGAGGCAAAACAAAAACCATCATGCTGAAATGGAAACATCACGTGATTAGGCCAGCAGCAGCAGCTATTGTGACCTTGCTCTGCAGCCCCAACAAAGCGCTCCAATCAAAGCAGTGCAGCATTGCTAACCTGTCAAACCAAAATGCGTTATATATATATATATATATATATTTTATTTACACTTTTGACGCTCCTCGTTTGATACATGGTCGGAAAACTGTATGACGTGCAGGGGAGGTGGAGAGGGGTAGGCTGGAGTGAACGGTTGGGGTGGGGTGGGGGGCTGACCGGGGGGTGGTCAGAGGTGGGGGTTGAGGTCGGAGGGAGGGGGGCGTTGGACAGGTTTTTGATTGATTGTACATTGCTTAACGTCCCGACAGCAACAAGGCTTTCTCAGGACGTGCCTGCGCTGCTTGTGAAAAAAAACAACTAAACAGAACATTGAATGTATGTCGCCAGCCGGTCAAATACGTTAAATAAACCTAAAACATGGGGCCTAAATAAAGCTAAGACCATTTAGCAACACACATCCAATATCAAGAGCTACAGGCAGTGCAGACAGTAGGGAGAGTTTTAAAAAGGCAAATACAGGTGAATGGATCTCGGGTAGACAGAAACACATGCCCCAGAATAGAGAGGAAAACTCACCCTGTGGGGCTGACCAGGGTGACCCTGGGAACTAAAAAGTACCTAACCCCACCCAAGTCCCCCAGGGCAGACCCGGGTGGGGTCGTTGGACAGGACGACATTACTTTATGTTAGAAGATCAACAAAGCCGATTTTATATAATGGATGTTGACTTAACCCTTTGGCTGTCGATGGCGGGTATAGTCGCGATGATTCCTGCAGGAATCATCGCGACAGAACCCGCTATCGACAGCCAATGGGTTAGGTTTTTATCCGACTTTCATATATTTCCTACGTACTGTTGTGTCAACATTGCATGTGCATACACCATTCTGTGACGGACGATTGGTGGTTTTCGCAGCCTTTTGCTCGCGAGGATCTAGGACAGCGGGTCGTAAACATCGTAATAGAGCGAAAGGTGGGTGGACGGTTGCGAAACTCACCCAGTCTCTCAACCGGAAACTAGCAACGAATGCCAGGTGACACAAAATGTGTTTTTGCAATCATCGTTACTTCAACACCAGAAAACCGCATCTATCCCAAGAACATAGAAAACCGCATCTATCCCAAGAACATAGAAAACCGCATCTATCCCAAGAACATAGAAAACCGCATCTATCCCAAGAACATAGAAAACCGCATCTATCCCAAGAACATAGAAAACCGCATCTATCCCAAGAACATAGATTCAAAGCGGTGTCAAGATAGATCCTCACGAGCCCCGCAATTGGCGACTGTAAGGGTTGCAGGAGATGGACTGACCATGATAATTCAAAGGTAGTGCCAGATTAGCTTGGCGCTTTATGGCGCCAAGCTAATCTGGCACTACCTTTGAATTATCATGGTCAATACATCTCCTGCTGCAGGTCGTCGGGGCTAAATGGGTTGAAGAATAAATTATAAGTTTGCTGCATATGTAACAACAGCTCCATAACAAAACGCAATCTCAAAATCGACCTTTTGCACATGATCGTGCCTTAGTTACGCATCGAGGATCGAACCCACAAAATCAACTATAACATGCGCTTTCTACCGCCGCCGCCTATTCAATATTTTTTTTTAATGAAAAAATGATGTTTATAGCGCTGAACACAGGGTGACCTTTGAGGGCAGCGAGTCTGACACCAAATTAAAACCCACCACAACGTTGTTATTGATGAGTCGCTTTGTACATTAGAACCTTATTGAGGAACCACCTTTTACAAGAAAAATGGTCTTAAGAGACAGGTGGTCTCTCAAGAGAAGTCTGGAAGGGCATGAAGTGTCACCTGTCATTAAAGACCATCATTTAGGTAGCTACAGCCACCTAAATGATGGTCTTTAATGACCCGAGATCACTCATAAAGGCTATCGCTCAAAATAGGTTCTGCAGTAGGCCTACACTTAACTGCAAAAAAAAATCAACGCATTTCTTTAAGGAAAACAAAAACCCACTCCATGATTCCAGCGCTGCAGGAGACAACTTTTAGTACTTGAAAACAAATCGTTTCCTTCTGCATGAAACATAGATTGTCATGACTCCTTGTGGCTAACGAGCCTCATGACAATATACGTGTATGCCTATTTTGACAGAGGTTCACACCACCTATTTACATCTCTGTTTTTTCTGATGAAGGAATCGATTACAAGTTAATCTGTGTTTGAACTTTGATGCATGGTAAGTACGCTAGTTGTATCACTTATACAATGATTAATTTGTGACGAACGAAATCTGTAATACTCATTACAGCGAACCACCGGCCTGCGTTTATTTGATAATAACTATGGAGAATCACTCAATGCTGGAATTACCCCCAGCAGCAAAACGTCTTCGGGCCCACGACGGTCGCAGTAAGCCCACGCACAGCCCGAGGAAGTTTGCTTACTGGGACAGGCGGCAGTAGGCTGACGAAGACATCGCGAGGCTGTCGCAAATTTCCGAAGGAAACTCTTAGATTTTTATTTATTACATGGTATTTATATGGCGCATTTCTCATATTTATAATATAATTCAATGCGCAGAATGTAGCCGCGAACTAAACCCAACAAGCACGCTCACGTGAATCACACGCATTCACTCACACACTGTACGTAAACACAGAACATTCACGTGGTGCTAAGGGCAAGCTCAAGCGAGCTACTGACGGTATTTGGAAATCGTTTTGTATTTGAAATTTTTTTTATTAAGTTGGCTGAAACTGATACCAAAGTGAAGGGGGAGGAAGAGCCGGAGTACCCGGAGAAAGAACCCCCGACGGTCCGCCCGAATTAACGGTGACACTTACTAGAGGAGAAAAATCCGACGCCGGAACCCGGAATCGAACCTCGCACCTTTAGCATTGGTGGCAGGCGCCTTAACCACTGCGCCACGGACCGCCCCGTTTTCGTGTCAGCAAATCAACTTGTCAGGTCCCGTCCGCAGTTGGGAGCATCTCACAGTAGCAAAAGTTCTTCAGGCCGACGGTAGCCACAGTCGGCCCACGCACAGCTGTGCGCGGGCCCACTGCGACCGTTTTCGGCCCGGGGGCCTTTGCGCAATGGGTATTCTCATAAATAATTAGATCTTGTATAGATATTTCATAGGCATAGCACAAGATCAACAGCCACTCACAAAGACAAGACATTAGCCCGTTTAGTGTCGAGAAAATTTTAACACTACCCAACTGCAAGAGGTACAGATCCTCATAAGCCAAGCCCCCCCCCCCCCCTGCCCCCACCGCAGTTGCGGGGGCTCATGAGGATGTATGCCTTTTGCTGGCGCCGCTTTTGAATCAATGACCCGGTGCTACGGCTTTTTTTGGTGTGTTGTGTTAACGAAATTAACGAACATTGCAGAAACTCAGCCTGCAACCACAGGCGCTGGACGGGTTTAAGTACTTGACCTTCCCCATCCCTACGCCACAAAGACAATGCAAGGCATCCACACGAAGTACATGCGTAAGTTTTACATCCCACAACGCTTTCAGCCGTGACATATTTCAAGAAGAGCGCCAAGACCATTTAGCAATGGAAGTTGCTGCGCTTTACAAATGGACTTGGAGTGGATTGGAAGCTATAGATCGACCATGACAGTTCAAGGATGGTGCCAAAATGGCTTGGCGCCTTGCGGCGCCAAGCTTTTTTGGCACCATCCTTGAACTATCATGACCAATCTGCCCCATGGACTGCTATGTAGTTTTCAGATGACAACTCCTAAATGGAGGTCATACGACCTTTGGGCTCAATGTGTTTGAAAGCCTTCCCCTATATACCTGTATATGCGATATAAAAAAAGCGTTTCCCTGGGAAACGCTTTTGCCGACTGTACGTGGTTATGAGAAGTACAGTAAACTTAAATTAGGTAGGAGTCAAAGAGTGTAATTGTTTCGTGTTACTTCCGCGTTAAGTGATTTCCTCTGGAATGCATATTTTATCAATTGCATATTTTATCAATTAGCGCTTACCTCACGTATGGAATGTAGTCCATCTTGTGCGCTGCCGAGCAATCGAGCGTCTCACACCCATCTCCGAATGTCTTGTGCTATAGCCACACGTAGTCACTTTGCACTAAATGCACACACTCAACATGATCTTCCAACAATTTCATTGTTACAGACCACAGGTAACCATCTGATCAATGGGTTGATTGTTATTAGAGTGTATCCAGCGCTGGTTATCAATAAAATTTGTCTCACGGTGATATTCAGTGTCAGGATCCATCATCAGTATCTTCGTGACACACGATCACAACCTTGTGACACACTTTACGCGTCCATTAAAGGGGACACGATCTCAAGGGTTACTTGGTCTTAATTTGCTCTTAGTACATGACTGCCGTTGCTACGAGTATGTTTTTGGTTAGTGACAACAGTGATCTACCAAAATAAGATCAAACAACTCCTCGAGTTCGTGTCAGTCCTCTTTAATGTCATAAAACGTCACCGCTCGGCGGCCTAGTGCCAAAATTCCGCTGTGACGTCGACATTCTTCCTGGCAGAGATCATCCTTACTTACATTGTCAGAGTGATGTTTAGCGTACTTATCCATCAGAAGAACACTGACTTCGTGACACACAGTCACGGCAGCCGTGTGACACAGTTTACCTGCTGAGACACGTGCACCACATCTTTGTCTCTCAGGAACTCATCACCCTGCCGCCACATACAGCATTATTCTGCAGCAAGTAATTACGATTCACGAAGAGAATGCACTACAACTAATGTACTCGCAGCTGGAGTAAAGGAAACGAAACCTGCAGCTGTTGCGACAAAGCCACGCAATAGATGACAAGAATCATTGCTGTTTCACAACGACGAGCTATGAGATCCAAGACCCAATGTGCAAAAGGCCATCGGCGGGGCGCATCGGGAGACCAACCACGCGACTACAATTTCCGTGAGACAATCACCGAGACTGACAGATGTAACTGTTGTGGAGGCGCCATCAAATTGCGACCACTTCGTCTCACTTGGTAACAAGCTGAGAATGATTCCACATCGGATTGATTGTTGTGACCTAACATCAAAACATGCGACAATGCCAGCACAAAAACCACGAGAGTGACGTAGAGGGAAACACCGGCACTGCAGCAACTGTACGTCGCACCGCAATCATTTGATGACAACTGACGAATCGGAATCCACAAGTGGCGGCACTCTGGCAGTAACTCCAGTAAAGACTGATGCAATCTCTAAGAGTGACAGCAACGCGGTGAAGATTGCTGGAAATAACTCGTGTTTTTTTTAACAGTTGTGACTGCAAATCGGTGGATACGTTTTCAGCACAATGTAATCACGGCTGCAACTCGTGAAGTACCATTAAATCAAAGCTTGCAACGGTGCTGAGTTACCGGGCAGACGAGCGTTGGATTGGGCTAGAATTTTCATGCGCGCGGTGAAGGAGAGCTAGCTTCGGTATGTTAGGCCGCCGCTGCGTAGCACACCGAAGCACACGCGGGCACTAAAGGGATTTATCTTGTCAAGGCGCGACAGTGCGACCCTCCAACCCCCGCCCCCACACACTCACCCCGTAGCTCAGGCTTACAAACAGGCTGGCAAAAATCAATGATGCAGTTGCAGGCTTTAAGCCTCGGTGCCTTGCCTTGTTTGAGTATAGCAATGTGGAACGCGTGCCTGTAAATCAAATTCGAATGATCCCTAGCTACAAGAAGCCTCTACAGATTCACATGAGCTTCATCCCCAGCACACTGACAAAAGACTATCGGGCCAAAGTCGGCCGCAGTGGGTCCGCGCACGACAGTGGATTACACTAACACGACAGTGCGCTGGCCCACTGCAGCCGACTTTGGCCCGACGGCTTTTGCGCACTAGGATGCGGTTGCTGGGGCACATGCGAATTCACGCTTCTTAGGGATAAAACCTGGAAAATCTATGTCTCTCGCAGATTGAAGAGGCAGCTGGTGGACATAAATGTAACCTGTTTTAATAAACCATCTCTTTTTGCAAGAAAAAAAAATTGTACTTAATTTGCGCTCTTCTAATTAAGCTTGAAAGGCAAAACATGTCACCTGTCATTAAAAACCAACATTTAGGTGGCTACAGCCAACCTAAATGTTGGTCTTTAATGACAGGTGATATCTCATAGGGTGGTCGCTGACAACAGGCTCTGCTGTACGGAATCAGGAGTTTTGAACATTCGCGGATTCGCTAGAAAGGCCGTCATACAATCGCTATGACAAAATTCATGCAAGGTAACCTGAATCTTCGGCACCGGAGAACTGAGTCAGGTACAGAACACTCAGGCGTGTGATCGAGCGGTCGTCTAGACCCAACCACTTCACTTTCACGGCCAAATTAGTTCACACATTTGTTGTTGACAGCAAAGCACTTTTTAGTGGTTGCTAACAGTGTTCAATCTTGGACTCACTCTTTAGTGTTACACACCGGCCGTACTCAAGAGTTGTGTGAACAAAGACACCACCAGACATTCGTGTTCCAGAATCGTCTTTTATTTCGGGTACAACATTCTTCCAATAAGTTGGGCAGGACCAACCTACTAGCAAAATCGTGATCAGAGCATTCTGTCTGAGCTCTTGTTCTGGGCTCTTCTTCTCCTGAGCTCTTGTTCCTCTCTTGAGCTCCTGCTCCTACCCTGTCTTCCGTTCTGAGCTCTCCACAATATATACACATTCGGGGGACAGTGCCCTATTATTGGGAACGTCCCTCTTGGCTCCCAATTTGTCAAAAGAGCGTCTTTCTGTCAACCATTAATTTCTACTACAATGGGTCTACCCCCAGGCCGTATACACTATACCTATATTTCTTGATCTTGGCCTTACATATTCAGTACCACATCCCTTGATCTTGGCCTTACATATTGAGTACTCCAAGCCCCAGGGAGTGTGGCCCATATTCAATAATGCTTGCTCGCAAATTCAACACATGGAAGCTTGCGTCAGTGTTCGATCTTGGCCTTACAACTTAGGTATATGATACTAAGCCCTCATTAATAATAGTCCTGAATAATAATTATATACTAATACATGGGGGTGTCATACGTAGTGTAACATTCCTCCCTGACCCGAGAAAAATACATCCCGTTCAGGATTATTTTTCTTTCCTTTCTTAGGGGGTATACACTACGGAACATATGACAATATAATTACAAATTATTAACCAATCACAATACATTTCATGACATCGGCACGTGACATCTTATACAATTACTCCATCAAGTATTCGATCCAAATAAAAGAAAAAGAGTTCATTGTCCATGATTCGAATAAAAGAAAAAGAAAAAGAGTTCATTGTCCACGATTCGAACATAATAAAGGCAAAGTGTTCATTGTCCACGATTCGAACCAAAATAAAAGAAAAAGAATTTTGTCCACGAACTGTTTGTCTCTCATGGGCACCGTTGCGCTCACGGTCCCAACATCGTTCGTCCACTTTGTAGGTCGCCTCACTTCAAGGCCGGGTAGAATTTCACAGTTGGCGATGTCGCCTTCAGTTCCACCCTGTCCTCCATCATCGGTGCGGAGGCACTTGCTCCGTAGACATCATTCTCGTCCGCCACAGTTGTAGCCACCGATCCCGGGTCCAGTGTAGGTCGAGTGACCCCACCATGTCCTCGCCTAAGTCTTGATAAAGGGCCAGCTCTTAACAAATCAAAATATCTGGCTACTCCCACTATTATGCCTACAATTGACATGACCAGTGCCAATACTAATAAATACTGCCAAGTAGACCAGCCTTCTTCATCTTCGACCTTTTGCATATTCTGCAATTCCGTGATTAGAGAATCCATCGGAATGTGCTCTATTTCCTTTAATTTCTTAGGTAAGGGAATTGGTTTAAATTCTGGTATCGCTTTATGGAATGGTTCCCACAAAGTTATATTCGAAACGACATATTTTTGAATATTGTTAATTTCTTCGTCCGTTATAACAAAGACACTTTCTCGTTGATAATACGGCGTTAGTGTGAGTCCATCGCTAGCTGCGCTACACGTCATCCCTAAGCGTACTATACTAACGGGAGGATCTGTCAAAATGAATCTCACTTGTTCCCCATGGCAACTGACGCTGAAGCGTAATCTTTCTGCCGCACTGATCATCCATACACCATCAGTTATGTACCTTGCCATTGGCAAGACCGAACCAAGTTTGACCTTCGTTTGACAGTATGTCTTTATCTTGTTCGTACTGTTCATTAGTAAAGCTGTGACACAAAACTGACCAATATTCAGTGGATAGATTGGACTCCTGATTGCACAAAAACCTAAAATTGGTTTTGAGCAGGCTTGCGCCTCGTCTTCATTTATGAGTACGAAGCGGGTACGCTGTATGTCAACCGCAATCGTCGTCGCCTCTAATTCGTACTGCGCGGTCACTGACTCGGTCATACCTTCTGTTCCATTTTTAGGAATTAACGGAACTGGTAAATTATGAACCCTAAAAACTTCAAATCGATCGTTGAAATCAAGCAGTGGTACGGCTACGACTACTACGATCTGTTCCGCCTCAAGATACGTAGTACACGTCAAGAACTGATAATACTCCCAAAGATATTTTTCGGGGTCCTTAGGTAACCGTAACGGTGGTTGTAGTTGGCTCCCAATCTCGAGCAAAAGGGCTCGTAGATTTGTGGGTGTTATGGTACTAGGCGCAAGGCGTCCTAGCGACAGCATATTCAGCTGTAACTGAAGGTGTTCAAGATATGCAGTTACTCTGTGTACCACCTGCTTTACTTCTCCGATGACTACATCAATTTGAAAATATGTTGAAACAAATGTTTCAAATTCCCCGATTCTTCTTTCTAGCACTTCAGTAATCTGTTTCATTTGTATACTGAGGTTTGTTAGACTTGACACTAATTCATTAATCGAGTGTCTATTTTCCGAAATCTGTACCCTCGATATATCAATTATCGACAGACTCTTTTCTACCACGTGGGTCAGTTTCTTTTGGTTTTGCGCTAAAGTATTTATACCACTCCTTACTGACTGTAAGTCCGCTTCGGTCATTGTACCGAATAAAAAATGCAATGCCTGGCCCACAAAGGGTACCAGTGATCGCCTTGACCTTCCGCGTAACGTGTCATACTCGGCTAGGCTATTATACATTCCGGTATAAGTATCCATTACATTTTTGATTTCTTCTCCTAGTCTGGCAAAACTTTTTACAAACTTACTTTGATCTGTGAAATAATGACCAATCACATTCCACGTAGTATTTGAAACCTTGGAAATGTCGTCTGATAATTTAGTGAGTACTCCGTGATACGGTCGTAGATCAATTACGAACGTCACGAGCCATCTTGATCGAGTGGTCATAATCTCACTAAGTTTTTCAAAGACTACATTATTATGAACATTAAGGCTATCGGCTAGGCCCAATATCATGAGACAGAGGACGAACTTCATCTTGCACGTCTGCAAAATATAATTACACCCGTAGTTGTATATTCATATTCCCAAAACTGTATCACCTACACGATCTTCTGATTGATCCTCTCTCAATACCATTTGAGAGTTGCATTTTAAACGAAGCCTATAGTAGATCTCCTATAGCCTCTAATAACCGCCTCACCCCTTCACCCCTAGACTTAGGCAGGATTGCATCCACATGTTTTATCCTATCATCATCAGAATTGTCTGATGTGCCTTCGTCTGGGCTAACATCAGCCGATTCTGCTTCGACTGTTTTGTCCCTGTTCTGACGTCTAACCCTTTTTGCTAACTCTGTGAGAGGTATGTCGTCTTCCGAAGACGAGTTCTCACGTTCCTTACGCTGTCTTTTAATCCACCTTTCTCTTGGAGGTAAGTCGCCTACATCTTCACTGCCACTGGAAGAACTGTCTTCCGGTGCGACCGCATAATTAGTTTTTCTGAGGGGCCTAGTTGTTTCTACTGAGGGTTTAGGCCACTCTTCTAATTTAGCGAGTCTTATGTGCTCTGCATGCACTTTTATTACTTCACTAGTCAACTGGTTCCTTATCTTGTACGTTACTGGGGTTGTTTGCTCGACCACCCTGTAATAAGGTTTCCATTTGCTGTCTAATTTATTTTTCCTTTGGTTATTCTTATAGTACACTGGGTCACCAACTTTGATTTCGTCACCTTTGACTTGTCTATTTGCATATTTTGCTCCCCGCTTCTGTGATTTCTTTATTCGTTGGTGTACCTGAGTGAACAATTTATGTTGTTGTTCTAAGGCTACCTTATGAAGGTCCTCTCCGACATATTTCCGTCTGGGCCTCAGTATGTTATCTAATGGTAACACTGGATCTCTATTATACAGTAGAAAGAATGGAGAGCACTGAGTCGTTTCCGAAACGCTAACCCGGTATGCCGACAACGCATGATTGATGTGCAAATCCCACGTTTGGATATCTTCCTGTATTTTCTTCGACATGATATCATTCACGGTACGATGAAACCTTTCTACCTTAGCATTAGATTGTGGATGATAATAGCTTGTCAACACATGATCTATGTTCAGTTCGCTGAGAACCTCTCTCATGATCCGATTGACATTTTCTGTACCATTGTCAGTGACCACCTGCAAGGGGCAGCCATGTCGAGGAATTATCTCATCCAACAATATTTGAGCAACAGTTTCTGCCGACTTATCTGGTGCTGGAAAGCACTCTGGATATCCACTGTAATGACAAACAAACCCTAAAATGTACTTGTTCCCAGACAGACTAGTAGGGAATGGACCCTGTATGTCTACACTAACCTTTGCAAAAGGATATGGGGGAATGTCCATTTCCTGCACTGGAACTTTCTGTTTCTGCAAAACCCTTTGCTGACAGGTAATACAACCTCCTATGTATTCATTTAATCCCCTGTACATGTTTGGCCAAAAATACTTCTGTTTGATTGTATCGTATGTCTTGTCTAGGCCCATGTGCCCATTTCTGTCATGGTACTGAGTTACGACGTGCTCCACCAAATGGGATGGCACCACTAACCTCGCTACTGGATCGTCATCAATATTCGACAAGAAATACAAGACATCTTCTATGAACAAATACCTCCTTTTTACACTGGCCGGTGCTTCCTCGTTCAGGAGCTGATCCTTCAACTTAACAATGTCTGGATCCTTGTCTTGCTCCATTATCATATCGAACCCTGTCACCTCTACCTTTTCTAAAGTTTCTCTGGGATCTTCTGTCTGACAACTTGCAAACTGCTTTGGTCTAATCTGACTAGAATTAATCACCCCTATTTGGAACGCATTGTCGCTCACTTCTGTGACTATTTCTTCCGTCTCTTCTGATACTAACTCCTCACCGTTTGGTTGTGGCACTCTAGACAACAAATCAGCCAACACATTCTGTGGCCCTGGAATGTACTCTATAGTGCAATTGTACCCTGCTATCCCTAGCGCCCACATCTGAATCTTTTTATTCTGCATGGGTGACTCTAAGAGATATTTCAGTGGTTTGTGGTCTGTGCGAACAACAAACTGTGCATTGTGCAAATAGTGGTCTAACTTCTGTAACGCATAATGAATTGCAAATGCTTCCTTTTCTATGGTAGACCACTTCTTCTGGCTCTGGCTCAACCTATGGGACAGAAAATAAATAGGTTTTTCTGTCTTTTGCCCTGTGCTGTCTTCACTTTCTTGTGTCAGACACGCCCCGATACATGCGTCACTAGCGTCCGTGTACAATACATATGGACGTCTCGTGTCCGGATATACCAACAAAGGAACTACTGACAAACTTTGTTTGAGAAAATCAAACGCCTGTTGACACTGATCCGACCATTTGAATCTGGCAAATTTCTTTGTCAAACTGATGATGGGTTCAGCTATCTCAGAAAAGTTGGGTATGAACCTGCGATAGTAGGACATCATCCCAATGACACTACGACACTCCCTTATACATGTGGGATTCGGCAATGTTCGAATTGCTGACACCTTTTCTGGGTCTGGTTTGACTCCTTCCTTCCCTATCACAAACCCTAAGTATTGTGTTTCTTCTGCGAAGAACTGACATTTCTTCAGTTTCAACTTGAGTTTATGTTGTCTAAGCCTACCGAACACATCTTTTATGTGCTGATAATGCTGTTCCTTTGTTTCTGAAAAGATGAGAATATCATCCATATATGCTGAACAAAATGTTTCTAGCCCCATCAACACTGTGTTCATCAACAACATGAACACACTGGGTGCCTGGCAAAGTCCAAACGGCATGACTGCAAACTCAAAAAGTCCCTTGTGACAAGCGAAAGCTGTTTTTTCACTACTCTCTTTATCCGCCATCTCTACCTGCCAGTATCCTGATTTCATATCTAACCTTGTAAAATATTTTGCCTTCCCCAGCAAGGACAAAATATCGTCTATGAGCGGTAGTGGATACGACGACTTCTTAGTAATCTCGTTTAGCTTTCGGAAGTCAACGCACAACCTCCTTGACCCGTCTTTTTTAGACACTACTACTAAGCTGAAAGACCATGGCGACATCGATCTCCTGATGATCCCTGCCTCTAACATCTCATCCACTGCTTTGTCTACTATCTCTCTATCCTGCAAGGGAACGCGGTAAGGTTTCACCCTTATTGGAGCGTGGTCTCCAGTGTCTATGCTCATTTTGACAGTATTGGTGCGCCCTAAGTCCAGATCGCTACTCGCGAACAAATCGGAATGCTCCGATACCAGTTTAGTAACTGTGGACCTGATTGCTTCAGGCGCGTCAATTTCTGTCAGATCAATGGAAGCGACTTCTCGTTCTTCCGTTCTGCTAGACACTGACTCTACCTGACTTACGCTGTTTGTCCTACCTACCACACATCCCCTTTTTAGCCTGAACGTTTTGTTTGTGTGATTCATGACTAACAAAGGAAATGTCCTACCTTTGTTTTTAACTACCCCACTCATCACTGATAGCCCTGGTTCTTCTGCAACAAACCCCCTATCTGTCGCAGAGACTTCTAACCATTCATCCTTACTGAAGTACTGCGTATTCTTTATCCTCACTTGACAAATCTCCGCTGTATGCGGTTTCAAAATTTTTGTCTTGTGTATTCTGACTAACGAGGATATGTGTATGTCTTGTTCGTAAGGTACATACGCATTCCCGACTCTGACCTTTCTCAAATCAAAATAGATGCGTGCTCCGTTCTTATCAAGCCAGTCGTTGCCCAAAATGAAATTTCTATTCATCTCTTTCACTATGTAAAATCGATGTTTGAACGACTGTTGTTCTATTTTGAAGTCTAATTCTATACTACCTACAACTCCTAACGCTTCCCCACTGACTGACTGTAATGATACGCTCCTTTTCTCTAGTTTTGGCTTTTTCTGTAAATTTTCGTATGCCTTCTTACTAATCAATGATACTTCTGCCCCTGTATCTATGAGACTTCTAAACTTCTGACTCCCTACCTTAAAAACTATGCATTTTGGACTTCCTGCTAAATTGATGCTGAAGGATCTACTATTTCTTCCGTTCTGCTCACCGGCTTCTCGTTGTGCAGAACGTTCTAATTTCCCTGTCGTTCATATCCTATTCTGACCTTGCAGTCCCCTTGTCGATGGCCCTGACCCCCGCAGCGCCAACACCGTACGTGTTGATACTCTCGCTGCGGCAACGACGACCGCTGCTGACGTACTGCGTTTACCTGCCTAGTGGTCTGGCAATCGCGTGCCTTATGGCGGGATGAACCGCACCTAAAACACCCCCTCCCCCTAGAGTGATCTACTTCCATGGGCTCTTCCCTGTCTCTACGGAACTGGTCTGCTGGGGATTTGGTCACCGTACTTCTTTGTTTTACCCTAAGATCGAACATCTGTCTAAAATTTTGTTCTGTTAGGGCGATGCTAACAGCACGCTCTAACGTAGCGGGTGCTTCTCTCATGACCTTCATTTTTAAATAGTCATGTGCCAGTCCGTCTATAAAGCAGGCAATCAGTTGCCTGTCTTTGATAGGACCATCTTCATCTGGGAACGCCTCTTCTCCTAATGAGATCAGTCTCTCTGCATATAGAGGAACACTTTCATCTTTCCCCTGTTTAGCTCTCTGTAGGAGGGTCAGGGCGTGCTGTTCATCCCTGAACTCTCCAAATCTGACCGTTAGTTGTTCCTTCAATTCCTCCCAACTGTTATTTCCGTTGCTTTGAATAAAACGACCGATGAAGTCGCTTACTGCCCCACTACTCGCTTGATATGCAATGAAGGCCTTCCTCCCTACTATGTTTACTAGTGCGGCGTATTTCTCTATTTTCTTCATCCACTCCGCAAACTTCTTTTGATCTCCATTGAAGGTGGGGATCAGTTGGGAGATAGACTGTGCGTTAACGGAGGACGACATCCCCTCTATCTGGCTACCTAGTGCGGCCAATATTGGGTTCAGTGGGTGTAACATGCCTAAGTGTTCTTCTGCCATTTTTTTTTTCTTTCTAAATATAACAAATTTACAACCTAGCTAATAGGTCTGGCCCTTAATCAAAACCACGGCGATGACACAAAAAGGTCACTCACCTGTTTGTCCAGCATTGGTGACGGTGGTTGTGGCCAGAAGTCGTTTTTCGTCTGTTGGCGCCTTCTCAGTCTTGTTTCAAGTAGTGGGCTCGAACTCTGCTTTCTAGTAGTGGGCTCGAACTCTCGTCTTCTCTTCTTGTTTCTGTCATCCTGCGATAGTTCTGCTATACCCGTTTTGACATCCTGCGATAGTTCTGCTATACCCGTTCAGAGAATCCTGGTCACGGCACCAAAAAGGGTGGTCTTTGTTACACACCGGCCGTACTCAAGAGTTGTGTGAACAAAGACACCACCAGACATTCGTGTTCCAGAATCGTCTTTTATTTCGGGTACAACATTCTTCCAATAAGTTGGGCAGGACCAACCTACTAGCAAAATCGTGATCAGAGCATTCTGTCTGAGCTCTTGTTCTGGGCTCTTCTTCTCCTGAGCTCTTGTTCCTCTCTTGAGCTCCTGCTCCTACCCTGTCTTCCGTTCTGAGCTCTCCACAATATATACACATTCGGGGGACAGTGCCCTATTATTGGGAACGTCCCTCTTGGCTCCCAATTTGTCAAAAGAGCGTCTTTCTGTCAACCATTAATTTCTACTACAATGGGTCTACCCCCAGGCCGTATACACTATACCTATATTTCTTGATCTTGGCCTTACATATTCAGTACCACATCCCTTGATCTTGGCCTTACATATTGAGTACTCCAAGCCCCAGGGAGTGTGGCCCATATTCAATAATGCTTGCTCGCAAATTCAACACATGGAAGCTTGCGTCAGTGTTCGATCTTGGCCTTACAACTTAGGTATATGATACTAAGCCCTCATTAATAATAGTCCTGAATAATAATTATATACTAATACATGGGGGTGTCATACGTAGTGTAACATTAGCTTATTCAGGGCGACTCGTATTAATAGTTGCGGAAGTGTCGTATTACGACTCGTATCTATACAGCTCACGCTGTACGACACTTACGCAGCTATTGATGCCATGCGCCTTGAATGAGCTAGCAGTAATAGAAAGAAAAACATTTCAGGCACTGGTGGTTAAAGGTCTGAACTTAATTACAATACATCTAGCGCCAAGAAGCTCTTTTTTTTTTTACCCTTTGTGTGTCGGTAGCGGTTTTAGTCGCGATGATTCCTACAGGAATTATCGCGACTAAAACCGTTACTGACACCCAAAGGGTTAAACAGCGTTGACTAGGAAGTGACCAGTCAGCTGCACAATTAAAAACAGAAACATTACACAGTTTGCTTAGTTCTGAAATGTCTTATTAATGAGTGTCAAGTTTCATTACAACACCAAACAACAAAATCAAAGTGTGATCGTGTTCCGTTCACCGGGCCAGCTTGTGTTGAAAATGGTTTATTTTCCCCCACTAGCCGACCAAAACACTAGATTATTATCACTATTTCAGCGTAAACTGGGGTTTCCGCCACTGTCAATACGTGCTGCCTGCACATGAGTGTGAGGCCTTTCACCGGGCGAAAGGAGAAAGATGAAGCTAAGCAGTGCTGACAGAAGCACTCTCCGTGACATCAGCTGCAGCAGGTTGCAAAAGCAAACCTTTAACATGGCCATATCTATTACATATTCACGACAGGGTAGTCGGAATTTTATGCGCACACGCAAAGTCATGCAGGTACGTGCATTGACACCGGTGGACGGAACTGCAATCTCTCTCTCTCTCTCTCTCTCTCTCGTGCGCGCGCGCGCGCGCGCGCGAGAGAGAGAGAGAGAGAGAGAGAGAGAGAGCGTACCTGCTTGAGTTCTGACAATGTTTAGCTATCTGCATTTTCGCTTAATTGCGAACAAATAAAGAAATGTTGCATGTGTGTGTGTGCATGCGTGCGCAAATGTGTGTGTGCGTGCGTGCGCGAATGTGTGTGTGCGTGCGTGCACGTGTGTGTGTTTGTGTCCGTGCGCGCGCGCGAGTGTGTGTGTCAGTGTGTGTGTGTGTGTGTGTGTGTGTGTGTGTGTGTGTGTGTGTGTGTGTGTGTGTGTGTGTGTGTGTGTGTGTGTGTGTGTGCGTGCGTGATTGTGTGTGTGTTTGAATCGATTCATGGTGTAGACTGCCGACTGACATCCGGTTATTTAGGTTTCAGGAAGTGGTCTCCCTATGGACGTGTCAACTAGTTGAGACATATGTTGCTCGCACGTTGAGTTTGCTGTTTTATCTTTTGTTGATCATGCGAAAGTGTGTTTTTATCACAGGTGTTCCACTGTCAATCGTTTGAGAGCGATCAAACCTCTGCCTTCAAAGCCCTACTATATCACTGTTGTTGGGTCGAACGAAGGGATGGCCCTAACATAGGAAAGAATGTAACGCAGCACTAACAAGAAGTAGAGGACATTCTATTTTTAGAAACAAATTCTCAGAAGGTATTGAATGGGTATACTGACGGTTATGTGAGGGATGAGACGCCAGTGACATACCATTTACTCATAACATTTTTCAGCAATAGATGTACTTCGTCGAAAAATAAAGAAAAGTTGTTTTTTTAACCAAAATTTAGTTTTAGCTTCGAGTGGTCTAGCTGATTTTTAGTCGCTTATTTCGGGAGACTTCAAAATCTGTGGGACAGACATGTTTAACAAATTTATTTTTATAAAACGGGATCTAATTTTTTTTTTAGTAAAAAATTAGATGCCACAAAGGTGTTGTATGATATTATTTGAGTCTCTCTCTCTCTCTCTCTCTCTCTCTCTCTCTCTCTCTCTCTCTCTCTCTCTCTCTCTCTCTCTCTCTCTCTCTCTCTCTCTCTCTCTCTCTCTCTCTCTCTCTCTCTCTCTCTCTCTCTCTCTCTCTCTCTCTCTCTCAGTCTCTCTCTTTCTCTCGTGCGTGCCTGCTCTCTTGCCCCAACGTAAATGACAGAAATGAATATATTTATCGGCATAAACTGTCAGGTTACAATGTCCAATCGAGGTTTTGGCGGCATAACTCAATTTTGATGTGCACGCAAAAAAGCAAAATCTGATATTTAAGACATGTTTATATAATTGTTTCTCTGAAGTCAGACATTCCAGATCTGACGTGTGCTGATCTATGGTTTTGGTCCTTAAAGGGTTAGTGCCGTAAGTTTAACAATCGCAGAACAGGGTCCAGTTACGTGGGTGAACTGAGTCCTATGCAAGCCACTAAGCTTAGTGGCTTGCGTAGGACTACACTCACTTATGCAACTGCGCCCTGCACTCTACGTTCACTCTAACGTTATTGGTATTCAAGCCTGTCACGGCATGCTATTCAACATGAACGTGATACGCCAGACTTCTCACAAGTTACGATATGAAATTTATGTCAACGGCTGAAAAAAAGTCCAAACCTTTCGCGTGTACAGGTCTCTGATTTTGTAATCTTTCTGTTTAACCCATTGACTGCTACTTTCAAAAGACGCAGGACTACGAGTCTTTCCTGCCGAACGGTATCATCAGCAGCAGTAAAGGTATTGAAACACATCCATTTGTCTGACTTGTTTTCTTCATTTAACCCATCTAACCCTACGGCCGCATTTCACAACTCTTGAAAATGTCATCTAACGATTATGAATCAGCTGCTGGAGATGGATTGACCACAATAATTCAAGGGTAGTGCCAGATGAACTTGGCGCCTAAAGGTGCCAAGCTCATATGGCACTACCCTTGAATTATTACGGTCGGTCCGGCCATGTCCTGCTCAGTGTAGGGCGTTGGGGTTGAATCGGTTGAAGAAGAACCTGGCTTGCTTAAATGACTCCTAAAGCCTAATTCACAAGGCACAGCGTGACATTTCACGTCAAAGGCCTAAAGAAACAAGGGACACTTCACTGTCACTAATTCGGAAATGAGTCTGCAGGCGTCTGCCGGAAGTCCTTGAAAGTCGGTCATTAACTTCCGGAGTGTCTATGAGAGGTCAGGCTCGGTTCTCGCTCTTCATCATCATGCCGTTTCCCCGTTAATGAAAATACCAAGTAGGTATCTTGGCTCACCCAGCACCTTTATTACTCTAGAGGCACAGATGTTCATGATCATAATGCTGTGTAGGGGGTCTATGAGAATCAGCGCTTCGTGCTAGCTAAGATTGGCCTCAGTTCACAGCAAAAGAGTGACAGAGTACCGGTTTAGTCTTCAAGTGAGCTAGTTCAGCACGTATTTAAATGTCCACAGCCTGTTCATTCTGACATGTGCAGGAGCCAATTGCATGAGTGAGCGTAGTCCTGCGCCAGCCACTAAGCAAGGTGCCCCGCTATAGCGGAGCACCTTGCTTAGTGCCTGGCGCAGGACTAAGCTCACTCACACAAGTGGCCCCAGGTGTGTAGATGCAGAAAGGGGCGGTCGACAGACACACGAACAAGAGACGGATTCTCATGAGCCCCTGCGCCTGCATGAGCTCACGGGACTCTATGCCTGTTGCAGGTGGAAGAAACTGCCTGTGGGTCGTACCTTGATTCACGTGAAGTGGTCTGTCAATATGCAGGCCATGTCGTGTTTGTTAAGTTCTGACAACTTCAGACTTGCTTCTGAGAGGTGCTTCTGATCGAAAACTCTAACTTAGCGAAAGAGCCACAGATTCTGTGAAATTTTAGTGCAGAGGCTCTTAAGGATCTACGCTTCTAGCTGGCTCTATTTAAAGCGTTGATCCTCAGGAGTAGGTAGCTTTCGCTCCCTCCCACGTCCTTCGTTGAACACTAGAAGACAGCAAGCTTTTGCAATGTCACATCCCTCAGACACAGATAATTACATTAGTTAACTTGCGTCTCCAGCTCCTACTTGGGGGAGACTGACCGACAGCTGCATGTGTGCTGGTCTGTGGTTTTGGACCTTACGACTCTCAGAAACTCCAATAATCCATTCACTGTCCATCCATCCATCCAGCAATCCAGTCATTCATCCATCCAATACATCCGTCAACTTAGAAGTTGTGGTACACCGCCAAATGTGCACACGGGGGGGGGGGGGGGGGGGGGGGGGGAATAAAAGTGATCCACAATAACTAACTTGACTGTGTGACAGTGCTGCGGAAATGGGAGTAATAGGTCACTACACTACCGAGGTCAGTTGCATGAGTGAGCTTAGTCCTGCGCCAGCCACAAAGCAAGGCGCACCGCTACAGCGGAGCACCTTCCTTAGTGGCTGGCGCAGGACTAAGCTCACTAATGCGGCTGGACCCTGACTTTGATTTCCAGACCCTCCATGTCGTAAGCTACGACGTCGACGATAGAAGCAGAAACTACAACAATACGTCCCTCCATCCCTTCATACATCCATTGATACCTGTATTGTTGCCAAGAGCAGCGAGAAACATTTGCAAACTCCGTCAATGTCAATTCCGACAGCAACGCGGTTTTTTTTCTTTTCCCACTTCCTTGGGGAATTGAGGGAGGAAACACTCAAAGGATCCGCGCTGGATTTGATAACAGTAGAACTGACTTTAATCTCTCCATGGGGGATTAAAGACCTAACGCTGTTGATGCATTGTGTTGCTGTCTTTTGAAGAATTGTGTTGTGTTGTGTTGTGTTGTGTTGTGTTGTGTTGTGTTGTGTTGTGTTGTGTTGTGTTGTGTTGTGTTGTGTTGTGTTGTGTTGTGTTGCGTTGCGTTGCGTTGCTTTGTTTTTATTGCGTTGTGTTGCATTGTTGTGTTGCGTTGCGTTGAGAACGTACAATTCACAATTTGTGTCTTCCTCTTCACGACTCCGTTTACCTACCTCAATGTAGGCTATTCTGACCTAAATATTCTGAGTGCGTATTAATAATTAATAATTAGTACCTGGATAACCAAATTCCTTACTCTACAGGTAATGTAATGCGCGTATTTGTGTACGTGTCGTGCAGAGACAAATTAAGATTAACCCATTCAACCCTGACGAACTACAGCAGGAGATGGGTCGACCATGATAATTCAAGGGTAGTGCCAGATTAGCTTGGCGCCTTCATGCGCCAAGCTAATATGGCACTGCCCTTGAATTATTATGGTCGATCCATCTCCTGCAACTGGTGCATAGTCATTAGATGACGCCTCCAAAATTTGAGAAATACGGTGGTCGGGCTGATTGAGTTACGTGCTGGAGTCTACCGAGCTTAACTCAATCAGCCCGACCACCGTATTTCCCAAATTTGGGAGGCGTCATCTAATGACTATGCACCAGTTGCAGGAGATGGATCGACCATGATAATTCAAGGGCAGTGCCAGATTAGCTTGGCGCGGAGAGGCGCCAAGCTAATCTGGCACTACCCTTGAATTATCATGGTCGACCCATCTGCTGCTGTAGTGCGTCAGGGCTGAATGGGTTAATAAGCTCTTTGGCCACGCTGCAGTCGCTATGATTTGCGTTTTGTCTGTCGTGTCGAACTAAACGTACATGTGCACGCGCTTGCGCTCTTACAGTTAATAACCGTCACAGCCGAGAATACGTAAACACGATCAAACTGCTAGAGACATAGATCTTCATGAGCCCCCGCAACTGAATATACACATCGTGCTGACACCGCTTTGTATCTGTGTTCCTAGGACGGGAGGTGATCTTTGAGGTTGAATTTACTATGATGATAAAAACCCCAAAAAACACCAACCACGATCTGAGTCAACCTGCATTGTAAGGGTTAATGATGGCTGTTTGATTGGTTGGACGCCTTTTCTTTCTCAGCCCTGTTTCTTACCCCCCCCCCCAACCCCCATCCCCCTCCCCACCGTACCCTTCCCCCCCCTACCCTCACCCCCGCCCACATATACACACACAGGTACATTTTTTATTTTAAAAACCACAACACTCCAATCGTTGAGTTACCCGAGAATAATTCCTCTGCCAGCGTGAGGGCATGGATTCTCTGCCAGCATGAGGCATAGATTTTTCATGAGCCTCTTTCCTTTGCATGGGCTCATGAAAATCTATGCCTCATGCTGGCAGAGAATCTATGCCTGATATATTGTGAAACACAAGAGTCTTTAGAGACTCACTTGAACTACATTAATGGTGTCGCAAAAAAAATATGATCAGCGGTTTCAAGTGGCTGAATTCGCATCAGGTGAGAGAGGAAATAGGGGTCCAATGATACGCAATATTCCCGACAGGCCAACAAGTACAGAAACGCCAACAGCAAAAGTAGTGTTCCTGCAAGGACTTTCGACAATCGTTATTTTTTTCCCCCATCAGTATCTAACCAAATAGCGTTCACTGTCGGAATATCGGCACTACCACAATAGAATCGGTTCCTATACTAGTCAGATTTCGGGAAATTAAACTACGCCGAGGAAAGGGGTTGGTGGAGGGGGAAAGAGAAGGCAGTGTTAACATCGCAAATTCATTGCAAATTACGGTTTTCTTTAAATATTTTCAGTGTCGTCAAATTCGCAATCAGTACTTCTTTATTTTTTAATCGGTGTCACCTATTGGTGGCTTCTTTTCTTTCGGCATTTGCTTTGCTTCAAACACTTGTGAAGTACCGCTTAACGCGAACACTGCCGTGAAATATTGAACACCACCCAACTGCTGAAAGTACGGATCTTCATGAGCCGCCAAAATTGCGGGGGCTCATGAAGTTCTATTCCTTTTGGTGAGATCCAATTCTGAATTTGTATTTTGTCATATTTGTACATTTTGTTAATGCAGTCTAATTATATTTTGTCTAGCTTTGTCATTTTGTCTTGCCTTTGTACAGCGCTTAGAGCGTGCACTGCTACTTAAGTATTATTATTATGTATCCATGTTATTTCGATGGCTGGGGATCGTGTGACGTTGAATTTACGATTTCAGAACATTACCAGTGTCCACTGGCAGTGAAGGGGTTATCGCGAACACTGAAAACGTGAACAGTATGTACTGCTCTGACAAACAATAAAGAACACTCACAGGCAAGGGCAGCAAAAATGTGTTTTCAGTATGTATATCAATGTACATGGTTCTAACAGTATTTATTTCTTCAAGTCACTGTAAAACAGGTCTTATTTAACTCATTCAGCCCGGGGCACGTATTTCCCAAATTTTGGAGGCGTCATCTAAAGACTATGAACCTTTTGCAGAAGAAGGATCGACCATGATAATTCAAGGGCAGTGCCAGATTAGCTGGCGCCAAGCTAATCTGGTACTACCCTTGAATTATCATGGTCGACCCAACACCTACTGTAGTGCGTCAGGGCTGAATAGGTTAACAGTGACTAGAAGAAATACATAGTGTGCTTTGATGCACAAGTTCTCCACCATAGCATACGGGAACGAGTACGAACTGAGCTCACCAACAATGCAATATCTCAATAGATCAATATCTGATAAATAAATAAGTAAATACATCTCTAAATCAACACTAAAAACAGCCACACACTGAACACAATTCACAAAAAGTCAAGAAACACATAACTTTTTGTATGCAGGTCTCAAAATCAGTGTAATTTCCAAACGTGTCAACTTAACTCATTCTACCCCAACACCGAAATCCGCAAAATTTTGCCGTTGTCCTCTGAAGACTGCATTGCAGTGCAGGACACAGATCGACCATGATAGTTCAAGGGTGATGCCAGAATAGCTTGGCGCCCATAGGCACCTAGCTATTCTGGCATCACCCTTAAACTATCATGGGCGATCCTCATCTTGCTGTGGTGTGTCTGGGGTAGAATGAGTTAAGCCAACCAGACTGCTTTACAGTCATCTCGTCAAGTGTATGGGTACACGGAGAATTTTTCCAGTGCGTCTATGGAAAGACACTGGACAGCTTGAAAGATTGTAAAGCAAAAATGCGTAAAATGGGGCAACATTTGGCGCACAAGCACAATCACCCAAACATGTTTATAACAAAATGTCAATGTGCATGTTTAACATGGGGTACTGATCCACGAAATACGTCCATTTTAATCCATCATAAGAGATCATGCTGTCACAGAACAACTTAATTTGCATGCGCTTAATCTTGGGTTAAGTGATCCAAATTTTCCTACGCGTTCTTTGACTTTTTGTGATGAGTATAAATCAGAAGATACACGAGCCCATGATAGTTCCAGGGTAGTGCCAGAATAGCTTGGCGCTGGCACAACCCTGCAACTGTCATGTCCGATCCGCCTCCTTTTTAAGTCCCTTCTATTTATAGAAGGGACTTTTTAGGACGGGTCGCGCTGGGGCGAATTTAATAGCATGTCCATGTTGTCAAAGGCGGGCAGGCTAACTAAACCTCTAACAATTGAAGAACAAGATAAAAATTACGTCATGTCTAGTTACGCTAACCTCGCTGCTGAACGTACATTTGGAACGAGGCCACGTATGTTCTTCCTCCCCCACGACTTTGGTATCAATTGCAGGCCACTTATCAAATTTCAAGCATAAAAACGATTTTAATTTCCAAAACTTCAGTAGCTCGCTTGAGCTTGCCCTTAGCACCACGTGAATGTTCTGTGTTTATGTACAGTGTGTGAGTGAATGCGCGTGATTCACGTGAGCGTGCTTGTTGGGTTCAGTTCGCGGCGGCGCTTTGAGCCGATATTCAATTGGGTAAAGCGCCTATTTAATGTTCTGATTTATTTTTTATTTATTTATGTGCGTGCGTATGTATGTATGTATGTATGTATGTATGTATGTATGTATGTATGTATGTATGTATGTATGTATGTATGTATGTATGTATGTATGTATGTATGTATGTATGAATGTATGTATGTATGAATGTATGTATGTATGTATGTTGCGCAGACAACAACAGCACTGACAAGATTGAAGACCATATGGAAGGACAGAAACATCACACTCTGCTCCAAGATCAGACTGATGCGCTCCTTAGTCATCTCAGTGTTCTTGTATGCCTGCGAGTCATGGACCCTCACAGCAGACCTTGAAAGGAGGATACAAGCCACTGAAATGAGATGTTTTCGGAGGCTGCTTGGCATCTCATACAGATATCACATAGTCACAAAAGAGGAAGTGGGAAGCAGAATCAGGCAAGCCATCGGGCCCTATGAAGACTTATTAGCCATTGTGAGAAAACGCAAACTGAAGTGGTATGGGCATGTCACACGTTCAGCAGGGCTTGCCAAAACAATCCTGCAAGGCACTGTGCAAGGAGGACGAAGGAGAGGAAGACAGAGGAAAAGATGGGAGGACAATATCTCAGAGTGGACAGGACTGAAGCTGGGCGATACGCTGAGAATGGCAGAGAACAGAGAGGAATGGAGGGAGCTGGTTGTCAAGTCATCAGTGGTGCCCCAACGGTCGGCAAGACTACGGGATATAGATAGATAGATAGATAGATGCATGTATGTTTGTAAGCAAGACAATCTCCGATATTTCTGTACACACAAGCTTAAAACTTGGCGAAATACTTTCTTAAGTGGGTAGCGAAGAGAGCCCCCGAGTATATTGTAATTGAATGTCTCATTGAAGACATAAACAACCGTTTATAGGAAGTCGGTTGACCCAGATTAGAGTCCGTAATATTTGTCATATTTACTTGAACTTTTGCATATAGCTATAGTTTGGAGAAAGACATTGGATGAGTTTGTTAGCCAGCTTTGTATCCTTTCAACTTCTTTAGTTAAAATTAATTCTTTTCAAAAAATAATTTAAACAGTAAAAATCCTTGACTTCTAGAGAAAGGGAGACAGTGCCGGTGACGTAAAAGAAGCACCTCCGTCACCACCCAGACATATGACGTAAATCTCTCTCTCTCTCTCTCTCTCTCTCTCTCTCTCTCTCTCTCTCTCTCTCTCTCTCTCTCTCTCTCTCTCTCTCTCTCTCTCTCTCTCTCTCTCTCTCTCTCTCTCTCTCTCTCTCTCTCTCTCTCTCGTATACGCGCATCTCCAAGATGCATAGATCCTCATGTGCCCTGAGGGCGCATGAACATCTATGCCTCTTGAGGATGTTTTAAGCGCGTGCATGCACTCTCACACACGCACACGCACACGCATACACATACACACACATCGACGCGCTTTCAGAAGAGCATGCAGGTGTACTTAGCATAGCATGTAGCTAGGTAAAGTCTACCTCATTTTACACAAATTATAGCAAGACTGAAATTATACCGTGAATTTCTAGTTTTGTCACCATTTTCGCAAGTCTTGAATCGAAAGCACGTTATCAGGTTAAATATAAAATTACTTAAAAACAAAAAAATACGTCATGACAAATGACGTTTGACAAACCAAAGACACATGTGCGCGCATCTCCAAGGGGCATAGATCCTCGAATGCAGGGAGGATGCATGAACATCTATGCCTCTCATTCGGATGTTTGCAGCGCGCGCATGCGCGCACGCACACGCACACGCACACTCATACACACACATCGACGCGCTTTGAGAAGAAGAGCATTCAGGTGTACTTAGTATAGCTTTGTAGCTCGGTTAAGTCAACCTGATTTCACACAAATTATAGCAAGACTGAAACTGTACCGTGAATTTCTAGTTTTGTCACCATTTTCCCAAGTCTTGAAGCGAAAGGGAATCTCATATCACGATACATATAAAATTACGTAAAAACAAAACAAAAAATACGTCATGACATATGACGTTTGACAAACCAATGACGCGTATGCACTGCGTGCGACCCTTATAGAGTTCAATATGACGCATTGGCACACCTGCAAGGCGTTTTAAAAAGGAGATATTTCAACATCAGAATCAAGTCAAAGACAAAAGGTAGAGACGCTTGATAGCGAAGACCGCTCTCATATAGAAGGGACTTTTTGGGTTATGGTTTATCCCATCTTGTTTTAGCGTATGAGGACTAATTGAACTGACTGTTTTTATACGCACGAGCTCTGTTCGTGTTGACAGCAGTGCGTAGCAACGACGAGCAATGCAACAACAACACAAGAAACACAACAACCCTTTGCCATTTCGCTAGAGGTTTGACAAGTTCGATTTTCCATGGAAAAAGGCATGTGCCTATCGAAACGAAGTATAGCTCTCTTTAATTAAACGGCAATTGTTTAGAACCATTTGTGTAATCCTTGGCAAACAACGTTTCTCCTATAATTATGTCTCTTCTCGCCCGTTCCACGCTTTCAGTGTTTCTGCCTTGAAAAGGCAAAAGACGGTAGGTCATTTTCTTTTGTGAAAAAAAACGAGATTTCCATTGCGATACAATGAAAATCTCTCTTTTCACGAAAAGAGACCCCCTCACAGTCTTTTTTCCTTCAGGCGGGGGAGGGGGGGGTGAGGGGTTGAGGGGGGGGGGGCAGATTTATTCAAGCACTCACAGCAAAATGACTAGGGGCCCGCACGTTTGTTGTTATATTTAATCCATTTAGTCCCAGCGCACTACTGCAGGAGAACATGATAATTCAAGGGTAGTGTCAGATTAGCTTGGCACTACCTTTGGATTATCATGGTCGATCTATCTCTTGTAACTGATACATAATCGTTAGGGTGATACCTCCAAACTTTTGACTTAGGATTAAATGGGTTAAAGTCTGTTGTGAAAGGAATAGTTTAAACGAGAACAGCAACAAGAACAACAACAAACAACAACAACAACAACATCAACGTCAACGACATTCGTCTTGATCTCTTACCAAACAGCCGCCGTGAGATGGCCTTAGTCGCCTGCTCCGCGTTAAACCCAAATAACTAACTAACTAACTCTGACCAAACAGCCTTTTCCCGACTGACTTCGCCGTATCTGGTGTTGTTACAGTGTATGTAAGCGAAGTCGACTGTATGTAATTGGATAAAATGGACAAACGCGTTTCAATATATGTCTTGTCTATACCCTGGTCAATACTGTCGGGTCTGAGCGGCCGCGAGGCAGTTCCTCCTTCCCTCTCCCCCTCTCTCGTTCTCTCTTTCTCCATCCCTCTGCTCCGAAACGTGGGAGGTCGATAGTGTTACCACAATGCGTAAAAGCTTATCGGGCCGACGTCGGCGGCCGTTGACCCGCGCACGTCCGTGCGCGGGTCAACAGCGGCCGATGTCGGCCCGATATGCTTCTGCGCCCTGGGTAATTACATCAGCCCTGATTCTGGACATGCTTTCTTATGTTCATTGAAAGAATGTAATGAATTAAGCTGGGCGTGGGGTGGGGATGGAGGGGGGTGGGGGGGTGTTGATACTGGTAGTGGAATGGTGGGGTGGGGACATATTCTGGAAAGAGTGCGGGTAGGGCGGGTCTGCAACAGATACAGGAAATAAACAAAGACTCGCTCTGTTTGAGAGCAATGAGATATGATAAGATCCCTTTTTAGCAAAAGGTCAACATTCTCATGAGCCCCTTCGGTCAGACGGAGGCGTAAGAACTTACACATCATAAGCGATAGAAAATGATGCCGCAAGATCCTTTGTCAAGAGGGTCTTACTGAGGACACGATGACACCATGAATCTTGACAATCTATGATCTAATGATAAAATGGCGGTGAGCTCATGACACCATGCATTTGAAATACTACTACCACTACAACTACCACTACTACTAATTATGTTCTTCTTTTTCTTCGTCTTTTTTATATAATATTATTATTTCATTTGGGAAGAGGACCTCAAAGACACAAGACTGGTACGAGGCCAAGTCGACCGAGATGTCCCCCATCAGCGAACTGCCCTTGCTGAGTACAAACGGTCGCCCAGGAAAAAGAACCTGCAGGTTCTCAGAGCTGCCAGGAGCAAGGTCAAACAGACTGCCAGGCGTTGCGCCAAAGAGTACTGGACGGAGCTCAGTGACAACAGCCAGATTGCAGCCGTTACAGGTAGCATCAGAGGAATGTACGACGGCATTAAGAAGGCATTAGGACCAACCCAAAACAAGACGGTCCTTGGCGCAGTGGTTAAGGCGCCTGCCACCAATGCCAAAGGTGCGCGGTTCGATACCGGGTTCCGGCGTTGGACTTTTCTCCTCTGGTAAGTGTCACCGTTAATTCGGGCGGACCGTCGGGGGTTCTTTCTCCGGGTACTCCGGTTCTTCCCCCCCCCCCCCCCCACACACACTTTGGTACCGGTCTCAGGCCACTTTACAAATTTCAAATACAAGCGATCAAAAATCTCTGTAACTTCAGTAGCTGACTGGCCCTTCGTTTGTCTTGTACTGTGTTTGTCTTAAATGGCGTAAATCCGTGTCTGTTTCGTGAGTGTGTGTGTTGGGTTTCAGGCGCGGCGCTTTGAGTCGATTTCCCCAAAAATTGAGAAAAAACGCCTATATAATAACGGTATTTTTTTTTTATTATTAAAACCTCCACCGGGGAAGTTATTACGGACAAAGGCCAGCAGCTGGAGAGATGGGTGGAACACTATTCCGACCTCTACTCCAGACAGAACGTCGTATCCCCATCAGCTCTTGACGCCATCGAGTGCCTGCCTGCAATAGATGAGCTAGATGCATATGCATACCAAGGGGAGCTAGATGCAGTGCCAACAATAGAGGAGCTCAGCAGAGCCATTCACAGCTTGGCTTCAGGCAAAGCCCCAGGCATCAATGGGATCCCCCGGATTTGATCAAGAACTGCAAGGCCACCCTCCTTCTTCCCCTGCATGAGGTCCTACTCCAGTGCTGGCAGGAAGGAGAAGTACCATAAGACATGAGGGATGCTAAGATCACCACCCTCTACAAGAACAAGGTCGAGAGAAGCGACTGTAACAGCTACAGAGGCATCTCCCTTATAAGATTGTCGGCAAAGTCTTTGCCCGGGTCATCTTGATCCGTTTGCAGAAGCTGGCAGAACGTGTCTATTCCGAGTCACAGTGTGGCTTCCGAGCTGGGCGGAAAACGGTAGACATGGTCTTCTCCCTCCATCAACTCCAGCAGTAGTGCAGGAAACAACACATGCCTCTGTATGTCGTTTTTATTGACTTCACCAAAGACTTCAACCTGTTCAGTAGAGACGGTCTGTTCAAGATCCTCTCAAAGATTGGATGCCCACCCAAACAGCAGAGTATGATAGAATCCTTCCACACCAACATGAAGGGGACAGTGCAGTTTAACGGCAGCACATCCGAACCCTTTGACGTATGCAGCGGAGTCAAACAAGGCTGCGTCCTGGCACCTACTCTCTTTGGCATTCTCTTCGCTGTCCTGCTCAAGCATGCCTTTGATAATGCAACAGAAGGAATCTACCTGCGAACCAGATCAGATGGCAGGCTTTTCAACCTTGCCCGCCTCAAAGCCAAGACAAGGATACGCAAAGCCCTCATCAGGGACATGCTGTTCGCTGACGATGCGGCAGTTTCGACCCATACCCAGCAGGAACTGCAGTCACTGATGGACCAATTCTCCCAGGCTTGCAAGGACTTCGGACACTATCAGTCTAAAGAAGACAAACGTCCTGTGACAGGACACAGAGACACTGCCATTCATCGCCATTGACAACTACGAGCTCGACGTCGACCACCAGTTCACGTACCTTGGGTCCACCCTCACCGATAACCTCTCTCTGGACATCGAGATCGACAAGAGTATAGGGAAGGCTGCTGCAACTTTTGCACGCCTCAATAGTCGTGTGTGCAAAAATCCCAAGCTGACTGTGAAAACAAAGATGGCTGTGTACAACGCCTGCGTCATCAGCACACTACTATACGGCAGCGAGACATGGACCACATATGCTAGACAGGAGAGAAGCATCCGCCGTATCCTGGGCATATCTTGGCAAGATAGAGTGACCAACACCGAAGTCCTGTCACGCACTGGCTTTTCCAGCATGTACACTCTACACAGACAACGCAGACTGCGCTGGCTCGGCCACGTTCACCGCATGGAAGATGGCCGCATCCCAAAAGACATCCTCTACGGAGAACTGGCAGCTGGGAGAAGAAACACTGGTCGCCCCAAGCTACGATTTGTAGATGTCTGCAAGAGGGACATGAGAGCACTGGACATTGACACTGGGTCCTGGGAACGCCTTGCGGATGACTCTGCAAAGTGGAGAAGTATCCTCCACCAACACCTGAAGTCAGGGGAAGAGAAGATGTTGAAAGCAGCAGCAGACAAGCGGGCACGCAGAAAGGAGTGCAACAACTCTATCAGACCAGCGACCACGTACATTTGTGATCTTTGCAGCAGGGACTGCCACTCCCGCATTGGTCTCTACAGTCACAAAAGATGCTGCTTAAAATCTAGCTGAGCAGGCAATCAGATCAGAACAACTAGGATGCATTATCTATGGTCGATCAGACCGACAGGAGCCATTATTATTATTATTATTATTATTATTATTATTATTATTATTATTATTATTATTATTATTATTATTATTATTATTATTATTATTATTATGTTTGAATTCTTTTTACACCAGGCATCTATGAGAGCCAACTAAAAGGTCC
>BTPG01000002.1:256340182-256435182 GCA_036245525.1 Semisulcospira habei | reverse complement strand
ATGACGGGGTGCACGTATTTAGTGCGAACTGAGGTTAATCATTGACTAGTCTCGACACATTAGGCTGATACAGTAGGTAAGAGAGGACAAGAAAGGTTGAGAAGACTGCGTGCCGTGATGTAAAGACATCTCACCAACCAACCAACCGCCAATAAAAAAAAAATAATAATACAAAAATCCCTCCTTAACCAACCATCCGCCATTAAAAAAATAATTTAAAAAAATTGCCAGGACTGACCGGGGGGGGGGGGGGGGGAGAGGGCAGGGTGGAGGGGGGCTTTCCCCTGGTCCCTCCCCCTGAATCCGCCACTGAACATGATTTTTAACCCATTTTACCCCAATGTCGCATTTCCCAAATTGTTCAGGTGTCACGTCCCTAACGATTAGGTACCAGCTGCAGTAGACGGATCGACCACAATAATTCAAGGGTAGTGTCAGATTCGCTTGGCGCCATCAGGCGCCAAGCGAATCTGATACTACCCTTGAATTATCATGGGCAATCCACCTCCTGTTTAGTGCGGCTGGGCTAAATGTGTTAAATTACGACAGGTCAAATATCATAGGCTAGCACTCATGATTAACCCCTTTCATCCCTGCCACTGGTTAAAAAGTGTGTTAATGACTCTGAAATATTTGTCATCCCATTGGCTGTCGGTAGCGGTTTTGTCGCGATGATTCCTACAGGAAACATCGCGATAAAAACCGCTGTTGACAGTCATTCGGTTAATTCAACACTGACCAAGAAGTCCAAGCTGTTAAAGGAACGTGGTGTCAGCAGGAGGCATAGATCCTCATGAGGGGTCTCATGTGCATATGTCTCTAGCAACTCAATTGTCGTGTTCAGGTTTTTAAATAATATTTCTTAGCAGCGAAACCGAACCTTTGTTTGTAGTGAATGCCACTATGTAAAGTTTAGAGTGTAAAGATATGCGGAAATATTGTTGAACGTTCACCGTTAATATATTGATTCATACAGCCCTACGCCAAATGTGCTTCCACGGTCGGTCCATCTTCCCCTACTGACAACAAAATGAAAGGGCCTGTAGTGTAAATGCCAGCTTACAAGGACATCAGAAAAAATGAAAATGCACATAGTGTAGATGCCAACTCTCCCTGGCAATTAGCCGACTTGCGGTATTATCAACATGAATGATGGACATGCCTCATTTTATGGGTGATATCGATCGAAAGTTAGTTGGCACCATTTCCAGGAGCAGACGTCGAAATCATGAATCAGTCAGAAGCAATAAATACCATCCATCTGCAAGAGGGATAGATCCTCATGAGCCCCCCCCCCCCCCCCCCGCAGGTGCGGGAGCTCATGAGGGTCTATCCCTCTTGCCGGAAGCATATTAGGAGGTGCGGTCTATTATGTTTCACAAACACGACAGGTGAAGGATACAGAAGCCTACTGTGTAGCTGCATACTCTCATAGCTCATAATAAAGTTGGATAATGATTATTTCAGCATGGCTGAAGACATGCCTGCTGAGCACACTCGAAAGGAAAGGGGGTGGGGGGGATGGGGGGACGGGGGGGGGGGGGGTGGAGGACAATTTTCTTCGGGTTTGGAATCCTGCAGTTCGATCAAAGTATATTTGCAACCATTTACCCAGAAGTGCATATAGCTTGAAGCTGACGCAGCACTGAACGGTTTCCGTTTATTTAATTCCTGCCGTTGCCAAGAATCTATCCTGTTAATGCCTCTCTAGCACATGAAGAGATCAGGGAAGAGCCTATCTCACAAGTGCATACACGTCTCCTATTTGAATGAGGAACACAGATGTAAATGAGTCGAGAGACACCGATTTCCATTATCTATTGACAGTACCAGGAATTCGGCAAGAAATTTACGGCCTAGCGGGCTAAGGACAGCTGCGCTGTGTCTCTTCAACTACTGCTTAAGGCCATCCGATTGAGGGGGTGGGCGAATGAATGATGGCTCAACACGTTGACTCCTAACCCATAAAGCCCTGACATGCTAAGGCAGCGTGTGGGTGGACCATGATAGTTCAAGGGTGGCGTCGGAATAGCTTGGCGCCTACAGGCATACAGCAGCCAAAAGGTTAAAGACAGACGAGACAGCAGGTCTCATGGGTTCATTAATATACATGATTTTTTTCCAGACGAACACATTCCCAGTACTCACAAAGCCTTCGGGCCGTCGCCTCGGCCTGAGAACAGGGCGATCTGATTAACAGGGGCTAACTATATAATAATAATAATAATAATAATAATAATAATAATAATAATAATATAAGACATCACAAGCCAAAGATGTCAGTATCGACCGTGATAGTCAAGAGTAGTGCCAGATAAGCTTCGCACCCTACCAGGCGCCGAGCGAATCTGGCACTACCCTTGAACTATCAATGCCAACGCATCGACACACATCGATCCCGAACGTGGAACAGGTCCTTAACCCCTTCACTGCCGGTGGTCGCAGACTGTATTTCTGAAAACTTCTGTTGATTCAACGCTCAGCTGACATCCCCAGCCGCCACACTTGCGGGGAATCAAGGTGACGACAGCAAAAGGCATAGATTCTCACGAGCCCCCGCAACTGCGGAAGCTCGTGACGACCTATGCCTCTTCAAGTTGAAGGGATCATGCTCACGTTTTCTCAGCAGCAAAGGGGTCAATAGGCGCCTCACAAAGTTGGGAAAGTGAACGATGGCTTAACCTTTAAACCATTACTACTTCGGCTTGCACCTTGGGATTTTCATGCCACGAAGAAAACAGATATATATATATATAAGCGGTATCTTAGATCTCTGAACGGCCAAAATGGCGTGGCGCTTAGAAGATGAGAGAGACTGGCTGCAGGCGGACTCTTTTTATTAACTTATTTCCGGCGAGCCTCATCCCGCTACGCGGCAGAAAGCCGCCGCCTATCCGGTTGCGCTTCGTAGCGAATGCGATAACAGGGTCAGTTGTGGTTTCTGGTACATGTGCCTGCCTTAATTAAAACTGTCCTTTCAATAATCAAAACACAACGTTTTAACGTAATAAGCAAATGTCTTTAGGCCGACGTCGGCCGCAGAGGCCCCGCGCACGACTGTGCGCGGGCCCACTGCAGCCGATGACGGCCCGAGAATCTTTTACTATGGGGAAAACAGACGATCGAAGTTAAATCAACGTGTGGACCCAAAAATAAAGATTTACTAACGCGATATGGTCCATGGCAGGATTTGAGTTCTAAACTTCGCCGATACAACGGGTTATCAATATTGTCTTCCCTACACTTACACTTTGCTACCATTGTTATTACAATCGGTGTGAGTAGGTACACGTGCGACAGGTTTTCCACTGTATTTTTGAGAGTAACGTAAGAGAAAGGAGAAAAGTCTTTCATTTTGCGACATTCTGACTTCATAAGTTAAGCTGGGAATTTTTTCAATCATTATTGTAAGACATACTAAAAGCATTTATAAAAGAGCCGTTGCAAACTGTCAACCCTTTAGGCTACCTGGAGTAAGTTCCTTTAATATTAAAGCATACAAACGAGAGAGAGAGAGAGAGAGAGAGAGAGAGAGAGAGAGAGAGAGAGAGAGAGAGAGAGAGAGAGAGGAGAGAGAGAGAGAGAGAGAGAGAGAGAGAGAGAGAGAGAGAGAGGAGAGAGAGAGAGAGAGAGAGAGAGAGAGAGAGAGAGAGAGAGAGAGAGAGAGAGAGAGAGAGAGAGAGAGAGAGAGAGAGAAATGAAATGAAACTTTATTTTCCAAGGATAGCAGACCTTTTTTCATTCTTGTCCTTGCTACAAACTACATGAAAACACACACGCACGCACGCACACATACACACACACACACACACACACACACACACACACACACACACACACACACACACACACACGCGAGAGAGAGAGAGAGAGAGAGAGAGAGAGAGAGAGAGAGAGAGAGAGAGAGAGAGAGAGAGAGAGAGATGCTGCTGCTCCTGCTGCTGCTGCTGCTGCTGATGATGATGATGATGATGATGATGATGATGATGATGATGATGCATCTATTATTTCAGGATAAACTCAATGCCTGTCTTACAAGCTGTCCTGTAATCAAAACAGAACACAACGGGAAAACAAACGCAGATTACAAATAACAAGATGAGGATTTCATCCCAAAATCTACCGTATTGTTTGGAGCTGACATGCGTTTATCTTTTAGGAACATTCAGAGTTGTTCATATTTTTAGTTTTATTATGCTGATCCTTTTCTCTCCTCTCTAAGCCAACCCATGATCAACACACACATCAGCGCACACAAATAAAGACGGAAACACGGCGCTTCCCGCCATTAGTACGCTCTGTGGGCTCGTGCAGCGACAGGAATCCATCTCCTTCTACTCTAACCCACCCTCTGATCCACACATACTGGCACACAGAAATAAAGGCGGACACACGGCGATTCCCGCCATTTGTAACTTCCGTGGTCTGGCGTAGCATAGCTATTATAAAGAAGAAGAATAGCACGAGCAGCGAAATGACGTCACTTCAAGCTCCACGTCATGGCATCATTAGTCCCACGACGCTGTGTTCATAGTGACGACTCGATGATATACGTCACTCATTGCAGTTAACATTTGACGCATCAGAGAATCAACTTTGCAATTTTCTTGCAGATTTTCACGCCTAGGGCTTACAGGTCACAATTTGATTTAATCCTACCCCAGGGCCGGGTCAAACAGCAGGCTTATGCAAATATTGTTTATGAAAAATCATGCTGGAATTAATGAGAAGATAGTTTTTTTCGTCAAAGAAAAAATAAAGTTATGTTAGCTGTTTTACAAATAACTCCTAAAAAGTGGTGTAGAACATTGTCTGATTTTCAAACCTAGGACATGCAGGTCACAATGGACCTAATCGTACCCGACAGATGAGACAAACTGTAGGCTTATGTAAATACCGTATACGAAAAATCATGTGATTGTTAATGAGAAGATTGGGGGGGGGGGGGGGGGGGAGGGACATTAAAAAAAGACTCAACTGTTTTAAGATTCACCCATATAATTCGTGAAATTAATCCCAAATACGTGTAAATATATTTTTTCCCAAAAATATTTAATTATCACTCAAAACGTTCTAGAGGTACAATGCTGGTTAACGAACTCATTCAATTTCTCCATTTTATCTAGCTATATGCAAAATAATTAAAAATTTAAAAAAAATACGGACTCCAATGTGGATCAACCGGTTATTTTGAAACGGTCATTTTCTCGCCAATGAGCATCTTAATAAAAAAAAAATTGAAAAAAAACCGTTCTCGAGATAATTCTTCTAGGGACAATATCCTAAAATTTCAAGCTTGCCCGTCCTCAAACACGGGCTCCAGTTGCTGTCACACACACACACATACACACACACACACACACACACACACACACACACACACACACACACACACACACACACACACACACACACACATACGCGCTTGGCGCCCAAAATACGTTCTCTAGCAAGGTTTGCGTAGCTTGACGTGACGTCATTTTTATCTTGTTACTTATTTGCTAGAATTTCTGCGCCGCACGCCAAAAACGTCACGTGTATGCTCCGGAATGCGCTCCGACCAGCCCCATTTCAAAGTCTACCGTATTTTTTAAATACGGTGGACAATATATATATATATATAAATTAACGAAGAAAATAGGTAAAATTATTGGGTTTTTTTTTTTAATATATAAAAAAACTGCCACCTATGCAAAAGCAAGGGAAATAAATTGGTGCATAGCATTAATCTTATACACATCTAAGACAGTGTCACAGAATCAGCAGCATCAACAGCTTATAGCGACACCGACAATACAATAGACGTTCAGTTAGCAAATGTATGGAGAAGAGAAAATGTTTGACGTTCACGTGTTATCAGCAGTATTATGTTTATCAGGCGAACTGTGAAGTCACATTGATTGGAAGTGAGTGTGCACATCACGTTTAAAATGGGTTTTACCTGAAAATGATTTAATGTTTAATGGCAATGAGTTCCAGACAGACTTACCTGAAAATAGTAGGCTAGATTTATATATATCTATCCTGGGGCGGGGTAAATGAAGCAAGCCATTTCTTGTGAAAAGCTGATGCCTAGGGCTGAAGTTAAATAGCCTGCACAGATATTCTGGAGCTTGGTACTGAAATATTTTGCGCATGAGGACGCATCTGTTTAATTTGAGAGAGAGAGAGAGAGAGAGAGAGAGAGAGAGAGAGAGAGAGAGAGAGAGAGAGAGAGAGAGAGAGAGAGAGAGAGAGAGAGAGAGAGAGAGGAGAGAGAGAGAGAGAGAGAGAGAGAGAGAGAGAGAGAGAGAGAGAGAGAGAGAGAGAGAGAGAGAGAGAGAGAGTTAGGCTGACTGGCCACACCGGTGCACCACTACTCTTTGCAAATAACCATAAATATTGGTTCAAAAACATTCAAGGACTTGACTCACATATTTACCTCAATCTGAGTATGCAAATGCACTGCCTCTGCAAGCAAGAGGTAGGCCTATATAGTCTCATGAGCCCCTGCAATGCAGCGGCTCATGAGAATCTATGCCTCTTGCTATGGATCTGTTAGAGCTACTGTCAATATGGTGTGTTGATTTCCCTGGCGTTTTGAGTGAGAGACAATGCAATGCAAATGAGCTATGCCGACACAACAGCCAATGATATTCATTTCACACGTTGGAGACGAAATTTGTACCAAGTCAATGGGCACGTCGATAAGGGGCGAAAGCGAAGATACAAAAGGAAACTGGATTTAGTGAGCCGAGTATGTGCTCTGAGACGGAGACAACGCACAAATAAACATCAGCAACAGTAAATATATCTCGAGCACTTTGTGCACATAAGCGTTTCTGAGCATCAACAGCAAATTCAATGAATCGGTCAATGCACCTGTTTCAGTGTAAAACTGGAGAGAGAAAGAGAGAGAGAGAGAGAGAGAGAGAGAGAGAGAGAGAGAGAGAGAGAGAGAGAGAGAGAGAGAGAGAGAGAGAGAGAGAGACAGAGACAGAGAGAGAGAGAGAGACAGAGACAGAGAGAGAGAGAGAGATCTGAAACTGTAGCCTAAGCCAGCAGACAAACGGAGTTTCATGTATTTACAAATACGCACACTAAAAACAGATTTTTAATAAAGAACACGCACAACTGTCTAAAGTGCCTTAAAATCAAACGAATAACTAGCAGCCCCAATAACGGAAAGACCTACAGAACGTGACGTAACAGTATTCTGTCTCCGCTTACCCGACTGACCCTGTTTATATCGGAGACCATACACTTTTATTTTCGACGAGCAGGAGCAAATAAATCAAACAAAAGCCCTCCACACACCCCTCCCCCCACACCCTCCCTCCCCCCACACCCCCTCCTCCTCCCACTCCCCTCCCCCCCCCCCCCCCGCCACAACGGCACAGCACCAAACCCCCCTCCCCGCCACCCCCCCCCCCCCCCCACCTCACCCCACAAAATCCTTTGAGGTTTTCAGCAGACGACGCAATTAAGGGACACCACTCTCGTCAAACTAACAGACGCCGTTAGGGAAATAGGGAAAATAAAAAAGAGACCTAATTACTGCATTTTTTAAAAATGTTGAAATGGGAAAGAGAGTTTCGGCCGAATGGTACATACCCGCATCTGATCCCTAAGCACAGGCACAAACAGACCCACATCATAACTAATACAGTACCTCTTTCACTCAGTGAGCAAATAGTCCTGGAGCCGATGTCGGCCTTGTACGCGAGCCAACAAAACCCGGTGGGACTTGTTGCTTACTTGGTGTAAAATCCATAACCAGAGCCAGCAGTAAAGCCTAGCCATTTCAAGTCACGCGGGTACAAATCTGATGAAAATGATCGACAGTGATGGCTTACTTTGACATAATATCGGCTTTAAAATGGCGATGCTTGGCTTGCACCATAAATCTTTCACGATCATTGAAAAGTTCAACTTTCTAAATACGCGGGGTTAATACTACCATGTGCACAGGCTAGGGTAGAAAAATGGGTTTCCACGACGTGTATTAACTCATTCGCGGACAGCCGCATCCGGATGCGTGGCATAGGCCGCGCACCCGGATGCGGCTGACCGCGAATGAGTTAATGCGACATATTTGTTTGTTCCAGTCAAAGTAAAACTGTGACAACACTTGTATCGGTGTAGAGTGACGAGAAGATATCCGTTCAATGCCATCCGAAGCAGACCGCTGTGTTTCTGCAGTCTTCGTTAATTTAAGACACAAAAAACACGCATGTCCGAGGAACAAGGATCCACAGTAGTGTCAACAACAGGCATAGATCCATATGAGCCCCTGCAACTGCGGGGGCTCATGAGGATCTATACCTCTTTCTTGCTGACACCCAATGAGATCTCTACCTCTTGCAGTTGGGTGGTGTTAAAATTTTCCACTTGACTGCCGAACATTAAAAAAACAAAACTGAACGCTTTGACCCAAATGCAAGATGTATAGATCCTCATGAGCTCCCGCTGTTGCGGGGGCTCGCGAGGATGATACTAATAATAATAATAATAATAATAATAATAATAATAATAATAATAATAATAATAATAATAATAATAATAATAATATAACACTTCTATAGCGCAATCTCCCCCACAAAGAAAGGCTCAGAGCGCTTTACATCTTGATAATCTAACTAATTGAAACTAACTAACTAAAGTACCGACAACGTACAAAAACGCAATCATTCATAGGTCCAAATGCACACTGACACAATAATGAAATAATAAACATAACATTTCAAGAGCCTTATCAGATATATACATGTTGATGGGAAAACGTAGGGTTTATCAATCCCTTTCAAAGGACAAATTTAAAAAAAAAAAAAAAAAGTTTTCAATCCAGCTCTATAAAAGGCCAAAGATGGTGCATGGCAAATATCATGAGGAAGACCATTTCACACTTTGGGAGCTTGGAAAGAAAAGGACCGCTGTCCAAAGGTTTTTAAGGACACTCTAGGAATAGTCAATATTCTGTCGTCAGTGCTGGAGCGCAATACTCTGCCTGGTGTATGGACAGGGAGACTGGAGGACAAGTATGCCGGGAGTGTTTTATCAAAGGCCTGAAAAACGAGGGAGGCAATTTTGTATTCAATTCTGAACTTCACAGGAAGCCAGTGTAACTGCTTAAGCAAGGGAGTGATGTGGTCACGCTTTGATTTTGTCAGTACAAGTCTTGCTGCATGGTTTTCAATCTTCTGGAGCCTGTAAAGCAGATCGTTCGACATACCTGACATTAAAGAGTTACAGTAGTCAAGCCTTGCCAAAATCTGTGAACATGCGATTTGTTTTACTGTCTAACAGAGCTAAGGCCTCCTGATCTCAAGATAGCAGCAGCTGGACAGGTGAGACACATGATCGTTCATGGACAGGACATTGTCAATGTAAACACCTAGGTTTTTCACACATTTTTTTAGAGGGATGTCCTGTCCACAAACGATCAAGGACTCATCATGTGAGACACTCACCCTGGAGCGAGTGCCTACCACAATGGCATCTGTTCTTCCTTCATTGAGCTTTAGCTTGTTGTCTGTCATCCAGTCCTTAACAGCTTCTATACATTGTTCTATGTCATGCAGAAGAGACGGGAACTGTTTGAGAGAAGCGTCTTTCTTCAGCTGTGTGTCATCGGCATATTTGTGATGTTCACATCCTTTACTGGCGATCACCTCACACACAGGCTGAATGTACAAAGAAAACAAGACCGGTCCAAGAACTGAGCCTTGGGGCACGCTAAATCTCAGAAGGAGGGGAGCGGAAGTAGAATTTTGTATAATGACACGTCAATCTGTCCGGCCAGACAAATATGAGGAGAACCCGTCCACGGATGCCGAAAGATACACTAAGTCTGTTCAGAAGGATGCTGTGGTCGAGCGTGTCGAACGCCGAAGACAGGTCCAATAATGACAAGAGTGACACGTGTCCCTCGTCAGCGCAAGTAAGCAAGCTGTGCGTCAGATGAAAATGAGCTGTTTCACAGCTATGATGCTTTCGGTAAGCGGACTGATACAACTCTAGCAGGTCATTTCTTGACAGTGATCCAAAAGCTGATGCAAGACAGCCTTTTCTAACAGCTTAGAAATAAATGGAAGGTTGGAAACGGGACGAAAGTTTTTCAAGTCATTTTAGTCTAGTCCAGGTTTCTTTAACAATAGTGTGACAACAGTCTGCTTAAACTGAGGAGGTACAGCGTCAGACGTCAAGGAATTGTTGATAATGTGTGTAATCTCAGGAATCAGATCCACACAGTCTCTCAGTAAATCTGCGGGAAGTGGGTCAAGCACACAGGATTTACATGAGGATTTGGTGATGAGTTCCGACACAAACTGCTCTGTTACAGGACATAATTCTGACAAACACCGTCAAATGGATGAAAAGTTGCGTTGCTAGCCCCGACGGCAAGGTCATCCCTCATTTTGCTGATTTTATCATCAAAGTACACACAAAACCTGTCAGGTAGTTCAGCTGCAGGTATGTTAGTAGGAAGTAAAGGCCCTTTCTGTTTACCAAGTTGCTCATTGCATGCTGCATACAACTGCTTGCTAGAGGAACAGCTGGAGACTGTAGCACTTCGGGCAGCCTGTTTCACAGACGTGACATGGTTACGCTGGCGTGTGTAGAGCTCGCGATGGATTGTAAGCCGACTAGCCCGCCACTGGCGCTCAAGTCTATGTCGTTTAAGCTTCTCGTTGCTGACGGTATCAGTGATCCACGGAGCGGACGAACGTGACGCTATACGCCTGGACCTGACGGGCGCGTGACAATCAAGGACATGACGGAGCGACTTGTTGTAGTTCTCCACGAGAGCATAATTTGGACAATCATCCAGAGGATGCCACTAGTTTAACATCTGCTTTGAAATCAGACACGCTCGTGCGCTTTAAGTTCCTGGATGTTATCAGAACTTTAGGACGCTAAGAATCTATTCATCTTGCAGCTGGATGGTATTCGAATTTTCTCCGCACTGAACGGATTTGATCGCCCATCGTTACAACTGTTTCCTCTACTATTATTATGGTCATGTGTAACCGCATTGTGGAATTACTTACTCGGTTCGCCCGCTCTCCAGCGGCCAGCGAAACAACGGATGCAATGGCAATCAATGGTTCCTTTATTTCCTTCATTGTTGTTGCTCTCTCAGTCACGATAATTCGGAACAGTCTTAGACGTAACCCACTGAATCTAAGGCCTATGTAAACAAGCGCTAGCAAGAGGCATAGATTCACATGTGCCCCTGATGCCGCATGGGCACATGAGAATCTACGCCTCGTGCCGGCGGAAGTGGCAGGCTCAGATTTATTAGGAATGCATTAGCGCACTCCCGGCTTAGCACTCGAGAAGACAAGCATCGCCGCATGAATGTTTCAAAGCATGCAAGGTATTCGATTCAAACATGGGTTATATAAGACATGGGTTATATAAGAGACCTGATCCATTCGTTTAGAGGATGGAAATGATCGTCTTATTCTATACCTGCGTATTTCTCTGTGGGCTGGCGATTGGGTGCCTAATAGGGGATCTAACTGTTGTCTGTCCAGCGCTGTGATTCCCCCTGGTTTGCATACAATTCTGCCAGCGCTAGCCTCACCTATCTGGTTTGTGAGTAGTCGATTGACAGGAATCTTTTTGTCGTATTGCGGTTAGTTTGGCCGCGTTGTTCCCGAAGATTAGGGAGTAGAGTTCTTAATGAAGAGCGGTTTTAAACGCAAGAGAATTACCGTCAGAACTCCCCGGTCGCGAAGTTCAGTGCAGAGCAGTCCGGTCAAGATGGGAATCTCAGCGTTCGGAAAAGCCCATGCGCGCTCCACCCCACCAAATCCAAGATGAGCTGTCTCTCTATATCGTGCCAATATTGGTCTGGTTTCGTAAATGTGCGGAACTCTTATGGCCGTTCAAGTCCGCTGACTGTCTCCATGTCTCTGTTAACACGCTAAAAAAAGTGGCTCTGTATCATTCAACTCCTTCAACCACATACGCCAAAGTGAACCGGGCGCCAATACCAAAGTGACGCGTTCGCCTACACCAAAGTCACCAAGCCGCATACACCAACGTGACCTAGGCGCGTACACCAAAATGACCCGGGCGCCAAGGAATCCAGGCACGTACACCAAAGTGACCCACGCATGTGCATCAAAGTGACCTGAACGCGTACACCAAAGTGACCCGGGTGCGTACACCAAAGTGACCCGCGCGTACACCGATGTGATCCCGGCGTCGATGTAGCGACTGAGGTCAATTTGCGTACTACTGATCTTTTGCAGACTTTCAGGTAACAGTGCCCCCAGGGCGATATGGCGCAGGCAAGTCACCCCGGACATGGAGTGTTACACTTAAAGCAACGGTTCCATAAGCACGAAACCGATACAAACACGACCAGAATCCGATACGGCAATGCAATTTTCCTTAAAAAAATTCGTCATCCTCGTTCGTAGTCGGATGCGAATTCGGTTCGCGCCGGGTTTATGGAAACACATAAACGTGAAAAGGATTTGCACGAAATTTTCTGTTTTGGACACGCTTTGCATTCGGATCGATTATCAGATTGGTTATGGAAGCGTAGCTCCTGGGTTAATTCCAGAGGCCTTTCAAGGTTAACACGAATGAATATATTAGATGGTTTGAGAAATGATTTGAAACTGTTCTGCAAATTTGTCTGCAGTATATCTTTTTCTCGCGTGGCTTCACTCTGGTCGTCTCCCTCGATACGCAACTGCTGATAGCGGTTGCGAATCGAGGGAGACAACCAGTTGGCATGGCTATGCAAGCTTTAATACTGTCAACGCAGCCTGCGCTGAAAGGTCAAGGAGGCGAATCAATGCAAAATGTGCACGTCTCGCAGACTATTTCGCATTCAAATGTAATGACTTTAGTTTCAGTTTATAAGCAAAGAGAGACCGTGAAGGCGGACTACAAAACAACACAGTTTCTGCTCCTTGCACGCAAACCCGACTTCCAGTGCGCAAAGGACATCGGGCTGACGTCGGCCCGATGGCCTTTTGCGCATTGGGCTCCAACCCACGCTCCCACCCACGTACACATGGCCTCCTCACTAACATTAAGACAAATCGAGTGAAGATCGAGAAGTAAATAAGACCAGACACTGTGACTCGACACAATTTACACAATAAGGAGCTCCTAAAAAGAGGACGCAATAGCCGCGTTGGCGAGTGTGTGGGAAGCATGGATCAGTGAGCCCTAAAAAATACCATCCGAGAGAATTTTCCGAAAGAAGAAAATGAAAGTCAACAAGAAGAGGCTGTCTTTGATTCCTACTAGAAAAGTAACCAGTCTAAAAATCAACCAGTATGTTATACTTTAAGACAACAGTTTCCCGATATATCTATTCCGACCTTGTTTGAAACAAATTTTCCCGAAACATCCCAAAGCTGGCCGGATTGATCCTATGAGCCTCACGCCGTGCAATATCTCAGGGACTGAACCATGAGACAGCAGCAATAGAACAAGGGGCGGATCCAGAGGGTGTCTCGATGGGGGGGGGGGCACAACAGCACCCCCCCCTCCGTATTCCACACTGTTTCATACAAAAGAAATCCAGACTAAAACAGTGACTATCAGGAGAGCATAAAATCTTAAAAAAGAAAGATACACGTTTAAAAAGAACAATTACAAATAAGTTTTGTTGAAATTATTATTTCTTTGTGCTTTTATTTTTGGGATTTTCTTCAAAATTGTACTATCGTGTTGTAACCGTTCTCTCTTTTATTTTTGTCTTGGGGTTTTCTCAGACATACGTAGAGTTCTCAGAGGTGACGATTTTAATGTTAAAACTTTTCTTCTTTTATCTCGGGACACGGCACTGCTTTTGACACTTTATAAAAGGAAGGGTTGATCATATCTACATGCACTTGCCCTCCTCCCCGCCTCCACCCCACCTCCCTAACAAAACAAGATTAATCGGGCACTTCTGATTCTTATATGGTGTTAATTTTCTTATTGAAAAGAATGTTCTACCTACTGTTTCTGCAGGAGCAATCACCTTGTCTTTTGACAACACTACACTACCAATTACTCCTCCGTCTGAGGAACAACACAGCCATTTGTGAAAATTGTGATACTGCTCTATACACCAACAAACCTCTTCCATATGAGGAATACAGAATCAGATCACTGAAATAGTCATGATCACCTATGATGTATACTGGCTGACGATTATTTGAAAGGTTAGTTAGTGATCAAAATCAAGACATTTAACACCTCCCCTCCGAGAACACGCACCAGCTACCCTGATGGGCACTGGTGCATGTTTCAAAAGACAAAGCTACGCACTCTGAGTGAGACTGGTAGTAGAAGCCAAATAAGGATTGACCTGGGACAAATTGCAACAAAAGGTTTTTCAACTCCAATCGGTGGAGAACACTATATAGAATACACCCCCAAAAGTACTAAGAGATATCTGCCTTAGGGCGCCTGTAATAATTAACAACCAAAATTACTGCATTAGTGGGTTACCATACGCAGGTAAACGGCGGTCAGCACGGTCCCTAATCCGATTAAGGCACGTCAAGAGTCGAGTGCTTTGTGCCCCGTGCCTTAATCTAGCCTGAGGCAAGGCAGCAGACCAGTTTGGTTGTGGTAAGGCGTTCAAACCTGGCCATAATTCTCTCTCTCTCTCTCTCTCTCTCTCTCTCTCTCTCTCTCTCTCTCTCTCTCTCTCTCTCTCTCTCTCTCTCTCTCTCTCATTAAAGTAGAGTGAATTCTTATGAGTGCTGATGTACTCACTGGTGTACTTGTACTAAGTCACAAAGACTTTTGAATAATCACACCATATTTAGTACACCACAATTATAAAGTATCTAAGTCACACACTTTGATGTAAAATAAAATCCAGACCTAAAGAAAGATTATGTGGCAATAGGAATAAAAGTGGAATGAAATCAAACTAAGTACAACAATATAAAGAACGAGATGGACAAAATGGAAAACAAGTGAATGAAGATAAATGATTATATTGAATGTTTTACTCACAATAAGCTGTCAGATCCTGTCTATTTGAACAGCTGATACCACGGCACTCTCCACATCCAACTGTACAATCAAGTCCACGCTTTCTGCAGCTACATCGTCTACTATCACAGTCAGTCTTGCAGCTGCACTTTATGACCTGTAGGAGATGAAGAGGCGCTGGTAGGAGGTCTGTTGTTACTGGCATGAGTCTGCCATTCGCTAAGGTCCAGCCCGACAAGGTCGGGTCAAGATTGTTCCCTATCCATTTCTCTCCCTGCAAGTCCCTCATGCTGCTGTTGGTGGGAGGGTTTGAACGTTGACAGAGCTAGTTCCAGTTGCGACTTTTGCGGAGAACTGGTGGTGTCGAATATCGTCTAGACCCTCATCAGCTCTACCATTATTATCGTTCTGTGCCGCCACCACTCCAGTTGTCAGATTCTTCAGACAAGCATCCTACTCGGCGTTAAACCCCAATAACTAACTCAGACAGGCATGGTCTTCAAAAGGATCTCTGTTGGATAGAAAACAGGTGATAGCACACACATCTTTCTCGTCCTTCTTCAACCTTGCCGACGTGATGTCTGTATGTTGGTCGCTTGTCGATGACACTCCTGTCATTTGTTTCATGGCGGAGTTCATTTCGGCGCAGGCAGGCATAGACACAACCCAGCAGGCACGCTGTTTGCTCGGTCAGGCCTCTTCCGCGAGTAAGTCCTCCTGTGGTCTTCGCATGAGGACTTGCTCAATGACGAGGTATGTGGAGAGGCCAGCCCAGTACCTGTCAGAGCGCCTCACCACATGGTGGCCGCCGAGAAAGTGATTGTGGACGTCCGAGTGCTTCTCCAGAAGGACGCTCATAAACTGGAGGTAGAGATGACCTGATTTTAACTAGAGATTGTGTCCGGCGGCGGCAAAGAATGGGCAGCTTCTCCTGTATTGTGGAAAGATGTGGATGCCAGTCACCCGTCCTCACCGCCTTCAGAAACCTCCTCAGAATGTCGACCATCTCCATATACTGCAGCCAGAGGGCGCTGATAGGGCGCGAGTTGAGAGACTGTTTCAAGCTGCATAGTCTGTCTGCGATGAGGTCAAGTACACCTGATTCAGCTACACACTCGGCTGACAGTTGCCCAGCAAGTACCTGATCGTAGATGTCCATGACCTTAGAAAGATGTTTATCTACTGCTTTACTTGACATTTGATGGTTAGTGGCTGCAACAGGACTTTGATTTGATGCAGGAAATTCTCGAAGTTACTGAGCACTCGCTTCACAATAACTGTCACTTATCTCTGCTTCTGTCAATACGGGCAACTGAAAACCAAACTTTTTGGCCGCAAGCATTGCATTAAGAATAGTGCCGACAGGAAAGTGACCACGCACTGCTCTGGCTACAGCTTTCCCACGGAGCATGTCGGTAACAGCATTTGGTGGGAGGGGGGGGGGGCGGGGGGGGGGGGGGGTAGACAACACTCAGCAGGTCCTGTAATCCAGATTCTGCTATCAAGTGCCCAATGCAACCAAGGAAGCTCATCTAATAAAAACAATAATTACGGTATTTATAATGCGCTTATCTTATAATAAGTATAACGCTAAGCGCGCACTCACAACTCGCGCACACATGCGCACGCTTTAGACAATGACTCACGTACCACAAATACATTACGACAGTCAGTTTGGTGTGGGGATTGTGGTGATGTTATAGTGCTAGAACTGTTGAAAGAGGTGAGGTGTGAGGGCGGACTGGAAGGAGGAGAGAGAGTGTTTCTGACGGAGAGAGAGTGGGAGAGTGTTCCAGGTAGATGGACCGTAGACGGAGAAGGAGCGGGGGCCGAAAGTGCTGAGTTTGGTGCGGGGGATGTGGAGGCGGAGAGGGTCGGAGGCGGAGCGGAAGGAGCGGGAAGGAGTGTAGGTGTGAAATAAGTTGGAGAGATAGGTTGGAGCGTAGTTGTTAAGGGATTTGTAGCAGAGAGACAAAATCTTGTATTGGATGCATTCGGGGATGGGGAGCCAGTGAAGGAGTTTGAGCAGGGGAGTGATGTGGTCGGATTTCTTCTTTCTGAGGACGAGGCGGGCAGCATTGTTCTGGACGTGCTGGAGAGTGAAAGTGGTGGAGTGAGGGAGGCCGGAAAGGAGAGAGTTGCAATAGTCGATGCGAGATAGGATGAGAGAGACAGCAAGTTTGGTGGCAGCTTCGGTGGTGAGGTATTTTCTGATCTGACTGATGCGACAGAGGTGGAAATAGCATGCCTGGGCCGTGGCGGAGACAAAATTGGTCATGTGGAAGGCACCAAGACTCAGAACAATAGAGTGGAGATCACTGCTGGCTGGTTCGCAATTCTGCTGGCACTCAAGCATGCCTATTAGTCTCGGGAAAGGAACTTCCTGATTCTGCCTGACTCTCTTTCTGCCTTGCAGGCCCTTCACGGCGCGGGAACAGACCACCCCCTGCTGGTGCAGATTAGAGACCTTTACGCGGACTTGATAAAGGAATATTATGACATCATTTTTATTTGGGTCCCAGGGCATGTGGGCATCGAAGGCAACAGGATCGCAGATTCTGCTGCCAACAGTGCCCGCAATGACCCTGTCCCTGACACACAGACTGTTCATAGTGATTTTAAACCTGTGATTAGTGCGTACATAGACCGCGAGTGGCAGTCCGAGTGGGACAAAGAGGAAGGGAACAAGCTGCATGAGGCTCTTCCTACGGTGTCAGTCCGACAGTCATCCTCATCGCTGCGGCAGCCGCCGTGAGAAGACTGTCCTTACTCGGCTCCACATAGGGCACACGTATGTTACGCACTCTTACTTACTAAAACAGGATGAGCGTCCATGGTGTTTTGCCTGTGACGAGCAGTTTTCTGTTCGACACTTTTTGTTGTATTGTGCCGATCACATTGACACCAGATATAAACACTTCACAGCAGACTCCTTGAAGGTTTTGTTCCGGGATGTTCCCCCGGACAAAATCTTCAATTTCTTGAGAGAATGCAATATTTTTAACAAGATCTGAGCATTCATAGACTATGTGAATTTCACTATTTTGCCCTTTTTGAGAGTCTGTAGACGTTTCTTTTAAAGACATGTATCGACCACGACAGGCGCCAAGCTAATCTGGCACTACCCTTGAATTATCATGGTCGACCCATCTCCTGCTGTAGTGCGTCAGGGCTGAATGAGTAAAAAAAAAATCACAGCATGATTTACCAAACAAAACACGAAACTGTGCATTTTTTTTCCGCAATAATAAGACGATGCGACATTTAAAAAAAAAAAAAAAAAAAAAAACACCACACTTTACAAGACGTAAATGTATACGCAGACACACTTGCCGCTTCGATGTAAGTGTGTCTGATGTCTGCACACGTCCGATACTCTGACTGTCTTAATTGTGGGGTGAACGTGCCAGCGTCCCCGTAATTGCTAGTGAGACCAAAAGACTGGTCCGTCAGCGAATTAAATCCAGTTTCCTCTTTCCCCGACCTTTCACTTTCAACGCCAAGTGTAAGTAATACTAGAAAAGATTCTTAAGTGCGCACACACATTATAACTTATTGCCTACTATACTACTTATGCTGCTGCTACTACTACCATTACTGACGATGATGATGAAAGTCATGATGACGATCATGTTGATGGTGATAATGATGATAAGATATGCGATATTATATTGATACAGTGATGATGATGATAAGATATGATATGCGATATTATATTGATGGCAGAACAATCACGAACTTGCGCTTTGCGGACGACATTGATGGCCTTGCAGGAACAGAGAAGGACCTAGCTCAGCTGGTGGAAAAGCTGGATGATACAACCATTGCATATGGGATGGAAATCAGTGCAGATAAGACCAAACTGATTACCAATAACGCCAGTGGCATTGGCACTGAAATTATGGTTGGAGGCCAAAAACTGGAAACAGTTAAGAAATTCAAATACTTAGGAGCCGTTGTGACAGATGAGGGATCAAAACCAGAAATACTGTCCAGGATTGCGCAGACAACAACAGCACTGACAAGATTAAAGACCATAATTGGAAGGACAGAAACATCACACTCTGCTCCAAGATCAGACTGATGCGCTCCTTAGTCATCTCAGCGTTCTTGTATGCCTGCGAGTCATGGACCCTCACAGCAGACCTTGAAAGGAGGATACAAGCCACTGAAATGAGATGTTTTCGAAGGCTGCTTGGCATCTCATACAGAGATCACATGACAAACGAGGAAGTGGGAAGCAGAATCAGAACAATAGAGTGGAGATCACTGCTGGCCCTATGAAGACTTGTTAGCTGTTACGATTGTGGTTGTGTTATCTTGTGAGAGCGTGCGTGTGTTGTTCGTATGTAACGATCCGTTGTTTATTTGAGCTTTTACGGTTACGATTCACGTGCCTTTTTAGTAAGATTTCTTTTTGTTCGTGAGTAGAGCCGATTTCGTTTTGTTAAGTTTAGTCCGGAACGTTCTAGAAAGGTCGCACTGTCTGGTGGCCTCGTACGTGTCACGTCGGGTAATTGGCTACACTTCGCTACATTTTTCGCTACTTTTTGTTTTCCTGTGCGCGTGGATTGAGCAGCCTTTATTATGTTTTGGGAATGTTCTCGTACCTTTTTGAGCTATCATAGTACGTGGTGATAGGGATACCATACTTTTATGTGTCTTCATTATACGCTATAATTTAGAGCTGAAGTAAGCAGCCGAGTTTTTGTAGCATGTTATATTTTGTTCTGGAAAGTTCATGTTAATGAGCTTCGGCTGCGTGTTTCGTTCTGATTGGTTGCGTAGTATGATTTCCGTAGACGATTCGGGAATTTCGTAGCATATATAAGGAGGGCGCTGGGAAAGCCTGGTCGTACATTGTCTTGCTTTGTCAGTTGTAGAGACACGTAGTTTATTGCGAGAGACGCTGTGTATGAGAAACTTTGTGTCGCAGTGTGGACATTGCAGAAGAGACTTTGTATCAGTAGTTTGTGCATTTGAAAGTACATTACTGTGTGGATATCGCATCGCTGAATTAAATATTGTTGGAACTGTTACTCCAGTATTGTCTACATCCTTAAGCCACGTGTGACGGATTGCAGCTGAACGAGGTTTATTTTAAAGAACTCTTATGTGCGTGCGTCTGGTGTGTTTATCATACTTCGACTAAAATTCCACCACGTAACATTAGCCATTGTGAGAAAACGCAAACTGAAGTGGTATGGGCATGTCACGCGTTCAGCAGGGCTTGCCAAAACAATCCTGCAAGGCACTGTGCAAGGAGGACGAAGAAGAGGAAGACAGAGGAAAGATGGGAGGACAATATCGCAGAGTGGACAGGACTGAAGCTGGGCGATACGCTGAGAATGGCAGAGAACAGAGAGGAATGGAGGGAGCTGGTTGCCAAGTCAGCAGTGGTGCCCCAACGGTCGGCAAGACTACGGGATATAGATAGATAGATTATATTGATACAGTGATGATGATGATAAGATATGATATGCGATATTATATTGATACAGTGCGCAAATGCCATCGGGCCGACGTCGGCCGCCGGTGGCCCACGCACGGCCGTGCACGGACCAACGGTGGCCGACGTCAGCCCGACGGCATTTTGCGCATTGGATACCAGTTAAAGTACCCCATGTAAGTCAGTCGCAGGAGTGGAATGGACCTTGATAGCTAAAGACTGGCGCCACTTTAGCTTGGCACTAGGATAGGCGTCAGACTAATGTGGCGCTACGGTTGAACTGTCGCCGTCCACTCATCCAAGTTCATCTGGCAGTATCTTTAAGCTGCTAACTGCAAAACACCAAGACTCATGTGGCGATACCATTTAGCCATAGGGTACATCCATTCAAGCTCGTCACCCACAAACCTTGATGCTACGGACAAAAACATCTGACACTACCCACAGCCATCATGGTCAGTCCATCTTCATCCGTTGGTGGCAGAAGTAAAAAAGAAGGAATAACTAATTCATTTCCTCCCGAGCAATGTGAGCTTTAAAACGTGATTCCTGCGAAATTACATCGTCAAAAATAGCCTGCCCCCAACACAAGGACAGAAAATTAGGACAGCATGGGACTGAAACTAAGAAGTATGGCAATCCTATGAGTATGTTTCGGCTGTGCCCGGTCCAGAGACACTCTTTGCGGACAGCGGGTCAGTGCCACGGACTGCCATAAATTTGACTTTCTGAATGTCCTCTGAAAGATGAAATCCAGACCAAAAAGGTGATTGCCAAGCGTGTAAAATGCAGAGCGTAGCTTAGCTTCTTCAGCAAATTGTATAGATTTTTGTGTGTCTGTTTCGAAAAAGGTTGTTTATTTTATTTTATTTTTTTAGCCGAATCTGATTAAATTGTGTTGTAGCTATCTTTTCTGAACGCGTTTCTTACTTCCGTGCGTTATTATCTGAAAGATGGTTGGTTAAACTACACTTGTATTTTAATACTTCGGTATTTTGTTATAGGGCAATCGAAGCAAACACAACATACGCGCCTATGTATAAGTCTCACTTGTTGTCTTGACTTCATGTCTTCTTTAACTCATTCAAGGGGCCCCGCATCAATAGATGTGGAAGTGTCTCCGGCAACGCTGTACGACAATTCCGCAGCTATTGATGCGGGGCACTTTAAACGATTTAACTGAAATAATATGCAGTCACACAGTCTCAAATAGGTGCTTAACCACACAAACACACACACTACCACACACTTCTTCATCTCTTCCAATGCCCTTCCACCCCTTCCGCCTCCCCCCGCCTCCTCCCCCTTCCTTCTTCTCCTCCCTTTCTCATTCACTGCTCCATGCCCTCCTCGGCTGCCCACTCCCCCACCCTCATCCCCCTTCCTCCCCTCACCCCCTCCTCCTTCGCCTGCTTTCTCCTCCTCGTCCCCTCCTCCCCCTTTTTCCTCCCCGCCACCATCCCCCTCCCTCTTCTTTTCCTACTCCCCTTCCTCTCCCCTCCCCCCCACCCCACCCTCCTCTCGCATCCTCTTTCTTACCCGGTTATCCTTCCCCGACTGTTCCTCCTCCCCACTCCACCCCTCACTCCTCTTTCCCCCCTCCATCCTCTCTCCCCCCTCCCTACCCTCCCCCTCCTCTGTCCTCTTCTTCGTCCGTTTCTTCTCCCTCTCCCTCTGCTGTCTCTTCCAACCTAAAACTGTGTCTATTTAATGCCCAGTCTGTCTGCAAAGATGGCAAAGCTGACGTGATTTCCGACTTCATTCTAGACAATGACCTAGATATTGTCGTGATCACCGAAACGTGGCTCCGCTCGGCTGGCGACGAACCCATCATCGCCAGCGTCACTCCGAGTGGCTACCGCCTGGCCTCCTTCCCGCGCGCTTTCAGAGGGGGTGGCATTGCCATCATCTACAGGGACTGTCTTTCCGCTCACCTCTCCTTCTCTCAGTCTCTACCTTTTGCTCATCCCTCCTTTGAATCTGTCGAGGCCGTAGCAACACTCCCTGGCCAGTCCCTCATTTTCTCATGTATATATCGCCCCCCTCCAAGCTCTCAAAACAAACTCACAAACTCCATGTTCCTCACCGAGTTCGACCTCCTCCTCGACCACTACAGCACACGACCCGGAAAACACATCCTTCTAGGCGACTTTAACTTCCACTTTGACAAACTCGACCACCCTGACACAAAACGCCTCTGCACGTCACTTTCAAACCACAATCTTACACAACACATCACTAAACCCACCCACCGACTTGGCCACACCCTCGACTGGATCATCACCCGCACCTCCGATCAACTCTTTCTCGACTCTGACACCTCCACTGTGCTTCCCTCTGACCACTTCGCTATTCTCGTCTCCCTCAATCTACCTCCCCCGAAAAAAACCAAGCTCGTTGTCTCTCGCCGCAAACTAAAATCTGTCAACCGCGAGAGCTTCTTCGACGAAGCTGTCGACCTTCTCTCGGACCCCGCCCCCTCTCCCGATCTTGCATCCCATTTCGATTCCTCCCTTCGAAAACTTCTAGACACCCATGCCCCTGTCACCACCTGCTCCATACCCAACCGACTCCCCTCGCCCTGGCTCACTGATGATATAGCTGAGGCCAAGCGCGAGCGCCGACAAGCGGAACGCCTCTGGCGCTCAACTGACCTCACCGTTCACAGACAGATCTTCCAAACAACTAGATCCAAAGTCTGCAAAATGATCTCCGAATCTAAACGCAAACACCTTCAAAACCAAATCCTGGAATCCACCTCTTCCAAAACCCTCTACGCCACCATGAACACACTCCTAGGCACTTCTAAAGACTCTCCTCTCCCCAACACACACAGCAAAGAAGAACTCCCGTCTGCTTTCTCTACCTATTTTTCGGACAAAATCCAAAATCTGCGCGACACACTCGACACCCTGCCTCCTCCGCCTTGCCCTCCCGACCCCACCTTTTCCGGCACTCCCCTCTCGTCCTTCCGCCCCGTCTCTCAGGATGAAGTCCTCAAGACCATAAAGTCCATGCCCTTCAAAACCTGCGAACTTGACCCCCTCCCAGCTTCTCTCTACCATGACGGCCTTCCAAAACTTCTACCCTTCATTACCGACATCATCAACGCATCTCTAGAAAACGGCTCCGTCCCCGATATCTTCAAGTCCGCCATCGTCCGTCCTCTCCTCAAAAAACACAACCTCGACCCAAACGAACTCAAGAACTATCGCCCAGTCTCCAATCTCTCTTTCCTGTCCAAGCTTCTTGAGAAGGTTGTTCTCAACCAGCTCAACCTCCATCTCACCGACAACAACCTCCTCAGTCCATTCCAGTCTGCCTATCGCAAACATCACAGCACTGAAACAGCCCTTCTACATATCTTAAACGAGCTGCTTCTCTCCACCGACTCTGGCAACATCTCCCTTCTTACACTACTCGATCTCTCTGCCGCCTTTGACACTATAGACCACTCTATCCTCCTCCACCGACTCCACCACTCCTTCGGCATCACCGACTCTGCTCACTCCTGGTTTCTCTCCTACCTCTCCGACAGACAGCAGTACGTCACCATCAACGGCGTCTCTTCCAACCCGGTAACGCTCTCCTGCGGAGTTCCACAGGGATCCGTCCTGGGCCCGGTCCTTTTCACACTCTACACCTCTCCTCTGTCCAACATCATCCAGTCTCACCGCATACACCACCACCTCTACGCTGACGACTCACAACTGCAAGACAATGACAAACTCGACAACACTCAGTCACTACTGACTCGCACGGCTGACTGCTACGAAGACGTGAAAAACTGGATGACAGCAAACAAACTGAAACTGAACGACGACAAAACGGAAGCCATGCTGGTAGGCACTCGCCAGAAACTCTCCCAGCTCCCTCCCTCTCTCCACCTTCAACTCGATAGCACCCCCATCTCCCTCTCTGACTCGGCCAAGAACCTCGGCGTCATCCTCGATTCCTCTCTGTCCATGACCAGCTTCGTCTCCGCCACGACCCAGGCATGCTATTTCCACCTCCGCCGCATCAGTCAGATCAGAAAATACCTCACTACCGAAGCTGCCACCAAACTTGCTGTCTCTCTCATCTTATCTCGCATCGACTATTGCAACTCTCTCCTTTCCGGTCTCCCTCACTCCACCATCTTCACTCTCCAGCGCGTCCAGAACAATGCTGCCCGCCTCGTCCTCAGAAAGAAAAAATCCGACCACATCACACCCCTGCTCAAACTCCTCCACTGGCTCCCAATCCCCCAACGCATCCAATACAAAGTTCTGTCTCTCTGCTACAAATCCCTGAACAACTGCGCTCCTGCCTATCTCTCTAACTTACTTCACCCCTACACACCTTCCCGCTCTCTCCGCTCTGCCTCCGACCCTCTCCGCCTCCACATCCCTCGCACCAAACTTAACACTTTCGGCCCCCGCTCCTTCTCCGTCTACGGCCCATCCACCTGGAACACTCTCCCACTCTCTCTCCGTCAGAAACACTCTCTCTCCTCCTTCCAGTCCGCCCTCAAAACTCACCTCTTTCAACAGTTTTAGCACTATATCACCACACTCCCCACCCCAAGCTGACCGTCGTAATGTATTTCACTGTTTGTGGTACGTGAGTCATTGTCTAAAGCGTGCGCATGCGTGCGCGAGTTGTGAGTGTGCGCTTAGAGTTATAATTATTATAAGATAAGCGCATTATAAATACCGTAATTATTATTTATTATTATTACTTGGACAAACCACACATGTGCACTCTGGTAAGTTTATTTGTTACCACTAACATCAAAACATGCTACAATTTTGTATTTTTAGTTCAACTGGTCACTCACATTAACTACATTGCATTCCACCTCACTACTGCAAGCGACCAAAAAAGAGACCAGTTCGTTGACGCCACTGAGTGCGCAGGTGCAAGAAGGAGTCGTCTTCATTTACATATCTGTCTCCATCCAATCGCTTCACGCGAAGGCTTGGAGAGGTGTTGTCCGGATTTAGCCAGAATGTGACGGGAATTTGGTTAGCTGCGACTAAAGCCTGACAGACATTTCGCGACACGAGCGTACAAGGGGGAAAAGTTGTTAGCTTATAGACTGAGTTGTCGATCCTGGTGGAGGTTATTTTCGGGGGTGATGTCCCTTTTGCTTCCGATTCCACTGACCAAAACTGTTTTCTTTCTTACTCGAGAATAAACGATTTCCACTAGAGAATCTTCTGCTGAGAAATGAGCGAATTTAACAGGATGATAGATGAAGGACAGTGTCAGATTAGCTTGACGACTTCCATGTGCCAACGTATCGGGCACTACGCTACATCTTGGACCGTGATGATCTGTGGCTCAGTCGAGGGTTGTGCCGGATTAAAAGGCGCCAAGCTAATCCGGCACTACCCTTGAGCCACGACATGCCATCCAAGTCCTGATGGATTCAGAATCAATAATATTTCATTCATAAACCTAATAAGGCAATACCCTACAGCACCGCTGACGATCCATTTCCTTGATTGGCGCTGGCAGTGAGTTCTAGAGATATTCACGAATTTGTTTTACTTGGTCGCACGTCACATGTGTGGTGAAATCGGGCTTTTCCAACTTGAAAATAACAATTTGACGGACACCATCTCCACATAAAACATAGACATCTTACATCAGTACAGGATGTAATGTCAGTCCCAATCACATGGAGAAGGTCATGTCTATAACCGAGATAACTGCCGGGTTTTGGCAAGTAGTGTTACGTTTACTACATACGAGAAATGTCATGATAACCATGATAACACCCTAGATGTCAAAGTGGAACATTAGTCAAGGACAATATATTGACGAGCTAAAGAAACGCGACCTCATTCGAGTTACCGACTGCTGTCGCATTTTTTGGGCTCGTCAGCATATCACCATTCTCCTCCTACCTTACCCAACTCCACCCCCCAACCCTCCCCCACCCTCACCACCCCCAAAACACACACACACACACACACACACACACACACACACACACACACACACACACACACACACACACACACACATACACATACACACAAATTATTGTTGCAAAAGGGAAAATTCGTCTTTCATCACAAGGGCAGACTTATATAAGTGAAAGACTAAACACACAATTTATACTAGTATAAATATTAAAAACCGCATTCTCATAACACATTTAGGCCACTAAAGAATATACACAAATAAACAAGAGTATTATGCCTAAATGGAAAAATGGTTAGATTAAAAACTTCGTATCAATGAGATCAATGTTTGATTTGTTTTTTTTCCTCTGCATGCATCATAAGAGACAGGCGCATGTTTAAGAATTCTTCGAACCCGAAACTTACACCATGATTAAATTATATTGTACAATAAATAAACATCCTAGAAGAACAAACACCAAGCACTTTGTAACGGCAATCAGCCTAAAAGCAGTTCCCCTCTAACCCCTTGACTGTCGGGGCAAGTAGAACGCTACCCAGCTGCAATAGACATAAACCCTCTTGAGCACCCAGCAATGGCGGGGGGGGGGGGGGGGGGGCGGCAAGTGGGGGGGGGGGGGGCTCATGAGGATTTATGTCTTTTCCTAAACCTATGTTTTTTATTCCAATTGTTGTCCTATTTACGTCTGTGTTGCTCACGCGAATGTCGGTGAGTTTGCAGTTGTTTCAGACGCGCAATTTCTGATCACTGGCAGAGAAGGACCTTCACTCACTTGGTCGTTCATATTTATTTCTAAACCCTTGACAGCTGGATGTCGACAGACACCACCCAAATGCAAGATGCATAGATCCTCATGAGCCCCCGCAGTCGCGGGGGCTCATGAGGATCTATGTCTCTTGCTGATTCCACTGTGTATCTATCTTCCTTGGACGATGACTTTTGGGGAGTTGAATCAAGAAAGAAATCAGTAACACTGCCAGGGAAGGAGTGAAACTTGTCTAAAGGTGGTAGAAACCGAGTAGAATGATGACAGTCAAGAAGTGAAATTGTTACTTTTATTTCACTTTGCCGCTGTTTTACCCAGAATTTTTTTTTTTTTTTTTTTTTTTTTTTTTTTTTTTTTTTTTCTAGACCGAAGAACTTTCCCCAAAAGCAAAAAAGCAAAGGTCATTTCGAGCATAGTCACACCTAATTAACGTCTGATCTCCCGCTGTGGTATCGGAAGGATGAATATTTTTCAAAGGCAGGAGAAAGAGGGAGGGAGGGGTGGGTGGGTGAGGGAGGGGTGGGTGGGTGAGAGAGGAGGAGATTGGGTGGAGGGGGTGGGGGTGGGGGGGGGTGGAAAGAAAGCAAAAATCTCCTCGGTGCCTTTCAGCCCAAACTATATCTTATCTAACCCTGTAAACCAGATTCGTATCTGGATTTTAGGCTTACTACAAGACAAATATAACAATTTTTTAAAAAATCACAACGATGCTCCCAACTTAGAACGCATAGTATAATGTACAATGTATGTTCCTAGTTTGTCGTCTGGCCTTGGTCAAATCATATATTTCCGCGAAAACGAGATGAGCCGAAAACTAGATGGAACTCCTTTTGTCAGTTTTGTTTTCATTCGATAATAAATCAAAAGTATTTGAGGGCCCACTACCGCCGTAACTGTTCAAAGATACACTTCTGTAGCAGATAGTTACGAAACGCTACACAAAGGTCTAGCTATTGTTCCTTTGGATACAAGACAATCCAGTTCAGCACACGTCGTCTTTATATCAGGTAACCTGACAATGACTCCAAACTCCACCAGGGAGGCCCCTTTGGGGGCTTAACTGCCTGTCCCAAGTCAGGATAAAGGAGGAGGGTTAGGCGTGGGGCTAGCGACTCCACCCTGTAAAAAGAAACTTGCTACGGAAACGACAACTGTCGCCTCAAGCACCAGACGGCGCAGAGAGGACTGAATGAATGACAATGACTCCACTCCGTTCTATAAATACAACGCTGTCAGTACGAGAAACAGATACAAATAGACTGACACGCTAACGGCTGCGCAGAAAAAAACAGTACGATTACGCGTGTGCGTGTCCCAAATGCTGCTTCAATAGGTATGTAGACAAGGCATAATAGACACAAATGGTGCTGAAGTGTGTCTTCAAATTTACCCGTAATGGTACTTCAAGAATTCAAAGCACGGATTACTGCAGCAGAGAAAGTGACCGAATTTACTGGCTTCAATGCCGGGACACCGCACACAGCACCCACACGCAGCGGGGGTTCATGAGGATCTATGCTTCTTGCTGCCATCATTCTGTGTGCACATGCTTCAGTAATGGATCTGCGTTGCATATGGAGACAGCATTGTAGCCTTCGGCAGTGAAAAGTAAACCCCATTTTTCCTTTGTTTATTCATTTGTTCATTTGTTTGTTATTTATTTTTCTGTGTTTCTTTGTTTGTTTCTTTGTTTCTTTCTTTAATTAGTCTTTGGGTGTAGCACTTCGCTCAGGCATTTTTTTTTTTCTTGTCCATTTGTTATCGTTAATGAATACAGAGATCAGTTTTTCCTTAGCCAGTCTCTCGCTCGCGGTTACCAGGCCGTCCAAAATATTGCCGTCCTCAGTGGCACATAAAACTGCAAGCGTGGCCTAATTTTCAGCTGATGTGATTGGTCCTTTTTTTTCTCGTTCCTCTCATATTGCAGACGATACCTGAGGCAATTCTTAGAATTTCCTGATGTCCCAATGTGGGCAAGAAAACATTCATTTTAAGAGGGGAAAAAATGCAAATTGAAAATCCTATTCTCTGAAGTGCGACACAGGATCACTCCAACACACGCCTGTAGGAAGATTTTTTTGCACAGCCCTACGTTTCCTGGCTCAACAGATTGGGCCCTGATCAGCTACAACAAGATTTTGATCGACCACGACAGTTCAAGGAGGTATTTTTATAAGCGAAAAAAAAATCCCGAGGTGAAAAATTCTCCACGACAGCCTAAGCAGTTTATATAGCACATGCCCCTTCTACTTGCTATTTTTGTGGTCAAAACAGTTTTTACTTTGACGCGGCCGTTTGGATCGGACCACACGCCTCATAATTTCCGAGTGTGCATCCGTGACAAGAAATATAGGCCTATGTTCTACAGTGGATTGAGTTCGAATAAGAAAAGAAATAATGCATATTGCAATAAGAAATAATACAAACCACCTCGTAAATGTTCCGAACAAGAGACAAGTGAACGACAAAAAAGGTGCAGACGACAGGATTAACTCATTCAGCCCCGACACACCACAGCAAGGCATGAATCGGGCATGATAGTTCAAGGGTGGTGCCAGAATAGCTTGGCGCCCATAGGCGCTAAGCTTTTCTGGTACCACTATTGAAATATCATGCTCGATCTGTCTCTAGAATTGTAATACAGTCCTACAGAGAGCAACTTCAAAATTTGGGATTTTCGGCCCTGGAGCAGAATGTGTTAATGACGCCTGCATTACTGCTCGCCCATTATTGAGTCATGGCCACTTGAGGTAGGAAAATGGCTGCTGGGTAAATCGCACTTTTTAAAAGAAATTTCAACCCTTGAAAATGCCCTGAGTGTGGTTTAATGACGGTCAGTTGGCTGGCTTGTTGGTTGGTTGGTTTTTTCGGTTGTTTGGTTGGTTGGTTGGTTGGTTGGTGGGTGGGTTGGTTGATGGGTTGGTTGGTTGGTTGGTTGGTTGGTTGGGCTGGCTGGTTGTTAATAATTAGAGTTTAACGCCGAGCAAGCAAACTAGGTCATCTCAGCTCAGAATGCCCATTAGTTCATTTAGCCGCGACACACAACGACAAAAATGGATCTACAATGACACTTCAAGGGTGGTGCCAGAATAGCTTGGCGCCCATAGGCTCCAAGCTATTCTAGCACCACCCTTGAACTCTCATGGTCGAATATGTCTAAATACAGTCTTCAGAGGACAACTCCAACGTTGGGGATTTAGTCCTTGGGGCACAATGGGTTCGTTTCACATGAACAGTTCTGCATGACAATCGTCACATCGCCCGACTGCCAGTGCCTTATCAGACATTGTAAACGGTGAACTGGCTGACCGTAGAAATTAAGTGATTTACCTTGTAAGTTCTAATGGGTACAAAAAAGGTTAGTGCTGGCAAAAAAAAAAAAAAAAACTTATACAAAAAGTATCAACTCATTTAGCCCTGACACCGACACCACAAAAAGATAGTCCAAGTGTCGCGCCAGAATAGCTTGGCGCCCATTGGCGCCAAGCTAATCTGTCACCCCTCTTGAACTCTCATGGTCGATCTGTTTCCTGAATTCTAATACAGTCTTCAGAGGACAACTCCAAAGTTGGGGATTTCTTCCTTGGGACACAATAGGTTCGTATCACATGAACAGCGTTGCATGAGTATTGTCACATCGCGCGACTGCCAGTACTTTTTCAGACATTGTAAACTGTGAACTGGCAGACCCGCACCGTAAAAATTAACTCATTCAGCCCGACGGCCGTATTTGCCAAATTGTGGAGGGTCATCTAATGACTATGTACCAGTTGCAGGAGATGGATGGAACATGATAATTGAAGGGCAGTGCCAGATAAGCTAATCTGGCACTACCCTTGAATTATCATGGTCGATCCATCTCCTGCTGTATTGCGTCAGGGCTGAATGGGTTAAGTAGTTAACCTAGTCAGTTCTAATGGGTACAAAAAATTAACGCTGGCAACAACAACAAAATAAGAACTAATACCAACACAAAACAAAACCGACACACCACAACAAGATATGGATCGACCATGGTAGTTCAACTTGAGGGTGGTGCCAGAATAGATTGGCGCCCATAGGCGCCAAGTTATTCTGACACCACCCTTGAACTATCATGGTCGATCTGTCTCCTGAATTGGAATGCACAGTCTTCAGAGGACAACAGCAGTTTGACGACTTCGACCATAGGAAACAATGTTAGTTGTTAGGATCCGCGACAAAATTATGGCTGCTGGACACATTGAGACGTCACTAGAACACGCGAGCGGCTTCATGCAAAATGGGTTAACAGACGCTACGTGCTGATCGGCACGGGGACAGGAAGGAGAAGTGGGCCGTTTCCCACAGGCACTCGAGATTTAAACCCCAACTATCCGGCCACTCCGTCTGAAGACAGAAGTACCGCAAATCTGCGCAAACGAGAGACGCAGGCGAGAATCTACCCCTCTTGAATATGTACCGGGCTGACCTTTTTATTTTCTCAGACATTAGTCGTACACTTCACCTTTTGCGCGTCGGTAGCGGTTTTAGTCGCGATGATTCTTAACGTATTCATCGCAATTCCTAACGGAATCATCGCGACAAAAACCGCTACCATCGCGAAAAGGGTTAAAATTTCAAGCTAGACTACCCTGAATCCGTCTGAGGATGTAAATTGGCTCAGCGTCTACCAAGGACGAGGTGTAGATTTACATGAGCACCCACGTCTGCAGAGGCTCATGAAACTCTGTGCTTCTCGCAGGTGAGATTTACAAAGTGAAGAGGCACAATTAGAATCTGTCCAACTTTGAGAGGAAAGACTTAATTTCGTCTGGGGCGGTATTCCAAGCATATCCGCAGACCCAGGAGGACTTGCACAGCTACAGAATGTTGACTATGATCAGGAACTGGTCTGTTTGTCGGTCATGTTACATATTCAAATGTGGTAGGTAGGCCCGGTGTTTTAAAAAAAAATCTTCTGCCTTCTTTGTCATTTTGTACAGAGGCAGTATGCTGGAATTTGCTTAAAATCTCGTGATAGATGAGAAGAGACATATTTGGTGCTTTGATTCATACCAGCCTTGGCTTAATTAGCAGACTCGTTTTGGCCTAGTTTGAGTTGCCAAGCGGATGGTGATTTGAGGTGTGTACCAGTTTTGGCTGCGCTTGGATGTAGGGTCCGTACAGAATCATGTTGATAGCCAGGAAATGAGACTGCTGCTGTCCTTATTTTAGGCGGATTTTGTGCATGGCAATTGTGCAGCAAGTGGGCGGTAGTGTTGTTTAGGGGATTGAAAACTTAGGGGATGACTAGGACAGACTAAGGCTAAGGCATTTTAACAAATGAGACTGCAAGGGAGGCCCACTGTGTGTTTTGACCTGTCTGTCAGTCTGTGTGTCTGTCTGTCTGTCTGCAAGTGTCAGTCTGTCGGTGTGTCAGTGTGTTTCTGTCGTTTCTCTCTTGCAGTTTCTGTTGTTGTATAACTTGTCTGGGACTTGATCCGAATTTCGACGTGGATCAATGCAGCACTTGACGTCCATAGACAGGCTTAGTTGCGATGTCAGAGGCCGATGTTATCAAAACAGTGGCGTAGGAAGATGTTTTCCAGTGGAGCAAGGGAGACATCTGCATCTGTAAGAGACATAAATCCCCATGAGCCCCCGCAGTCGCGGGGGCTCGTGAGGATTCATGTCTCGTGTTAGTCCTATGTTCAACATGCCTGACGCGTTTCTTTGCAGCCTCCAAAACAATTAAAGACTGGGAGGAGCGGGGGTGGTGGTGGGTAAGGGGGGATGGGGGGGGGGGGAGTGTAAGATGTTGCGGCGCGAAACTGTTCAACCTCCTAAAAATGAAACAAAGGGGAGGGGAAAGAGAGGAGGGGGTGAGCTTATAGTTGTTGCACCTCGAAACAAATCAAACATAACAATCAAAATCGGTACGATCTTTCTTCTCCACAAATATTAGGATTGTGTGGGGTGGTGGGGGTTGGAGGGGGGGGGGGAGAGAAGGAAGGGAATACTCTGGTTCTCCCCATATATTTTCTTTTATAGAGAAAGCCCCCCCCCCCCCCACCCCTCAAGTAAAACACTCGCATCAAATCTGAAGCAAGACAGAGAAAAGAAATAAAATGGGATGAACCATAACCCACAAAGTACCTTCTATATGCGAGCTGCCCTCGCAGTCAAGGGTCTCTACCTTTCGTCTTTGACCTAATTCTGATGTTGAAATATCTCCTTTTGAAAAAGCCTAGCAGATCTGCCAATGCGCCACAGTAAATTTTAAAAGTGGCGCAGTGCATACGCGTCATTATTTGTCCAACGTCATTTTTAGCATTAGCTTTCCATAAATAATTTACGCAGAGAGTAATATTTTTGTATCAGAAGAACCAAGGAATATCAAAAACACGTAGGACTATCTTTCTCTGAGAATATTTCTCAAAGAGATCGATATCTGTGATCTTTCAAATGACAACTGGAAAACATTTTAATCCTGAATACGAATGTGTGTGGAATAACAATGAAATTACGTCCTCGAGCTGTTCAGTGCGCACGATGATCTGGCGGAGGAGAAAAATACAGAGAGAGAGAGAGAGAGAGAGAGAGAGAGAGAGAGAGAGAGAGAGAGAGAGAGAGAGAGAGAGAGAGAGAGAGAGAGAGAGAGAGAGAGAGATGAAATGAAATTCAATTAAACTTTATTTCTGAACGGATGAAGTAATTAGCATACATGCCATTTTTCATATTTGCCGTTGATACTCTACAAACAATCCGCCTCCCCCACCCCCCACCCCCCACCCAACCCCCCCCCCCCCCAAAAAAAAAAAAAAAAAAAAAAAAAAAAAAAAAAAAACAATACAACAACAACAAAACAAATAAGTGTACCAACTTGCACACACACACACACACACACACACACACACACACACACACACACACACACACACACACACACACACACACACACATACACACACACACACACACACACACACACACACACACGAGAGAGAGACAGACAGACAGACAGAAAGAGACAGAGACAGACAGACAGAGACAGACAGAGACAGAGAACTCCGGCACAAAATACTGATGTGTAATTTTCCCTTTCTTAGGAGTTTGGAAACCCCACCACCCATCTCCCTTCCCTGGCATATGTGGACACACCCCCCCACCCCCCACCCACCCACCCTCCTTCCTACATCTTCCCGACCCGACTCCTGTCGTTTGAGTCTGGGGCAGGATCCATGATCCGCCCGGTCTTGGGTTAGTTGCACAGTTGAGCTTAAATCCTGCGCAAGGCACTCAGCAAGGTGCTCCTCTTTAGCGGAGCACCTTGCTGAGTGCCTTGCGCAGGATTTTAAGCTCCTTGATGAAACCTATCCCTCGAAAGGGTTGAAATCTTGGCCGAGGCCGGTCCAATGAGCTTTCTTGCTCATTAGGTACTGAGAGTAATGAGAGTGTGACGTGTAGAAACCGTAGGTCGGCAACTGGAGATCTGTGCTATCCTGGTTCACATGACATCAAAAATATCTTAATGAGAGACGCTTGCGTCTCGACCAGGGTTGGATCAATAACAGCACGCAGAACCAGTTCACAAGGTTCCCAGCAGTGCTGGCCTGTCAAGGCAAAAGACAGTAGGTCAAGTTTTTGTGAAAAGCGAGATTTTCATTGCATAGCCATGAATACTCGCTTTTCACAACATACGGACTTGCTGTCTTGTGGTTTCACACGACAGGGTGCGTGCAGTACCGACAAAGTCTAGTTCGTGCATGCCGCATAGCTCAGCTAATCGTGTGTCTGATCATGTTATATATAACTGGCTCTTGGCTTTCACTTATATATATCTCAGTTCAGTCCCGACACACCACAGCAAGATACGGATCGTCCGTGATAGTTCAAGGGTGGTGCCAGAATAGCTTGGCGCCCATAGGCGGCCAAGCTATTTTGGCACCACCCTTGAACTATAAGAAAGTCACGGTCGATCTGTCTCCTGAATTGTATTACAGTCTTCAGAGGACGACTCCTATTGGCTACTTCGATCTTGGGGCACAATGGGCTATATATGAAGGTGAATAGGATAGTTAGTGTCAGTACTGAATAGTCAGTGAGCCAGACAGTCTTTTCGCTCGTTCGTTCTGTACGTCAATCAATCACATAGTTAGTTTCCTCCTTTGTGTGTTTAAAAAGGATTTTAGGTATCAACCCTTGCACTGTCGGTAGCACTATTTGTAGGGCATCGCTGGCCTCGACGAAACGAGCTATCGACAGCGAAAGGAAAGGGTTGTATTGTTCAGTAACAAACCTCTATTACTAAATGTGCGGTTTGCATCAGTGGTGATTGGCTGTTGCAATCCACATTACGTGTAAATAAAAATTTAAAATTTTTTTTAAAAAGCCAAGTAATTGAAAACAAGCTCCAAACGCAAGATCAGCTCTACGAAATTTTCTGAAGAATTAAACTCTGCACGGTGATGCACTACCAAATTGCGCACTGTCAGTGATAAAAATGACTCCAACGCGAAAGAGGGTCTAAGGGAGACAATCAATCGGGTCATTAGAAGAGCTGACAGCACGCGCTGAGAGAGAGAGAGAGAGAGGGAGAGAGAGAGAGAGAGAGAGAGAGAGAGAGAGAGAGAGAGAGAGAGAGAGAGAGAGAGAGAGACAGAGAGAGACAGAGAGAGACAGAGACAGACAGAGACAGAGACAGAGAGACAGAGAGAGACAGAGAGAGAGAGAGATATGATAATGAATCTTTTATTCCACTCAGGATAAAGCTATTAGGCTACTCAATGCCTGTCTTACAAGTTGTCCTGTACTACTAGTAAACAAAACAGAACACAACAGGAAAACAAACACAGCATATCAAAGAGAGAGAAGTGAGAATTATTTTGAGAACTTGCGATACTCATTAAGCAAAGGACCATCGGGTCGGGTCGACATCGGCCGGAGTGGGCCTGCGCACGGCCGTGCGCGGGCCCACTGCGGCAGAAGCCGACCCGACTACCTTTGGATCCGCACTACGCCATCAGACACTTCCCGTCAGCTGTCATGGTTAAAGTCATTCACATCGAGTCAGTCCTGGTTTCGCGCTAGAAGTGATTTTTGTCTTCAAAAAGCACTACCAGTGAGCTGCTACGGCCAGTCCGTCTCCAGGGGTAGGAAAATGAAAGTGAGCGAGACACTTAGACCTCCCAGTTTTCTGTAGACAGCGTCACTATGTCGAGTCGTCAAGTATTGGGGCCTGTCGGAAACTCGCAGCAGTTTTCACCGATAACCCCATCACTGCCGGGGAAAAGTAAGCACAATCTAACCGCAAGAGACATAGATCTTCATCAGCCTCCGCATTTGCGGGGGCTCATGAGGATCTATGCCTCTTGATGACATCACTTTGTATTCATGTTCCTTGGACAGCCGGGGCTGTTTGGCGTTGAGGTAACACAGAGTTCAGGAACACAATGTGCGTCAACTGGTAGTGAAGGGGTTTGAAGTCGATGAAGTTACAAGTGTCAAATGTTCCACCCGCAGGTTGTCCTTACAACTGGATTACTCCTGGAACCGCAGTACCTATGTATGTCTGTGTCTCTTGCATAACTGAAAAAAATGACATTACCTCATTCTACCCCAGACACACCACAGCAAGATAAGGATCGACCATGATAGTTCAAGGGTGATGCCAGAATAGCTTGGCGCCTAGGGGCGCCAAGCTATTCTGGCATCACCCTTGAACTATCATGGTCGATCTGTGTCCTTCACTGCAATGCAGTCTTCAGAGAACAACGGCAAAATTTGGGGATTTTGGTCTTGGGGTAGAATGAGTTAACGTAGCAACCAGTAACTTAACCATGACCTAACTCAGCAAGAGGCATAGATTCGCGAATCTATGTCTCTTACAGATGGGAAAGAAATTGCTAACGGACATAACCAAAAAAAATTAACATCCAATACCTGTCAATCAAGTGTCAATTTCCACCGGCCCTGTGGACGCGATTGGATCAAAGACACTGGGTGATGCTGCTACCCGTCGCGGCAATGTGATAAGGCACGCCCGTGTACATATATTTCCAGCCACGTGCTTTTGGAGACAGTTTTGATTCTGAGTGATTTCGCTTTCAGGTCAGAAGTATTTTAAAAGCTATCGGGGTCGATAGTAGAAAGAAATGAAAAGGTTAAGACGAAAATGGGTGACAGGTTGTGCTGCCAGTTTGGTCATTTAAAGTGAAGATGGTTCAATAAATTAGTGGTGCCCTTTGGAGATTAATTAATAACTGCTTTGGTATCTTCATACATGCACTAACACACACGCAAGAGCCCCACTCCCATCCAGCACAGACACACACGCACACGCACGCGCGCACACACACACACACACACACACACACACACACACACACACACATACACACACACAAACACCATCACACACACACACACACAAACACACACACACACTGTTTCTCTCATTACTTTCTTTACATTAACCCCTCACAAACACATCTTCTCGCTCACGTCCCTCACCACGCCCACACCAAAGCCCTCCCCCCCCCCTCCAACCTCCTACCCCTTCATCATTCCTTTTCCTGCGCCAGGGGCACCACACGGTCGATCGTCTCCGAAGCAGAAGTGTCAGCAAGGTCGCGGGCGTTGGGCAGGCTTGAAAGGACATGGGACATCCAAAAGTAAACTAGCCGCATATTGGTACGATGTCAAAGGAACTCTGATGGGTGGAGTGGAGCGCGTACGGGTCTTTCCGAGCGCATCTTGACAGAAATGAAGTGCACTGCACTACACTGCTCACTCACCAAGCTCTTCCTCCGTTTAACAGCGTACACGGAAAACCTCACGCCCATAGCATGTCCGTTGAAAGGTCCTGGTAAATCAAAGTGGCACAGTTGCTGTGCGCCTGAATTGATCAGTGTTCAGGTCGTACTCCATAGGAAATAGACCTCTCTGTCCCCCATAACCCGCCCGTCAGGGCCGTCAATTATCACTTCGGTGCCGTGGACGTTAAACCCCGAACTAACCAACCAACCACCCCACGCCCAACGTCAACCCGGCGCGCAAAAGGCCATCAGGCCCTCGTTGGCCCGCGCAAGGGCGTGCGCGGACCAACGGAGGCCAACGTCGGCCTGATGACCTTTGTGCATTGTGAACCGTTTAATCCCTACTTCCCTTTGACACCATCAGAGTCAGGGGACGGCGGTTAAGGGTGGGATTTTTTTCCACAGCATTCTTCGTTATTTCAAACCCAAAAAGCCCCCACCCCCACCCCCTCCACCCCCAGTTGTCCCAGGAACATGGATTCAAAAGTTCTGTCAGGAAGAGTATTAGATCCTCATGAGACCCCGCAACTGCTCATGAGGATATATGACTCTTGCAGCTGGATCGTGTTCACTTTTTACTCGGCAGTCATGGGGTTAAACTGCTGTTCCCTCATCTCCACATTACAAAGCCTCAGTTATTTTCCATTCTCTGACCTCGAACATTCCCAATCCCCAAACTGGGGCGCCTAAATCCCTGAAATGTCCGATTCTATTAACGGCGTCGATAAACAAGGTCGCCTCTTTAAAACTTACAGAGTTAAATTGCGCCAACCTGTTTCTACAAGAGGCATAGCTTTTCGTGAGCTGCAGGGGCTCACGAGAAGCTGTGCCTCGTGCAAACGGAAGCCAATGTCCGATTGTATTAACAATCGACAATGAACTGTAAAATGACAGATTTAAATGCGGGCAAACATCTGTAAAAAGAGGTACAGATTCTCGTGAGCCCCTGCAGTCCCTGAGAAGCTATGTCTTTTGCAGATGGAAAGAGTCGTCCGATTCTATTAACGGAACATCGACGACAGCCTAGCCCCAACACTATTTTTTCCCCTAATCTTGGCGACTTAATCAGGCACAGGTCGATCGGTCCCTGATTTGCACGAGGCTGTCCTTTTGTGGGTTGAACTATGCGGGTCGAGTTCGGTCGAACTATGCTGGTCGAGTGTGGTCGAACTACCCGGGTCGAGTTCGTTGAAATCTACGTGATTTTGCCAATGAAAAATGCACAGAAAATCTCAACAATAATTATGTTGCTATCGTCTTTCCTAAACGTGTTTCTTTCTTCGTTGGGATTTTCTTTTTACATTTTACACGCTTGGCAGTCACCTTTTTATTTTGGACTTCAAGGGAAAATACACCTTGCTGTACCACACACCAGTACGTACAATTTTAGCGCCGTTGACTTGTTTTGTGAAAGTTAAAATGTATACATGCATCATTATGCATAATGTTAACCTGTTTGCTTGGTTCTTTTTTAATTTATCGATGGCAAAAAAAACCGTTGTGGGCATGAGATTGACGGATGTGGAAAAGAAAGTAATAATAATAATAATAATAATAATAATAATATACATTTTCAAAAATAACAAAAAGTAACTGGTCTATTCAGAAATGACTTTTTTTTAAAGCAACACAGAATGGAATTATTTCTAAATATGTTAACCCCTTCACCTTTGGGACAAATCAAACATCACCCAAATAAAAAAGACACAGATCCTCCAGAACCCTCGCAAACGCGGGGCTCATGAGGATTTGAACCTCTTTCACTATTTTGTTATGGTGTGCTTTGTGAAGCTGTTAACATTCGAGGAGGCGGGTTAGGATCCTGAGGATCTATGCTAAAAGCACGTTGCATCCACGCTTCTTGGACGGTTGTGACTCTGTGCTATAAAATTAACAAAGATTTCAGAAACACGATCTGCATTCACACTCTCAGTGAATGGGTTTAAATGTAACTATTGGTTAGAATGTTTTTCATTGTCACTCGTGAGGTGTATATCAGCTGAGTACACATTATGTCTATTGACAACTGTCAATGACCTTTTTCTGATTTGTAGTGAATGAACGCTTTTTGTTTTACAAATTTGATTCAGTATATTAAATTCATGAATTTCCTAGCTCCTCCAAATCCTATTCCCCAGCTCTTCAAACTAGGGAATAACATTAACTCATTCAGCCCCGACACACCACAGCAAGACATGGATCGAGCATGATATTTCAAGGGTGGTGCTAGAATAGCTTGGCGCCCATAGGCGCCAAGCTATTCTGGCACCACCCTTGAACTATCATGCTCGATCTGTCTCTAGAATTGTAATACAGTCCTTAAGACGGCAACTTCAACTTCAAAGTTGGGGATTTCGGTCCTGGGGCAGAATGTGTTAATTACCTGGGATTTTCTGGGATTTCATGAAATCTGTGAGGGAAACAATAGTGTTTTTTATGATTTTACTGAAATGTTTTCAACAGTTTCAGAAATGTGCTGTAACATATACAATGAAGTCTAATGACAGCCCATCCCATCATTACCAACTGTGACCCAGATCGATATCAAATCTGTAATTGCTATAAAGAGGGAACCACTCAGCTTCTTGCAAGAGTGTGCTTCCGCGTCCACCGACAACATACTTTCGGAAATGGGGTCTTTCTATCACAATTATTTTGACAGGCTTCCGTGCCATTTGAGATCAGTGGCACAAATCGAGAAACTGCTAGGTCGCCCCACAATTACAACCAGTTCAAACACACGCTAGGCTGGACAACACAAGCATGCGCGCAGGAATTAAACCCTTCATTGCCAAAAAAAATGAACACAGTACGACTGCAAGACATAGATAATCACGAGCACTTGCAGTTGCTGGTACCATAAGGATCTATCTACCTCTGCTGGAAACTACTTCATGTCCAAGTTCTTCGTCCGGTTTGGGCTATATTAAAAACTATTTAGAAACAGAATTTGCATCCAGTGACAGGGACGGGGTTAAACGCCATGGTGGAAATTCCCCAAATTTACAGTTCAAGAGAAAGAAGGTTCATGACAGTTCAAGGGTGGTGCCAGAACAGCTTGGCGCCTGAAGGCGCCAAGCTGTTCTGGCACTACCCTTTAACTATCAGGGCCGTTCAAATTCCTGTTTTTGCAGCTTACTGTTGTGCTCAGGCTAGTTGCAGCAGCAGTAATAGCAATAGCTAGTTTAAAGTAGAAGTACATGCAGTAGCAGTATAAGTAGTCACATAATAATGTAGCAAGTAGTAATGTAGTAGCACTGTAAATGGTAATCAGATAGCAGTAGAAACGGTGGGGTAGTATGACTTTCCGACAGAGACAAGGCACGGTCAAATGTCTGAAAAATCAAAGGCGGACGCGAAACGAACACGTACACAATATTTGCTTTGATCGCTTTTTACAAGCTCAGATGAGCAAGTCACCGTAAGAAAAGAATTAAGATTTTATAGCGAAGCTTTCACCCCGCGCATGTGTTGATACAATATTTAATCTGAGTTTTAGATTGCTGACACCAACATGTCTCCGTTGAGATCCCTGGGTCGGCCAGGACCCTTTGGCCTTGAAATAACGGCAAAGATTACAGAAGAACGGTCTGTGCTGGGGTCAATACAAGGCAACAGTGACCGTTAAAAGGAGGTCACCTGTTTGCAGCCAGTTGCGAGCCGCCAGCCTCCAATATTGACTGATTCTGAACGAAATGCCGTCTAAGCACAAAGTCAACTTGTGGCAGGAGAATGGTGTAGACTAGTAGCATCTAACAACAAAGAGTAACCCCTTCACTGCTAGTAGCATCTAACAACAAAGAGTAGCCCTTCACTGCTAGTAGCATCTAACAACAAAAAATAACCCATTCACTGCCGAAAAAAATGACAACGCCACCCAGCAGCAAGAGGCAAAGAACCTCAAGGCTCTTTGCCTCTTTGTGGCCTTATTTAGATATATATTCGTGTTCCTTGGATTGATGGGATTTTTCAGTGTCGATTTTGCCCTGTTTACAAATATATCTTTATGCGTCCACAGGCCGTGAGGGGGTTAAGAGTTATTATAAAATGAATAGTCTGTTGCCTCCAGATGCATCGATTTCTCGAATTTTGGTGCTGCATGCAATTGTAAACAGTCTAGACGGAGTTATTATACGCTAACCAAAAATACCCCCCCCCCTACCACCCCCCCCCCCCCCCCCCACCAAAAAAAAAAAAAAAAGTTAACCCTTTGATCGTCGGTAGCGGTTTTTGTGGCGATGACTCCTGTAGGAATCATCGCGACAAACCGCTGTTCACACTCAAAGGGTTACCGTGCTCTCGTTCTCTCTCTCTAATTCATCATTCATCTCTCTCTCTCTCTCTCTCTCTCTCTCTCTCTCTCTCTCTCTCTCTCTCTCTCTCTCTCTCTCTCTCTCTCTCTCTCTCTCTCTCTCTCTCTCTCTCTCTCTCTCTCTCTCTCTCTCTCTCTCTCCTGCTATGGGAATATGAGGGGTCTTTATATTGTTCCAAAACCCCGAATAGATGTATTTAAATCTACTTTGTCATTTGCGAGTTCCACACTGTGGAACTCACTCCCACATCACGTTAAAGCCACTCCGACATTATCTCGTTTCAAGACAAATATTTATAGATACCTGACATCACTCTAATAACAATATCTAGTTATACGTGGACAGACGAATACAGGTGTATATTCTAACAATCATGTGTATGTGCGCGTGTGTGTATCTGTGTGTGTATCTGTGTGTGTATGCATGTGTGTGTGTGTGTGTGTGTGTGTGTGCGTGTGTGTGTGTGTGTGTGCACAACCCCCTCGCGCGTTAGTGTGCGTTTGTGCGTGCATGCGTGTATTTGTTTTTAGTCGACTGTATATGTTTGTATCACTGTGCTTTGATGTTTCTGATTTATGTATATTGTGTACTTATTTAGCCGTAGTTTTTGCAACGGCAGGTACGAAAAATGACATAGTCACTGACGGTGTTAATATTTTCACCGTTGTAAAATAAAGATTCATTGATTCTCTCTCTCTCTCTCTCTCTCTCTCTCTCTCTCTCTCTCTCTCTCTCTCTCTCTCTCTCTCTCTCTCTCTCTCTCTCTCTCTCTCTCTCTCTCTCTCTCTCTCTCTCTCTCTCTCTCTCTCTCTCCCTCCCTCCCTCCCTCCCTCTCTCTCTCTCTGTTTCTCTCTCTCTCTCTCTCTCTCTCTCTCTCTCTCTCTCTCTCTCTCTCTCTCTCTCTCTCTCTCTCTCTCTCTCTCTCTCTCTCTCTCTCTCTCTCTCTCTCTGTGTTTCTAATGTCCTTTCATGTACATGGTCGCTAGGGGCGGAAATGTTTTAGCGCAAAATCTAAAAGAACGTGAAAATATCCAGCTAAAGTCTAGACAGCCTGAATGAACCTACCCAGTGTGAATGTGTGCTGTCGCTATTCCATTGAGATATTTTTTATTTGAGTAAATTTAAGCCTTTGTCGATTTATGCAGGGTGGAATCATGCTGTGAACATTCACGCTGAGTTTATTTAGTTCTCAAAATAAATGGAAAATCAGAGGAACACATTTGCACTTTGTAGATGTACGCCTGGGTGGATTTGCGCTGAGTACATTTCGGTTAGTAGTGTCAAGCGGGGAAGTTGTATGTCCAAATATTGCAAAATTGTCGACTTCGCAAACAATGGCGCTAATCGGAAGGTAAAGTTTGTTTTAGACTGGGTACATACATTATACTAAGCAACATTTTGCTTGATATAGTGCCGATAAACAGACAGATGTGATTACTTGACCTGATCAAAATGTACTCGTCGTACCGACTCGGACATTTTGATTCGGGTCTCGTAATCACATCTGCCTGTTATCCGCACTATATCAAGCAAAATGCTGCTCGATATAATATAATACTATCATTATCATTTTTGTTATGAGATTTTTTTTTCTGTCCGATAACACGACGCACATTCATTAACCCTTTCACTGCCGAGACAAAAATGGACAACACGCTACTGCAAGAGGTATAGATCCCCATGATGCCCCCGCAATTGCTCAGATCAGAAAATACCTCACTACCGAAGCTGCCACCAATTGCTGTCTCTCTCATCCTATTTCGCATCGACTACTGCAACTCTCTCCTTTCCGACCTCCCTCACTCCACCACTTTCACTCTCCAGCGCGTCCAGAACAATTCTGCCCGACTCGTCCTCAGAAAGAAAAAATCCGACCACATCACTCCCCTGCTCAAGCTCCTTCACTGGCTTCCGATCCCACAACGCATCCTATACAAGATTCTGTCTCTCTGCTACAAATCCCTGAACAACTGCGCTCCTGCCTATCTCTCCAACTTACTTCACCCCTACATCCCTTCCCGCTCCCTCCGCTCCGCCTCCGACCCTCTCTGCCTCCACATCCCCCGCACCAAACTCAGCACTTTCGGCCCCCGCTCCTTCTCAGGTTACGGTCCATCCACCTGGAACACTCTCCCACTCTCTCTCCGTCAGAAACACTCTCTCTCCTCCTTCCAGTCCGCCCTCAAAACTCACCTCTTTCAACAGTTCTAGCACTATAACATCACCACACTCCCCACCCCAAGCTGACTGTCGTAATGTATTTCACTATTTGTGGTAAGCGAGTCGTTGTCTAGAGCGTGCGCATGCGTGCGCGAGTTGTGAGTGCGCGCTAAGAGTTATAATTATTATAAGATAAGCGCATTATAAATACTGTAATTATTATTATTATTATTATTATTATTATTATTATTATTATTATCATTATAAACCACTTTGTATCCAGTATTCATGGGACGGCTGGAGTTCTTTAGCGTTGAACTGACACATATTTCAGACGTACAATGTACGATCAGTGGCAGTAGAGAGGTTTAAAGTCAAGACAGTGACGAGGTTTGGCCCAGAAACGGTGACGGTAGCGAGTATGCGGGTTGGACTCGATGGCTCCCGTGTACCGCGATCTACTGAGGCTGACCTGGCCGTGTTGCGTCAACCCAAACACTGACGAGGGCCTTTTGATCTGTCAGAAAGTAATCCTGCAGTCATCGCTCACTTCTCCCCTGTTACAATACCGGTGATATTTGCGCGGGGCAGCGCAGGACGCGAAATTTCTTTTCCCAACAGAGTTCCGTAACCCACGCTCCACGCATAGTTCTGCCTGTCGGCAGAACTATGCGTGGAGCGTGCGTTACGGAACTCGGTTGGGAAAATAAATTACGCGCGAGGGACGCATGACTGAAGCCGGGATCGTGCGAAATGGCGCAACGCTCGGCCCGAATCAATAAGGTAGGCAGACCAGTGCGCAATCGCTCCGCCTATCTTCTTGGCCCTCCAATGCCAGTGTTCGCGGCTTTGTGTTTGGAAAATTTTTGCTAACGAACAGTTGGGGAAATGGTGCTGAATCGACCATGCTGGTTATTATATTCAGCACTCAAAGGAACACGCATACAAAGCGGTGTCATCAAGAGGCACAGATCCTCATGAGCCCTTCCAACTGCGTGGGTGCATGAGGATCTGACTCTAGCAGTTGGATCGAGTTGTTGTTCTCTCTCCGGTGAAGGGGTTAAACCATACATCCATCAGTTCGAAATTTCTAAAAATTTGGCTGCAAGCCCTTTGGAGAAAAAAAATCAACACCATTTGATATAATTCTGGAGACAGACCGACGATGGTAGTTCAAGGGTGGTGCCAGAATAGCTTGGCGCCTGATCCATGTCTTGTTGTAGCGTGTCGGGGCTGAATGGGTTAAAGGATGCAGAACAACACATCTCTGATATATGTAAGTGCATTGTTAAGTGCAATCCCTCCTATCTGCAAAGCGTAGATCGTAAGTTATTGTGTTTCCATGACAAAAGAATGCATTAAACAGTTCTGTTTATGACGTTGCACAACTTGTGCTTTCGCTCATCGGCGAGCGGCGCCGATGCTCATCGTCCACTGCACAAGAACTCATGAGAATCTATGCCTCAAGCAGAGCGGCATTTTCCACATAGCTAGTTTTCTCTTCAACAATAGAAATAACTGACGCTGCAGCATTTATACACTGACGAGCAAAGGAAATGTACAAATTTTTAATAACCCGGAAAAAAATTAAGTTTCTATTTTACTTGTTCTAATAAATCAGAATACGACATACTGTTTGGTTATCCACCGTGTTGCAATCAGTATTTGTACAAGTTGCTTACAGTGAGGTTGCATTTGCAAAAGACTTCTCGCAACAACGAACGAGCGCGAAGTCAAGACGGTTAATGACCAGCGTGTACCATAACCCATTCAGCCCTGACGCACTACAGCAGGAGATGGGTCGACCATGATAATTCAAGGGTAGTGCCAGATTAGCTTGGCGCCGATAGGCGCCAAGCTAATCTGGCACTGCCCTTGAATTATCATGGTCGATCTATTTCTTGCAACTGGTGCATAGTCATTAGATGACGCCTCCAAAATTTGGGATATACGGCCGTCGGGCTGAATGAGATTAGACAACACTTCAAATATCTGAGGGGATTCTCCAAGAGGCATAGATCCTCAAGAAACCGAGGGGGCTCGTGAGGATCTATGCCACTTAGAGATTTTTTGTTTGTTTTTTTGTTTGTTTGGTTTTTTTTTTCTTTGTTTTCTGTTTAGTTTGTTTGTGTGTTTTTTTTTTTTTTTTTTTTTTTTTTTTGGGGGGGGGGGGAGCTAATGAGGAGCTATATGCTTCTTGGAGATAGGGGGGGGGGGGGCCTCATGAGGATCTACGCCTCTTGGAATGTTTGGAGTGTTGTCTATGTTTCTGAAAGAAGCTGTTTATCCGCCGTGACTTGGCCCTCGTTCGTTGAGGGGAGTCGTTCGTAGAAAACGAAACCTCACTAGTGGTAGAGATTAAACATGCTGCACGAAGGCACTAAACGTATGACGGCATAGGGGTCAAACAGATTAACCCCTGATGCGACTGCGGGGGCTCATGAGGATATTATGAAAATTTTGCTGAACATTAGGAAGGTTACAAAGTAAAGTAGGTTATAGCACTGTCAGGGGAGAGAAATGTGCTTTTTTTTTTTTTTTTTTTTTTTTTTTTTTTTTTTTTTTTTTTTTTTTTGCTGAACATTAATTTGTATTCATGTCCATTGAGCGGCTTGTGGCTTTCAGTGGTTCAATAAACAAAGATTCTAGAAACAAAACATATGCATCCAGTGGAAGGAAACGGGTTAAACGCGCTCCAGATTAGTATTAGTGCAGTAGAGGCGGGTGGGAATGGTGCAAGTACTGTAACGGTACACGCATACAATACAGCTACGCACTGTATTAACACATTCTAACCCAGGACCGAAATCCCCACTTTTTGAAGTTGCCCTCTGAAGGCCTGCATTACAATTCTAGAGACAGAGGCAGTTGCGGGGGCTCATGAGGTTCTATGCCTATTGCTTGCCTTATTTTTTTATAAGCGTTCGTTGGACGGATGGTTTCCAGTGCTTTTGATTTAGGCCCTACAATTGTTGTTGTTGCGTTTTTATAGTGCATGACTTGTTGACTGGAGAACCTTCCACCAACAGGAGGCGTAGATTCTCATCAGCCCCTCGGTGCAACTTCGGAGTGGGTCATGAGAATCTATGGCCCTTGTCAATCGACATTGATCGCTATATTATTCACACTAATGTTTCATCGTCAGACATTCGTGTAAACCTGGCACAATACGACACCATTAGGCGCATTTACCGGCTGTCTCAAATGGTGCATACGCATTGTGTATCAGAATGGTGATGATGCAAAACTACTGTTTGCACACACACACACACACACACACACACACACACACACACACACACACACACACGCACACACACACATATCAGAATGAGACTCAGAGAGAGAGAGAGAGAGAGAGAGAGAGAGAGAGAGAGAGAGAGAGAGAGAGTCAATTTGTTGTCTAACTCTAAGACCCGTCTAAACTTAAGAAATAACTCACTCTGATGTATCCATTTGCCAATGTGGCCACTTAAAAGAGGACGTTTTGCTGGTAAAAATATACATATAAATGCATGGGTTTGTACGTAATGTTAGATTTATGAAATAGTATGAGCAGAAAAGCGAAATGTGACAGTCGAGTTTTTTAGTAGCAACTCGAATCCGACACCACTTGACTGCAAGGGCAGTGTCGGTTCTCTGACACGTCATTTTGAAAATTCCAAAATCTCTGTCTGTCTGTCTGTCTGTCTGTCTGTCTGTCTGTCTGTCTGTCTGTCTCTCTCTCTCTCTCTCTCTCTCTCTCTCTCTCTCTCTCTCTCTCTCTCTCTCTCTCTCTCTCTCTCTCTCTCTCTCTCTCTCTCTCTCCTTACCCCCTCCCCTTACCCTCTCGCACTGTCTCCCGTGCCTTGACATCAGCAGCCAGAGATAATGGTCAGGACACAGTTGTTCTGTGAAATACGCGGAAAGGTCATGCTACTGTTTTTACCGGCACGAACTCGGCTCTGAGATATGCATTCGATTTTTCCCTTTCTAGTTTCACCCAACCCTCTCAGACAGTCCTTCCAATGGCAAGAATCATAGATTCTCGTGAGCCCCAGAGGCAAATAGGGCCGAATCTCTAAAAGCAAGAGGAATAGATTCTCATGAGCCCCTGCGGACGCAGGGGCTCATGAGAACCTATTCTTCTTAGAAAGAGGGTTGAGAATTCATTCCTCCTGCTGGCCATAGAGACTTGGTCACATTTGCTTCTCAGCGAAAATCATCGGAGTGTACATGCAGGCATAAGTGTACACAGTTCAAAGAAATTACACCCCACGTCTAAGAAACTTCTTGAAGTCGATCTTAGGCCACAAGAGGCATTGATTCTCGTGAGTTCTTGTTACTGCATGGGCTCATGCGAATCTATGACTATTGCAGGCTGCTGGTGGTAGGTGAGCGTGTTTATGAGGACTGAGCCACAAGGGTCCTTGGTCAATTCGAGCTCTGGATTCTGTAGACTCTTGAACCTCCCTTTCGTTAGGGCGGTCATCGGGTGTGTAATTAATGGATTGTGTAGCTGATGAGAGAGAGAGAGAGAGAGAGAGAGAGAGAGAGAGAGAGAGAGAGAGAGAGAGAGAGAGAGAGAGAGAGAGAGAGAGAGAGAGAGAGCATATTAACAATTATTTGTCGATTTCTTGTTGACGTATAGTAACGCCGTCTAGACTATTTACAATTGTGTGCACCAGCAATTTCGAAAATTCGATCCATCTGGGCATTTTATTTTATAACAATTTTTTTTTTCTTAAATGCCTTAAAGCTAGACAAAAGGTACTAACCTAAACTACGAAGTATAAATGTCGTAAAACGAAAGACTTTTTCTACTCTTCTTCTCATTTGTACACAGGAGAGTTCTTTCCGTTACGCTCAAAGGGCAGTGGAAAACCTCTGATTTATAATGAATTGCATACAAAATATTACAAAAATAAATGTAGTGTGATAGACATGTCATCTAGTAGACACTGATACACTCATGCTGCGTTTATTCCGTCTCCTGTGTGCACTGCAAAGTTCTTTCCGCTACGCAAAAAAAAAAAAAAAAAAAAAAAAAAAAATGCAATGGAAAACCTCGGGTACGTTCGCCTTCTCACATAAAATGAGTAAAGAAGGGTAGAAAAGCCGTAGCTGAGGAAACACCCGTTGAATCGCCAAAGTTTAGCAATGAAACCCTCTCGTGGAGCAGACCGCAATACTCATGGTACCCAGGACGCTCAGATGTCTAGGGCACCCCAGAAAATCGGCCCGCGCACGGCCTGAGGATATTCTTCTCGCTAGATAAAATACAATACGGGTCTGGAAATATTTTTTTTCCTCACTGATCGACATTCCTTCGGCTGTCGGTAGCGCTTTTTGTCGCGATGATTCCTTCAGGAATCATCGCGACAAAAAGCGCTACCGACTGCCAGAGGGTCAACTCGTTCAAGATGGACAGCATCCGACGCGAATCAGGAAAAGTATGTCTCGAATTATGTCAACAGAGGTGGTGATCATCGAGCGTTATGCAACATCGGCGAATCTCTCCAGTTTCAAAATGATCCGTGCTGCATTTATCTGCGCCACTCTGCCTCTGTCCGGATGATCCGGGAAGATCCACACACAGCATGCAATTGTCTGATGTGAAACAATATAGTACAGATGAAACTCTTTTGAGCAACCACTTTATTTTCAAGGATTTTATTTATTTATTTATTTATTTATTTATTTATTTATTATTATTATTATTATTATTATTATTATTATTTTATTATTTTATTATTTATTCATTTATTTTTTATTTTTTTATTTTATTTTATTATTTATTTATTTATTATTTTATTATTATTATTATTATTTTATATTTTATTTATTATTTATTTATTTATTTATTTATTATTATTTTTTTATTTTTTTATTTTTTTTTTGGGGGGGGGGGGGGGGGGAGAAAAGTGGTCATTAAAGACGAGTAAAGTGATAAAGGGCAAAACGTGTCATCTGTCATTAAAGGCCATAATATAGGTGGCTACTGATACCTAAATGATGGTTGTAACCCCGTCACTGCCCAAAAAAATGAATAGGGTTCAATTGCAAGAGATATAGATCCTCATGAGCTCCTGCAGTTGCAGGGTCTCTCGAGGATCTATGCCTCTTGCGACACCTATTTGTACTTATGTTTATAAGACGGCTTGGGCACTTGAAATCACGAAAATTTCAAAAACCAAACCTGCGTCCACTGGCAGTGAATGGAGCGGGGAGATGACACGTGACCTCTTATGAGGGTGGTGCCTCAAAGCAGTTTTTTTTTTTTTGGTAACTGCATAACACGCTCTCCAGTCGTCACGCAAAATAAAGTGCAAGAACACAGATCCCCAAGAGCTCCCGCGGTTAGCGATGGCCCACAAGAAACTACGCAACCTGGAACTCCTGCGGCCACGCATATAATTATATTACACCACACTCGCTGAACTTTTGGCTAGGATGTGCGCTGGTCTGTGATTTTGGACCTTACGGCCGACAGGCCGTAAGGTCCAAAATCACAGATCAGCGCACGCATATACATGGATTATACTAATCACCTGGCCAGCTCTTCAGACGGGCCTAACAAGGAACACGCCGTCACAGCAGGGCTAATTATAGTGTTTCCGTAGCTTCCCAACTTCTCTCGACCCTTTCACCCAGTAAGAAAACGTCCTCGGGCCCAGCGCGGTCGCAGTGGGCCCGCGCACGGCTGTGCGTGGGCCCACTGCGGCTTGTCGTGGGCCCGAAGGCGTTTTGCAATCAGGGCATTTGGCTGGAGTGGGAATAGGGCAAAATCGGCCACAAGCACATGCACTGCGGCTTTGTGCAGAAACTGCAGCTGTCACAACACGGTGTCAAAGAGGACAATCGAGATCCTACTTCTCCTGCACAGACCATCATCAACTGCAGGCTTTCAGAAACTTATATGATGTACCAGCAAAATGTTCGGCGCGCAAAATTGCGGCTGTGCCATTTTATGCGGCAGATGTAGCAACGGCAGCTGTGGAAAAAAAGGACACGGAATCTGATTTAGTAAACCCTTTGGCTGTAGGTAGCGGTTTTTGTCGCGATGATTCCTGCAGGAATCATCCTGACAAAAACTGCTACCGGCAGACAAAGGGCTAATATTTTTTTTATTTAGACACAGGACAATCTGGTTCAGCACATGTCTTTACAGCAAGTGGCCTGACAATGACTCCACTCAGTTCTATAATTGCTCGGCGCCAAACCCAACTAGCTAACTAATTAACTAACCGTTCTATAAATACAATGCTTTCAGCACGAGAAACCGCTAAAAAATAGATTGACATGCTAACGGCTGCGCAGAAAAAATAAGTGCGATTATGCGTGGGCTTTTGCTGCGTGTCTCAACTGCTGGTAAACTTCATTAGGTGTGTCGACAAGGCGTTATAAATACAAATGGTACTGAAATAAAAGTGTGTATACGTGAATGCTAAAAGAAATTTTCCATCTCTAACAAGATATTTAACCCCTTTAATGCAATGAAAAACTGAACACGATCCAACTGCAAGAGACTTTGATCCTCATGGGCGCGCCCGCAGTTGTGGGGGCTTATGAGCGACATAATTCCATGGAACATGGAAAAAACGTTGTGCCAGCAAGAGGCATAGATCCTCATGATGCCCCCGCAGTTGTGGAGGCTCATAAGGACCTGTCTCTTGCAGTTGGGTGATGTTCATTTTTTCTCGGCACACCGAAAGGGATTAGGCTATCACGGTCGATCCAACTATTTGGCGGGGCTGAACAGTAAAACTGATATGAAAAGTAGTGGGAACGCAAGTGTTTTGACGCCTGCTTCGTCCGCACACAATCTGAATTTTTACCCACAGCTTTGTGAGTCATCGGCCGAAACTCCGTCTCTAAGATCCAGGACTGCCTCATGTATAAAACCATGCCGCTTTTTCTGCGACAGAGGAAAAGACACGGAACTACAAATGCAACAGACACTACCGGCAAGAGGCATAGATTATCATGAGCCCCTGCAGCTAGCTGCAGTCGCTCATGACAATCTATGCCTCGTGCTGACAGAAAGACCTGGGTGACGAACTTCAAGCGGCGAGAACAATTATTATGGTTCAATACCGATTCTTTCCGCTTCATCTTAGCCTTGAGCGAAATACACGGTGACTAAGTGGTTCCATGCGCTGTTGGCATGTACTATTATCGTAAATTGCATCGGTCTTCAGTTACAGCCAAATCGTATTTAGGAAAGGACCCCAGCATTTGCATCTGTGTATGGTGGATTATTTTATTCATCAGTTGGCCCTAGCATACATTATCTTTAATATGCACACTTTTTTTTTAGAAAAAGAAATAATGTTTGCTTCAAAGGATGGTTGGTTGTACATTGCTCAACATCCCCACAGCAGCAAGACTTTCTCAGGACATGCCTGCACTGCTTGTGAAAAAAAAAGAAGAAATAAACAGAATATTGAATGTATGTCGCCAGCCGGTCATATACTCTAAATAAACCTAAGACCATTTAGCAACACACATCCAATATCAAGAGCTACAGACAGCGCAGACAGTAGGGAGAATTTACAAAAAGGAAAATACAGGTGAATGGACCAAGGGTAGGCAGAAACACATACCCCAGAATGGGGGAAAAAAAAACACCCTGTGGGGTTGACCAGGGTGAGCCTGGGAACTAAAAAGTAGTTAAGCCCACCCAAGTCCCCAGGGCAGACCCGGGTGGGGGTGCTCCAAAGGAAAACGGATGACTGCTAGTATTGAGAACCAAGGTAAAGTAAGTAGTACACAGAAAAAGGTGTTATCCATGGACTTCTTTGGGTCCTAACCTCGGTAGCAAAACGTCTACAGGCCCACGACGGCCACAGCGGGACCCCGCACGGCCATATGGGGGCCCACTGCGACCATCATGGGTCCGAGGACCTTTGCTTACTGGGAAACTTTCTCTCCTGAGACTTTTTCTTCTTCTATAGAACATTTATTTTAATTTTCGTTTTATCTTTCGAGATCGTCTGCTTCTAAAGATGGCACATTTAGAAAGACTAAAGATAATTAATACTTAATGAAATTAATAATAAATTAAATAGCTACTTGTTCTGTACGAACGATAAATGCATGGAACTGCCAAGTCACAGTGGTGTTCTACGTCGGCACTTTGAACTGAGTCGAAGAGTGGAGAAAACTCGTATGGTTCAGTCGTATCAAGCTAATGGAGAAAAGCATTGTCGATCAAGGTTGGGAAAACTGCCTTGAGGTAAAATCAAAGTTCAGTGTTCGTTAAACTAGCAACATGTTTGCGGGGAAGAATTATGGCCAGTGAGCTATTTATGGTTCTCCACTGAGTTGTATTTTCACACGGATGAAACTACAGGAGAAAAAAAAAAAAACAAACATCCGTTTTTCCCTTTTACATAGTCTTCTTCCATCCAAAGATGTGAATACGCAGATCGTAATTTCCAGTGGTTTGTACTATGTGTGAACGCAGTCTGACACACTACAACAATGCAATCCAAATCTATATCCACGTTTTAACCACGTTCAGTGCCGAGGAAACGTGAACACCACCAACTGCAAGAGGTATAGATCCTCATGAGCCCCCGCAGTTGCGGGGGCTCATGAGTATCTATGCCTCTTGGTGACAAAACTTTGAATCCATATTCCTGGGACATCTTGAATAAATGAAGACTGCAAAAACATAGTCTGCGTCAGCTGGCACTGAATGGGATAATCGTGGCAACTTCCATTGTGAAATACTCGTGGCGCTCGAATGCCGAGTATAAGAAAAGGAAGAGAGGGGGAACAACACAATTAAAATACGTATATACATGTACAAAGATATAGTTCAAGAGAGGTGCCAAATGGTCAAGGTCAAACCGCATATTATTCATTATGCTACTTTAAAGACAGATCGACCAAGCTATTCTGACACTAGTCTTGAACATTCATGGTCGGTTTACCTCCTGAATTGATTTATTGTCTTCCAGCTTCCCGCTCCCCCTCACGATTCAGTGAGTGAATAAATGAAGTGAAAGACTGGAACGATATATCGAATATAGCAGTAGCATGCCACGGAGAGAAATGAAATGACCTGACAGGAAATCTGCCGTTGGCGGTAAAAGATCGACAATGGCTGTCAGTCCTCGTGAACAGTAAGATATTATTCGTAATGCAATGGCGATCTTACTCTTCACAAAAACGGACTCACTGACTGCTTTTGTGTACACATGAAAGAACTTAATAAAAACAGTAATAACACGAAATTAAATGCAACTTTATTTTCAGATGATAAATAACATTTGATCAGATGCTTTGTCACTTCTCTATTTTATTCACACTACAAAAGAAGAACTACACGTTCAAGAGAGAAAGGGAGAGAGAGAGGAGGAGGAGGAGGGGCGGTTCATGTTCTGTTGTACACCTTCCACTGCCTGGAAAATCCGAACACAACTAAACTGCAAGAGGCGAAGACAATCATTAGGGCTAATGATTGGCTTCGCCTCTTGCTGACCTCATTTATATCAGAGAGAGAGAGAGAGAGAGAGGAGAGAGAGAGAGAGAGAGAGAGAGAGAGAGAGAGAGAGAGAGATGATGATGATGAATAAAAAGTTTTAGGCATAGGCCTATCTTCCAAACTGTCCTGCTACTATACACATATAAAAATACATCAGACAATAAATAAAAAAATAAAACATATGTAAGTAAAAAGCCCCCCCACCCCCACCACTCAGAGAATATATATATATATATATATATATATATATATATATATATATATATATATATATATATATATATATATATATATATATATATATATATATATATATATATATATATATATATATATATATATATATATATACACACACACACACACACAGAGGTGTGAACCTGACATGTTAATGCAGACAGTCGAACTATTACATAATCTGCAGCAAAGCAACAGTAGAAGAGTATTAGGTAATAGGAAACTTGTCACTAAAAATACGAATAGTAGCATAAGGGAGCCGAACATACTATTACTTCTGAAGTAAATATTTATGGAGGCGACCTTTGAAGACGCGAATCTTACAAATTGATTTCAGGTGTGGAGGTAACATATTCCACGCTTTAGCGCCTGAAAAAGACAGGCTGGTTTTACAGATGTCTAATCTAATTTTTGGAAGGTGGATCGAGCTATTTTTCGTCTTTTTCCTATTATTGTCGGAAAATAGAGTTTTTAGATAGTGTGGAGCTTTTCCGTGCATGATCTTGTGCAGCAGAACACAGCGATTAAATTCAAAAATGTTAGTAACTTGAGAGATTTTAATTTTTCATCATTCGAAGAGAGAGAGAGAGAGAGAGAGAGAGAGAGAGAGAGAGAGAGAGAGAGAGAGAGAGAGAGAGAGAGAGAGAGAGAGAGAGAGAGAGAGAGAGAGCTCAGAACTCAGAAACATGTACACAAAATAACAAAATCATACTGACATGATTACTACATACACTCCATGTAGAATCTGACAACCAAATCGGACAAATAGGTGTGCCCCTAGGGGTTCCAAAACACAAGCACTAATCGCTAGCGAACACTGAGTTCGTCTCAGACAGCAATAACTTTCTATTAACTCCAAAACTACTAGTTATTTCTGAACTCTAACTTCAAATTCTTTTAATCTCAAATCAACGCTACCAGGTTTGATCCAGAAAGAGAGACAGACAGACAGACAGACAGACAGACAGACTGAGAGACAGAGACAAGGAAAGAGAGGTGTGCCATAGATGAATAACGTGTAGCCATGCACTGTAGCACGGCAAACATGATCTGCAGATTACTGTATTGATTCTCTCTAGATCTCTGCCCAGGTGAAGACGTTTCACACAGTCTATGGCCCGGCAAAAATCAATGCAAGTGCTAAACACTTGAATACAACAATCAGGGAATGTAGACAGGACTACGCCTGTGCACGTAGCAGAGATAAGGACTACATACCGTACGACCCACTAGACTGCAATTTATTTTATGCAAAATATAAGTCAATATCGTTCATGTTTAACATCCCCTAGCTGAAAATAGATTTGCGCACCTGTAGTTAGTTGCAGAGGTAAAAATGTGGCCGCAAACTGTCATAATTTGATGAAATCGGCGAGATTTCAGTGTGCAAAATTTGATCGATCGCGCGTACGTGTCCGATTCGTCAGACCAGATTCTGCTGCTTACCTGCATCTACACCACACTAAATACACGTGTCAACATTTCTGTGGATTGTACAAATTACAACAAATGGTTAGTTTAAGGAATATTAGTGTCCTTCGAACTGAAAAAGCTTATTTGATGTTGGGACTACGATCAGAAATGGCCTACGGTGTGAAAGATTTGGGACTACACTGTGCACACGACAGAATCAGGAAACATCTTGTTTGAAGTACTTGCAGTGCAACTAGTAGGTGTAACATTTCCAAATGCCAAAACAAAAATTAACATTCTAAATAAAACAAATATGATATTTAGGCGAATAATGTTAATTATGTAAAATAAGTTATAATTATTTGCAAAACAACAAAGTCAGTAAAAACATAAAGATGTAACCAGCTGTTCTTTTAAAAGTCCTTCTATTTATAGAAGGGACTTTTTAGGATGGGTCGCGGTGGGGCGAATTTAATAGCATGTCCATGATGTCAAAGGCAGGCAGGCGTAAACCTCTGAAAACTGAAGTAACAAGATAAAAATTACGTCATGTCTAGTTACGCTAATCTCGTTGCTGAACGTACATTTGGCGCGAAAGGCCGTATGTGTGTATGCATGTGTGTGTGTGTGTGTGTGTGTGTGTGTGTGTGTGTGTGTGTGTGTGTGTGTGTGTGTGTGTGTGTGTGTGTGTGTGTGTAGACACGAGAATCTCAGATCATTGTTGCACACACAAGCTTGAAACTTGGCGACATACTTTATTTATGTGGTGGCTAAGAGCGCCCCCGAGCATGTTGTAATTGGATGTCTCATTGCAGACATAAAAGACCGTTTATGGAAAGTCGGTTGACCCAGATTAGAATTCGTAATTTTTGTCATATTTACTTGATATTTTGGATATAGCTAGTTTGGAGAAAGGTATTGGATGAGTTGGTTTGCCATCTTTGTACCTCTTCAACATTTTCAATAATAATTAATTCATTTTTGCAAGTTTTGAATCCACTATATACTCCAATCAAACAGTCAGCCCTGGAAGAGGCTGTGTGTGGAAAGAACAGTCAGCCCTGGAAGAGGCTGCGTGCCTTTCAGTTGAGTGACGTGAAATATCAATTTCGTCACTGTGCACACGGCGTCGTGAGACTAGCGATGCCATGACGTCAAGCTAATATTGACGTCATTTTGCTGCTCGTGCTATTTTTCTTCAGAATTTCTGTCGCTACTCCAGCCCACAGAGCGTACTAATGGCGGGATGTGCCGTTTGTCCGTCTTCGTGTGTGCCGGCGTGTGTGTTGATCAGAGGATGGTTTACGGAGCAGGGAAATGGATCAGAAGGATAAGCTTAACTGTGAATGTTCCTAAAAGAAAACCTCATGTGAGCTCCAGACAATACGGTAGACTTCTGGATGAAATCCTCATCTTGTTCACTATGAGACATTTCAACATTTCGGGTCAAAGACAAAAGGTAGAGATCCGTGACAGGGAGGATAGCTCTCATCTAGAAGGGATTTCATCCCATCTTGTTTAATGGTAAAGTGATGTAAGACGATTCAAAGCCTCAAACTACTGTGGGAATATATTGTATTTACGTCTGAATAAAAAGGTAAGATTTGTCTGTAACACGACTGACAGTTTCGTAACACAACTGACAGTCTCATAACACGACTGACAGTCATCTTGTCAGTAGTGTTGCGATTTACATCTGGTTCAGTATATCACAATAAAGATACAGAATATCTTGTTGTTTCAGAGCTTGCAAGCTGTTCAGCTTAATATACAATTCTTTAGGTGAAGCTTGCAACGTGACCATTAGAAATCGCAGAATGAGCATACTCATAGCTCTTCGTGTCATTGGTAACACGACTAACATCAGCTGTTAGTCGTATTACCATAGTTACTTACGGCTAAAAAAAAAAAAAAAGCAAGGTTTGTAAATCCAACCGTATTTCTTCTTCTTCTTCGTCTTCATTTTGTGGGAATATTCTGCCCGGATTCAGTAAAGTGGTCCACCATGCACTTCTTGGCTCATGTGTGACAACAAAATTAAGTCTATGAAATGGGCCCATGGTCGTCTGTCCGTCGTAAACTTTAACGATGGTATTTTCCATTCAGAACACAGACTTCAAACTTGGCCCAGAACAGGCCTTTCTAAACGTACCAATTTTAGTGACCTCTCTCAAAGGTCATGGTCACATGGGATCAGGAAATACAGCAAAACTAGCAATTTTTTGACAAAAAAAAAAAACAAAACTTTTTTTTCCTCAAATACTACTAACAATCCGACGCCCAAACCTTCCTAAGCATACTAATTTGGATGACCCATCGGAAAGGTCAAGATAAAAGAGATAAAAAAAAATAGGTATGTCATTAGGTATGTGGATTCATATAAAAAATGTTTCCAACAAATTTTGGTTTTCAGACTGACTTTCTGTCGTCTCAAATTTCGTGAAAATTTGAAAAACAGTCATATAGTTCAAGGGGGACCTAAATAGGAATTAGTTATTGTAGGGGTTAGTCAATGACCATACATAAATAACATAAGCCATTGCATGCAGCTGACATGACTTGGGTGTAACGTGTGTTGTGTTCGTTGTTCCCACAAATGTTCGTGTTGATCAGCCTCATATAAAATAGTCAACATTCCAGCTGGGGTATTTTAGCAAAGCAAAACGCATTCTGTCATAACAGACACATTTCCTTTGACTCAATCATACTTCTTTTTCCGGCATGTATCTTTATTTGACCTTTTAATGGAATTTCAACTAGTTTATTGACAATGTTTTACTGTATTTTAAAATATGTCTCTTGGCTTGACTTCGCGAACGAAGATTCTATAGGGCTTGCCCACGTCGTCTGCAGGCATTTTCCTAAAGCCTGCGCGGTGGAGCTTTTTGGTGGAGTGCAGTGTGCGCAGTACTGGCCCCACCCTTTAAACCCTTGGTTCGTTTGCCATGGCCTAGCAAGCTGGGACGGTGGCATCGAGGTCCTCGGGTCGTAGGTTTTATATCAGACTGTCCTTGTCTTAGTCTCTGGCTCAAAAGCCTTCCCCGGAGACACGGGGGCTTTGATGTCAGGGGTTTCCTCCCTTAGCCTTTCCGCAGCCAAGCGGCCAGGCCTGCAAGACAGCAGGGGACTCGTGGGGGCCGGGGTCGTCTATGTCCCGTGCAGATGTAAACATCTGCCCACTGCCCAGACGGGGGCACTTACCAGAGGAGAAAAATCCAACGCCGGAACCCGGTATCGAACCTCGCACCTTTGGCATTGGAGGCAGACGCCTTAACCACTGCGCCACTTCCCCGTCTTAAAATAACACAGCTACATAATGAATAAGTGTAACAATTCAACGTAGGCTGGGGGACAGCGATTTTTGCATAGTGTAATCCCACATTCTTCACACCGTAGATCATCTCGGCGCAACCGCGACCATTCCTGCACATCAGTCGTAGTCCCAACATCAGTCACCCTTTTCAGCTCGAAAGAGACTAAAATTCTCTTAATTTAAACACAGAATACCACTTGTACAACCCGCAAGAATGTTGACAAGTGCATTTAGTGTAGTGTTGACGCTGTTTTGCAGCAGAATCTGTCCCAACGATCAAATTTTGCACACCAAAAGGTCACCGATTTCCTCAAATTATGACAATTTCAGCTTTCGAAATTCTGCAAAGAGCTGCAGGTGTGCCAATTTATTTGCAGCTAGCAAATGTTTGAAATGAACAACATCGACTTATATTTTGTCAGATACAAGCATAATTTGCAGGCTAATGGGTCTTTGGGGACGTAGTCCCGCCCCTCCACACCACAGTCCTGTCTTCACACCCTGTACAATGTCGCAACTGAACCAAGTGCGCGAAATTCAGACTAAAAGGCTGACATCCAAGCGTGAGAAATGCAAAGAAATAACGAACAAAGAAAAACGCTTTCAAAAAAAAACACGCACAAAGAGACGTTCGGAAAATAAGTGCAGTAAACCTAGGATATAACAAATCGCCAGAGGACCCAGTTTTTGTTGTTATATCCGAAGTTTGTTATGAACGAAGTAATTCACATAGAAAGAGTGCTGTCGGGACCTATGAAGAAGTTTTCTTAACTCATTTAGCCCCGACACACCACAGCAAGACATGGGTCGAGCATGATAGTTCAAGGGTGGTGCCAGAATAGCTTGGCGCCCATAGGCGCCAAGCTATTCTGGCACCACAGTTGAACTATCACGATCGATCTGTCTCTAGAATTGTAATACAGTCATTAAGAGGGCAACTTCAAAATTTGGGGATTTCGGTCCTGGGGCACTTTTTTTTTATAACCGACCTTGATAACTCATTGTGTCCGAGGTACGAAATACCCACATTTTGGAGTTATCCTCTGAGGACTGCATTACAATTCAGGAGACAGATCGACCATGATAGTTCAAGGGTGGTGGCAGAATAGCTTGGCGACTATAGGCGCCAAGCTATTCTGCCACCACCCTTGAACTATCATGGTCGCGCCATATCTTGCTGTGGTGTGTCGCGGGCAGAATGAGTCATAAGCGAAGTATATTGCAGTTGTTTCGACGAAAACAGTGGATTCAAAGCCCGGATAAACATGCCATGTCGCATGTTTCTCCGGGCTTTTAATCCTCTGTTTTCGTGGCAGTTTGCACCTACATATCATTTACTAACAACGCCAATTATTGATACTGTTTTGTTCTTGTTGCTTCAAAGAGTGTTTCTTTTCTTTTTTTATCTTTTCTTTTTCTTTCTTTTTTTTTTTGGGGGGGAGGGGTCGGGGGGGAGGGGGGGGGGGGTACTTGTGCCATGGCACAGTGCCAACGTAAATGAGCGAGGGCGGATTCGAGAAGAAAACCAGATGGGATGAACCATAAACCCACAATGTCCCTTCTATATGAGAGCTGTCTTCGCTGTCAATGGTCTCTACCTTTTGTCTTTGACTTGAGTCTGATGTTGAAATATCTCCTTTTGAAAAAGCCTCAAAGATGTGCCAATGTGTCATAGTGAACTCTATAAGGGGCGCGCGCATTGCATACGCGTCATTGGTTTGTCAAACGTCATTTGTCATGACGTATATTTTTGTTTTTACGTAATTTTATATAAAACGAGATATGAAATTCGCTTTCGCTTGGGACAATGGTGAAAAAACTAGAATTTTCACGGTACAAGTTCAGTCTTGCTATAATTTGTGTGAAATCAGGTTGACTTTACCTAGCTACATGCTATACTAAGTACACCTGCATTTTCTTCTGAAAGCGCGTCGATGTATGTGTATGCGTGTGCGTGTGCGTGCGTGCATGCGCGCGCTGCAAACATCCTCAAGAGGCATAGATGTTCATGCGCCCTATGGGCTCTTGAGGATCTATGCCTCTTGGAGATGCGGGCATATGTATCATTGGTTTAACAAACGTCTTTTGTCATGACTTATGTTTTTGTGTGTGTGTGTTTTTTACGTAATTTTATATTTAACGTTATATGCGTTTCGCTTTCGCTTCAAGACTTGCGAAAATGGTGACAAAACTAGAATTTCCCGGTACAATTTCAGTCTTGCTATAATTTGTGTGAAATCAGGTTGACTTTACCTAGCTACATGCTATACTAAGTACACTCTTCTGAAAGCACGTCGATGTGTGTGAATGTGTATGCGTGTGCGTGTGCGTAAGTGTATACCTGCGCTCCAAACATCCTCAAGAGGCATGGATGTTCCAGCGGCTTCTGGGCACATGAGATGCGCGCATATATGTGAGAAAGAGCGGAGAGAGAGAGAGAGAGAGAGAGAGAGAGAGAGAGAGAGAGAGAGAGAGAGAGAGAGAGAGAGAGAGAGAGAGAGAGAGAGAGAGAGAGAGAGAGAGAGAGAGAGAGAGAGAGAGAGAGAAAATTACGTCATATTTACAGTATGTCTGCCTTGTGACGGAGCTGCTTCTTTTATGTCACCGGCACTCTCTGACTTTCTCTAGAAGTCAAGTTTTTTTACTGTTTTAATTATTTTCTGAAAAGAATTAATTTTTACTAAAGAAGTTGAAAGGATACAAAGCTGGCTAACGAACTCATCCAATGTCTTGCTCCAAACTAGCTACATGCAAAAGTTCAAGTAAATATGACAAATATTACGGACTCTAATCTGGGTCAACCGACTTCCTATAAACGGTTGTTTATGTTTTCAATGAGACATTCAATTACAATATGCTCAAAGGCTCTCTTAGCCACCCACTTAAGAATGTATTTCGCCAAGTTTCAAGCTTGTGTGTACAGAAATATCGGAGATTCTCTTATTTACATACATAGGCACACACATACGCACATACATACATACATACGCACATACGGCGCCTCGCACCAAATGTACGTTCAGCAGCGAAGTTAGCGTAACTAGACATGACGTAATTTTTATCTTGTTACTTCATTTGTTAGAGGCTTAGCCTGCCCGCCTTTGACATTATGGACATGCTATTAAATTTGCCCCAAAGCGACCCGTCCTAAAAAGTCCATTCTATAAATAGAAGGAACTTAAAAAATGGGGTAGGACGGAGGTGGAGGGTGGGGGAAAAGGGAGGGGGGGGGGGGAAGAGGGTATCAGATGAAAGACCGAACAGCTTTAACCCCTTTACCGCCGACAAAATGTGGATACCACCCAGCTGCAAGAGGCAAATAACCTCGTGAGCCGCGGCAACGCATTTGCCGCGGCTCATGAGGTTATTTGCCTCTTGCTGATCCTATTTATATCCGAGTTCCTTGTATTGATGGGATTATTCGGTGCTGTATTTGTCCTGCTTTCAGAGACATAATTTTGCGTCCACAGGCAGTGAAAAGGTTAATGAGAAACCTACGTACTTGAGCATTTTATAGTTGATTAGTCTTTGTTGTTGTTGTTTTTCGTTCATATACGAATTCTAATCAAAATGTAAAATGTAAGCCGCGTGTGCATCATCATCATCATCATCATCATCGTCGTCGTCGTCGTCGTCATCGTCATCGTCATCATCATTATCATTATCATCATCATCGCTTTGGGCCCTCAATGTTGGGGCAGGGAAATGTGTTTTCAAGATATGTATAAATATATTCAGTATTTATGCCGTGTAAGTTTCTGTTCATATTGCACAACGTATCACGTTCAAGTCTGAAGTAAAGACATAGGTCATGCAGGTACTGCGCATCGTTTTACTGTCAGACTATTTCTCGGAAAACTGAACGCTCTTTGAATATGAGCAACAACTGAAATGATTATTAAGCGAATCATTTCGCCTCCAGCGCTGTACGCTTGCACTGCGAAGTTATATCCTGTAAAATAATGCTGACATGCACTTTCTTCAGTGTTCACTGCATCTCACGGTACATTACTTTTAACACATGCTGAAATATATCTCAAGCACTAACTACAAACCAAGGGAGTGGCTTGACCATGACAGCTCAAGGGCAGTCCCTGGTCAGCGTAGTGCCTTTGGCGCAAAGCTGTCCTGGGACTACCCTTGAGCTTTCATGGCCGAGCCATCACGCGAGTATGGCCGTGGAGGTGAAAACGCCGATGACGTTTCCAGAAAAAACAATTCGTTGTGGCATTTAGCCAAAAGGTTTCCATGACAAGTGGCCTTTGGAACAAATAATCAGAAAGACAAGTTCGCATTTAGGTTACGTTACAAGTCAGCGGCATAACTTAATCGTCCTTTATTAACATAAAAAACAAAATTTTCGACCAAGAATGTCTTATTTACTCGTCTGTCCTTTATTATTATTATTATTATTATTATTCGTTTTATTTTATTTTTTATTTATTTACTTATTATTTATTTATTATTATTTTTTTCTTTTTAATTGTTTGTTGTTGTTGGGTTTTGGGGGTTTTTTTGTTTTGTTTTTGTTTTGTTTTGTGTTTTGTGTTGTTATTTTGGGTTTTTTTTTTTTGGGGGGGGGGTAGGGGGGGGGGTAGAGGTGGGGTGGAGGGGGAAGTTGGGTGTGTGGGGAAGCTCGCTATGTTGCATTTAGGGTATTTAGTAATTTATTTATTTATTTATTTATTTTATATGTAATACAGCCGACCTCGCTTATAGCAGGTCGGATATAACAAAAGTCGTCTGTAACAACACTTTTTCTGAGGTTTCTACTACATGCTTTCTATGTAACTTACTTCTCTTAGAAAACAAACTTCGGCAAGAACTCAAGGACAAGATACGAGGTACGTGATATGCGTGATATGCGTGATATGCTTGTGTGTAAGTTTTTGACTGGAGTTTGCAGACAACATATTACGAGTATTATACTGACGAGCCCCCAAAAATGCGACATTTTGGAATCATCGGAACCAATAAAGTGTTTCCGATGATTCCAAAAATTTCGCATTTCTTCTGCTCGTCAGTATACTGTAAGTCTGCATTATTGTGAGAACCCAGTCTCTCAACCTAGTAACGAGGAGAAAGGTCAGGGGTCGAATAACGTAATTGCCGAGTGAATCCCCGTGATTTGCAGTATCCATCTATCGGTTTCCTTATTGATAAACGCCTGTTATGGAACAGGTATCGATTTGCGGTCTATTTCTTACAGAACATATACTGTTGATAACGCTAATCAAAAATGCTGCAAGGGAAAATGACATGTCTTGAAATAGGCATTGACAGAGAGGGAGCAAAAGAGACAATTAAGAAAACCACACTTCTGAAAACGAACAGATCGCAATGTTTGCGCCAAGAAACAGAACGACCGTGAGAGCTTGAGGGCAGTCCTGATTAGCGTGGCGCAACGATTTGTATACGATGTTATATATATGATTCTACACAAGCTCGGCGGGTGATTCTATGATGTTGACGATAATCATGTTTATTTGTAGAGTGTATTTCTCCAACCATGTTGAGCTTTCAGGCATTTGTGTGCTGGTCTATGATTTTGGACCTTACGGCTGAAGGTCTAACATCACAGACCAGCACATAATTATACAGTGAGTGTGAAAAGGCAGACCAAAAAAGGACAGACATGCAGACAGACAGACAGACAGACAGACAGACAGACAGACAGACAAGTGCAGTACTTACAAAGGAGATGTCACTGATTTCCAGATCGTCATAGTAGCAGCTGGAGTGGTGGCGACTCCTCAGACTCTTACACGAACTGAGCGAGGACGCTCTCTCCCTCATCTCCGAGAATGTGGCCGAGGTAAAGTTGGACACGGTGGCCGTAGTGGCTATTCCAGTAGTGGACGACTCGTCGCGAGTAATTTTCCGCTCACGACCCCTTGAGCGCGACTCACTACTGAGGCGTTTGAAAAAGCGGGACACGCTTCCAGAGCGATGCGTGCCGCTACTGTGCTGCGCCGCTCCGTGGTCGCTGCCAGGGGTAGCCGGCCGCGGAGTGGTCGCTGTAGCAGCGGCCATGCCGGAATTACTGTTGATGCTGCTACAGGCCGTGACGATGTAGTGATGGACACCCGCGGTTTTCTTGCTGGGTTGTAGGTTGGGCGGGCTGCGCGATAGCGCTGTGGTGACCAGGTTTCTCTGTTCCTCCAGCACCTTAGGGTACAGGATGTAGGGCGTGATGCGCGCACAGTTGGTCACGTTCACTTTGGCCCCGGCCCGCAGCAACAAGTACACGACGTCGGGACTCAGGAACTCTGGGGTACAGGCCAGGTGTAGCGGGGTGCACCCATGCCTGTCGGTAACGTGGGGATAGGCGCCGTACCTCAGTAGCAGTCTGACGGCCCGGGCACGACCCTCCAACACGGCAGTAAAGAGAGGCGGTAAGGAATACAAGTCCTCTGCTCCCGGCCCTGAGTAAACCGCCGCGATATCGAACGCCGCACCGCTACTGCAACACTCGCTCTCAGTTTCTATAATCTCCGGGAGCTGTAGTCGTGACGCGGGCCCCCGCACTCCGCCCGTGTGACTGGCCACTCTCGCACTGTACTCCGGTCTCGTGCCCCCCTCACACGGGTCGCCCGATACTATCACCTGTGGACTCGCGGGGCACACGTCCACGTCGCTACTCACACGACCACCACCAACATCGCTACTGTTGATGTTGCAGTTGTCAGTGCACGGGCCGCTGGCGAAGACGCAGTGGGAGGGAAGTGGCGGCCCATGGGACGGGACAGGGGGCGGAGGAGGGTAGGGGTGATGTCTGGTTCGATACGGCGCGGCACTGGTGGTGTCCGTCTGTGCGTCCCCCTGATTGCCACTAAAGCTATGTCCGCGATTGCGTGTGACAGCGTAAATGTGTGATGACTGTTGTTCCGTGTTAGTCGCCACAGCCACACTGCTTTTCAGTATTCCCCCGGCACGAGGCAAGGTAGGGGAGTTGGAGAGAGCGCGTTGCCGTGTCGTACCGCCACTAAAATTACTGCTGCTGCTGTCGCTCTCTCCCGCCGCTGCCACAAGATACTGAGACTGCAACGATGATGATACACCAGTCCGGGAGGAATGCGACACCACCACGCCAGCATGGGGCGAATGCCAAGCGTACTTCGAATGCGCGGCGGTGTCTCGGCTTTCACTATCTATTTTGGCTGCCGGTGTAGAATGACAGCTGCTAAACTCGCTAATGACAGCGCTGGAGTCCACCCTAATCACTACGCTGTCCCCGCTGTCCTCCCCACTAATGTCCGCTGACAGGCTGCACGTGACCTCCGACCCGCTACTACACGCGGGGTCAACACGACCCATACCTCCGTGACGCTGGTGGTTCAGTGTCGTCACTGTGGGCGTAATGGTCGGCACTGATGATGTCACGGATGGCTTGGCTGAGGAATGTGCGGCCGTCACGGTGTGCGTCGTGGTGGGCACTGATAACGTCACTGATGGAATATTGGTGAGGATTGATGACGTCACGGTTGTTATAGCGGTGGAGAGTGGTGAGGTGACGTGTGGCACGGATGAGGACACTAGTTTCGTGATGGTGGGGAACGAAGGCGCGACTGAGTTAGTGGCGGTCTGGACGGACGGTGTGGTTGATTGCAGGCTGAAGGTGATTGCGGGGGGAACGGTGGGGGAGCAAGACTTGGACCTCACGCGGACCGGCCCCAAGGGCAGACCACCGCTGCCCTCTACCGTCTCACTCATCTGACTACAACAGCTTAGCCTGCTCCGCCTGTCCCATGACCCAGACTCCTGCTGCTGCTGTTGTTGCTGTCTCTGCTGTTGAAGTAGCCACTGCCTCTGGACGTGCATCTGCTGTAGATGCTGCATCAGTACCTCGGGGTTTACGCTGGAAGCTCGCCGACTCCTGCTGCCAGGCGGCCCGAAACTGACCTAGGAAATCCAGACCAAAAAGATGACTGACAAGCGTGCAAAATGCAAAGAAATACAGAAACACGCTTAACCTTATTAAGCCCTAACACACCATGACAGATCGACCAAGATCGTTCCAGGGTGGTGTCAGAATAACTTGGCGCCTTTAGGCGCCAAGTTATTCTGACACCAACCTGGAACTATCATGGTCAATCCGTATATAGAAATTTGGTGTGTGTACTCAGGGTCTAATGAGTTAAGAAAGACTATGGCCAAACATTTACTGGAGTTTGAAGGTTAAAACTCGTTTGAAAGTGAACAAACAATTTATTTCAAGCTAAACATTTTACTGAATTTTCAGGTTTAACCAAAACGTACTACCAATATGGTGATGGGTGGCTTTTCTTTTTCGTCATATTGAAAATTTAGTGACATTTTTTTTCTGGTTTGTCTGTGCACTTTAAAAATTTAGTAAAACCGTGGATCCCTTATTTGTTTTTCTCCTTTATTTACTTGTTTTTTTACATGCTACTTTGCAGTCACTTTAATGGCGTGGAACCCAAAACTGACCTGACTTGACGGCTCATTAGGGTCCACACCAAACTTGAGGAGAAGCTTCAAAACGTCGTACGCGGCGTGCTGCACAGCGAGGTGGAGCGAAGTCCTGAAGATGTACGGCACGTCGCTCTCAGTCGCCACGCTCTCCTTCCTGCCCAGCGACTCGATCAGCGTCTGGCTTTTGAGGAGGAGGATCTCCACGTCCTGACTGACGTGGCTGTGACGCCTGGAGTCGCAGCTGGACTTGTCCAGGAAGCTGGCGGCCAGATCCACAGGGAACTTGCCGTGGTGGATCTGCAGGAACTTCTTGACGGTGTTAACGTCATTGTCGCGGATGGCTCGCTCTAGCTGGTCGCACTCCCCGGACAGGTCGAAAATGGAGGACGACGTGCTGCTCACACGCCGCCACAAATCTGCGCGAATTTCATTAATGTGTGCTGTACTGCCATTTTAGAGTTTACGGCACACAGCCGTACGGTCAAAAATCAAAATATTGTACACACCATTACAGAAACAACTTTAGGTAAATTAACCCCTTCTCTGCCACCGTGCCTACACTGTACGCACATTTTTGTTTCTGAAATCTTGGTTCATTCAAAGATCAAAAGTCCACACCGTCCAAGGAACATGGATACAAATTGGTCTCAGCAGGAGGCATAGATCCTCATGAGCCTCCGCAGTCGCGGAGGCTCATGAGGATCTATGTCTCATGCAGTTGGATCGTGTTCCCTTTTTTCTCGGCAGTGAATGGGTTAATATGTCAGACTCCTATAGGTAAACTTTTGTAAATGCGTGTATGGTGTAGATTATTAAGTTTCAAGTTTAACAACTATTTTTTTTTTTTTTTTTTTTGGGGGGGGGGGGGGTGGAGTGTCTAAAATCATCCAGATGCGATGCGAAGAGATATTAAATAACATTCATTCATTAAATTCATTGAAAACATCACACACAAGCGCTTGGTGCTTACAGACAGGTCAAAGTAAGAAAGAAATAAAAAATATATAAAAAAAAAAAAACAGCGTCAGCTAACTTGCTAGAAAACATTGCCTCATGAGAACGCAAGGACAAGACTTTTTGAGAGAATGAATGAATGAATGAATGAATGAATGAATGAATGAATGAATGAATGAATGAATGAATGAATGAATGAATGAATGAATGAATGAATGATACTTTATTCCTCAAGGATGGAAACAATAGGCGCACATGACTCTTTTCGTGTTTGTTATTGCTAAACTACAACATTAAAAGCAACATTAAAACAATATGTTAACAGCACACAACAAGGTCACTTGTGTTACATTCCGATACAAGCTCCAAAGTCGCTGAAGATTACACACACACACACAGTAAAATGACAGGGTCTTGGGTGGGAGGGGGGTGCGATGTAAAGTGTGTTTATAGAAAGCGACTGCACACTTATGATACAGCAACTCATGTGTAGGAATTTAGTGAGCAGGCAAAACACTACGATAAAAAGAAATATTATGTAAATGCTAACAAGTGCAAAACGGAGGACCACAGGAAATCATTGACATGGCTCTCACTCATGAGAGAGAGAGAGAGAGAGAGAGAGAGAGAGAGAGAGAGAGAGAGAGAGAGAGAGAGAGAGAGAGAGAGAGAGAGAGAGAGAGAGAGAGTTACACAGCCGACGCTTCTGCCGCTTTAACCCATTAACTGCCGTCAAAAAAAGAACGCAGTTTAACTGCACGAGACATGATCCTCATGAGTCCCCGAGACTGCGGGGGCTCATGAGGATCCATGCTTCTTGCTGAGACTACTTTGTGTCCATGTTCTTTGGACAGTTGTGACTCTTGGTCGTGCAGTGAACACAGGTTTCAGAAACAAAAAGTACGCCCGTTGGCAGGGAAAAGGTTCACACACACACACACACACACACACACACACACACACACACACACACACACACACACACACACACACACACACACACACACACACACACACACATGCAGACAAAAGCGTCAGAGTGGGTTACCTACCATTTTATGTCAAAATGGGTTCCCATATTTCTATTTATTCTAGGGCTCTGGAGTTGATGAGAATGTTTAGAACTCACCTTATAACTAAGCTCTATAACTTAAAATAAAATAGACATTTTCTAGAAACAGAGCCACTAGATGGAAAAAAAAATGGGTTTCTACCAATAATGTGGGTGCGTCTCAAACACAAAAACTGGCATTACAGTCAAAATGGGTGTCTTCACAACAGTAGGCGTCTGTAATAAGGTCAAGTTCATGGAATACTTCTTTTTCACATTAATTTTTTTTCCAACTTAATGTGTATGTGTGCTTTAACATTTTTAACATTGTATGGTGCAAAATTCAATAAACACTGGCCCGTAACCTTTCGATTATGATTTCTACAGAGGAAATCTTTTAAACATTGCTGCGTTTTGTCCTTCTGAAGCAAAACAGTTTATCATGGCATTGATGTGAGAATCAACATAATGTATTCTGGAAATTAAAGGACTTTTTTTTGGTTTTGGGTACTCTGGAGTTTCAGACAAACAGCAACAGAGCATTTTGAATAATTATTAACCCTTATCATTCGGAATACACCAGTGTGTGCAACAAGTGTGACTGAAATAGTCCAAGGGTTAGTGCCAGAATAGCTTGGTGCCTCTAGGCGCCAAGCTATTGTGGCACCACCCTTGAACTAAAGCCATTGGTCTATGTCCTCATCTGTAAGTACTGTAATGTAGCTTGCATAGAATTATGGCAGTGAACAAATTTGAAGCTTTTATCCTCAGTATGATGCGGGTCAAAAAGTGTGGAAAAATATGAAAGATAGAAAAAGACCCAGACGAAGAAACTAACACTTAACTTATTCTACCCCAGACACACCACAGAAAAATAAAGATCCACCACGATAGTTCAAGGGTGATGCCAGAATAGCTTGGCGCCTATGGGAGCCAAGCTATTCTGGCATCACCCTTGAACTATCATGGTGGATCTGTGTCCTGCACTGCAACGCAGTCTTCTGAAGACGACTTCAACATTTGGGTTTAACTTATTCTACCCCAGACACACCACAGCAAAATAAAGATCCATCACGATAGTTCAAGGGTGATGCCAGAATAGCTTGGCGTCTATGGGCGCCAAGCTATTCTGGCATCACCTTTGAACTATCATGGTGGATCTGTGTCCTGCACTGCAACGCAGTCTTCTGAAGACGACTTCAACATTTGGGCTTAACTTATTCTACCCCAGACACACCACAGCAAAATAAAGATCCACCACGATAGTTCAAGGGTGATGCCAGAATAGCTTGGCGCCTATGGGCGCCAAGCTATTCTGGCATCACCCTTGAACTATCATGGTGGATCTGTGTCCTGCACTGCAACACAGTCTTCTGAAGACGACTTCAACATTTGGGGATTCCGGTCTTGGGGTAGAATGAGTTAAAATGACAAAACAGAACACTGACATTAATTAATTAACTGACAACATAAGAAATCACTTGAAACTTCAGCCTTTATTATTGTCTTTCGTCCCCAACAACCAACCATTCTTCCATTTGCAGAGTTTTAAATGGTATGCAGTATATTACAAAATGATCCAGCCCCCCCCCCCCCCCCCCCTAATAACACTCTTGTAATCAATCTTTACGTTGTCAGTGGTTTTCTTATCTTATCTTATTATTGTCTTTTGTCCCCAGCCGGCCGTTTCGTTTTGCAAATCCAAAGGTTATACAGTATACAAAATGATCCAGGCGTCCATCAGATAAAAAAAAGCAGGCTATACATGCTGAAACCACCCCAATAATAACACTTGTAATAAATCTATATGAAACCGAAAATGCCGCGAGTGGCGGGGAACCTCGATTCATTTCTTTTGTAACTTTTTCAGTCTGTTGCGGACGTAATCCTTAATGTTTGTCCAGCGCCTATGTCTAAGTGCGGGCTCTTCTGCCATTGCGTGCTGTATCTCGGCCTTTCCAGGAAGTTTTTTCATGACGAGGTGTGTCTTGAAACGAGTTTGAACAGCTTTCTCTTCAGCTTCCCCCCATGGTTTCCTTGTAAATCTAGCTTTCTTTCAAACAGGAGCTGACGCAGTACTGTCATCATCAAAACTATCTAGATTGTCATCAGGCTCTGGACGTCTTTTAATAATAATAATAATAATAATAATAATACCGTTATTATATAGGCGCTTTTTCTCAATTTTGGGGAAATCGACTCAAAGCGCCGCGCCTGAAACCCAACACACACACTCACGAAACAGACACGGATTTACGCCATTTAAGACAAACACAGTACAAGACAAACGAAGGGCCAGTCAGCTACTGAAGTTACAGAGATTTTTGATCGCTTGTATTTGAAATTTGTAAAGTGGCCTGAGACCGGTACCAAAGTGTGGGGGGTGGGGGGATGGGGGGGGGGGTGGAAGAACCGGAGTACCCGGAGAAAGAACCCCCGACGGTCCGCCCGAATTATCAGTGACACTTACCAGAGGAGAAAAGTCCAACGCCGGAACCCGGTATCGAACCACGCACCTTTGGCATTGGTGGCAGGCGCCTTAACCACTGCGCCACGGACCGCCCCACGATAGTTCAAGGGTGATGCCAGTGCTCATCGATTCCTGTGTTGTTGACTTGCTACTTGCTTCATTCACAGGTGCTGTTCCCCCCGAGACCTCTCTGCCAGTTTCTGATGTGTCTTCATTGTCAAAGTCAATCTCTTCATCATCGCCCAGCTCAGCTCTAATGCAACTCTCAAAATCTGTCATCCCATTGTTAACTGACAGAAGAATCTTTGCCACTTTTGCCTTTTGAAGGACGTCTTGAGGTTGGCAGTAGATATGGCGATGTATCCGAATATCATGGCCAAGGAAATCTGCCAGCTGATCCTGGTCTAACTCCGAGATGGCCATTGACTGAGCCAAAGTTGCAACCTGCTTCCGTAACTGAGTAAATGTGAACATGGCTGGGTATGACACCCCTGCTTCTAGGGCATGGGCCTTCAGAACATCATGGCCTCTGTAAGGCCTCTGACCAGAAGGTGTGGCAAAGATGTACTGGGAATCAGCGAGAGCTGGCACTGATTGCCTCATTTGAAGGATTCTGTCCACAGTTGTCATCATCTTCTTTGTCAGCAAAACGGGAACACTCCCATTAAACTTGCCTCTGATTTCCACTCGCTGAATATGATTCACCCCCATTTTCTTCTCAACCTCTGTGAGACCTTTCAAGATATCTTAATTGGTGATCTATCCAATCTTAGCATTCTGGAAGTCTGACACCTTCATTCTCTGAACTTCTCCCCCTCGTTTTCGGTTGAAAAGTGATACAGCACAAAGAGTTGCTTTAACCACTGTCGGATAATCTTCCGAAACCATCCTTGTCTCAAGAAGCTGTTGGACCTTCCTCACATCTTCACATGATGGGATCAGCTTGGGTTTGTTCATGGTCATTTTCCCGACCGACTGGGCTGCTGTAGCGGACACACAATCATACCAGTCCCCGTTGAAGACAGAGTCAAACCGCTGCGCCTCAGAGAGCTCCTGTCGCCACCTGTCGTCTGAACCCTGCCCAAGCTGTTTGGATGCCTGTGACTGTTTGATCTGTGAACACTTTTTCAAAGCATGGCCTATGCACATTGCGAGATTGCCTTTTTTGAACTAATGTGTGTCCTCATCAAAATCTGCTAGCTCTTTTACAGCCAGGACAACATGATCAAAGCTAGCTGAATTGATCACAGCATTTAAACTTGCGATTTTCATTTCTGACCTCACTCTGATAATCTTTAATAGTCTCCCTAACTCCCGCATCCTGGAGCTGATTTGTCCAGCCGTGTGTTCTTCAATGTCCCTGCGGTCAAATAATCTCTTTCCATACTCAAGAAGCAAGGGGTCAGTTCTGATGAGACGGCTTATCTCATCATCTCTCTGGCTGGCCAAGACCTTGTGATAGAAGGAAAATTCAACGTCTAAGGGTATTGGAAGCATTAGCCGGCCACGGCGCGCCGCATCCCCTCGCTGAGTGATCTGAAACCCTCCTGGCTTCTGACAGCAACGTTTTGAGTGTACAGAGATCAGCTTTTTTTTTTGATAGAGCCCTTTGCAATGGCTACAGGCGAGAAGGTCGTCTACCTTACTAGTTTTGGTGCGATACTTAGGAATCAAACATCCGGATTTGTTTTCAAGAACAGCAACGTTATGTATGTAATCACCCTCATCTTGTAGTCTGATCCATGCTCGACGTCTCTGCTTTGTCCCTTTTTTCATCGACAAAATTTTAGCAACGTCTGCCTCATCTGCATGGACATCTTGTAAGTGCGTGCTCATTTTCAAGACAAGCTTGCCACACAATTTACATGCATGTTTCTTGTCCAATTTGTACTTTCCTTTCCCTCTCTGCGACACGTGCACACCTGTTTCTTCTGTAAGTGCTCTTTCCCCACTCTTTCCAGCATCATGTTCCTTCTGCCTATCCACATTCTCATTGCCAACCCCTAACGCACACTGCACCTTGCTGGTACTAGCGTCACGGACACCTGGCCACCCCGAACCTGCCACTTTGATGAAATCTAACATAGTCGATACAATACTGTCTATGTCAGAGATCCCAGCAATTGATGCCGACACACTCTCTGAATCCGGTGAGCTCGAGCCAGGAACAAACTCCTCGTCATCACTGCCCTCGTATTGCGATGCGCTGGCACTACTCTCAGTCTCGGGTCCATCCCAGGCGCCATTTGCCAACTGGAGAAAGAAAGAAAGAAAGATTGAAACCAAAACTGCATTAGGACTGAAACAGCCCAATTTTGGTTTAAGGGGCCTTGCACAAGAATAAAAAGAGTAATCCCGTGTATGACCGATTTACATATGTGTGACCTCGGTGACGAGGGCTGGCTTCTGCAGCAGCAAAATCCACGTTTTCTGAAAATGCAAGCAGTTTTCACACATTTGTCAACCCTGCGTGACCCTTTGAGAGAGGTCACTCAAATTGGCATGTTTAAAAAGGTCTTGCCACAAAGTATCCTTGGGCCAAGCTTGAAGAATGTGGCTTGAATAGTCTCCGAGAAAATGCCACCGTTAACTCATTCTACCCCCAGACACACCACAGCAGGATAAGGATCGACTATGATAGTTCAAAGGTGAAGCCAGAATAGCTTGGCGCCTACGGGCGCCAAGCTATTCTGGCATCACCCTTGAACTATCATGGTCGATCTGTGTCCTGCGCTGCAATGCGGTCTTGAGAGGACAGGGGCAAAATTTAAGGATTTTGGTGTTGGGGTAGAATGAGTTAAAGTTTACCATGGACGACGGACGGACGACCAGTGGCCCAGAACATAAACTCACTTTTGCTTCGCACGCACGCCAGCCAATAAAATGAAGATGATCATAGAATCACTTTACTTACCAGTTTGTAATTGGGAGCATTCCGCTGCCGTCCATGCACCCTCGTACCAGACGCACCCTCTGTGGCAGAGGCTGGGGGGCCATGATGCTGCAGCTGACTAATTTGGCCATGGGCCTTGGTCATGTGCCAGGAAAGGGCGTGCTTGTCCACTTCCATAGATCCCGATGGGTTTGGACATCCTGCTGCCATCTGGCGCTGGGTGTGTGCAGAAAGTCCTGAGCCGGTGTTACCAAAACGGTGTTACTGCAAACATGTCCAATACAACCATGTATACCAATTGACATTTTGAATCAGATTGATTGTACATTGCTTAACGTCCCGACAGCAACAAGGCTTTCTCAGGACGTGCCTGCACTGCTTGTGAAAAAAAACACCTAAACAGAACATTGCCATGTATGTCGCCAGCCGGTCAAATACGTTAAATAAACCTAACACATGGGGCCTAAATAAAGCTAAGACCATTTAGCAACACACATCCAATATCAAGAGCTACAGGCAGTGCAGACAGTAGGGAGAGTTTTATAAAGGCAAATACAGGTGAATGGACAAAGGGTAGACAGAAACACATGCCCCATAATAGAGAGAAAACCCCACCCTGTGGGGCTGACCAGGGTGACCCTGGGAACTAAAAACTGGTAATACAGTAAAAAGCGACACTTCAGTTGCACATTCCGAAAGACCTGTTTGTGGACGTTTGTTCTTCGAATCGCGAGGCAGTTTTGCAAACAAGGATTGAAATCTGGCGCCATTTTCTTTTTTAAAGTCAACTGATACTGTGCATGCATGTGTCAAGTTACTTTTCGATCACTGATAATCACACATGTCAGAAAAGAAGAAACAAAATCGCGTGGCAGATTGACCTTGTAATGGGGTTATTGAACTAATGCCTTTCATTGAAGAAGAACGTTTTTGTTAAAATCGTAGGGTTCTATTATCATTTACTACAAGACTCAACGGTCAGAGAGAAGATGACACGGACCGAGCCACGGCTGAAGCAGACGCCTTATTTTTCTGGGCCAAACGGGTATCGGGGATTGGAGGCATCTCTCAGTTAAATAACTGCACTGAACAAGTACATTTGGGCGTGCTCTTAACTAAGAAATATTGCATAAAGTACCTCTGCAAACGCTGAAGAATGGCCAACTGTTGGGGACGAAAGACGACGTTTTAGGAAGGGCAAGGGAAACAACTCCGTTCATCGGTGTTGGGCTAACCAATCAGCGATCATCAAGTTGATCTGAAAACACTCAGCTTCCGTGTCAACACACAGGCCCAGGGCATCGCCAAAACACAACATGAAGTAAATCTGGCGAAATGGGGACATCCTATTTTGATATTTTTTTTTTTTTCTGACTTTGAATGAAAGATAATGCAGAAACAACCCTCAGAAAAAATGGGTGCCTGATTTGGTCACCCAGAATTTTACACACACCCATTTTGCATAAGGATGGTAAAGAAAGTAACCCATTTCAGTGGTTTGGTGTACGCACACACACACACACACACACACACACACACACACACACACACACACACACACACACACACACACACACACACACACGCACACGCACGCACGCACGCACGCACGCACGCGCACACAGATACACACGCACACACACACACACACACACACACACACACACACACACACACACACACACACACACACAGAGCGCGTAAATGAAAAAATTAATAAATTTTGTGTTACTTTTGGTCATGCATGCCAATGAGGTTTCAATAAGGAGTCACGTATTGAATTTAATTAAACGTTTGGTCAATCTTTACTCGATTTACAGTTCGATTTTATTTTTCGATTATAGTACTTCCGGTTTGAGTCAGTAGTGAAGCCCTCTCATATTAAGGAGCGACAGTAGGTTGCGTCCCTTCATAGCAACGACTAAAGGGACATTTCGCTGGAAAGCCCCAATTACTGCGGCATTCGTCCGCATACTGTAAATACCGGATAAGTACCTCGAACTGTGGATGTCAATGCAGCAACTACCTGCGAGCAAGATTTATATATTCTGATGAGCGCATGTGATTGGACGGGCTCATAAAAAATACACACCTCATGCAGATAGAGCGGGCTGGATGAATCCACATAATGTTTGAAGTTCGAGCAGCGCTTTGCTTCTGATTTCGGTATAACCGCTATTCGTAAGTAATAATATTCTTCGACACATTCTGGTTTCATCTTCATTTCGCAAATGATATTTTCAATACAAACAATGGTCATTTGTAATATTTCTGTTGAAGCATATTATTATTTTAACAAAGAAGTAGTTTTTCTTTCTCTGTGACTCGTATATTATATAGGTCTGCTCAAGTGTTTATTTGTTGGTCATTAACTTATTCAGTTAGTTAGTTAGTTAGTTAGTTAGTTAGTTAGTTAGTTAGTTAGTTAGTTAGCTAGTTAGTTAGTTAGTTATTACTGTTTAACGTCGAGTAAAAGTCGGGTAAAAGTCTGATCTGCCAGACTAAGAGAAAGGTTTTAAAACATGATTTAAATACAGTGTAAAAGTATTCTTAGCTAAAAAGTCGCACGGGTCAATCGTACATATACACAGACTTTAGTAGTTCATAAAAACACTCAGATTTATAAAGACTACAGAGACTTACATTTTGTAAAACAAATTGGCTTCCTTTAGAAAGCGGAAAATTTTGTCCGGAGTAACTTATTTAGGGCGGCCTGCGTCAATAGCTGCGAAAGTATCGTATAACTCAGCGCTTGTATTTCTGTTTTTGCATGGAATGTTACACTGAAAATTTAATCAGAAAAAGTCAAATATTTTGTATTAAATCTTACCGCCACCTGAGCTGTACCACTGCGGAACGGTGAGACTGGTGGGGCTGGTGGCAAGGACGTGGCTCCCCCACCCTCCCCCGCCCTCACCAGGCACACCGCCCCCTCCCCCTCCTCCGCCGAATCCAAATCCAAAGCCAGAGGACCCATCTGGGACGCCCAGGAAATCGGACCGCGGGCTTGGAGACCTAGGTTTCTCCGCCTGGCTCTGATGTAGTGAACTATGGTGTGCCTGTTGTTGTGGCTGCTGCTGTTGGAGATTGACGGTAGGGTTGACGGTTGGGTGAGCTCCATGGGGGACACCAGATGGCGCTAGCGACATAGCCGGGAGCCAAATCCGCTACAGGCGGCGGAGGCAGATCACCATTGCCCGTCTAATCTGAAACGAGAGAGAAAGGACAGAGATTGAACGTTGGTAATTATAATCAATATTTTTTTTTCTAGAGAAATTAGTTGACATGCAGCAGTTACTAATCGAACCTGATGTCAATACAGTAATACATAATAAATAATTGCATACAAAACATGTAAAGAAAAGAATGTAGTAACAAAAAAATAAAAAAAGAAGTAACAGAATTTTTAAAAAAGATAAATAATAAATAAGTGAATAAACAAATAAATAAATAAATAAATAAAAGATAAATAAATAAATAATAATAAATAAATAAATAGAGAGAGAGAGTTTTCTGCAAGTGTATGATAATTATTACCCATTCACTGCCGAGGTGATACAAGTGTAGGAGACATTGATCCCATCAAGATCTAGGTCTCTTGCTTGGCACCATTTTTTATCTGTGTTTCTCGGACGGACGGGGTTCTTTGTCGTTTAATTAACAAAGATTTCAGAACCCAGTCTGCGATCAGTGGTAGCGAAGGGTTAATTTCAACCTAAAAGGAGAATGTGTATATCCGTCTACTTTGTTCGACAATCAGTGATCATAAAGTGAAACGAAAGAGTTTAACTCCTTCTCTGCCAGTGGACTCAGCTGCAGAATGTCTTTTAAACTCGAAAATGCAACGTCAAAAGCCCCAACCGTCAGAGGGACTTGAATTCAAAGTGGTTTCAGCAAGAGGTATAGATCCTCATGAGCCCCCGCAACTGCGGGGGCTCATGAGGATCTATACCTTTTGCAGATGAACGGTGTCCAGGTTTTCTCGTCGGTGACGGGGTTAATACTGACAATCACCAGAAAAGCTAGCATGTGGGCCGCCCCAATCTTCGGGCAGAAGTGGATTGTCAGGCGTAGCGGATTTCATTCATCTCTTGATCGCAGATATTGCTTCTGAAATTGTGTGCTAAATCAACGCCTAAAATCCTCACCCCGACCAAGGAGCGTCGATACAAAGTGGGGGGTCTGCATAAAGAATAGATCCACATTGGTCCACGCGATTGCGAGAGGGTTCGTGTGGATCTATGCCTATCGCACTCTGATGGTGCCTATCGTGTTCCGGCAGTAAAGGGGTCACACTAATGCGGTTCGCAATTAACCCATTTAACCCCAAGGCCGCATGTTCCAAATGTCCTTTGTCCAAACTGTCTTTTTCCAAATTTAGAGATGCCACTTAACAGCTATGTACCAGTTCCAGGCAATGGATCGACCATGATAATTCAAGGGTCGTGCCAGATTAGATTGGCGCCTGATGGCGCCAAGCTAATCTGGCACGACCCTTGAATTATCATGGTCGATCCATCGCCTGCAATAGTGCGTCGGGGCTAAATGAGTTAATTTAAAAGCTAACTTTGCCTGTTACGGTAATTGAAAAGAAGCCCGCCGAAAGACAGTAGATTTGTTATTTCAAACCAAAGAGACATTTCAGGTGCAAAGGTGAGATTTTTTTTTAAAGACAACTCATGATGAAGCTCTCGGAAATAAGAAAACGTTTGCATTTGGTGTTTGTTTGTTTTTTTTAAACGAAAGAGCAACAATAGGGGCATTTAACCCATACACTGCGGAGAACAACTGAATTCATTGTATAAAATCCAAATGTAACAGACATAGATCCTCATGAGTCTCAGCAGATAAGGGGGCTCATGGGGATCTATTCCTATGGCTGACGCACGCCACTTATCATCCATGTTCCTTGGATGGCCGAAACTCTTTCAGTTAACCATTTACGACTAAACCGCTACAGACACGCAAAGGGTTAACTATTTCAAAAACACAGTCTGCGTCAACTGACAGTGAAGGGTTTCAAGGTGTGAAGTTGCCATGTTTTCCTGCAAGGACACGATGAAGCGCTCGGAAAGAAAAGAACGTTAACTCATTGGAGACGTGCCGTATACGAATACGCGGCGAATAGGGAAGTTCTCTTGATGCTTTTTTACATTGTTCATTCTTGTGACTTGTCCTTTCTTCAGCTTCAACAACCCTCCCCCCCCCTCCTCCCCCTCCCCCCCACTCCACCCCCCCCCTCACACACACACACACACACACACACACACACACACACACACACACACACACACACACACACACACACACACACACACACTGTCCCTTCCCTTCTTTCTCGGAGTTTCTCTCGTTTTCACGTGTACGCTCGGGGCTTCTTTGCATCTAAACAAGACATAATGTGCTTGACTTGCAAATTGAACCCTATTTTTTTGGCTGGTGTCACCGTGAAAGTGGGATACACCTTAATAGTGCAGCTATTTTTTTTACCATGGGGACATTCTAGCGACTATTTTTGTGTCCAGAGCTCAGTTGCTCCGCTATATATTCATGATTGAGCTTAAATCCTTCGCATACCACTAAACATGGTAATCCGGTATAGCAAAACACCTTGCTTAGTAGCTTGCGCAGGATTTAAGTTAAATCATGCAACTCAGTCCTGGGAACTAGGCCTACATCTGCCCTAGATTTGGCAAAAGACAATCCGTTTTAGTGAGAGAAAAAACCCGAGATTTTCATTGTATTACAATGAAATATCGCTTTTCACAAAAATAAACTTAACTCATTCTACCCCAACACCTTGGTTTGAGTACCCCAACACCGAAATCCTTAAATTTTGCCGTTGTCCTCTAAAGATTCCCCTTGGTTTGAGTACCCCAACACCGAAATCCTTAAATTTTGCCGTTGTCCTCTAAAGACTGCATTGCAGTGCAGGACACAGACCGACCATGATATTTCAAGGGGGATGCCAGAATAGCTTGGCGCCCATAGGCGCCAAGCTATTCTGGCATCACCCTTGAACTATCATGGTCGATCCTTATCTTCCTGTGGTGTGTCTGGGGTAGAATGAGTTAATGTCTTTTGCCTTCATAGACACCCTCTCTCTCTCTCTCTCTCTCTCTCTCTCTCTCTCTCTCTCTCTCTCTCTCTCTCTCTCTCTCTCCCTCCCTCCCTCCCTCCCTCCCTCTCTCTCTGTTTCTCTCTCTCTCTCTGTTTCTCTCTCTCTCTCTCTCTCTCTCTCTCTCTCTCTCTCTCTCTCTCTCTCTCTCTCTCTCTCTCTCTCTCTCTCTCTCTCTCTCTCTCTCTCTCTCTCTCTCTCTCTCTCTCTCTCTCTCTCTCTCTCTCTCTCTCTCTCTCTCTCTCTCTCTCTCTCTTGTTTCACGATTTCTGTTCTTATTTGGCGTAGTATCATTTATAAGCTTTGTCATTAGCCGGTACTCTTTAGTACTGACATACATTAGCAATCATGGCGTATGATCGCCAGTTACACATTGGCCATTTAAATGTTTATCATTTAACTAACAAAGTTTCCGATCTGTGTGTGCTCTTGAGTCAACCCAATCCATTTCTCTTGTTTGGTGTAACCGAATCGCTTCTCAATCCTAACATCAGCGATGAGGCCATTTCTATCCAGGACTTCACTGTACTGCGCCACGATGCTGAATGCCCGGGACAGACGGGTATTGCAGTATACATTTATATCTCAATTAGCAGTATTACTCGCAGGCATGGGGACTCCTAGAATCAAAAACTGTAGAATGCATTTGGGTTCAGTTAAGGGCAAACAAATCCAGCCCCATGCTGGTTGGGTATATTTACAGGAACCCAGCATCAACATTTCAATGGTTCGACGACTTTATCGTCATGATGGATAAGGTCAGGCAGTCCAGCTATGAAATTTTGATCTTGGGCGAGTTCAATATTAACATGTTTTTGAATAACCCTGCACCATGTCTATGTTTGGTTTAAAGCAGCTAGTTAAAACAGCAACTCGTGTTAGTCCAACTTCCTCCACCCTTATAGACCACATATATACAACTACTCAATCAAGGGTTGTGGAAGTAGAAGTGCCTCAGGTAGAGATTAGCGATCATTACCCGGTGTGCTGTTGCTGGGCATTGAAAGCGGATAATTCATTCCGCACAACATCAGCACACGACTATTAGATACAGATCACTTAAACGCTTCAACAAGGAAATTTTTCCTTGTGATTTAATTAGCGCGCCCTTTGATAGAGTGTACTACCATAATGACCCCAACGATGCTTTGTCTGAGTGGTATGGATTGTTCCTTGGTATTCTCGATAAACACGCTCCATTCAGAGAGAAACGGGTGAAGAACCCCCAGCTTCCCGCCTGGTTAAGTAAGGAAATCAAGGATGCCATGCAGCTTCGAGATGACTATAAATGAAATCAGAATTTTGTAGCTTATCGAAGGCAAAGAAACCACGTTAAACATTTAGTGAGGAAAGCTCAATGGTCACTTTTTCACCGTCTTATGAACGGCAGGAAAGATGTCGTATCTGTGTGGCGAGCGATCAATGCTTTTACGAGGTCCCAAAATACCACACAATGTACACAGTTATCCGCTGATAAATTGAATCAGCATTTCCTCTCGGCTGCCAGTACGTTGCTACAAAACACATATTCTGGTCACTCTTCAGCTGTGTCAGAACAGCTAAAGACGTTTTGTGCAGAACGGCTGGACCCTGATACATCATTCAGCATTCCCCTGTTAACGGTATACGACGTGGGAAAATCCATCTAGTACTTAAAGAACAAACGTACGTCTGGTCATGATGGTATTAGTAGCACAGTTATAACCTTTGCATAAAGCAGGGGGCATTTCCATCTTCTCTAAAAACAGCCAAAGTGCTCCCACTACCTAAAACGAAAGACCTTGCCGACCCTAACAAGTTCAGGCCCATTTCGTTGCTGTCAACACTATCTAAACCGGTAGAAAGACACATTCACACACACAACATTTCTAGAAAAACACAAACTCATACATCCATTACAATCTGGCTTTCGGCGGAAACACTCCTGTCACACAGCATTGGTACACTTAGTTGACAGATGAATTACTGCCATGAATAGCAGTCAAATGACTGGAGCAGTATTTTTGGACATGTCAAAAGCGTTTGATCTCGTCAATCATAAAACTTTAGTTCAAAAACTTCCTGTCTATCAACTAAGCACAGACACACTTGCCTTCCTTACGTCATATCTGCATCAGTATGTCTACGTGAATGGTAAAAACTCACCTGAGGCGGTGATAGAGTACGGAGTACCACAGGGATCGATTCTTGGTCTATTATTGTTTTCTTTTTCCATAAACGACCTTCCATTATTTATATCTGACTCCAGTGTAACTTGCCGTCTTTTTGCAGACGATGGAACACTGGACGTTTCGTCATCAGATGTAACATGTATGGTGAAGACTCTCCAGGACAGTTTAAATGAGGTATGTGAATGGTGCAGGAATAACTTTACTATACCAAATCCCACAAAAGCAAATGCATGCTGATTACCACACGGCAAAAGTATCAGTTGAACCCCCCTCCTCTTCAACTAACACTTAACGGCCAATCTGTGGAGCAAGTCAGGGAACAACGCATGCTTGGAATCAACTTAGATGACAACTTGTGCTGGCAAGGCCACATTATTAAACTGTGTAAAATAGTATCCAAAAGTCTATTCCTCCTGTCGAAATTGAGACATTTCGCTGATGAGCCATCAAGGAAACTCTTCTACTATGCCCATATTCAGCCACATTTGGATTATGCCTCATCTATTTGAGACCGTAGTAGCGATGCTAATTTAACAAGTCTGAATTCGCTCCACAGAAGAGCCATTAAACTAATTGTTGACAGACCCTCGGAAGTTATTAGTACTGACAACAAGTTCAAGCTGTTAGACATTTTGCCACTCGAAAAACAGTTTATGTATATTAAGTTAGTGCTCATGCGCAAAATCACCCTCTCAGAAACACCAGCCTATATCAATAGTGCGTTCCACTTTGCTCATACGAGGTCTAGTCGAACACCAGAGAACAATCTTGTAGTAACGATGCCTCGGCTGGACATTTATAGGTCGTCATTGTCCTATTCTGGTGCAAAGGTATGGAACTCTATTCCTGCGGATGTTAGAGCCGAGCCATCGCTTAAAAATTACAAGACCATGCTGCTGAAACATAATAATAATAATAATAAAGAGCATTTATATCGCGCTGAATCCCCAGGAGCAGTGGGCTCTAAGCGCGTTAAATGTATATATGCAGAATCTCACTACCTTTAAAAATGTCTAATCTATGCACTTCTAATCTACGCACACACATACAACTAAAACACACATAACAAAACGATATGTATGCAGACCAAACCATCATCACACACACGCACACACAATCTGTGGATTAATGGTACGCAAGCTGAAAGAAGTAGGTTTTAAGTTGGGTCTTAAAGACGTCAATGTTTTCAGCATTCCGGAGGTGTAGGGGAAGTGAGTTCCAGACAACAGGGGCTTGATACTGGAATGTCCGGCAGCCAAACCGCTTAGAGGAAAAGCTGGGGACACGGAAACGCTTCTCAGAGCAGGAACGAAGGGAACGGGAGGGCTGATAGATGTTGAGGAGGGATAAGAGGTATGGCGGTAGGGATCCATCAAAGCAGCGAAAAGCCAGGACCGTAATCTTGTACTCGCCTCTAAACTGAATGGGTAGCCAGTGCAATTCCTGAAGTAGGGGGTTACATGGTCCATTTTAGATTAGCCAAAAGCAAGTCTGGCAGCATTGTTGAGGACTGTCTGCAGACGGGAGAGTTCTTTCTGGGGGACACCTGCCAGGAGGGAGTTACAATAGTCTAAGCGGCTAAGAACAAGGGAGCAAATAAGTTGAACAGTAGCGGACCGGGTAATGAATGGTCTAATGGAGCTGATTCTTCGCAGCTGGAAGTTCGCCGTCCTGCACACATTAGTAATGTGATGGTACATGGACATACTGCAGTCGAACTGAACTCCCAGATTACGCACAGACTGGCTAAAAGTTATTTCACTGTCGCCAACCACGAGGGAGGCCCCTGGTGGGACCTGACTAAGGGAGTTGTCGGAACCAGCGCAAAGTGATTCAGTCTTGCCGTCGTTCAGCTTCAGTTTGTTGCACAGCATCCATTTTTCACAGAGGAAATACAAAGTTCAATCTCTTTCACAAGAGCAGGAATATTAGATGGAGAAGAACCTTTGTGGAGCTGGGTGTCGTCGGCATACTTGTGAAATTCACAGGCATGTTGGGTGATGACGTCAGACAGGGATTGGGTGTAAAGGCTGAAAAGGACGGGCCCAAGGACGGATCCTTGGGGGACACCGTATCTCAGCATGAGGGGCTGCGACTCTGATTGATTGACAACAACCTTCTGAGTACGCCCACGCAGATACGAGGAAAACCAGCTAAGTGTTTTGCCAGAGATGCCATAGGCTGTGTTTAGTCTCTCTAGGAGTACAGTATGGTCAATCGTATCAAATACCACCGAGAGGTCAAGGAGGCAAAGAATGGAAACCAGCTTATTGTCAGCATTGCACAGAAGGCTGTTTGTAACATGCAGGAGAGCAGTTTCTGTACTGTGCTGTTTTCTGTAAGCTGACTGAAACGTTTCTAGGAGGTTGTTGGAAATGAGATGGTTTTGGAGCTGGGACAGAACAATGCGTTCTAATAGCTTTGATAAGAAAGGGAGATTGGAGATGGGCCGATAGTTATTAAAACATTTTTTGTTGAGACCAGGTTTCTTCAGCAAAGGTGTCACAACTGTTTGTTTGAAATATTCAGGCACTACACCAGTCTGTAGTGACACATTCATGATTCTGGTGATGACTGGAATCAGATCAGCTTTACATGATTTGAAAAGTCTAGCTGGAAGAGGATCCAGAGAGCAACACTTGAGAGGAGCATGTGCAATAATGTCACGAACAAAGTCCTCAGACACAGGCTGAAATTCTGCAAGTTGTGGACCGTGATAGCTAGTGATCTCAGAAGTATCGTCAGAAGCATCCAGTTCACGCCGGATGTCCTCAATCTTTTTGTCAAAGAACTGACAGAAAGCGTCTGCGAGATCCGAAGCTGGTACGGCGGAGGGTAAGGAAATGTCCTTGCGTACCCCGTGGAGTTCATCAGACACACTGAACAAGGTTTTGGTGCTAGAGCAGGCCTGCAAGCGGGAACAGAAGTGCTGACGCTTGGCGTTGCGCTAGAGGGATTTTAGGCAATTGCGCTTCTGCACAAACAACTGTCGGTGAATGGTCAACATCTATGCAAAACTTAATTTTTATTTTTATTTTTATTATTTTATTTTATTTTTTTTTTACATGTAGCGTTTTATGATTTGTGCGGCATTTCACGGATAGTCTGCATTCTCTTGGAACATTTATGAACGCGTGTAATATACCCCTGGCATTCCAGCAAGCCGCATTATGTAATATCCATGACCCCATGGACTCGGCTGGCCAGACGGGGATGCCGTCGATAGACACAGTTGAGACATAAACGCTCGCGCCGCGTCGCAGTGCTGCAAGTTCTTCGCGTCGGCCCGCGCGACGGTTGCGGGGTCACTGTAAAATTACTCTTACTGCAGCTGGCTGTGCGCGGTTTTGGCGCGGGGAGGCTGTCCCATTGTATCAGCGTGACTCGAGCGCCTGCGGGTTGTGTAATCAGCTGATTGTGCCTCATGTAGCCCGATATACACTTTTTCGCTGAAATCTATAAAGTTCAAATCTATAGAGGATGTTATGCTATGTGTGTGTGTGTGTGTTTGTCTGTGTGTGTGCGAGTGTGTGTGTGTGTGTGTGTGTGTGTTTGTGTGTGTTCAGTTGTGTGTATTTGTGTGTGTGTGTGCACGCGCGCATCCGTACGTGCTTGCACACGCTTGTGCGTGTGTGTGTGTGTGTGTGCGTGTGTGTGTGTGTGTGTGTGTGTGTGTGTGTGTGTGTTGTGTGTGTGTGTGTGTGTGTGTGTGTGTGTGTGTGTGTGTGTGTGTGTGTGTGTGTGTGTGTGTGTGTGTGTGTGTGTGTGTATTGTATGTGTGTTTTTTGGAGCGAGCCGTGTTGATTTTCACGATAAGAACAATATCGGTTTCATGTACAAAATCCGTTTTGCTCTTTACATTTAAAGAAAAATGATTTGATGTAATATAGTTTTAGGTGATAGCAATGTATGTGTACATGATATATGTAATGATAACTGTGGTATGAGAGCGCTGGCTGTGTGTGTGTGTGTGTGTGGGGGGGGGGGTGCAGGCATGGCTTGGTGCCAGTAAGCGACAAGCTAATCTGGCACAAACCTGTGCACTAGGCAATTGCCCACGGGTGCGTGTGTGAGTGTGGGTAAGAGAGAGATTTTGAGTACGTTATTTTGTTTTGTAGTGCGTAGCAAGGACAAGAATGAAAACAGGTCTGCGCACCTATTCTTTTCCATGGAAAATAACGTACCATTACATTTTCATTTAATTTCATCTCTCTCTCTCTCTCTCTCTCTCTCTCTCTCTCTCTCTCTCTCTCTCTCTCTCTCTCTCTCTCTCTCTCTCTCTCTCTCTCTCTCTCTCTCTCTCTCTCTCTCTCTCTCTGCGCCACCAGGGATCCAGCAGCCCTCCACACTGTATTAGCTGCGAGATAATATTTCATTTATTGTGGCTGTGATTCCAAATGTGTACTTCTGTTGGTGCCAACTTCGTCATGTAAATACCGTGCATAAACTGTGCATCATTGGTGACCCTGTCCAGTAACGGTCAGTTGCAATTTTTACCGTTTACTCCTGGGCCGCGCAATCCACACACCAAATCTAATTCATTCCAGACTCTAATTGCTCTAGTGTGAGTTCGTGTTCGAACTGTGCATACGTTTAGTATCATTTCGAACGGATTTCCAGTGCCGCTCTTCTCACTAGCTGTGATTTGTGTGATAGTCGTATATTTTACTTTTGGTTCTAACCTGTGTCATTTACTGTTGCTCTACATAGTGATATGCTTCAATTGGATCTAAAACATGGTCTCTAGGAGTCGTCTCGTTGGTGCAACAACGAGTTCTCTCCCTATTGTCGATTGTCGCCCTTGATAATTGAGGTTCCCTGGCAGCGCAAAGGTACTATAATTTTCAACGAGTTCTCTCCCAGTTCTTAATTGTCGTCCTTGATATTGAGGTTGCCTGGCGGCGCATGGCTACTGTAAAGACCTGATGAGATGGAACTACTACTCTATTTCACCTAAGCAATACTGAGCATGCTAAAATGAAAGTACCTCCACCTTCTTGCCCCCATCTAACTCGTCTACACCTTACCTATCCCTCCATCCATCCACTATTCTGACCCCGTTCTCAAAATCAACTTCCCCCCCCCCCCCCCACCCACCCACCCACCCACCCCCACCCCGCCTCTTTTTTTTTTTTTTTTTTTTTTTTTTTTTTTTTTTTTTTTTTTTCCCCATAGCGATATCGTCTTCACCATGGCATGTTTTTCCCCGGTCCAGTCGTGTCAGCCTACCCTCCAGTCCCAAACCCCCTCCCAATCACCTAATCCCAAAGATCCCATTGTGAAAGACACTCTCGATGAAAAACAGAAAGTGTTCAATGACACAAATATCCATGTTCTGAAACGCTGGAGAAAGGCATTGTCGGTTCGCTATGTTCACCTTCTAGAGTCCACGAACAGTGGGTTTGAAGTGACTTGGAAGGATGTGGACTTTGACAATAACACTATCGACCGCACTGACTTCAGTGTTCGTACAAGGGCAGCAGGAATTCCTAATACACTTGCCAAGACATTCGTACAAGTGAAACGGGCGGGCGTCAACTACATTACTGTGACCCTGTATTACAAACGGAAGCGTAGCATGGGAGGAACCTGTCTGATCCAGGGAATACGAGCTGAAGAGTGGGTGAAGACGGAATTCCACCAGCTGTGTGCCCTGGTCAGGTCACTACAGAACGGGAACTTTAACGAAGATGATGTGCCCCCGCCAACATTCAGTCACCTACCCCTGTGTTCTAGCTGCGAGCCACAGCACCCCCCATATCCGCACCAGTCCTCATCCTCCACTGCAGTGTGTGATTTCACATCCACTGAGGCGAGGGATAACAGTGTTGTTAGCAACCAGACCACATCACCCTTCACAGTCACACCATCCTTCACCTCCCCCACCATCTCCCCTAGTGCATCACGTGGGTTGTTGCTCGACGTCTCCTTGGCAGACACTCCCATCACTCCCACCCGCTCCTCTCTAACGGAAACCTCAGGAGTTTCGCTCCTAATGCTGATACCGAAGGGGGATAACATGCTAAGGCCGATCTCGCCCCAGCACTTGTCATCGTCGGCAGATCGTGTCTCCTTTACAGCCACAGCCCCTACAGATTCAGCGTGTGTTGTTCCTGTTATTGCAGCCGTGAATGATTTGCAAGTGTCATCTCCTGGCATGCAAACCCTCCTTCCCGCAACTGACTTTGAGATCAGCCCGTCAGAGGCAGAGTTACACACCGTGACTTTGCTCCCTGCGTCTCGACCAGCTTCCTGTCCACCTGAGATAACCAACAGCAGCGACCCAGGTATGACCCAGGCAGCCGCTCATGTTATCTCCATGAACACCGTGCTCCCTCTCCGACATCTTGCCGCTCTACCAGCACTACAGAATTCATCACAGTTGTACTCCCGCCTACACGATGCTCTTAATATCATCGCGGGTCTTCGTGCTGATGTAGACACTTTGTTTAAAGGGCTGTCAGCGGCTCTCGTCAAGATTGATCAACTTGACAGCCACATCCGCGATGAAGCAGTGAGGAGAGCCAAGGATCTGCAAGCCACAGAGTCCTGCATGGGCGAGATGTTGTCTAGTCTCGACGAAAGGATAAATAGTGTCGAATCAGCTCAGCACGCTATGGACAGCACTGTAAACGGTTTATCCACGGCTAAACAGAATCACAAGCAGCGCCTCCGAGATCTGCAAAAGAAACTGAACAAAGCATCAGCCCATACAAACAGTCGATCAGTGACTGATAACTCTGACAGTACACCTACACCTCTGTCTGCTGACCTTGACAGCAGTACCTCTCAGAGGTGTGCAATGGACATAGAAACAGTTGCATCCCCACTCTCCGCCCCTCCGCTTCTTACACAAGACGACATCATGGCTGTGTCCCTCCAGGCTATGAGAGTGGGTGAGAACGAAAGCCGGGAACGCCGCATTCCTGTCCGGATAACCGCCGGCCAGCCCGAGATCATCAACCAAACTACTGAAGCCAGCGGCGAACAGCCGCAAAACAACAGACCGTTTCACAGGCTGTCTCCAGAGGAACAGATACTTCAACACTCGGTATTCGCCGACACCAATACTCTAGTTATCGGAGACTCCGTTGTTCACTACATCAAGGCGGAGAAGATGTCTACGTACCCAGAGGAAAAGGTGCAGGTCATATCTGTGTCTGGCCTGAAAACTCCCCACCTGATTGGCTGGCTCCGGAGTCAAGAACCCTCTCACACAGTCTCTCTTGTGACCTTCCATGTCGGAGTGAACGACTGTAAGCAGACAGAAGTAACCAGCGCTGTGTGGGACCAGCTTGCCCGGCAATGTCGGCGGGTATTCCCCAGCGCATGCATCCAAGCTTCCTCCATTCTGCCAGCCCAGCGGGGACAACAGCTGAACAGGTCTATTACTGCCTCCAACGGAAACCTATACCACATGTGCAAAAAGCGTGGGGTAACATTTGTGGACAACACGCTGATTTTCTCTACTACAGATGGATTTCCGCGCAAAAGGCTCTACAGGCGCAGTGACCCAATCCACCCTAGCCGGCAGGGCACAATTAGCTTGGCCATTAACGTGAAAAGGGGTGGGGTGCCTCCTGACACCTCCACAGCCATCCGTGCTCCGAGCAGTGGCCGGGACCGTGGTGAGAGGCGTAGCGGCAACTCTCAAGGACTGTATTCTGAAATTGTGGCAGGGACTGCGTCCTCTACATCTACTTCCTACCCAGGATCACAGTATGATGCAAATAGCCACCAGATAACACGAGACTGTTTCAACAGCACATCTCAACAGCAACAGCGATGGGCCTGTTCGGCTTTTGTCCCCTCTGGGCTGGCGGAAGGGAGGCAAGCCGGACACATGCTGATACAAGACATGTCACCCCCACAGCAACAGGAGGCACCAGATCAACAGTTCGTGAATATGTGGCAGTCACCTAACATACTGCAGTTCCCGACAGTTCCTGCAATGTACCCGCAGTATCGTGCGGCGCCAACGGACCACTTTTCGGGGAACACTATGGCGCAACCCTACCCATTCAACGTCACCGCACCGGCACACACTCCGTATACGCACCACGACGTCTGGGCTCAGTACAATCGCCCAGCTTGTGTTTACTGAGACTATAACCAGAGCATCCTCCTATATACATCTATTAAACATTATATTCTATGAATTGTCTGTTGGGCCAGTTGTTCAGCAGAATTTCAGTGACTAGACATTGCTTCCTAAGTGATCTCTTACATCATACACATTGCTTCCTAAGTGATCTCCTACATCATAGACATTCTCGGCTTCCTAATTAATCTCTTATATCGTGTGCGCACTGTAACGGTGTTTCCTATCCTTCGTCTATTACTACATCAGTAACATTATCACTACGAGAATACATAATTTACATTTTGAGCGATTTGGGACGCTGGTTAGGTATCTTTGTGTAAGCGTACCACACATCGAGTGCACTGTGACACTATTTTTTCCTTGTGTGTTTCCCAGCACACCATCAGTCATAAGCGATTATTGACGCCTTTTGGAAAACTTCGAGTAACTCTTCATCTACTGGACAGTTGGTCAAGACACATTGAACTTGTAGTGTGTCAACGTATAGACTGCCTTGTTTTTCCTTGTCTGCACTGAAAAACAACACACGTCTATACAATAATATATATCTTTTGCTCTTGGCTCATAGGTGTTGATTTATTGTTATCTTTCTACATCAGTTATGTCTACAGACAAGCCTGATACGCATCATTTGCTTATAGGACATTTAAATATATATCATTTGTATAACAAAGTTCCAGATTTATGTGTGATGTTGAGTCAACCAAACGCTTTCCATGTGTTTGGAATAACTGAATCACGATTGTGCTCTAACATCAGTGATGAAGCCATTTCTATCCCGGGTTTTCATGTATTTCGTCGCGATCCTGTTTCCCCTAAACACACGGGTATAGCCGTGTATTTAAACAATTCAATTAGGGATTGCGCTCGAAGAAGGACAGATCTAGAATCAGACCTAGTGGAAAGCGTTTGGATTGAACTAAAAGCAAACAAAGCCACCCCGTTATTAATCTGCTTTGTTTATCGAAATCCCTCAGCCACTTTTGAATGGTATGACACATTTACGGAAATGATGGACAATGCAACCAAATGTACTTCTGATCTATTAATCTTAGGCGACTTTAACATCAATTTGTTTTCTTCCAATCCTGCTTGGGAAACTACTCTTACTTTGTTTGGTCTCAAACAGTTGGTCACTAAAGCAACAAGAGTAACTGCCAGTTCCTCAACATTGATCGATCATATCTACACAAACAACAAGACTAGAGTATTAGGGGTGCAGGTGCCCGAGGTTGCTATTAGTGACCATTATCCCGTCTGTTGTAGCTGGGCTCTGAAAGGTGATCGACGCCCCAAAAATCACCAACACATCACTATTAAATTCAGATCTTATAAACACTTTAACAAAGATGTTTTCCTATCGGATCTCTGTCAAGTATGTTTCAGTCACGTTTATAATTACACGGATCCGAATTCTGCGCTTGCAGAATGGTATGAGCTTTTTCTAAGTGTACTGGATAAACATGCACCATACCGAGAAAAACGTGTAAAAAGTGCACAGCCACCCTTGTGGTTAAATAAAAATATCAAGGATGCTATGTCACTTCGTAATGAACTTAAAAAACACAAGGATTTTGATGCCTATCGTAAACAGCGAAATAAGGTAAAATATCTTGTTCGTGAAGCCCAAAAGTGTCACTTTAAAAGGATCATTGATGAGAAAAGGGACACAGTTACAGTGTGGCGCGCCCTGAACACATTTACAAAATCTAAACAAAAACCGGCATGCACCAGTGTTTCAGCAGATACATTTAATAAGCATTTCCTATCTGCTGCTGATGTCCTATTACAAAGTTGTCCAAACATGTCACAGATATCAGACGTACTTGATAAATTCTGTGCCGAAAAGCTCAAGTCAAGTATTTTCAACATTCCTGTTATAACGGTTTATGACGTTGGTAAAACGATATCTCAGCTAAAAAATAAGAGATCAACTGGTCATGACGGCATTAGTACTGCAATACTAAAACTAGCTCTCCCATATGTCGTTGATTCTCTGACGTATATTTACAATCTTTGTATTCGACAGGGAACATTTCCGTCCAGCCTAAAGAAAGCAAAAGTCATTCCTTTGCCCAAAACTAAAGATCTTTCTGAGCCAAATAACTTTAGGCCCATTTCCTTACTTTCGACTTTGTCGAAACCAATAGAAAAACATATTCACCATCATTTACAACAGTTCCTGGAAAATCATCAAGTTTTACACCCCTTGCAATCAGGCTTTCGACAACGCCATTCTTGTCATACAGCGCTGATTCATCTGATTGATAGATGGCTCGATGCAATGAACAAACTGCAAACGACAGGGACAGTATTCTTAGATTTTAGCAAAGCTTTCGACTTAGTCAATCATAATCTACTTATACAGAAACTTAGAGCATATAGGCTTAGTAACAACGCTGTGGCGTTTTTTCAGTCATACCTAGAGAATAGAACTCAATTTGTTCTTGTAAATGGCAAACAATCTGCAGAGGGTATAATTCGTCATGGTGTGCCACAGGGATCAATACTCGGCCCCTTATTATTTTCTCTTTTTATAAATGATCTTCCTCTACATATTTCTCCCACTGGAGTCACCTGCAGCCTTTTTGCAGATGATGGCACATTAGACTTTTCTGATGCAAATGTTTTCAGTGTCAACCTCACCCTTCAGCAGGGTCTAAATGTTACATCAAAATGGTGTGCGGATAATTTCATGATTCCAAACACTGGTAAAACAAAGTGCATGCTCGTCGCCACCAGACAAAAACATCAGCTCAATCCCCCTCCTTTGAACTTGTTTCTGGGATCAGAAAAAATTCAGCAAGTTAAAGAACATCGAGTACTTGGCACACACATTGATAACTGTCTCAGCTGGCAGAGCCAAACAGATAAGATATGCAAGGTGGTCTCAAGAAATTTGTTTCTTCTTGCTAAACTAAAATATTTCACTGACAGAAAAACAAGACAACTATTCTATAATGCACACATTAAATCGCATATTGATTATGTCTCATCTGTCTGGGATGGCTGTAGCGATGCAAATTTAAAAAGATTAA
>BTPG01000002.1:256317682-256335182 GCA_036245525.1 Semisulcospira habei | reverse complement strand
AAAAATAATGTGTCAGGTGGCTTCAGACATTTTCTATAGCACTGACAGTCCATTTTCAGGTTTACATCATTAAAACAGGATGTCATAATTATTATAAACTTGACTAGGTGATGCTGTGATCCCTGTGAGTGCCACAGTGGTTGATTGTGTATCCCTACCCCCAAGTTGTAAAAATACACAAAATTAATTAGAAAAAAAATGCTTAAGTTATTCCATTTTATTTTGACCTCTCTTTACCTATTAAGTTTCAATAGTGTGAGCATAAAGTGCAAGAAAATAAGGAAAGTCGGCATCCTTTACGGTACATTCGTGATGAATGATAGCTTTTTCCCAATTAAAATTGCCAAATTGGGAAACGTACTTTGTTTCCGGTGCCCTCAGAAATTTTGTATACAACCGATAGGTCTTTGTTAGGTTTTATTGGTTAGGATAGAGTACCACAGTTACTCACAACCTGATTTTGTGATGCTATGATGCATTTAGGGGCCACAGTGGCTGAATCTGCTGCCCTACCCCCATTTTACCAGTATGCAAAGTAACGCAAAATAATCATAAAAATTGCTTACGTCATACTCCTCTGTTTAAATATTTTTTGTTGCCAGTTTTTTTTTTAAGTATGCATATTGAACATAAAAAGTTGTGATCATTTCATTAATTTCAATGTAACCCATCAATTTAATTGTAACTATTTTTAACTGGCCGGTCTTTTATGTGATATTTTACCTAGCGTAAGGCGGGTCTAGTAAGGTCTCCCCTTTTTCTTTCATTTATTTTCATCTAGAAATGTGTAAATATGAATGCGTAATAAAGTTCATGGTTCCTAATAGCCAAAACAATGTTATCAAAAATACTTAGTTTCCACATGTCGACCACGAAATCTCCACTTCCACCTTCTGCAACGTTCAATTTTTTATGGCCGTCTTTAAATCTTATATTGTTCTGGCTGCCAATAAGTGAGCTGTCAAGAGCTAGGCAGCATGTTTTCAGAGTTTGGTGCATAGGGGTGTGTCTTCTGGTCAGAACTGCCATCAGACCGCTTCTGTGTATGGACATGTTTGGAGAATGTGCTAAGGAGACTGATTTTCTACGCCATATTCGCAGAGGGCTGTTTCCGCATGACCCAATCTCACGAGGTGAGTCCAGCAGGGTCCTTACGCTCTGTGAACATTTGTAAAAGTTGTTAAAAAATGACAATGCTTTTTCAGGGCCCTGGAAAGTCTGTCAATTTCAGTCCTTTTTCTTAAAGTCTGTGAAAGTTTGTAAAAAATTAAAACGTGCTGGCAGACTTTTGTCTACTTCTTTTTTTTTTTTTCTCCCCCAATCTGTGACTATTCCACTGCGAACGATCATGCTGACGCTTGTTGCAAGTGATCTATATTTAGCTCTGATCATAAAGTGACTGCATGGCCTTTCTGCCGAACATTCTGATTGGTTGTTTACGCTTCTACCGAAGTCCACCATTCGCTAAGCGTTCTTTTATTTTGGTATCTCTTCATGCATTAGGCACGGAAGCTTCAAATAATTGCTGATACAGAGTGATCTGATTAAAGTGTGTAAACCTTCAGGCTTCATTTTGGGTTTGTGAAACGTTCCTGCTTTTCTGTATGGACCCAGTCCAGAGTAATCAGTGCGTAGATAAAAGATGGTGGCCTGGCTCTCCCTGTTGAGCTTGTTGATGTCATCTGCCCACAGGCTGCAGCCGCCATTCTGCTGTTGCCAATCACTTTGTTGTTGTAGTGTCTCCATTCCCAGCTAGTCCAGAATGCACTGGAATCCACTGCAGCACTATTTTGTGGACAGGGCATCCAGTCTATCTTGAAGCTTCCTGGTGAGATCAGTGGATCAAGCTGCTGCCTTTCCCTAGCTAGTGCTCTGCTGCTGTGTTGAGCACCTGCAGATCTGTACGATAGTTGGAGCTGCTGCCACCAGCTGGTAAGGAGAGGGAGGTAGTAGTGCGGTCTGCACAACAGATGTACACGCCACTTCCTTCATTCCGCACGGCATCTTGTGTGGTATCACAGCTGCTGTGAGGGTAGCGCTTGTGCACAACCTCCAGCAAGATGGCTTTGTGCAGTGCCGCGACCTTTGGCAAAGAGTCCTGGAACATTGTTTATGTTGTCTTGAAGGCTCTTTTGAGATGTCCAGGTATCTGAAGGGAGCTGTTCACACATCTTTGGGCTTGGTTCCAGGACGTCAGTGTTAGCCCTTTGCAGGACCTTCAGTTGGCGGTTCAGATTTGGGCTTTTCAGATTTGCACATTTCTGACGGTTCTTGGTCTGCTCCTGTAGTCTCCCATGCTGTCGGTGTTTAGTAAGTTTCTTCATCGTGTGTGCTGTTCTGCATTCCAGTGGCTCCAATGTCCTCCATTTCCTAAATTGGGGTGCTCCAGATGGCTCTAAGAATGTCACTGCATCATGAGAATGACCCATGTTCTGCATCTTGTCAAGCCGGGCTTTTTGGGTTTTGCAGGCATTGGTACCGCACAACTGGTCTGACCGAGCAGGTGTTTGCTTGTGCCAGGATGCTGTAATTTGCGCCAATGTGGTCCCCACCAGTTTCTTCATCAGAGACTTTTTTTTGTTTTGCATCTCTAGCTTCCATGGCTTCAATGTGAGGCCTCCACGTGAATCCAGTAATTTATTTGTTGCCAGTAAAGTTGGCCTGTCTGTCTTTGGTACTCGAAGGTCTCCAGTTTTGAGGTGACCTCTTCCGTCTGATTGAAAGAGATGGTCTAGCTCAGTTTGAGTGGCCTCTTTCAGTCCAGCTGCTGACTCTATTGGCAGCATCCTGGATTCTGGAGGATGCTATTTCTTTATGTTCTGCTGCGCTCCACACTGCAAAGTCATCCGCATGGAGGATGTTCGAGACGAACCTTGGTACTGTTGTACTGATGTCATTAATGTAGACCAAAAACAGCATCAGACACAACATCTCCCTGAGGTACACCTTCCCCGAGTTTGACAAGAGTGCTGAATGTGCAGACGATAGAAGCTTCAGCGGCAGCCCTTGTTAGGCATGCCTTAAATAAAAAGAATTACAATTAAATTGATGGGTCACATTGAAATTAATAAAATGATCACAAATGTTTATGCTCAATATGCATATTTTGTTAAGAAAACTGGCAACAAACATATTTAATCAGAGGAGCAATTGTTATGATCATTTTTCGTTCCTTTGCGTACAGGTAAAATGGGGGTAGGGCAGCATATTCAGCCACTGTGGCCCCTAAATGCATCACAGCATCATAAAATCAGGTTGGGAGTAACTGTGGTACTCTTTCCTAAACAATAAAACCTAACAAAGACCTATCGGTTGCATACAAAATTTCTGAGGGCATCAGAAACAACGTACGTTTCCCAATTCGGCAATTTTAAATGGGAAAAAGCTATCATTCACCACATAACCGTAAAGGATGCCGACTTTCCTTCTTTTCTTGCACTTTATGCTCACATTATTGAAACTTAATAGGTAAAGAGAGGTCAAAATAAAATGGAATAACTTAAGCAATTTTTTCTAATTAATTTTGTGTATTTTTTACAACTTGGGGGTAGGGATACAAAATCAACCACTGTGGCACTCACAGTAATCACAGCATCACCTAGTCACGTTTATAATAATTGTGACATCCTGTTTTAATGATGTAAACCTGAAAATGGACTGTCAGTGCTACAGAAAATGTCTGAAGCCATCTGACACATTATTTTTGTCTTTTTTTGCGATTTCGCGGAAATGGTCGTTGACTGGGTGCACAAATACCTTCACTGTGAGCCAGAGATTCAATATGTTTTCATTCTGTTTTTTTGCAGAGGATGCAGAATGTGTGCCTTGACATAATATTGCCTGATTTGGGTTTCTGAAATGAATTCTGATTTATTTAGAGGAAAATGTTTCTCAACCTCATTTTAGCACCTGCGAAGAGCGTGAATGGGGGAACCCTTGCGCCATCGGCTATATCTCTGGTGTGTTCCTAAGGATTTTCGGGGAACATGGCTTAAACATCTCAGGACATAGTAAGGAACACTTTGAAATCCATGTTATTGAGTACTGGGGGGGTGGGGGGGGGGGTGCACGGTAGACCTTCCTAGCTTATGGACTATATTGTTTATGTTGTTCACATTCCTGCTAAACGCTCACAGTGTCACTCAGTAGGGTGAGAGAACTGCGCGTGTAACTGCTATTGATTAACATTTCAACTCCCAGAATTAAATGACTTCCATTCTATAGAATGGAAGTCATTTAGTTCTGGGAGTCGTAGGGTTAACCCCATCAGCATCATTTATCTTTTCAACCCCATCAGCATTATTTGTCTGTTTATTGACAACTCTTGAAGCCTGCATGTTAAAAATCTCCAGTTGGTTAACCCATTCAGCCCTGACGCACTACAGCCGGAGATGGGTCAACAATGATAATTAATTCAAGGGTAGTGCCAGATTAGCTTGGCGCCTATCGGCGCCAAGCTAATCTGGCACTACCCTTGAAATATCGTGGTCGATCCATCTCCTGCAATCGGTGCATAGTCGTTAGATGACGCCTCCAAACTTTGGGAAATACGTGCGTCGGGCTAAATGAGTTAATATAGTCCCAAGTCTCACTATCGCGCTGTGAAGTGTCGATTTCTGAGGTCAATCGATAGCCATGAAAGTGACTCCCAACCCAGACCATAAAACCGCGATCTGACGCTGAGACCTCTGCCGCCAACTTCGGGAGATGGCTCCTCCAGGAATTTCAGTTACATTTCAAGGGAAACAGCTTGATCAATGGCGCGGCCTCTGCAGAGATAAGAAGTCATCAGCAGCTAGTCCTAAATCGGAATAAAGTCAAAAACAGTAGGTTGAGTCGCATTACAGTAGGGAAAGACATTAGGCCGTACCCCTTTATAGTACGGTTTCATGTGGTTGTTTTGCTGGGTCGTGTCGATCACTGTTGCATGTGTCGTCGCGTTGGGGAGCTGTTGGCTCGGCGGTAAATAGAGCCTTCGACTCTCGATCGAAAGGTTGCGGGTTCGACATCAGCTGGGTCAAAACTATTTTAGACCCTGTTCGGTGCCCCGTCTTTGAGAACACCTTCGTGGTGGACAAAAGACGATAAACCATAAGCATTTAACGTTTCAAGTGTCTTCGCCTCAGCCATACTACTGGTTTAGTTAATACCGGTGAAGTACCTCAAACTGCGGATGTCAATCAGGCAACCCATTTGCGATTGAGGGGCATATATATTCACTTGAGTCCCTGCAGCCATGATCCTCTGCGGCTGCAAGGGCTAATGGGAATATACACCTCTAGCCGGTGGTTAGTTAGTTGGGGGGGGGGGGGGGGTTAACGCCGAGCAGGCGACTCAGGCCATCTCACGGCGGTCTTACAGATGAAGCGGGATGGACAAATCCAAGGAATGTTTGAAGTTCGTGCAATGTTTGACCTGCTACTCGTGTAGAGATAGCCTCCCCAGCACCGAAAGGCACTCAGGCCGACGCCGGCCGCAGTGGGCGCGGGCCCGCCATTGCGGCCGGCGTCGACCCGAGAGCATTTTCCTTACTGGGTCTATGCACGCAGGCAATACCCAAAACGGCGCTTTCATGGTCGAGATCAGTCCTTCAACTTCGACGAACAATTCTAAGGTGAGGGCACTAACATTTGAATCCTTGGTCAGTTGCACACATAGCTACGCTGAACCCGATTCCACAACTACTCTCAGTTCTGGGAGAATAACTGCATGAAACGTATATCTTTGCTCAGCAGGAGTTCTTGCTCTTACCTCAGCAGTTCTTACTGAACCAGGCACCTTGGAAATAATTATGACACATCGCCTTATAAAACATGTAGTTGTAGCACGCTTTAACAGGATGCAACACTCTTAACTCATTCAGCCCGGCGCACGTATTTCCCAACTTTTGGAGGAGTCATTTCAAGACTATGCACCTGTTGCAGGAGATCGACTGACCATGATAATTCAAGGGTAGTGCCAGATTAGCTTGGCGCCTGACGGACTCATCTCCTGCTGTAGTGCGTCAGGGCTGAATGAGTTAATCAGTTTCTGTTTGAGGAACAAATGGAACCGAGTGGCTCACAAACAGACCTGTACAGATTGCCATGCAGATCTGTGTCGCTTGCAGATGGAAGCGCTTGGCGCTTGACGTAAAGCTTCACGTGAGGTAGGCCTACACTTCGGAAACGGACAAGTATGTGATGTAGCAGCCAGAGGCACAGATTTTCATGTGCTCCTGCAGCCTACGGCTGCAGGGGCACGTGAAAAATCTATGCCTTTTGCATATAAACGGTTTGTGATGAACAGAAAACTAGGTCTCTTGAAGTGATAGGTTTGCGCCGGACTCCCCACCTCCCTGACACTCCCTCTCGCTGTCCGTGTCTCTCATTTCCTTTAGTTATCTCCCGTCTTGCAGAATTATCTCCCCTGGCTGTTTCCTCACTCACTTCAGCGCCGTCTGCTGGCGATCAGGGATTCACGGGAGTGCACTCATGATTGATGGGCCGCCCCGGTTTTCTCCCCCTCAAAATCAATACGCAAAATAGAGGGTTTTGCCGCTAAGATGCGTGATCCAAAGCTAAATAAGCCTGCGTAGTACTCGGGTCCTCTGGTGTCAGCAGACCAGCGTAGATGTACATGAGACTGGTCACTGATAGAAAAAGGCACATATATGGTGATTGTTGTTCCTCCGTACGCTGAACCTACTGTCATCCTCATTACAATAGAGGAAGGTCACGAGTAGATTTTAGGTTTGGCTGATCTCTGACAGAAAGATGCATACGTCAGCGTGTTAGTCCCTGCAGGCTGCAGAGGTCATAATGATTGTGTGTGTGTGTGTGTGCGTGCGTGCGTGCGTGCGCGCACGCTCGCACTGATACGAGATAAGAATGAGTTCGTTGGTCGTCCATCATTATTTACTGACGAGAAAAAGAGTGTTTCTGATGATTCCAAAAATGTCGCATTTCTTTTATTCGTCAGTAGAAAATAATACACTCCCTCTCGCCAAAGAACGCTGACACTTATGTCTCGAGAGGGCAAAAGACAGTAAGCTAGATTTTTGTGAAAACAATCATTTTATTGTATTACAAGTAAAGTCTCTCTTTTCACAAAAATAAACTTACGCTAATAATATCATTGCCTCCACAAAGCAGAAATGATCTCATCAAACTTTTTACACATCGATTATGAACAGCCCATGTAGCTGAATGAACTCGACAGGATCTACATCTGCCGTTATTTGGCAAGATTGAGCCAGTATGTCCGATTTTTGGGGGGAAAAAAGAAAAAAAGCAATACTTTCAGTGTTATAAAATGGGCAGTTGGTGTGGGGGGGTCATGGATTTTGCCAACTGGTGAGAAGATCAAGAAGAGTAGCCTGTACAGACATTTCTTACACAACTTATTTGCTGCCTTTGAGCGGAAAAGCTGTATCACACTCGTGTGTGATACAGCTCTAGTGCGTGAACGAACACGTGTGCAAAATATTTTCTTACACACCTCCTTCTTTGCTGCCTTTGAGCGGAAAAGCTGTATCACACACGTGTGATACAGCCCTGCTGCGTGAACGGCCAAGTGTGCTCAACATTGTCTTGTAGAAAGTTTGGTCAACAAAAAGGTATGGGCACACGCGATATTGAAACTTGACCTACTTTCAGCTCACGCGCAATGACATAATTTTACAGTGACGACTGGCACTCTGGCGTCATGTATTGCGCTATAAGGAACATTAGTCTGGCATCCAAAATATTGACGTCACATTACAAACAAACTTACGTCAAGATCTTTGCCAAGACACAATGGCGGCTGTGTTGTGACTAGGCGCGTGCCGAAAACCAACTCACATTCGATTTAAGCAAGAAAAAGGTGGGTAAGAAGTATATTCTTACATCGGTGTTTAGGTGATACTGAGAATCTCACTCTCGTGGTCTTAAAACCTTATCCTATTCGCTTTCGCTCGTAGGATAAGGTTTTAAATCCACTCGAGTGAAATTTTCAGTATCACCTAAACATCTATGTAAGATTCTTTGTTTTCATCCCTACGTCACACGAACAATCTTTATCGCGCAAACTGTACCACATGACCGAGCTACAAAAACCCTTGTTTTGTTCTATAAACCATCACCTAAACGTTCTAAAGTACAAAGTTACTTAGTGTTGTTCGAAACAACAAGCGCTCTACTGGAGACTGCAACATCGTGAAAGATTTTTAAATTACGTCATAAGTCTGCAATGTATAAATGTATATTCTTTTGACGTCAGTCATGTCTGGCGTGATCCAGGTCGGAGGATTTCTTCTTGATTTCTTTTAGGAAAAATAATAGTGGAGGAATGACTAAAACAAATACGTTATTGGTAGCAGGGGCAGCCTTCGGAAACAGCAGGCACACATTTGCAGCAATAGTGTGCAACAGACCACTAAAAAAAAGAATCTTTGCGGAATCGAAAGCACATGAACATCCTATGTGACTATTTTATTGAAGTGTTGTTGTTGGGTTTTTGTTGTTGTTGTTGTTTTTTTTTCTTTTTTTTTTTTTTTTGGTTTTTGCAGGTTGCTAGGCAGCTTGTAAATCCTATTTCTGACTTCGCTGGAATGTTCTCCTTCCGGCTAGCCGAGTCTGTTAATACTATAATTGTAGCTCCGCCCAGAATGGAATGTTCTTTGCTTGCTGTAGAACCCAGTGTGACGTCAGTCTAACTTTAGGAATAAACCTTTGACGACAACATACGCTGATCAGAAAATTATATGCCATGATGTCACAAGTCTCAAAGATTAGGACACTTCCGTTGGAGGGGGAAGGGGGGGGGGGAGGGACACCAACAAAAAACAGCCGAATGACACATTTTGCTTCATTCACTGTTTATTCTTGCAGAAATATCCAAGTGGGCTGAAAAGTACAGTTACAAAACGCAAGAGGTACGTAACCTGTGATTTTCTCAATAACTAGATATTATTCAGTACCGCTTTGTCGTGCCATATTTCGTGAACTTTATTGTTCAGTTCATGAAACTGGCCAAAAGCTGCCTATTTCGCCTGACAATCAGTGGTTTGCTGAAGCTGTGAAATGCCTTCTGAATCAGGTCTATTTCACGAGAGAGCGAGAGAGAGAGAGAGAGAGAGAGAGAGAGAGAGAGAGAGAGAGAGAGAGAGAGAGAGAGAGAGAGAGAGAGAATCAGCTGGTCATTTCGTTGCATGCTAATTGCCGCCGTGAGATGACCTTTATTGCCTGCTTGGCGTTAACCCCCAATTACTGCCCAGTGCGCAAATGCCATCGGGCCGACGTCGGCCCGATGGCTTTTGCGCATTGGGTAGCTAACTATTGCTGATTACATGAGCTCGGCAATGAAGCTGCCTATTTCATGGAATCGTCAAGCACACGAATACGGCACGACAGATACCACTTAGTTCAGGACAGTATTAGGTCGATGATAACGCTGTCCTGTTTAAACACAAGAGGATCACAAAATGTAGTTTTCACAGCTGGATTCCATACTTCGAACGTTAAATTTAGGCACAGGTATACAACCCATATGATCAGCAGAGACATCTCTAACATCACCAATGTCTTTAACCCCACCACTGCCAATTGACACGGACTGTGTTTCCATTGTCAGGCTTCAAAGGAAGATGTGTGCTGGTCTGTGATATGTGGTTTTCACGGTAACTGCAGTGTATTAACACCTTAATCGCTACAGACGATTCAGGTCACGTCTTTTCCGCCGAAAGGTATCATCAGTGGCATCCAAGGGATCAAAGCACCTTAAGCATGCAGACATCGTCGCTATGAAACGGTACCGATTGCTGCATGCACGAGCAGTTTTAAAGATCATTGTTTTATTTTTTCAGATAAACCAAGAGCTACATCACACGACACCATGAACGTGACCATAGGGAACTCCACCGGACCTCTACAGGACACCATGAGTATGATCATAAGGAACTTCACCATGGGGAACTCCACCGGATCTCTCGAAGTTCCCCCATATTACGGCCCTATGTGGCGTACCGGCGGTGTGACAATGTTTATAGTGGGCTTTACTGGTAACATCTTGAATTTAGTGTTTGTGGGCCGGTTACGGTCCAAGACGCCCTCATATCTGTTTATCCTGGCCTTGGCTGTGTCGGATATCTTCATGAATATCTCAGTGATACAGTATGTACTGATCAACAAAAGAAATGCTCAATAGCCCCTTCAAATCACATTTAATCCAACATTTGAAAGTCGATCTCGGACAAACCATACAACGGATGTGATCGACATTTTAGAAATGAAATCATGGACACCAGCGTAATCAGTGTGGAAGTTTATTCTGTATTTGGAGCAAGCGTGGCACAGCACAAAGTCAATATGGCGTGTGACCCCCATTGGCGTTGATGACGGCTTGGCGGCGTCGGCGCATAGAGTGCATCAGGCGGTTGACAGCTGCCCTGGGGATGTTGTTCCAGGCCTGGACAATGGTATTCTCCAGTTCTGCGGCTGTCGTTGGTATAGGGCCTGCAGCGTTGACCTCCCTTTGCAGTTGATCCCAGATATGTTCGATGGGATTGAGGTCCGGGCTGAGGGCAGGCCAGGGCATGGCGGGAATGTTGTGCTGCTGCAAGAAGTGCTGGGTGATACGTGCAGTGTGTGTACGCGCATTATCTTGCTGCAAGATGAAGTTTCTGCGTCCCTGAGAAAATGGCAGGACATATGGGTGTAGTACTTGGTCAATGTAGCGCTGAGCTGTGATGCCATTTCCGCGACCTGGTAAGAGTCCACGGAAGAATACAAGTCCTACTGTATGGTTCAGGGTAATCCCACCCCAAATCATCACGCTTGGCCCGCCACAGGCATTATTCTCCAGCCATCAGCAAAGCGCTAACTCCTTCTCCGCCACACTCTTATGCGCCCATCTGCATGGCTGATGCAGTAGCGGCTCTCATCCGTGAACAGGACGTTCTGCCACTGTCGCCAGGTCCAGTCGACATGAGCCTGTGACCGCTGTAGGCGTGCACGGCGATGACGGTCAGTAAGAACAGGTCCACGGGCTGGACGGCGGTTGTGCAGATTACGCTCCTCTAGCCGTCGTTGCACTGTCTGGCCACTGATGGGTGCCTGGTGGTTGCCGATAACTTCTCTTGCTGTTTCCTCGGCCGGCTGAAAGCGATTTCGCACGTGACTCCAGAAAATGTGGCGGTCTTGCCGTGGAGTTGTCACACGTGGTCGTCCGCTTCGGGGAGCGTCAGCAGAAGACCCGTTGGCACGACAGCGTTGCTACAGCCTGTAAATGGTCGAAATGTGGCATCTAAAGGCCACTGCCACAGCATGTAGGTCTTCTCCTTCTTCCAAACGCCCAAGAGCTCGTTCTCGTTGGGGAGCACTAAGTCCTGGCATGACTGATGTGGCAACGGCTGTTTTTTTTTTTTTTTTTTTTATTGTCTTGCATTGCTGAACACAGTTCATGACCCAAAATCACTCTGCATTGTAAGCACGTGCGTGGAAAGCATACGCCGTGCGTCCTAACCAATACGGGTGCCTCGTGCACAGGGAGGGTAACACGGTTACTATAGTACGGTGACTGCATGCTTAGATGTTGTTGCTCGTACACTGCGTATCAAAAATAGTGTAACTTGTATTTTCGTGAATTTATCATACAAATACAACACACACTCGAATTTCGCGTTTCTTTTGTTGATCAGTATATTTTACGAGGCTATAATGGATACAAGATTGGTGATAAAAGCGTGTTCGTTTGCAAGAGTATAGCATGGTTTACAAAATCGTGCAGAATGACCTCTTCGTGGCTTATTGCTGCCGTCATATCGTGCACTAGAGGTGAAGAGACTCCGGCTTGCAAGAGTGCGCACTCCAAGATTCGTGAATGTAATCATCGTCATTTGGGTGGTAGCTTTTGCTTTGAACTTATTTTATCTATACACCGCGGATATCACTTTCGGAATGAGACGAAGAAGTGGTAATGTTACTGTAAGAAAGGCTTAGAGCAGATGAAGCTAGTGAGATCTTTACAATAATAAATACGGGTTTTATGCGAAGTTGTTCTATTTTCTCGGCAGCTTTCATCTCCCATTCATCGCCATGATCAGCGGTAATACCATCCTAATCAAGGAAGTGTACAGGTCTACAAAACAGGTGGCTGCCATTGGCCCGCAACAACGCACCTTTACACAAATGACAGTGCTTGTGTTAGCGGCATCAGTCTCGTTTTTGTGTGTAATCGTCCAGCGATGTTCTGCTCGGCCATAGTTTTTTTTTATTTTTTTATAATAATATGTTATACGATAAGAAAATGTTTCGTTATGCTTGTTTTATTCCCTTTTTCATGGCTCACATAGACAGTTCCTCCGATTTTTTCATATACGTGTTGGCCGTCAGAGAGGTTAGGAGGATAACCAAGGAACTGATGATGGACCTTATGACCAGGAAGATTGAAATGTGCCTTGGGACGCTATGAAGAACCTTCCTCCTCCAGAAAAGGAATTGCTGTTTGTCTTTTCGTCGGCGTTTTTGTAGCTATTTCCTTATTTGCGGGGTGGGGAAGCTACCCCCACGCCCAAACCCCCTTACTAGGAGGACCAGGGGTTTTCTGTCGGGGTCACCTTCCCTTAGACCATGTTGGTTCACGGCACCTTATTTCATTCGGTGCACCCCTCTCACGAGGGACCCCCTATCCACCACCCAGGGGACGCGCCCCAACGCCATATGGTCCCAGCGCGAGGTCTTCGGAAGCCACAGGACCGAGCCGCCTCTCTCTATCCAGAGACACAACCATGGGCACATGGAATGTCAAGACCATGTACCAGAGCGGCAAGACCGCCCAGATAGCAGCGGAAATGCAAAAGTACAAACTTTCCCTGCTAGGTATCAGTTAAGCCAGATGGACGCAGTCTGGCCAGAAAAGGCTGTTAAGTGGGGAGATGATTCTGTATTCAGGTCATGAAGAGGAGAATGCCCCCCATACAGAAGGAGTAGCATTCATGCTGTCACCAGTGGCACAGAGAGCGCTGATGGGCTGGGAACCTCTTGGGCCAAGAGTTATCACAGCAGCATTTAGAACCAAGAAAAAGATCAAGCTGAACGTCATCCAGTGTTACGCGCCCACGAATGACAGTGACGAGGAAGAGAAACAAGAGTTCTTTGACCGACTCCAGAGTGCTGTGGACAAATGTGCGGAGCGAGACATCACCATCGTCATGGGCGATTTTAATGCCAAAATAGAGGAGGACAACACCGGATACGAAGAGGTGATGGGCAGACAGGGACTAGGGGAGATGAGTGAGAACGGGGAGAGGTTTGTAGACTTTTGTGCTCTAAACAGACTTGTCATTGGAGGCAGCATCTTCCCACACAGAAGAATACACAAAGCAACTTGGGTCTCGCCTGACCATACTACAGAGAACCAAATAGACCATATTATCTGCATCAGCAAGAAATTTAGAAGATCCCTTCAAGATGTTCGAGCGAGGAGGGGAGCAGATGTCGCCTCAGACCACCATCTGCTTACCTTAAGAATAAAGCTCAAGTTAAAGAAAAGCCGCACAGAGACAACAAGAAGACAGCGCTATAATGTGGGCCTCCTGAGAGAGACTGGAGTGAGAGAAGAGTTCAAAATTATGCTGTCCAACCGGTTTCAAGCGCTACAGGAGATAGTAAATGAAGAGGAGGCGGTCACCACAGAGCAGCAGTGGAAGGCAGTTAGAGAGGCGCTGAACTCAACCTGCAAAGACACTGTAGGGTTCAGGAAACACCATCACAAGGACTGGCTGTCCGCACAGACCTTGAAGAAGATAGAAGTGAGGAAGCAGAAGAAAGCAGTTGTCAACAACAGTCGCACGAGAGCAGCCAAAGCAAGGGCACAGGAAGAATACTCGGAAGCCAACCGCGAGGTGAAGAGGAGTATCAGGGCAGACAAGAGGGCCTACACAGACAGCCTGGCAGCAGAGACAGAAAAGGCAGCAGGCAGCGGCAACATGAAACAGCTCTACGACATTACCAGAAGATTGTCGGGCAAGTATGGCCATACAGAAAGACCAGTAAAAGATAAAGAAGGCAAGCCTATTGCAGACAGAGCAGACCAACTCGACAGATGGGCCGAGTATTTTGAAGAGTTACTGAACAGACCCAGTCCACCCGACCCCCCAGACATCAGCTGTGACAGACCCAGCCGGGAAGAGATCAGAAGAGCAGTGGCATTTTTGAAGAACGGCAAATATTGCAGGGCCAGATGGCATCCCAGCGGAGTTTCTGAACGCAGACCTAGAGATAACAGTAGATATGCTGTACCCACTGTTTGGAAAGATCTGGGAAGAGGAGGTGATGCCGGCTGACTGGAAGGAGGGGTACCTAATCAAGCTTCCCAAGAAAGGCGACCTCAGCAAGTGTTCTAACTACAGAGGAATCACCTTGCTGTCAGTACCAGGAAAGGTCTTCAACAGGATCATCCTGGAGAGCATGAAGAGCTCCGTTGACCCCCAGCTGAGAGACTATCAAGCAGGATTCAGGAAAAACCGATCATGTACAGACCAGATCGCCACTCTCCGCATCATCGTGGAACAGTCTCTGCAGTGGAGCTCCCCGCTCTACGTCAACTTTGTGGATTACGAGAAAGCATTTGACAGCGTGGACCGAGAGACTCTGTGGAAACTCCTACGACACTACGGTGTACCCACAAAGCTCGTCCGCCTGATCAAGAGTAGTTACGATGGCATGACATGTCGCGTGATCCACGAAGGGCAGTTCACCCGGGAGCTCCAGGTCAGAACCGGTGTCAGGCATGGGTGATTGCTGTCTCCGTTCCTCTTCCTACTGGCCATAGACTGGGTCATGAAGAGGACCACAGAGCACAGACGAAGTGGAATACAGTGGACACTGTGGACACAGATTGACGACCTCGATTTTGCAGACGACTTGGCTTTACTGCCACACACTCATCAACAAATGCAGGACAAGACCACGAGGCTTGCTGACATCTCGTCCCAAGTGGGCCTCACCATCCACAAACAGACAACAAAGACAATGAGGTTGAACGCAACCAGGGAAGAACCAGTCTTGCTTGCTGGCACCCCGTTGGAGGAGGTGGAGTCCTTCACCTATCTCGGGAGCATCATAGACAAAAAAGGCGGCACTGATGCAGATGTCAGAGCACGAATCGGTAAATCCAGAGCAGCCTTTCTCCAGTTGAAAAAAGTGTGGAGTTCCAGAGAGCTGTCACAACACACCAAAGTCCGGATTTTCAACTCCAACGTAAAAGCAGTTCTCCTATATGGAGCAGAGACTTGGAGATTGACAAAAACCACAGTCAACAGAATACAGATCTTCATAAACAGTTGCCTTAGAAGAATTTTGAAAATCCACTGGCCAGAGAAGATCAGCAACGTCAGACTCTGAGAGATTGATTGATTGTACATTGCTTAACGTCCCGACAGCAACAAGGCTTTCTCTGGACGTGCCTGCACTGCTTGTGAAAAAAAACAAAAACTAAACAGAACATTGAATGTATGTCGCCAGCCGGTCAAATACGTTAAATAAACCTAACACATGGGGCCTAAATAAATCTAAGACCATTTAGCAACACACATCCAATAATCAAGAGCTACAGACAGTGCAGACAGTAGAGAGAGTTTTAAAAAGGCAAATACAGGTGAGTGGACCTCGGGTAGACAGAAACACATGCTCCAGAATAGAGGGAAAAACCCACCCTGTGGGGCTGACCAGGGTGACCCTTGGAACTAAAAAAGTAGTTAACCCCACCCAAGTCCCCCAGGGCAGACCGGGGTGGGGAAGACTCTGGGAGAGAACAGAGCAGATAGCAGCAGAGAATGAAATTGGGCGAAGAAGATGGGGATGGATTGGTCACAGTCTGAGAAAGCCAGCTTCCAGTATCACTAGGCAGGCATTGTCATGGAACTCCCAGGGAAAGAGGAAAAGAGGCAGGCCGAGAAACACCTGGCGTCGAGACCTCCAAGCAGACATAAAGAGACTGGGAACCACCTGGAGTAAAATCGAAGGAGAAGCACAGGACAGGAGTCGCTGGAGGTCTCTCGTCGACGGCCTATACCCGGGGAGGGGTGACAGGCGAAAGTAAGTAAGTAAGTTGGGACGCTATCCAGCAGCTCCGGCACTGCTTCACCGACTCGGAAGTCCAGGTTTACAAGAATCTTTCTCCGGTATCGCTCACACCGCGAGACTTCAGGAAACCTACCCGCAAGACCAACGCTAGAATTGACCCCACACGTCGGGAAAACCGCGCCTATTGATAATATACAGACGAGCCAAAGAAATGCGACATTTTCAGAAAATAAATTTCTTTGGCTCGTTAGTATATGTGTAATGTAAATGTGAAGCCATCTGCAAACACCGAAGTCCATATCTCAAAGAAAAGGCTTCCTAATGTAAAACATCTATCCATCGGCAGTCAGGTAGACACAGACCGAAAGTGTTATGCAGGGCAGTGGTATGGAAAACGGCTACTTACAGAAAGTTAAAGGGCCCAGAAAAGTTCCGTGGTCAAGGGTCACAAGAGCTCAGGAAATAGGCCCAAAATAGCCATATTTTGACAAAAGATGGTGGGTTTTTTTTGTCAAATACTATTCACAACTTCAAACCCAAACTTGCTACAGAGATACCTGATGGTAAGACTTATCTATGCATTCTAATTTGGTTGACCCCTTGAAAAGGTCAAGGGCCACAACAGCTCAGGAAATTGGTAAAAATAGCCATCTTTTGACAAAGATGTTTTTTTTTTTCTCAAATACTGTTCACAACTTCAAACCCAAACTTGCTACAGAGATACCTGATGTTAAGACCTATCCATGCATACCAATTTGAATGAGCCCTCGGAAAGCTCAAGGGTCACAAGAGGTCGGCAAACGTGTGTAAGGTGCCAATTTTTGATAAAATTGTAGTTATTATCAACAGTTTTGCAAACTTTTAAATCAGATTTGGCCCAAAGGTATCTGATGATGATAAGACCTTCCTATGTATACTAATTTAATCGACTCATTGCAAAGGTCAAGGGTCACGGGTGTTTGACAAATGTGTGAAAACTGACTAGATTTTCCGAAAACATGGATTTTGCTGGTGCAGAAGTCGTCCCTTATTGTTACAAAGGTCACACATGTAGATTGGACATACACGTGAGCCATAAGGGCTTTGACTTTCTTGTTTGATTATCATAATCTCTCTCTCTCTCTCTCTCTCTCTCTCTCTCTCTCTCTCTCTCTCTCTCTCTCTCTCTCTCTCTCTCTCTCTCTCTCTCTCTCTCTCTCTCTCTCTCTCTCTCTCTCTCTCTCTCTCTCTCTCTCTCTCTCTCTCTCTCTCTCTCTCTCTCTCTCTCTCTCTCTCTCTCTCTCTCTCTCTCTCTCTGCAAATCTATTAGCCAACTCAAAAATAAGCGCTCGCTTGGTCACGACGGGATAAATACATACTTTTTAAAACTTGCTGCCCCGTATGTGGTCGACTCTTTGACATTTATTTATAATCTCGTTTTACAACATGGTACATTTCCAAACAGCTGGAAAGTA
>BTPG01000002.1:256280182-256312682 GCA_036245525.1 Semisulcospira habei | reverse complement strand
TAAAGAGTGACTATAGTAACCCTCTGACAGACAATATCATATACTATCGCTTATCCAACCCACCGAATTCCGCAAGAAGCACAGATCCTCATCAGTCCCTGCAGACTGCAGTAAGCGCATGAGAAGCTATGCCTCCTGCTGCCTGCGGTTTGCATCTTCAGATGGAGAGGCGTCCTGGGCCGGGTTAAGCCAGTCTGTGACTGACATTTCAAGTCCTATTGCTCGCTTACTCTTGCCGGTGCTACTACAAACTGATGACTCCAGTGCACACAGTAGGTCGCTCGAAAAGTTTTGAGACTACAGCGACTATGCCTGTTCATTGATGAACTAGGTTATTGATGAACTGATCACTAACAGACGGACGGGCTAACGGCCAGATGGACTGACTGACTGACTGACGGATGGACGGACGGACAATGACAGTTGGATGTCATGATGCAGCGAGCTGATTTACTGATGTACAGACGGACTAATGGACTCACAAATTGACAGACGGACTGACACGTGCAGACTGACTGACTGACTGAGGGACGGACGGACAAACTTAACAGATGGATGCATAGACAGACGAATAAAATAAAAGACTGACTGAGTGACGGCTTATGGACAGCGGACAAGTGAGCAGTTGCCAGGATCGGATGATGACCTAGCTGACTGAGTACATGGCTTGTCAAACTTGACAAACGTCACGCACTCACTCGCTGACCGACCGATTAACCCGTTCACTGCCGAGAAAAAACTGATCAATGAATCAATGAATCTTTATTTTACAACGGTGAAGATATTAACACAGTCAGTGACTGTGTCATTTTTCGTACCTGCGGTTGCTACAACTACGACTAAGTACAAAATATACATAAAACAGGGACATCAAAGGACATTGATACAGTTAGTTGTTAACGCCGAGCAGGCGACTAAGGTCATCTCACGGCAGCACAATGATACAAAATATACAGTTCACTAAACACACACACACGCATGCACGCACAAACACACACACGCGCGCACATATTACATGATTGTTAAAATATGCACGTACATGTGTGGGTTTAGCATAACTAGATATTGTTATTAGAGTGATGTCGGTATCTATGAAGACTTGTCTTCAAACGAGATAATGTCGGAGTGGCTTTAACGTGATGTGGAGCGCCATCCTGCTGCAAGAGGCATAGATATAAAATGATATTTTAGCAAGAACAATAGATCCTTATGAGCCCCCGCATTTGCGGGGGCTCATGAGGATCTATTATTCTTGCTAAAATATCATTTTGTATCCATTTTCCTTTGACGGCTGAGGATCAGTCTTTGACGTTGAATGTGCAGCAATTTTAACCAAAAAAAACCAGCATGCTTCCACATTAAATGGGGTTAACTGGTGGGATTTCAAAAAGTGTAAATCGGTGGCGACAAAAATATCATCTCACTAGACGCTTCGTTGGAAATCGCCGGCCCTGGCACGAGTCGAACTTTTCTCGTATCTCATATCTTGCACAGCGCCCCTCCGCGTATCGACCGGACCAAGGCAGGCAATCGCGTTTCCGATCCAATTGCTCCATTACTGAACGCGGTTGTCTGCCCGATTGACAGCTAAGGTGTCTGAATTTGCCGGCCCAAGCGCAAACAGCTTCGAGACGCAACAAGGTTTCGACAGATAGTTTATTACTGTATATAACGCAGTCTACCAGTCACATCCATCCGTCCGCAAGAGGCGTAGATTCTCATGAGCCCCTGCATCCGCAGGGGCTCATGAGAATCTATGCCTCTTGCAGGACACGATTTCTTGTTGGTGCCTCTTTGGAGGGATATGTCGGCAATTTATGTCCGAGACTGTAGGCAGAGAAGAACACTTCTTTATGGAGTATATAGACTAGTTGATCGATTCTCTCTCATTTATTGACTCACTGCCAATAACAATTTCGCAAAGTCATAACCCAGTTTGGCGCCCGTCACCCATAGTCTCGCAACGAAAGGTGCATAGGTACATACGCGGCAACACTGTGAATGTTTTTATTCAAAAGTCACAAAATGGTTAACTCGTAGTTAAAAAATCAGAATCAGTTTGAGTAAAATGTGTGTATAGCCAAATAAGACCGACTCAGACATGGCACAAAATCACTGCTGAATTTGCGGCCGCGTACAACAGTATTTATTTCAATAAATGGATCTTGTACATTGGCGAAGAAACCGTTGGGAGGGAGGGGGAGGGAGGGGGGAGGGGGGGGGGGGGCGGGGAGGTTTTCGATAAAAACGATCGTAAAGATATTTAGGTTTGATATTTTTCAGACTAAAAGACTTTCAACCACGCCCCCCACCCCCACCCCACCCCAACCCCTCCAGGCCAAACCCCGTCCCCCCGCCCGCCCCGCCCCCCACCCCCACCACCCATTCTTCCCCCTATTGTGTAGTTTTTGGAGTTTAGACTTTCGCCTGCCCCGCCCCCCCCCCTCCCCCCATATGCATCTCCACTTCTATCTCTCCCCCCCCCCCCCCCTCCACGCGTTGTTTGAGTTTGAAGGCTGTAAGTACCGCTACGGGAGACTGACGGTGGGCGGAGAGCCCAGTAGAAATATATTCCGACGCCACTGTTGCAGTATTCAGTCAAAAAAAAAAAAAAAAAAAAAAAAAAAAAAATGACTCCATCTGAAAATAATTCTGAAATATTCGGACGTTTCTGACTTTCTGAACTGGAGCTTAACTGAGAAGTATAAAAACAGTGATTGTTATATAACAATGCAAGGGAGGCAACCTCATCAACTTGCACTGTGCAGCGAAACCAGGGCAGCCTGGAGTTGTTCTCCTGTTAAAAATCTGGGGCGACAGTTGTCGCTCGGTTGAACCCACTTTCTTTCCGAAGCCATCTCGTGATTTTTGACATTATCATTTTTGTAAGTTGATCATTTGTGGTGCCTGTTTATGCGCTTTGAGCATCAGCATGCACTAAGAAGCATAATGCTGTTGTGTGCGTGCGTGCGTGAATGGGGACGCAAATTATAAGATTGTCACACAAACAAACGAATAAACAGGCAAGCAAAAAATAAATCCTTAGGCTGTCGTTAGTGCTTTTGTTCCTACAGGAATCATCTCGACAAAAAGCGCTCCCGACAATTAAATGGTAAACAAAAAAAACAAAAACATTACTTACCCATTAATAATCGACTCAGATACGAAAGTACAGAGAGGAAGAAGAACAATTTAATTTTCGACATTCAAACCGAATAAGTTAACCTAGCCCTTTTGTCCAGCATTGTTGTAAGACATACTTCCCAATGCGCAAAAGGCCACCGGGCCGACGTCGGTCCGATGGCCTCTGCGTACTGGGTTAATACTGACATTTACAAAGAAGATAGTGCGAACTATAAATTTTATATTGTCGAGACAGGCCCCTTTAACACTGAATGTATTTCCCAGTTGCCGCCTCTTTTGTTGGTGGTGGTGATGATGATGGTGGTGGTGCTGTTACTGTTGCTTTTGTCGCTGACTGAACAAAGCCGATAGGTCATTAGTTCTACAAAGGCTTCAAAACAGCAACTACTGGAAACCAATCAAGCTACACAGTGCGTCTTTTCCGGGTAGCAACGGTCCTTGACAACCCAGATCGTAATTATAAATCCGAAGATGTAAAGGGGTTGACCATAACCCGCAAGAGGCATAGACTCTCAAGAGCCCCTGCAACGCAGGGGCTCTTGAGAATCTATACCTCTTGCAGATGGAGCAGGTTGGAGGGCAGACAACTGGAAAAAAAGTCAATAGAAACTCGATGAGACACACTTTGGTGCTGCCTTTTTCAGGGAAAGCTTGTTGACACTGTTAATTGGTGGATGCACAGTGCTCCCTGCCGCAGTTCCTCACCCCGTATACTTCATCAATTCTCTTAGAGGCGTTTGACTGATTGAGTTGTTTAGTGAGTTGGCGGATTGGATTGGTGGAGTGGCTTGGGGTGGTTGGCTGGCTGGCTGATGGATGGATGGATGGATGGATTTTTTGATTGGCTGATCCATCGATAAATTGATTGATTGGTTGGTTTCAAGGGCTCAGTGAAACTCTTGCAGGATAACGTGCAATAACAAAAAATACTATAGGCATACAAGAAAACGCATGCTGCACTATAGGCACGTGGAAGACGATTTCTACAAGGGAAATGTGCTTGCTGGTCTGCGTGTGCGTGCGTGCCATGAGAAGAATGCGAAGTGCATAAGCGGCAATGGAGGGGGGGGGGGGAGGGGGGAGGGGCAGGGCGATAACTTTTGACTGCTGCTGACAATACTGTTCGGCGGAAAAGACGCGCACCTGCAGTCAAGGGGTTTAAAAAGTGAAGATGGCAGGAAAATAATTTTACTCGCAACCGCACAGACTAACACGCCATAAATACTACTTTCAAGGCAATCGCAGTCTGATAACCGCGCAGACGCCTTGCACTGGAAAGAAATACCCAATAGCCTGAAGGTGCAGGAAAGCAGCATGCCCAGCAAACAAGGCCAGTGACGAAATTAAACAGTGATGTCATGTTCCTTCACAGTCTCTCCAAAGTCATATTAAGGTCTACAGTCAGAGACGCGAACACCTTGACTTCACTTCCATCTGATGCCAACCAGGCTTTGCAACCGGGGTCAAACGTCGAAGGCAAGAGGCGTAGATTCTCAAGAGCCCCTGCGACTGTATGGGCTTATGAGAATCTATGCCTCTTGCAGATTGATTGATCACTGTTCCGTCACAGAGTTTCCTTCGCTACATTAGTTCTGCAGTCAAAGGTGAAACTTCCCCTGACCTTCTCAAGCTGAGAAAACAAGACCTATATGTGCTACTACGGCCAGTCATTGCCGGAAAGAGGCGCCGGTGGATTCTTCTGACCCCTTGCGGCTGGATAAAACTATGGGCCAGTTGCTGAGTGAGGTTAGTTCTGCGCCAGCCACTAAGCAAGGTGTTCCGCTACAGCGGAGCACCTTTAAAAAACTCACACACTATCCCTAGGTCCACAACAACAGTTTTACTACATATCGCTAGGTCCCTTCATAGACTTGCATGCGGCACCGCACTGGTGCCAACTCTTAAAACCTCTTTCACCTGATAAATAAGATTAGGTAGGCAAAAGTCACGGGTTCTCGTGAGACTCTGCTGCTGCAGAGGATCATGAGCATCTCTGCCTCTTGCAGTTGGAAGACACTTGGACGATGGAATGAGTATCTGCACTCTAGACATGCAGCCTCCAAGGCGACACAGATCCAGTCAGACGTCAATATTGACAGTTCGGTTTTGGAACAGATTAGTTTGAAGAGAAATGCTCCAGGCATTAAAGTTTGAATAGTTGGCAACATCTTTATAAATATTTTTAGTATCTCTTACAACAATGTTGGACAAAAAAGCTAACCATGCCTAACTTATTAAAGTTTGAATTTCGTATAATGAAAGACTTTTCTGCTCTTCATCTCCTTTGTAGACCTCGTTGTACTTAGAAAAGTCCTTCCGTAATAGCCACAAGTAGCAGTGATAAACCACTGTTACAGTCCGTTTGCAAAGCTTGCCTCGTGGATTTTTGCAAATAACTTTACTTTGTAACCTTCCTAAAATATTAGCACTGGCAGTCTCCCCTTTTCTTTTCATTTATTACTACAATATCGACTGCAACCCCTTCCCCCCTTTTGGTAGGTTCTCTTTTAGGGTGCATGGAAATTTAACTCTAGGTGGTGGCATGGAATGTATGCCCCTGCAGACACCACAGTAAAATGTGGTTGTCATTGCAGGTAGGCAGAATTTCCTGCCTCCTCCAGTATTGCCGATGGTGTGCTGAAGAGGTCGCCAAGACCGAAACAGCTGTCCACACCGGCTAAATATCTGGACCCCCTTGGGGGACCTAGATTTAAATTTCCATGCACTGAGTGGCTGGAACAGTGGATATGTGATACGCCCCCCTTCGGGGGGGGCTTCCATATGCATTGCTTTCAGTCACTTTCTTAGCGCCCCCTCTCTCCTATCTCTTTTTTTGTGTGCTTTGGCCACAGTAGATCTATGATCACTGGTCGATCATGCACATTTCTCTCCCCTAACAGTGCTATAACCTACTTTACTTTGTAAATTAGCACTGGCAGTCTCCCCTTTTCTTTTCATTTTTTGCAAATAACGTTTGAACGCAGATGATTTCAAGACAACTTTAACTCATTCAGCCCGACTGTCGTATTTCCCAAATTTTGGAGGCGTCATCTAATGACTGCACCAGTTGCAGGAGATGGATCGACTATGATAATTCAAGGGTAGTGCCAGATTAGCTTGGCGCCGACAGGCGCCAAGCTAATCTGGCACTACCCTTGAATTATCATGGTCGATCCATCTCCTGCTGTAGTGCGTCAGGGCTGAATGGGTTAAGAAGAAAAGATGATCACCAACCTTGGTACTAATTTATTTTAAGTTTCTTGTAGCCATGACAACAATGGCTCCCTCGGGAAATTTTCTAGCATGACCCACTTAGACCCGTTAAAATAATTATACCCTAATCGTGCCCCACTCAGAAACACTGACTTGTATTTCTGTAAGCTTCACGTTGTCCATGGTGAATATTCCATGCCTTGGTCTTGCAATGAGACTGATCCTTGCATAGCTTGTTACAGTTTCAACACAAGTGATTACGATCAGTGGGTACCGAGGCCTCAACACATATACTGACTTCCATCAAAAAACGCAAAAGCATAACCCGCCGTGTTTTGAGAGGGTATTTCATTTGTGATAATTGTACAAACTGTTTGAGCATCAAATTCCATGACCGTGCTAGAACAAACATAATGTCACAAGAACCAGCAGCAAACTGTTTTTAGTCTGACAAGTCATTGATCTCGTGACCAGAGGCCTTTCATTGTCAGTAGCGGGTGTGACCACCATTTGCATTGATCACCGCTCTACGTCTGCGATACATGGAAAAAATCAGACGGTTAATTCTGGCAATTGGGACAAATGCCCACTCCTGGATGAAGGTCTGGCTAAGGTGGGCAGACGTGGCCGGTTGGGGTCGCAGACGATTCAGACGTCTTCCCAGTTCGTCCCAAACATGTTCTATGGTATTCAGGTCGGGACTAAGGGCCGCCCAAGGCATTACGTTGATGTTGATTTGCCGCAGAAACTGCTGTGTGGCATGGCCCTGGCGATGCGCGCTCTTGCAATGTCTTGTTGAAAAATGAAGCCTTTTGGATAGCGAGCGAAAAATGACACAACATGGGGGTCTCAACACCTGGTCGATGTAGTGCTGTGCATTAACAGGGTGTCCTCGACTGGACCAATGTTCTGAACGAAGACAGACCCAATAACTTCATTGAGGCCAATCGCACCCCATATCGTGACGTTTGGGCCTCCCCAGGGTTTTTTTTTTTTTTTTCCACAACACAGGAATCATCATACCGCTCTCCACGCCGACGCCATATCCTTACTCGACCGTCCGCCATGTCCACACAAAAACGGCTCTCGTCTGAGAAGAGAATGCGTCCCCACTGATGTCTGCGCCACTTTATTCTGGTCTAAGCCCATTGTAGCCTCGCCTGTCGATGTCCTTCTGTAAGTACTGGGCATCCGTAAAGACGCCTGTTTGTCAGCCCGTTCTCGTGAAAGCGGCGCCGCACAGTGTTGAGGCTGACACGTTGTTGGGGTTGCTGTGTCAGTGGCTGTTTGAAACCTGTCCTGAATATGCATTCGGACAATATGGCGGTCGTGTCTTTGTGTGGTGACACGAAGCCGGCCTGGTCGTGGTTGATCCGATGTGGTCTCGGCCCTCACGCGGTGCTGCAGACGATATATGGTTAAAATGTGAACGTTAAAAACGTTAGCAAACTGCCTAGCATCGACACCAGCCTCCAGATGTGCAAGGGCTCGATTACGCTACTCTGCACTAAGTCGTGGCATGGCTTTTTCTCTCTGACGGCAAGGGAATAACTGATTGTTGTAGCGTGATTTTATCAAGAAAAGGTATCTGAGTACTGCCAACCGGTTAAAATCGGTCTGAATAGTGTGCACGTGCATCACATGAAGCAACTTTCATCCCTTTTTCATTGCATCTCACTGGCGTAAATGTTGAGTTGTGCACTATCTCCGTACATTGCACTGAAGTCTGGGCCCCCAGTGACATGTCACACAAGTTAACTCTTGACAGTTAACCCTTTTAGCGCCATGGGCGCATTTCCCGAATTTTGGAAGTGTTACTTAACGATTATGTACCACTTGCAGGAGGTGGATTGACAATGATAATTCAAGGGTAGTGCCAGATTAGCTTGGCGCCTGAAGGCGCCAAGCTAATCTGGCACTATCCTTGAATTATCATGGTCAATCAATCTCCTGCTGTAGGGTATTGGCGCTAAAAGGGTTAAGATTTTTTAAAATGAGAAACAACGTTTGAAATTTTCGCCGTTTTTTATGGAAGTCTGTATATTTCTACTTTTATGTAGGTCATCTCCAATATCTCATGAGGGTAGTGGCTAAACCGTTAGGTGTTTAGTCAACTATATTCTAAAATAAATTAGGACCAAGTTTGGTGTGATCACTTTTTGTTCTAAGTGTTGTTTTAGAATATATCTTGTTCAAAAGTTAATTGAAAAAAATTTTAAAAAAACACGAGGCAAGTCTTTGCGTAAACGGACGGACTATACACGTGCCAACTCACACAGATTGTGAAAGGAAAAGTAGAACAAAAAAAAAAAAAAAAGGGAAAACAGAAAACAGAGGTTGAAAACCCTAATTAAGTTAGGAACATAAAACACGACGTTTCGGATCAAAGATTTGAAACGTCGTGTTTTATGTTTCTAACTTAAAGGGTTTTCAACCTCTATTTTCTATTTTCCTTTCACGTAAAACCCTTGCGGCAACAGTTTTCACTAAATGAAGAGTAGGCAAGTTTTAGATAACATTGGTAACCTGTTGTATCGGTGATATTTGCCTATCCAAGGTCGCCATGGAGCAGATCGCTTTGACCTCTTCGCTGCCAGTGGACGCAAATTGCGTTTATGAAATCTCTGTTAACCCTTTGCGTGTCGGCAGCGGTTTTAGTCGCGATGATTTCTGTAGGAAGGTAGGAATCATCGCGACTAAAACCGCTACGGACACCCAAAAATTTAATTCCACGCCAAAGTAGCCCCAGCTGCCCAAAGAACGAAGCGGACTTCAGCAAGATGCATAGATCCGCATGAGCCCTAGCAACTGTGGGGGCTCATGAGGATCTATGTCTCTTGCAGCAGGATTTCGTTCAGTATGCATCGGCATTGAAGACCCTGAAACTTCAATCGTTCCAACACCAGTTAAGTAAATAAAGTGGCAGAAGAGTTTTAGATTCTCGTGGGCCCCATGGGGCTGCTGGCTCTCATGAGAGTCTACATTTCTAGTAGTAGTAGCTGAAAGACGTGAAGATAGGTTGCACGTTTCCATAGGAAAGCTCCAGAGAACTGGTCATGTCGAGTGAGTGAACCAGAGAGAATCAGTTCGACAAGAGGCATAAATTCTCATGAGCTCCTGCGGTCGAAGGGGCTCATGAGAATCTATGCCTCTTGCAGATGGAAGAGTTTGACTGAAGGATTTCAAGGCCGCGGTGCAAGATCACTCAGCCGCCGTGTGACCGAGCATATGCACGTGTGAAGATTATACACGAGTCGCTAGCTGTGCAGAGTCCAAAAGTGACAGCTGCACACACCCACAAGACAGAGCGGCAAACACCCGTTCGTGCACGGGTACGAATACGCACCAAAAAATGAGTGCAAACAAAGGCGGCACACTGACCAAGCGAACACTAGATTAAATTAGCATGTACATGTTGGAAAGCAGACAAACATACATGTACAATCAATCTGTCAATCAGTCTGTCATTCAGTTAATCAAGCAATCAATCAGTATGTCATTCAGTTAATCACGCATTAAATCAAGCAATCAGTCAATGAAGCAAGCAAACAAAATGCAAACAGTCTATCCGTCCATCAGTCTGTCGGTCGGTCGGTGGATCTATCTATCTATCTATCTATCTATCTATCTATCTATCTATCTATCTATCTATCTATCTATCTATCTATCTATCAGATTGGCTCTTTACGCTTGACAGATAGAGAAGGTGTCAGTTTTATAACACCGGGTAGCATAATGATAATGGCACAGCAACCATTTCCCCTTTGAATTCATCGCCAAGTGAAAAACAGTGTCCCCTGAATTGTCTATGCAGACACTATTCGAGACGCGCTGCATACGGATACGCGACTTTATGTCGCATATACGGATGCGGTACGTCTCGAGTGATTTTAAATGATCAACCAAGTTAACTCAAGAGGGGTGCCTGATTGTCTTAAGAGCGCAAAAGCTCACACGTTATTGGCAGATAGATCAAGCCATATATCTCACGAGTATTGACTGATCAGCTTGGCAAATGAAACTGAAGAAAAAGAAAAAAAAAACCCACAAAAACAAAGCAAAAACAGAAGCTTATCAAGCACAACCTCTTCAAGGGCTATTTATCGCCTTTACTGCAAGTGGATGCAGACTGCCTTCTGAAATCTCTGTTAATTCAGCACCAAAGAGGGCCCCAGCCATCCAAGGAAATGGACACAAAAATGGGGTCAGCAAGACACATAGATCCTCATGAGCCTCCGCGACTGCGGGGGCTCATGAGGATCAATGCCTTCTGCAGATGGACTGCGCTCACTTTTTCTCGGCCGTGAAGTAGCTAAATCAAGTCAGGAGGACCGGGCAAAGCTACTCTACTCTACACTCCCCTATGCTGTTCTGGCACTACCTATAGCGCATCACGGACCCAACCTTACCTCTGTTGGCGCCAGAAATGAAAGCGTCCAGCACATTTCACGTGCCCAAATCCATTACAGTGACCCTTTAACGCTGCAGCGCTGGCGACAGGACACATTTTCTTGAAAAATGGGCCATTAGTAAGGGTAACTTAATTGCGCGAACCACATTTCTTCTCATCATTCCCAGCAGCTCCGTGTCAAACCCCATTTGCAAGAGGCATAGATTCTCATGAGCCCCTGCGGCCCGCAGGGGCTCATGAGAATCTATGCCTCTTGCTCACCAAGATAGGCCTCAGCTAGCTGTGTATCCGAATGGGGGTGTCACAATTTCTTCGGGTTTAACTCATTCAGCCCGACGCACGTATTTCCCAAATTTTGGAGGCGTCATCTAACGACTATGCACCTGTTGCAGGAGATGGATCGACCGTGATAATTCAAGGGCAGTGCCAGATTAACTTGGCGCCTATCGGCACCATGCTAATCTGGCACTGCCCTTGAATTATCATGGTTGGCCCATCTCCTCAGTGCTGTAGTGCGTCAGGGCTGAATGAGTTAACGCGTCGGTTGAAGTGGGTTTAACGCGTCAGTTCAAGTTGTAAGTGAAATATGATTGTCCCTGAAATATGATTGCCCCCTGATAGTTCTCGGTGAGACAGGGTGACGAAAGAAATGACTCGAAAATTAAGTTTGGCGTCTTTTAGTTCTATACAACTTAGTGGTTTAGGTTTTAGGTTAGAAATGACTTTTTCTTTGATGTCATAAAAAAAACTTTTTTTTAAATGTAATTGCGTCACCATGACATTCCCCATCTGATTTATTTTTTTCCCAGTACGGTTTCTGCTTGTACACATGTGTCATAGGTGCAGAATCACAGACTTTATACCACGCGGTTGCGCGATTTTTGTTTCTCAAAAAACAAAATGTGTTCTGGTATGCATAGGCTGTTGTCGAAAGACTCGTGCACAGTATGATTAGTGTCTCGACCGCAGCCTGTGCCGGTATACAATGAATGCGGACCTAGCCTTAGTTGTATGAGTGACCGTAGTCCTGCGCAAGCCACTAAGCAAGATGATGCGCTATAGCGGAGCACCTTGCTTAGTGGATTGCGTAGGATTTAAGCTCACTAGTGCAATTGACCCATGCACCTTAAAGAGTCTCAAAATATGAAGACTGGCATCGGATTGACATGTTAACTGAACCGTTTTAAGTGTCGGTAGCGGTTTTAGTCATCACGACTAAAACGGCTACGACACCCACAGGGTTAAGTCTTTGAGAGACGACAGAGCGCATGGAACCTAAAGACGATGTTCTGTTTTTGTCTGTTTTAATCCATTCAGTCCTGACGCACTACAGCAGGAGATGGGTCGACCATGATAATTCAAGGGTAGAACCAGATTAGCTTGGCGCCTCAGTGTCGGCGCCAAGCTAATCTGGCACTGCCCTTGAATTATCATGGACGAGCCATCTCCTGCAACTGGTGCATAGTCATTAGATGACGCCTCCAAAATTTGGGAAATACTGCCGTCGGGCTGAATGAGTTAAGACAGACAATAAAGTTTTCTTGGTTCTTGATTCTTGTCGTGTCTGTGTGGCAAGGCACCTATGATGCGCTTGTTCGTAGAATCGCTTACACCTGACCGCTCACCCAGCTACGTCAGCTTTTGGGAGGACCTCCCTGTCTGAGCGGCAACATACTTTTACGTTCGCTCAGACTACCTTATCCACACGTGTCCACGCGACTTTGTGGTCACCTTAAATCGCCCTCGTCAACTCTCGGACGGAGGCTTCAGGGCTGTCAAATCTACATCCCCGTAGCTTTTTCTCGATGTGCGGCCCAAAGAGGGAAACGTCGCAGGAAATCAGGTCTGGAGATTTCGGGGGGACGGGACTTGAGCACCACGCCCTCCGAAGCCAAAAAGTCAGTTGTTACAGAAGCAGTGTGCACTGAATCATTTGCGGGAGCCCTTGAGCACCTGTATTCAGACGGCGCTTGCACCAAGCCTGGAACACTTTGGGCACGCACTGTTGTACGTAGGCCTACCAATCAAACGTGACTGTGTTTGTTTGTCCTTTATGGGGCGCAGGGACGGCATGTCCGGACTGGCGAAGAAACCAACGACCATCTGTTTCCCCGTGCCTTTTGTTCTTCTGAATTTTACTGGATAGGTGTCGCCAGGGAACACCTAAACGAACGACTACTGCTTGTCAGCAGTAGTCGTTCGTTTCGGTGTTCCCGGGTGACGCCTATCCTGTTAAATCAGACGAACAAGAAGCAGACGGTTGCTTTATTAGCTTATCAGTCTGACCTCGAGACAAACGAGGTCAAACTGATAAACTCATGTTTCATTCCAGTGACGCGTCCCTCTGTAGATTTTAACCCTACATTCTTGAATTTTTCGTACGTGGGCTGGCACTCTGGTTATACAAATTAACCCTCCTTTTGCTCATGTGTCAGAGCATATGGTACCCAACAGGCGCACCGTTTGTGAACCCTAAATTGTTAGTGTACAATCAGATCCACTGCAGATCTTCCAGTGAGTAGGATGCTTGTGTGTGTCAATCGAGGACTTGAGGGAGAAGGGGGGGGGGGGGGCAAAGAGGCACAACTTGGAAGCCCTAGAACCATCCCCATTGCCAAATCGCCCCTGAAAACCATTTTATTTTCTCGTGCGCGTTGAAGAACGTGTATCAGATGATGCCGCGATCTACAGACTGAAGCTATCCTGCCGGCAAATCAAACTGTTAACATTTGCCAGCAGTAAGGACGCTCATCAAACTCGGCGTTACTCTTTGAGCACATCGTGATCAAAGAGACGATATAATGACATTCGCAGGGTATTACTCAGCCATTAATTCTGGGTGACCTATCTAGCATCGTGCGGGTACGTTCATATACAACTGTAGTAGCAGAGATCAAAGAAATAAGCAACAAAGAAAGAAACACACTTTGAAAGGACGGAACCGTCCTTTCAAAGCGTGCTTCTTCTTTTGCTGGTTATTTCGGGGCAATTTACACGCTCAGCGATCAACCCTTTTTTGGTCTGCATGTTGACAAAGTTGCCATGGACAAAAGTAAACATTGGACACCGTAAGCGTGTCGGCCGTTTCTCCTGCCCAGTAAGCAAAATACACTCGGGCCCACGTCGGCTGCAATGGACCCGCGTGCACGGGCCGACAGCGGCCCACGTCGACCTGAGGGTCTTTTGCTTACTGAGTGATTGCGCAAACATGCATACTGCGCTTAGCCCAGCAAAACCCAGAATAAAGATTAAACGTCCACATAGTGTGCGCCGCTGGTTGTGTGTGAGTTATGGCCGTGTACGGCTCTAATACAGTGTCTGGCGCCTTTGCGATTTTGCCTCTGATAATTATAAAGTGCCGGTATGTGATGTTGTATTCAACAACCCCTTCACTGTCAGTGGACGCAGATTGTGTTTCTGCAAATCTTCGTCCATTCAACGCCACTGAAGTGCCCCAGCCGCGCCAGGACTGAACATGGACGCAGAGTGGTGTCAGGAAGAGGCCGTAGATCCCCACAACTGCGGGGGGGTGGGGGGGGGGGGGGCTCATGAGGATCTATGACTCTTGCAGTTGGACTGTGTTCACTTTTTTTCAACAGTCTAGGGGCTAGAGGTGATTGTAAGCCATGAGGTCAAAAATAAGAGACTGGAAGCACACATGTAAGAGCTGACTGAAAAGTTCGTGGACCCTTGCAGCACACGAAAGGGCTGACCTAGACTCGATACTTACGCAAAAACTGCCATGCCATCTAACCTAAACCTAAACTGCTTAGATGGTGTATGGCAGGCCGTTCTACTGATAACTGATTCATAAATCCTGGGACAAGACATATAATGCTAGGACTAAATAATATGTCCTAGAACTAATTCGATTTAATGCAAGGACAATTCCTAGCATTCCTTGAATTAGTTCCAGGACATATTATTTAGTGCTAGCAATACACATTTTGCCCTACGATCAATGAATAAGTTTTCAGTGGAACGGCCTGTCATAAGGGTGCGGCGCGGCTGATTCGTGACTCTAAAATTAATGGCTTTAACCCTTTGGCTATCGGTAGCGCTTTTTGTCGCGATGATTCCTGCGAAAGGGTTAGTACAATGTGCAGGTGTGTCATTTTAAAACCGCAGATCTGCTCGAGCAAAGCGTGTTGACGTACTCGCAGGTCGACGATCTGAATATGTCGGACACCGAGCGCAAGTGGACACAACAGATGTGAGCGGTTGTCCCCGATCACCTCGGTGCCAGTGGGATAATTAATTGGAAGTAGAAGAAGATGTGGGCGGATCGGAAGCCAGTCTTATCATAGTCGGATTCCAAGTCACACTCTCAGTCGAACACTGCCACGGCCAAGGACAAGGTTTGGGCGTCGACCACAAGTGGCACAGATCCTCGCGAGCCCCATTCAGCACGCAAAAGGCCATCATTTGGCCGCAGTCGGCCGCAGTGGGCCAGCGCACTGTCCTGCGCGGACCCACGGCGGCCAACGTCGGCCAGATGGCTTTTTGCGTGTCGTCTCCCAGGGTTTCGTATCAATCGTTTTCAAGATCCTCACGGTGCAGCAGGACCAGAAACTAAAGCTCTGAAAGCCTACTTGTGCCATGCTCTACTTTCACGTCAGTCCATGTAACCCGTTCACTAACGAGAACAAAAATTGAACGCCACCCACATGCTATAGCTTGCGGGGGCGGGGGCGCATGAGGACCTTTTGACCTCACGCTGAGACCACTTTGTATCCACTTACCTTTAACTCACTCAGCCCGGCGCACGTACTTCCCACATTTTGGAGGCGTCATCTAACGGCTATGCCCCTGTTGCAGGAGATGGATCGACTATGATAATTCAAGGGTAGTGCCAGATTAGCTTGGCGCCTGTCGGCGTCAAGCTAATCTGGCACTGCCCTTGAATTATCATGGTCGACCCATCTCCTGCTGTAGTGCGTCAGGGCTGAATGGGTTAATTGCTGGGGATTTTTGCCGTTGAATTTACAATGATTTAAAAAGCACAGTTAAAAATCAAGACCTCCACATACGTGTATTTAACATTATTGACAATGCCAGTGAGTGCTTGTGCTGAACACACTCACTCCACAACCGCTCAACACTGAAAATACATGCATAAAATAAATCCGTATCTTAAAGAAACGACTACATGAGACCATATTTGAGTGTGAATAGCTTAACTCATTCTACCCCAGACACACCACAGCAAGATAAGTATCGACCATGATAGTTCAAGGGTGATGCCAGAATAGCTTGGCGCCTATGGGCGCCAAGCTATTCTGGCATCACCCTTGAACTATCATGGTCGATCTGTGTCCTGCACTACTCTGCAGTCTTCAGAGGACAACGGCAAAATTTGAGGATTTCGGTGTTGGGGTAGAATGAGTTAAACGAACTCTAAATTTATATAACTTCTTAGGCTAGTCAATGGGTTAAGATATGTTGGATATTTGCGCTGGAGAAGGACCATACGCAGACCACCCTATCCCCCGTGAGGGCCTACTTTCTGACTCGCATCTTGCTATTCACTATCTGAAATCAGCAATCCAGACCAAAAAGGTGACTGCCAAGCGTGTAATATGCAAAAAAGTACCCAACGGAGAAAGAAACACGCTTAGAAAAGACGGGTACAACACAATTTATTAATATTTCGGGTAAATACCCTTTGTCAAAATAGACAAACAAACAAACAGACAAATTCCTTCTGCCAATGAAGATAAGTAGCGGCTAATCTCTCTGTTTGTTTGTTTATTTTGACAAAGGGTATTTACCCGAAATATTAATAAATTGTGTTGTACCCGTCTTTTCTAAGCGTGTTTCTTTCTCCGTTGGGTACTTGTATTCACTATCTGGTATTATGATGTACGATGTATGATGTAAATGGCGCTGACCCCCGTCTCATTGATTAGAATGACGCGCACCTTTCTAACAAAGAAGACGGTGGTAGATAGTAGGCCAGTATAGGCACCGTAAATAGGTACTAGTGGCACCAGAATAGCTCGGCGCTAATGGATACCATGATAATGAACAAATGGTAATTCAATTATATCCTAGAAGTGGAGCGTTCGTTTCTAGACAGCCCGAGCGGTTGACACTTATGCAACCGTTTGATCCATAGTCACCGAGCGCGGAACGCGCTCGGTGACTATGCATCAAACAGTTGCAGAAGTGTCAACCGCGCGGTCTATCTAGAAATGGTAGTATACGAACACTCCACGTCTATGTTTTATGGAACTTTCATAACCGAAGAATAGCTATGTAGGTCGAAGCCATTTGTTGAACAGGAGCGACGCATTTAGTTTCGTAAATAGTACACAATAGCTCCAACATTAACAGTTGAATCAACAAATAAAATTTGTTATAAATGTCCATCTTGCGCAACAACAACAAATAAGAAGAAATGTAACTTGCAACATATAAAACAACAAAGTGAAATACGAAACTATTTTGAACTCTGTATCTGTAAATTGAAATCTACATTACAATCCAAAGGTGAAGTTGTTTGCCTTCTTACTATTCTGGTATTTCGGTATGTAGCAGGTATTTCGGTATGTATGTGGTATTTGGGTATGTAGACCTTTTACGTACTCTGCGCGGTCTAAACTTCTTATTTCGAAATACATAATGGAAAAATCCATATTTTCGGATTGTGCGTGGCCTTTCTACGTGTGGGAAGTTGAGCTATAGCCATTCAAATGTGGAATATGTGGGTTTCTTTGCGACCAGTCACACACTCTAACTTGCGAAGTGCCTACACTAAGACTGCACCATACGATCCCAGAAAGCAAAGCGCGGTATTACTTACTTACGCCTGTCACCCCTACCCGGGTATAGGCCGTCGACGAGAGACCTCCAGCAACTCCTGTCCTGTGCTTCTCCTTCAATTCTACTCTAGGTGGTTCCCAGTCTCTTGATGTCTGCTTCTAGTAGAAGAACCTTCCTCCTCCAGGAAAGGAATTACTGTTAGTCTTTTCGTCGGCGTTTTTGTAGCTATTTCCTTTTTTGCAGGGTGGGGAAGCTACCCCCACGCCCAACCCCCTTACTAGGAGGACCAGGGGTTTTCTGTCGGGGTCACCTTCCCTTAGACCATGTTGGTTCACGGCACCTTATTTCATTCGGTGCACCCCTCTCACGAGGGACCCCCTATCCACCACCCAGGGGACGCGCCTCAACGCCGTATGGTCCCAGCGCGAGGAAAGCGCGGTATGACTAGGACATATGATGTTGGGATGTTTCCTAGGTAAAAGTGGTCTTGAAAGATTTATAACAGTCTGCTACCATTGGATAGACCAAGAAAGTTCATGAGTAGTGTCAGATTAGCTTGGTGTCAAACTAATCATCTAACACAACCTCTGAATGTCCTGAACGGTTCATTTATCACTGCTGGGATGAATTAGACGCAGTAACACCAAGCATCGTTATCTTTCAATCTCACTGAAATCAAGTTACCTACACGCGTAAGAAATATCGTCTTTGAAACCGTCAGATTCGCTGCTTGTCAGCTCTGCATTGTGTTAATGAATGTCAGCAAGAGGCATAGATCCTCACGAGCCCCCGCATCTGCGGGGGCTCATGAGGATCTAAGCCTCTTGCATTTTGGTGTTGGTTGTTGTCTGCCGGCGGTGACGTCAGATCGAGCCGCCTGCGTAGGACGCTAATTGGTATTTACGTAAAGAATCAAAAGAGGGCCAATAATAATTAGGCTAAATGAAAAGAAAAGGGGAGACTGCCAGTGCTCATATTTTAGGAAGTTTACAAAGTAGAGTAGGTAAGAGCACTGTCAGGGGAGAGAAGTGTGCATGATCGACCAGTGATCATAGATCTACAGTGGCCAAAGCACACAAAAAAAGAGATAGGAAAGAGAGGGTGCGCTAAAAAAGTGACTGAAAGCAATGCATATGGAAGCCCCCCCCCCCCCACCCCCACCCCCGAAGGGGGGCGTATCACATATCCCACTGTTCCAGCCACTTGGTGCATGGAAATTTAAATCTAGGTCCCCCCCCAAGGGGGGTCCAGATATTAAGCCGGTGTGGACAGCTATATCTGGACCCCCCTTGGGGAGACCTAGATTTAAATTTCCATGCACCAAGTGGCTGGAACAGTGGGATATGTGATACGCCCCCCTTCGGGGGGGCTTCCATATGCATTGCTTTCACTTACTTTCTTAGCGCACCCTCTCTTTCCTATCTCTTTTTTTTGTGCTTTGGCCACTGTAGATCTATGATCACTGGTCGATAATGCACACTTCTCTCCCCTGACAGTGCTCTTACCTACTCTACTTTGTAAACTTCCTAAAATAATTAGGCTAATTTGCGCTATTTGTCGTTCGCAGAGTATTAGGTGCTAGTCAGCACTGTGAACCGTAACGGCAGTACGAGTCAAAACTAAAAGATATTACTTAATGCAGAATTAATACAAATACAAACAATTGGATTAGTCCATTCACTGCTAACGTAAAACGAACACAGCCAACCAAACCGCAACAGGCATAGAACCACATAACCCTAGAACCACAGAACCCCGTAGAACGTCCACGGATGACGAAGTTTATAAGGTCGCATGCCTCTTGATGGATTTGTCTCGCATCCTTTTCGATGAATGGATGGATGATATGTGGGTGGGTTGGGTGGGTGGGTGGAGGGTTAGGTAGATCGATGAACGGATGGGTGGGTGGGAGGGTGGGTGAGTGGATGGATGGATGGATGAATGAATGAATTTTTACATTTAATTTGCAAGGATTTTTATACATAACTTGTGTTCGTTCACAGTAAAGTGGTGAAGCTTATGTAAATCAACTGGAGTGAAAACAATCGATAGAAGCCATTCCACATCGCTCATCCAGACATGCTATATCGGTGCTGCATCATTCAAACGAGCAAACAATAACAGTGCTCCTGTTACGTTTGTGACAATCGGTATTTTCCTTGTGATGTATAATAATAATATTAATAATAATAATAATAATAATAATAATAATAATAATAATAATAATAATAATAATAATAATAATAATAATAATATAGCTCTTCTATAGCGCAATATCCCCACAAAGAAAGGCTCAGAGCGCTTTAATCTAACTAATTGAAATTAACTAACTAAAGTACCGACAACGTAAAAAAAAAAAAAAAATCATTCATAGGTCCACCAAATGCACACTGACACAATACTAAAATAATAAACATAACATTTCAAGAGCCTGATCAGATATATACATATTGATGGGAAAACATAGAGTGTATCAATCCCTTTCAAAGGCCAAATTGAAAAAAAAAATGTTTTCAATCTAGCCCTGAAAATGACCAAAAATGGTGCATGGCGAATGTCATGGGGAAGACCATTCCACATTTTGGGAGCCTGGAAAGAAAAGGACCGCTGTCCAAAGGTTTTTAAGGACACTCTGGGGATAGTGAATATTCTGTCGTCAGTGCTGGAGCACACTACTCTACCTGGTGTATAGACAGTGAGACTGGAGGACAAGTATTCTGGGAGTGTTTTATCAAAGGCCTGAAAAACGAGAGAAGCAATTTTGTATTCAATTCTGAACTTCACAGGAAGCCAGTGTAACTGCTTAAGCAAGGGAGTGATGTGGTCACACTTTGATTTTTTCAGTACAAGTCTTGCTGCGTGGTTTTCAATCTTCTGGAGCCTGTAAAGCAGATCGTTCGACATACCTGACATTACAGAGTTACAGTAGTCAAGCCGCAATACCGCCCGTCAAAACGGGTCCTAATGAAACACAGTTGGTTTCAAGTCAGGATTAAAAATCAAACAATGAGATACAGAAGAACCCAACGGAGAAAAAAAAAAGGCTTAGGAAAGACAGTTACAACAAAATGTATTATTTCTTTAAATATTTATTAATATATGATTTTTCAAAATAGGGAAACAAACAAGTACAGAATTCAGTCGCTGTTTTCTTTGTCAGCGAAAAAGAAAAGTGGTAGCGAATACAATGGGACAATAGTTCGAATTAGTTTTGGAGTTGCCACAATATTATTAAATTATGTTGTAACTGTCTTTTCTCAGCGTGTTTCTTTCTCCGTGTGGTATTCTCCGCACTTTACACGCCTGGCAGTCACCATTTTGGTCTGGATATTAACCCATTTGTCCCCGAGGACTAACTTTTGGGAGGTGTCATTTAACGATTATGTACCAGTTGCAGGAGATGGATGGACCATGATAATTCAAGGGTAGTGCCAGATTAGCTAGGCGCCTGAAAGCGCCAAGCTAATCTGGCATTACTTTTGAATTATCATGGTCCATCCATCTCCTGCTGTAGGGCGTTGGGGCGAAATGGGTTAAACAACGAGGCAGAGGCGCAGAGAGCGGGGGAGAGGAAGGGAGGGATGGGGGGGGGGGGTGAGGGTGAGGGGGTAACCCAGAAAAATCAAATGACGCGGGTATAGGAGTGGAGTGAGGGAGCACTTAGAAATTTACATCGCAGCTTCATTGTAGAAGATTAATTAACCGTTCGGCCGTCGGTAGCGCAATGTTTGTCCCGGTGATACCTGCAAGAATCATCCTGACAAAAAGCGCAACTGTCAGCCAAAAACCGCAAACAGCTCTTACACGTTAGTGTTGGCAGGTTCTACTTTCGTCGCACTAAATGTTCCATTAACCCCTTCAGTGCCGAGAAAACATGGACAGCACACTACTGCAAGAGGTATAGATCCTCACCCCTCATATAGATCCTCATCCCTCATATAGATCCTCATCCTTTTTGGTCGTTGGCTGAACAAAGACTTTACAAACAAAATGTTATTCCACTGGCAGGGAAGAGGTTTACTTTAACTGTCAGTGTCGTCCTCAAGAGGCATAGATATACGTGAGCCTTTACAGTAGCGGGTGCTCATGCATGAAAATCTATATCTATTCCCGCTGAACAAAATCGGCTGAAGCAGTGCCTTTAAAACGGAGGATATTATGGGAATGTTGACCCTTTTAGCCCCAACACCCTACAGCAGGAGATTGATTGACTATGATAATTCAAGGGTAGTGCCAGATTAGCTTGGCGCCGTCATCCATCCATCTCCTGCAACTGGTACATAATCGTGAAGTAACACTTCCAAAATTTGGGAAATGCCCCCGTGGGGTTAAAGGGGTTAACGATAGTTCATATTGCTGAAACACTTTGCTCCATCTGCACACGACATAAAAATTCACCTCCCGAGAAAATGTGAAAAACACCCAACTGCAAGAGGTATAGATCCGCATGATCCCCCACAGTTGCGGGGGGACATGAGGATCTATACCTCTTACTAATACAGATCAACGTCTGCCGTGCCTTAACAGAGAAAGTTATCTGAAAATGAACGCTAGATAAAATGGCTAAATTTTCTTAGCAGCTCAAGGGCGAAAAAAGTGATTACATGGCTGAAATTATACACACTATTTTCGGAGTTTTCGCCCGACAGTGACAATGTTCAATCAAGGTGACGTCAATACTGTTAAGAGAGAGAGAGAGAGAGAGAGAGAGAGAGAGAGAGAGAGAGAGAGAGAGAGAGAGAGAGAGAGAGAGAGAGAGAGAGAGAGAGAGAGAGAGAAGGCTGTCAGTTGTGCTATCTTACCCGTATATATTTTGTAAAAAGTATGCTGATAGAATGGACATACAACTATGTTCGTTTCTCCGAATAAAATGTAAATTATTCGTATGAAATACGGCTACGTCCCGGTGTACCCATGACCCGATGTGTCCAAGGCCCACTGTGTCCACTGACCGATTGTGAGTGTATGGGATGGGGTTGGGATGGAGAGAGGGAGGAGGGTGTGTGTGTGTGTGTGAGGGGGGGGGGGGTATTTGCGCGGGCATATACGAGAGTGTCGTTTAGTCGGATAAAAAGGCGTTTCTTTATTATGTACACTGCCTTTGTCAAGAGTTCATTTCTGGAGCAGGTGCACGTGCATAATAAGTAACGACTTGTAACGATACATTCAGCACTGAAAATAGCCAAGCAAATTATGCAATGCAAGCAAACCGTCGCGGATGTCACCACGATAATGTTCTTGTTACGTTTGTAGTTGTGTTATTCTTTGAGAGCATGTGTGTGTTAATCATAGGAAAGATCCGATATTCATTATGATTATTTTGGATAAGAATTACGTACCTTTTAAGGAGGATTCATTTTCTTTTGCAAGGAGAATTGCGATCGATTTTTGTTGTCACGCGTATTTTTGCTACAATGTTGCAAAGTTTGACCTACATTAGACTGGAAGGTTCGAGCAGGATCGCGATCTTTCTAGTGACCTCAGATATGACGTCAAATTTGTTGGCTACATTTCGCAACTTTGTATCGAATGCGCCTAGATCATGTGTTAGTTAGTTCTAGAGTGTTCTTTTTAATGAATATTAATGCGTTTTGGTTACGTTTTCTTTTCTGATTGGTTGTGTTGTCTGAATTTGCTGGATTGTTCTGGAAATTTGTAATAGTATAAACGACGGTGTTTGGAAATATGTGTGTACATTTTATGAGAGACGCAGTGTGTCAAACGTGTTGATGCATTGTAGAGGAGACAGTGTATCACTGTTGGTGCATTTGTGGATGCATTGGGCGGAAAGATATAAAATTATTGTTGGAACTGTTACTCCATTGTGGTCTACAACCTTGTGCCACGTGTGACGAGTTGCAGCTAAGTGAAGTTTCTTTACAAGAACCCTACGTGCGTGCGTCTGGTGTGATTTTTGCATCATACTACGACTACTATGCAACAGTTCTAAGGGAGTGAATATCGCGGTTGAAGTCGCCATCCCAAGGCACAGAGTTAAATTTCATTCTTATTTGTATGTCTCTTGTTAGCCACATTTTCCTTATGCCTATTTTGGTCGTTCATTTCATTGTGTTTTTGACACGAATATGGATTAACTCATTCAGCCCGACGCACGTATTTCCCCAAATTTTGGAGGCGTCTTCTAACGACTATGCACCTGCTGCATGAGATGGATCGACCATGATAATTCAAGGACATTGCCAGATTAGCTTTGCGCCGACAGGTGCCAAGCTAATCTGGCACTACCCTTGAATTATCATGGTTGGCCCATCTCCTGCTGTAGTGCGTCAGGGCTGAATGGGTTAATGAGCAGTGGGCTCGGGAGTCAGACGCGAAATTCGTGATCACTGGCAGCTAAGGGGTTAAGTGTTTGGAGCTGAATCACAAGCATTTCACAGACCTTGAGACTGATGATTGGAACTGAAAAACTCGGATAGGTGATGACCGTGTGCGGACATATCAGGCTGACCCCCAAGAACATATCTATTGGTAATATATACACAAATATATATCACATTCTACCGCAGGACCGAAATCCTCAAATTTTGAAGTTGCCCTCTAAAAAAAATGTTTTACAATTCTAGAGACAGATCGAGCATGACAGTTCAAGGGTGATGCCAGAAAAACTTGGCGCCTATGGGCGCCAAGCTATTCTGGCACCACCCTTGAACTGTCATGCTTGATCCATGTCTTGCTGTGGTGTGTCGGGACTGAATGAGATGTACGTAATAAAAATGCGCATGTCATGTTTTGACCGATTATCCAATTCACGCTAACAATAGAATGAAGGGTTTATCAAGTTGTACAATCTGTAACTCAATCAAGCCCGCATCAATAGAGCGAAAGTTTCGCGTAATTGTCGTTGCCGGCGGCAACACTATACAACACTTTCGCAGCTAATGATTCGGAGCGACTTAAAAACGTTAACTAAAACTATAGAGTATCCATCGACTATTTGGACAATTTGCTGGGGGGGAGGAGGGGGGGGGGGGCGTTTTCTTTTTAAGTAGTGTGCTGGTCTGTGAGTTTGGACTTTTTACAGTACGATAAATGACATACCGCATATGATGAGAATAAACAATCACCCATAACTGTGTGCTGGTCCGTGATTATGAACCTGACAGCTCTCTAGTGTTCGTCCGATTTCGCTCAAAATCACACACCGACACAACGATGAGAAAGAAATAAAGTAAACAAACAAACAACCAAGCACAAATAACTTTCTTTCTTTCTTTATTTTATTTATTATTTTTATTTATTTATTTATTTTTTATTTTTTATTTTTATTTATTTATTTATTTTTATTTTATTTTTTTTGCGGGGGGGGGGGGGGGGCCGGACGTGATTACCTACCTGGTCACTGCATGGTCATTACAAACTGTGATCACACCTGTGTTAAAACCCTCTGTAACAAGCGCCCGAAGCTCTACCACGTAAGCCGTCAACGTTCACTACGCGGCCATATTAAAGTAACAATGCAAAAGCCTTGAATGCACTCATGGAAAATGTGCTTATTTATAGGATAATGTGTGTGTGCTTAGCTGGCGGTAAAAACTAAGAACCGAGACCGTTAACCCCTTGACTGCTGCTGACGATACCGTTCCTGCAGAAAAGACGCGTGGCCACGCGTCTTTTGCGCAGGACCGGTATCGTCATTAGAGGTCCAAGGGTTAAAGCATATTAACATTCTCAAGGGTAATATTGATTTTAAACCGCGAGAGGCGGCCACCTAACCATTTCCCTATGTGGTGTCATTAAAGGTAAAGGCGTTTAACACCTTCACTTCCGAGACAAAGTGAACACGATCCAACTGCAAGAGACATAGATCCTCATGAGCCCCGGCGACTGCGGGGGCTCATGAGGATCTGTGCCTTTTGTTGAGACCAATTCGTATCCATGTTTCTTGGACGGTTTTGGCTTATGGTCGTTGAACGAACGCAGATTTCAGAAACAAAAATGTGCGTACAGTGGCAGGGAAGGGGTTTAAATTGTAATCATGGCAGCGTTAACCCTTCAACTATCGGTAGCGCTTTCTGTGTAGGTTATTCCTCCAGGGCCACCTCCACAAACCACGCAACCGACAGCCAACGGGTTAATGCCAAAATAGGCTCTGATCAGTATCTGCCATCGAAGCATCGAAGGAATCTTTGGTAGAAACATTCAGTTCCTCGTTCAACCAATTTATCTGTAATCGGCACTGATTCACATAAGCCCTGATGTCGCAGGGACTCCTGCGAATGTGCGTCTGAAGCTGACAACGTTCTGACCTTAGTGAATGCGGCTTCGGGACTGTGGAAATCGCCAGGGCTACAACTTGCGAGTGTTTTTACCCCCTCATCTCGTGTTTGTTCTGAAGCTGATGAAACATGCTAATGGCTTTTAATGTCGTCATCAAAGTGCAGACAACTCTGTCAAGCCGAACCATCCGCGCACGTGCAGCTAAAGCGGATGCGCAAATTCCTGTCTGTTCTACGTTTCAGAACTTTCTTGTGACAAATCATGAGCTCAATTCTGATACAACTGCGCAAGCAAGAGGCATAAATTTTCATGAGCCCCTGCAACTGAAGGGGCTCATGAGGATCTATGTCTCTTGAAAAGAACAGATTTCGGGATGTACTTTCCCTTTCCAGTCCAACAATGGGTCATAATTTGATGGGTGATTGTTTATTATCTCCATGTGCGGTCTGTCATTTATCGTACTGTAATTCAGTTGTGTATTAGCTTTGCGATTGTTCAGTCTTCGTGACTTTATAAACAATTTGGCTGTCGGTAATGCTTTCCTCTCGGTGATTTCCGGCTGCAGAAATGTAAAATCCCTCTGTGGAATATACAGTAGTAGTAGTAGTAGTAGTAGTAGTAGTAGTAGTAGTAGTATCATCATCATTGTTATTGTTGTTGCTGTTTTTGTTAATTAGTAGTAGCAATAGTAGTATTGTTGCTGGTTTTGTTTATTATTATTGTTATTAGTATTATTTTCATCATCATCACCATTGCTTACAATCGGCTGCTGACCACTAAAACGTACGAGTCGCGAGAGACGGAGAGATGGACAATGTCACATTTCATGTACAGACAGAATTATTAGCGTCTTTATAAACGCCATGCTGACCTGTTTCTACCATTGAGCCATCGCGGAAATTACTTTCCTGCATTTGGCGCTGAGTGTGAAACGAGACAAAAGACGGCCGGTGACATTAGGAAACAACGGCGTGGTGTGACCCCGTCACTGCCAGTGAGCTCGCATTATGTCTTTGACCTCATTGCAAATTCAAAGCGCAGTAGCCGTCAAAGGACCACAAATACACAGTGGTTTCAGCAAGAGGCATAGATCCTCATGAGCCCCCGCATATGCGGGGGCTCATGAGAATCTATACCTCTTGCAGTTGGGTGGTGTTACAAATTCCTCGGCAGTGAACGGTTTACGGAAGAAAGAAATTAACCTAGACCAAAAATGCATTTATCTGGATGACGCTGATAATTCTTTCTTTTTTCTTCAAAACAAATTCAGTTCTGCGAAACGACTATAAGGCAACTCGATGTAATGTAATTAATTCGGTTGATATATATATATATATATATATATATATATATATATATATATATATATATATATATATATATATATATATATATATATATATATATATATATATATATATATATATATATATATATATATATATATATATATAATAGACCCAATGCCGTTTATATACTTTACTGCCGAAAGCAGTGTTTTTGACATCACTGCAAATAGATTGCCTCACTTATTCATGTGCCCGAGGAACACAATTTTTATATGGCCAGCGAGAGTCATAGATCCTCATGTGACCCGGCATGTGCGGGGGCTCATGAGGATCTATACCTCTTGCAGTTGGGTGGTGTTCAAGTTTCCTCGGCAGAGAACGGTTTCAGGAAGAAAGATATTAACCTAGACCAAAAATGTATTCATCTCGAAAAATTAATAAGAACACAGTATTGCAGAACATGGTGGGCAGGAATGGATTGTGGACTTTTCTTCATTCCCACCAAGTCAAATTTATGTACAGACTCGGTTTATGGTGCCTGTCTCGCCTTCGTGTGTATAGCACGCATAATCTTCAAGTGCGCATGTTAAAAATCCCATTACCACTATTTGAAACGAGTAGGCCCGTTAGGGCCGATGGAATTGAAACAGAAATATATCGCATGCACCGAAGTTAATAGCAGGGTGGAGGTTTGCACATAAGTAGCGCTTAGTAGCAGCAGGCTTTCAAAGCTCCAGCGCCTTGAGCATCTTGAAATAGATGGAGATGTGTGCCTCGGAGACACCATACCATACCATACCATACCATACCAACATTGTGCAATTTTGTAATATTGTTTGCAAATGCATTAATATTTCAGCTTCTGAATGTGACCTTTTTACATCAGGCCAGTTCAGTTTATCGTATCTATCATTCTGTAGTTATGAAAGACACCCATAATTCATTTTTTTTTTTTTAAACAAATTCCATTTGCAAAACGACTATGCCTATGACAAATCGATAAATTTCCATTTTGTGAACGATGCAAGCACTTAAAATATATATGCAAAAGGTAACAACCCTTTGATTGTCCTTTAAATTTGTTTGTTTGTTGTTGCTGTTGTTGGTTTTTTTTTTTTTTTTTTTTTTTTTTTTTGTTTGTTTTTTTTGGTAGAGGTAATTCCTGCAGGAATCACTTCCACGACAAGCACTACAATCCAAAGGGTTAACATGAATGCAAAAAGGTTTTGCCGCACAAAGCAGCGTCTGCAGTCAAAGTTACTACACATATTGAATAAAACCTTCGGCTGTCGGTAGCGGTTTTTGTCGCGATGATTCCTGCAGGAATCATCGCGACAAAAACCGCTCCCGACAGCCGAAGGGTTAAGTGAAAAGCTCATGTTCTGTTGAACCCCTTCCCTTCTCTGCCTGGATATCTCGAACAATATCCAACCGCTGCAGTCGAAGGGTACATGAAGATCTACGCCTCTTGCCGTACACGTTCATATCTAACTTCCTCAAGCGTTCAGTCTTCCATGGTGTCAATGGTTAAAGGATATAACGATGGTGTTTATGCTAATAAAACATAACGATGACAATAAGAACTATTTACCGTGACACGAGAGTATGTCTAGGTTTTGCTAGTATTTCTAGGTTCCTGTAATTTAGTTAATTCAACTGAAAGATACAAAATGTCAATACGCGTAATTGCCCGAATATAATAGACCCAAAGCAGTGTATCCACTTTATGCCGAGCGCTTTGTATTTGAAATCACTGCAGATCGACTGCCCCAGCACTTTCTGTCTCAGAGGAACAAGAATATCTACGTGGCCATACCGACGCATATATTCTTATGAGCTCAAGATATGCGACAGTTAAATGTGAATCTATGCCATTTGCATTTTACTGGAGTCGGTTATGTTCTGCCAGTGAGGAGATTTAGATTTAAAGTTATAAGGTTGACAACGGTTTTTTTTTTTTTGTTTGTTTGTTTTGTTTTTTTTTTTTTTATTTTGAGTGGTTGTATTTAAACAATATTTAAAGGATTTGCCTCCAGGTTTATAAAAGACTTCACTGCAAGTAGGAACTAAAAACATTGGGGCCAGCCGCATGAACGAGTTTAATTCTGCGCCAGCCACTTAGCGAGGTGCTCCGCTATAGCGGAGCACCTTGCTGAGTGTCTGGCGCAGGACCCCTGCTAAGGTGTCCCTGGGATTTTTCAGTTAGTTAGTTACTAGAGTTTAACCCGAGCAGGAAACCACGGCCATCTGACGGCATATTGGAGAGTTCAACGCAGGAACGCAGCAACGACATGATGACTGATTAATGTAGGTTAGATGCCAAATAAGTTCCAAAATCGCGAACACTTTTTCACAGTACGTTATGAGTGCTGGTCTGTAATTTTGGACCTTGCGGCTTTCATCCCCAATGTCCAGAATCACAGACCAGCCAACGCATTTTGAACACGCAAGCCATGTGCGTGTTAGAACGTCACAACGTGCCCTGAACCAATCAGATTCATTTAACTAAGATACAGCTGATCCGATTGGGCAGCCTATTTTCCTGTCTTATGTCACGATTTATGTACACAAAAGAATCTCAACTAGCATTAATTTACCACACGCAATGTAGGCAATTAGTACGGCAGGGGCCGAGGCCACAGGGCAGTTAATTTGCTTTGTCAGTAATGTCACTATGTGGACTATATCAGAAACATTTGACCACTTCCTTAAAAACTAATCATCATCATCATCATTATCGTCGCCGTCGGCATCACTGTCAACATAATCACCACACAATCACCCTTGTAGTTTTAAATGACCCTTTAGCTGTCGTTAGCGGTTTTTGTCGCGATGATTTCTGCAGGAATCATCGCGACAAAAACCGCTAATGACAGCCAAAGAGTCAAAGTCGTCTATTCCATGGATCCCTTTTCATTGCTGAAATACGCCGATACAACGTATGCGTTATCTGAAGCTTCTTTTTACACTATATGCCCATATAACACGTTCTCAATGTTGCCTTGCCTAAGCAAAACCTTTTCTACTCTTCTTTTCATAATTCGTGCGAGTTGGCACACGTAACAGAGCTCTTCTTGTGCCCCCTATGGGTAACGAAAGACCTCTCCTACGTACAGAGAAGAAGAAGAGCAGAAAACTTCCCTTTCAGACCATTCAAACTTTATAAGTTAAAATCCAGCATTTTTGTAAGACACAGCAAGGACATTCATAAAGAATATATTACGAACTATTAAACCTTTTCTGACCGGAACAGTTCCTTTTAACAACTGTCTGAAATACGCAGTGTAGGAGATATTTGGAATGCGAGACACAGGCGCCAATCTAATCTAGACTGCACTGCCCGAGAACTAACAGTTGCATCACACTAATAACTGTAGTTTGTCAGGGCAAAAGACACTGAGGTCGCTTTGAAACATACCTCAGTAAGGAAAAGACGATCGGGCCGGCGTCGGCCGCAGTGGGCCCGCGCACGCCTGTGCGCGGGCCCACTTTGGCCGACGTCGGCCCGAGATTAATTTGCTTATTGGGACGGACACTCGGCAAATGCAAATGCGACAAAAGAAAACAAAGATATAGATGATGCAAGGCATATTTTTGTATGTGCCAGAAGCGGTCAAACCATCCCTCTGATGTTCTTTGCGAATGTGTGGGAAAACACCAACGCTAAACAGTTTTTTTTTCCCCACTTGATTCGGTATAGTGGAAATCCCAACTTCTTATTTGCTGATACACCAGAGTGAAATAGCTGTATGAAAATCTATTGCTTCTACAGATGGAGATATGTATGTGCGACCACATGTGTGGTGGTCTGTGATTTTAGTCCTACGGCCGTAAGGTCTACAAACACAGACCAGCAAACAAATCTTTCATTATGAGCGCGTACTTCTGATTTCTCAGTGCGTGAAATTATAAGCGACAGTCGGATATTACTATTCCCAGCGAATCACCTAGGCTTCCGATTCGCTCCATGGACTAGAAAATTCTCCCATTAATATACGAAATCTGTGATGGAATGAAAATAATAGTCCAGAGCCTGATAATCGATTTGTTTCACTGCAAAAAAAATTTCGGAGCGTGACGCAAAAGATTTAAAATGACCTACTGTAGCTGCTCAATCCCCGATTTTGCTACATGCCAGTGTGGCATAGATTATCGCGAGCCCATTGCAATCGCGGGGACTTATGTGAATGAGTGCAGTTTCCCGGCAAAGATTAGTCCCACTTACCCTCAGACTGAGACAGCCACCTGTGCTTACAGCCGCTATCATTAAGCCCCTCACTGCCAGGGTACGCAGACTGTGTTTTTGAAATCATTGTGAATTCAACGTCAGAGATCTCAAGCCGTCAAATGAACGTGGACACAAAGTGGTTTCAGCAAAAGGGATAGATCCTCATGAGCCCCCGCAACTGCGGGGGCTCATGGGGATCTATGCCTCTCGCAGCTGGATGGTGGTCAGTTTTTCACGGCAGCCATAGGGTTAAACCGTTCAACCAGGTCACGCGACAGTACGATATGGATCGCCAATGCACTAGAACTGTGACACTATCACGGTGGATCTAACTGATGAACGGGTGTCAGTTGCCAGAGTGATTTAGTCCTGCTGGCGCAGGATTGAGTTCACTGCTGAAACTGAGCCGTGGTTTTTAGTCTTCAAGGCACAAGCAAATCTCAACTTTGAGGATGTTCACTACCTGTAAGCTTCAATGTGCTGACTTCACGCATCCTGCGCTACGAGGGCAAAAGACAGCAAATTTATCATTGTGAAAAGCGATCCCAATGAACATTTTGCGTTTCACAAAAAGGACTTACTGTATTTTTGCCTCTATTTTTCTGAAAAGCAAAATTTTTAATGATACAATGCAAATCGATTTCTTTTCACAAAATGGATGCACTGTCGTTTTCCTCTATTTTTCTGAAAAGCGAGTTTCATTGTAATGCAGTGTAATGAAAATCGATAGCCTGCTTTTCGCGTAAATGTACTTTCTGTCCTTTGCCTCTATAAAGTCGAGATTTTCTATATCGTACAAAGCAAATCGTGATGTGCACAAAATTTGACTTAATGTTGTTTGCCTCTATTTTTGTGAAGAGCGAACTTTTCATGGCAATACAACGGGAATGTCGATTTTCCCAAAAATGGACATACTGTCTTCTGCATTCAAGGGGCAGCATTGAAGCTCTGCGCAAAAACTGATGACTTTTCTTGTCTGTGTATACATGCGAGTCCCTCGATACTAGAGATACTGGAATTTTTTTTTAACCTACCTACCTTAACCCATTTAACCCTAATGCCGCATTTCCCAAATTCGGAGGTGTCACTTAACGACCATGTACCAGTTGGAGGGGTTGGATCGACCATCCAACCCCTTGGTGCCAAGCTAATCTGGCATTACCCTTGAATTACCATGGTTAATCAATCTCCTACTGTAGTGCTTCGGAGCTA
>BTPG01000002.1:256237682-256275182 GCA_036245525.1 Semisulcospira habei | reverse complement strand
ATTGACAACGTGCCAGTGTTTCTGTCTCGTAGTGGGGCCCCACGTAAAGTTCTCTGCAGACAGAATGATAACTTCCATCCAAGCACTGCGGGGGGAGGGGTAGGGGGTAGGGGGGGGGGGTGGGGGGAGGGGGGGGGGGCTCGCGAATTGCCTTCAACCTTAGGTCCAAAGCTCGTGCAACCCAGCCGTCTATGCGGTCTAGCTCTGCCCACCAGCCTGGACTGCGGCCAACCATGTGTGACGACCCCTGCCATACGTATTTCTACTCTCTAAACTTAACACATAATCTTAGTACAAAGTGCTGTACGTTGCTCTTTCACGCACACATTAAAAGCCACTGTGACTATGGGTCCTCTTTGTGGGACGAATGCAGTGAACTTCATATTTAAAAATCAACTCACTGTATCGTCGTTCAGGTAAAATAATTATTCCAAACCCTACTTCCACAGACGAAAAAATAAAATCCCTTGGCCTGCTTCCACTAAAGGAGCAACTTAAATTAAACAAATGCGTCCTCATGCACAACATTTTTCATTATCCAGCCCCCGAATATCTGTGCATGCTATTTAACTTCAGCCCTAGGCATCAGCTACATACGAGGAATGGCTTGCTTCATTTACCCGCCCCAGGATATACAAGTCAAGCCTTCTATTTTCAGGTAGTTCTGTCTGGAACTCATTGCCTGTAAACATAAAATCATTTTCAGATAAAACCCATTTTAAACTGACGTGCTTTGCACACTCACTTCCAATCAGCGTGACTTCACAGTTCACCATATAAACATAATACTGCTGATAACACGTAAACGTCAAACATTTTTCTCTTTTTCGGCACATTTGCTAACTGAATATCTCTTGTCTTGTCGGTGTCGCTATACGCTATTGATGCTGCTGATTCTATGATGCTGTCTTAGATGAGTATAATACTAATGCTATGCACTCGGTTATTTCCCTTGCTTTTTGCATCGGTGGCAGTTGCAAATTCTCCATTGCAATTTTTTTTTTTTCGCCTTTCAATAATTCAACTATTGTGTTTTTTCTGTAATTTATTATTATTATTATTATTATTATTATTATTATTATTATTATTATTATTATTATTATTATTATTATTATTATTATTATTTGCATGCTGTGTATCTTTTCCTGTTATGTTCTGTGTTGTTAACAGGACAGCTTGTAAGACAGGCATTGAGTTACCTAATAGCTTTATCCTGAGTAAAAAAAAGATTCATCATCATGATCATCATCTCTCTCTGTGCGTGCGAGAGTGCGAGAGTGCGAGAGTGCGTATTTATATAACCACTCGGCCTGGGTCCCACAGGAGTCATCGCGAAAGCTCAGTGTCAATATCCAGCCAAGCAGTATGAATAGAAAAACACACACACTCTCACTGAGTACGCACTGTCATGCAGTCAGACCCAGATGTGACTAGTATCTGTCTGTGAATAAATATGGTATATCTGTTTTCACCCCTTGACAGCTACTGGCGATATCGCGGCTCAACGGATAAGGCACGTAGTCACACTCCTTTTCCGTCGATTGGAATCGCCAGGCAGAATTAAGTGAGAACTCTGACTGCGCAAAGGCCATAGGGCCGACGGCGGCCGCCATTGGCCCGCGCACGGCTGTGCGCGGGGCAACGGCGGCCGACGGCGGCTCGATGGCCTTTTGCGCTTTGGGATATCGTTTTTGAATAGAAACCTTCAGAATCCTAGTTGCTCTCTGTTAGCGAAAGAACGTACTGGTTTGCTGCTATCTATCAGCCCTAACCATACAGTTCTAGACAACAACAACAAAAATCAGTCGAAAATCACATCTTCGGTCTCCGCGTTTTTGGGAAATGTTGTAAATGTAGACAGAAATGGAAAATATTCAAGAAGATAGGATAAACGTTGGTGTTACGTTTACCAAACATTATGGGTACCGCTGGCACAGTCGAATTATCTAGTCTATAGACTATTCCTTTAACTCATTCAGCCCGACGGCCGTACTGAATTCCCAAATTTTGGAGGCCTCATCTAATGACTATGCACCGGTTGCAGGAAATGGATCGACCATGATAATTCAAGGGCAGTGCCAGATTAGCTTGGCGCCTTTCGGCGCCAAGCTAATCTGGCACTACCCTTCAATTATCATGATCGACCCATCTCCTGCTGTAGTGCGTCAGGGCTTAATGGGTTAAGTAAAGACGCGCTGCATTTTACGATGAAATATTTTAAAGATATATTTACATCGTGTGTTAAGACTTTCTTTTAATATAGCTGGGCAGATTTTTGCCGATCCCGCCGTGAGATGGCCTTAGTCGTCTGCTCGGCGTTAAACCCATATTATTAAGTAACTAATCAAATTCTTTAGAGGTACTCACAAACTGGACACGTCTGAATGCCATTGTGGTCCCTGTGTCAAGTCATGTATTCTTGCAACAACAACAAAAAAAGTGCGTAATTCAAACCGAATATTTTTTGCGTCCTCGATGGCATAAGACTTAATTGGCTGATATTACATTTTTCATGGAAACCTAGGACGGGGTGTATCCACAAATCGATTTTACAATTATTTCATGAAATGGTGATGTAAATTAATAAATTATTATGGAATTTCTCGGGGAAGTACAGTTTCAAAATACATGTACATAAAGTAAATACTGTGAACCTAGAATACCTACTACAGTCATTAGAACAGGTTGCCGGAAAACACAGACATACGATTTTGAATTATTGGTACTCATAGCATTTCCGGAGTGATGACAATGCTATGGAATATTTGTGTTCAGCCCCTGCATTGGCTTTTTGTTCTAAGCACTAATGACTGTAGTAGATTTTGAAGAGAAAATGTCGTGGCATGAGGCTGTAGTTTGTGTGTCGGCTATTAATCAAAACCCGAGAACAGAGGTCAATCTAAATTATATTGGTGCGAAAATGGCTAAAATGTCCAAATCCGTGGCTGTTTGTCACCTTTCAAATAATCACGTGGTTTTAAGGTTGCAGAGAAGAAAGATTAAATCAAAGATTAAAGATTAAAAGAAATTTTGTTCGCAAAGCACAAAAATGCGAGTTTATACCTGTGTTGTAAGCAAGCTTGCGTGGTAGGGTGGGGGGTGGGGGGGTGGGGGGTGGTAGGTAATGAGTCTATTGAAAGGCATGGACCCTAGGGAACTTGAAGAAGTCATTCTTAGAGATTTTGTATGGGTTTGAAAGTGCGAGAACTACAATGTACCCTCCCTAACTCCCTAACTCATTCAAGGCGTGACGCATCCTGATTCGCGGCTTAAGCAGCGTATCAGGAAGCGTCACTTCTTCAATGAGTTAATGTTGTCAACAGTAAAGTAGCAACACCTTACAGTAATTATGAGAGAGGACAAGTAACGCATAGTTGGTCGAAGTCAAGTCCTGAATAGATGACGCTGTGACTTTGCTGGGTTTTTGTTCCTCCACAGGTATCGCGATATACTGAGGACGAAACAAGGTGAATCTGGTGTCTCCAAGTGTTTTGTAACAAAATTCTCTCCTGCATAAAAGCTCGTCGAGCCGCCATGAGCTTCATGATAAAATGTTTTTTTTAAAAAAAGGTCGCGGAGTCTCCACGCACTTTGTGACAATCGGACATTTCGTTTAAAAGCATTGTAATCCCTTTCATGTCACTAGACTCGTATCGTTTTGTGAGTGAAATCTTTGTTCATTCATCGACCAAAAGCCACAGCAATCCAACGAATATGTATACAAATTGGCCTCAGCAAGAGGCATAGATCTTCGTGAGCCCCCGCAGTCGCGGGGGTTCAAAAGGATCTATGCCTCTTGCAGGTGGGTCGTTTGCATTTTGTCTTGCCATTGAAGGGGTTAAGATTGCATGGGGTGTCCAGGGGGTCTGTAACAAGAGTTACATTGTCATAAATGTTACAAAAGGTCTGCATGCGGAAAAAGTACAGATCACTATGGGTTGAACAATCTCTCAATTACAATTACGATCAGGCCAGTAACCTTTCCCTCCAGCGTGATTGCAAATCGCCAGTGAACGCAAAATTATGCTATGACAAGCATTGCAAAATTCAGCACCGAATGAACAACCCCATCAATCCAAGGAACACAGATATAAATAGGGTCAGAAAGAGGTGAATGAATCCGCGCGTGTGCAAGGATCTCGTGAAGTTCTTTGCCTTTTGCAGTTGGGTGGTTGCCGCATTTTTCCGGCATTGAAGGGTGTTCACTCCGTCACAATAAGTAGACAGCACCCAACTGCAGGAGTCACAAATCTTCATAATTAAACCCTTCATTGCCAACTGTGTTTTTTAAATCAACGACGTAAATGCAAAAGTCCAAATCACCCACCCGTCCAATGAACATGGATGACAAGTGTTTTCAGCAAGAGGCATAGATCCTCATGAGCCCCCGCAATTGCGGGGGCTCATGAGGATCTATATATCTTGCAGTTTGGGTGGTGTTCAATTTTTCACGACAATGAAAGGGTTAACTTCCTCCAACGAGAAGCCTCATAACTATGCACACCTCTTGTTTGATCTGTTGGGGGGTCTGTAATTTCGTCGACACTTGACATTCGTCGGAGTTAAAATTTACGGTGGTTTCGGAGACAGCGGCATGGCCACTCGCATTGAACGGGTTAACTCCTTTACTGCCAATGGACTCAGAATGTGTTTTTGAAATCATCGTAAATTCGATGTCAAAGGATCCTAGCCATGAAATGAACATAGACACAAAGTGATTTCAGCAATGGCATTGATCTCCGTGTGTGAGCCGTACTGTATTTAATGAGCCCCCGCTAAGTACTGTGAGAGGGCTCATGATGACCTATATTATCTCTTGCAGTTGGGTGACGTTCAAGGCGTTAAACTGCTGTTTTTCAATGTTAGTAACTCGTCGTGTTTGGGTCTGACTGGCCTAAATAAATTGAAATACGCGATAACGCTGACGCAAGACTAGACCGGACAGTGCTCTCCAGCAGGGACTGATTAATTGCCTGGCGGATTCGATCACGGTTCGCTATTAGGATATAGCTACTGCGCTCTCCTAGTCACCCAGAAAGCAAAAGACCTACCGGTCGACGTCGGCCCGAGGGCCTTTGCTTTTCTGGGCAGCGATCTTAAAAGTGCAAAACATGTGAGACGAACTTCATTTTTTTCGGTTCAACGAAGGCGCGCATCAGTCTTTCATTTTGTTAAGCGCTTTTCACTGACGCCTGTAGTGCAGCTGGAAATGATGCCTATGTGCTCCTTACTGGCTCAGATCGTCTATAAAATACTTTAGTAACTCTCCGAGCCGGTCAATGGCACACAACTCGTGGATTTCCTCCCCTTGTGCACAGACATGATTGACGCCGGCACCACACATAGATCTTTTCTTCGTGTACTCGGGTGCTGTCTCTTGGGTTCACACGGACAAAGGTGTTAACCCTTTGGCTGTCGGTAGTGCTTTTTGTCGCGATGATTCCTGCAGGAATCATTGCGACGAAAAGCGCTCCCGACAGCCAAAGGGTTAACACTCTCACACCTAATGGGACCGATCTTCAACTATGTCGGTCGAACAGTACTGTCCCGATGCAACTCCTCAGCTCTCCAACCGCGCAGCTGGTACTGCAGGGCCAACGTAAGAGGCAGTTTTCAATGCCAAGTAACTGCGAGTGGGCTCGTCTCGGGTAGTCATCGTGGCAAAGCCAGCACTGTGTAAAACCACACGGTGTAATCGGCGGTCTAGGGTATCAATTATACTCCGGGCCAAGAACTGACGATCACTCGAGACAATGAACACAGAATGATAAACCGGTTGCAGAAAACAAATCCAGCAGTATGATATCATGACGTAGGCTTTATATAATCATTCAAAACATTGTCTTCGTGTGTAATATACAGCTCAACACTGTAACTTTGCTTACGACAGCAGGAGTGTCCTGTTTGCTGTTGTTGTCATTATAAGCCTTGGAAATACATCTGTGTTAACCCGTTCAGTGCCGAGATAATTCGCCAAACATTGTAAGAGGTAATAATCCTCATGTTCCTGGGACATCTGTTTGGGGGGGGGGGGGTGTCTTGAGTTAACTCATTCTACCCCAGACACACCACAGCAAGATAAGGATCGACCATGATAGTTCAAGGGTGATGCCAGAATAGCTTGGCGCCTATAGGCGCCAAGCTATTCTGGCGGCATCACCCTTGAACTATCATGGTCGATCTGTGTCCTGCACTGCAATGCACTCTTCAGAGGACAACGGCAAAATTTTAGGATTTCGGTGTTGGGGTAGAATGGGTTAACCAAGATAGTAGAAACACAGTCTGCATCAGCAGGCACTGAACGGGGTAAACGCCGTACGTAACCCTTTGACTGGCGATATTTGTCAAGGTGATTCCTGCAGAAATCAACTCGAGGAAAAGCGATACTGACAGCCGACAGCTAATCTGCCACTGCCCTTGAATTATCATGGTCGATCCATCTCCTGCAACTTGTCTTATGTGACACCTCCAAAACATGACCGTGGGGTTAGATGGCTCATAGAAGGCTGTTTCAGGCAATACAGAGCTAAAAGTCTGTAATATTTCCATTAAAAATGTTTTAGTGTATCTTACATTAATGCTTTACAAAAGATAAGATAAGATAAGATAACTTAAGAGGTTTGAATGTGGTAAAATAATGGACTTCTCTACTCTTTTTTCTTCGTTGCCAAGCAGGAGAGTTCTCTGGACACGTACCCGGGGCTGTAGAAAACCTATGTTAAGTGTGCCTAGCCACATGTAATGTGGAAATTACAACAACAACAAAAAGTTGAAAATGTCATGAGGGGCAAGACAACATTGAGAACACGTTGTATAGGCGAATTTTGGCAATCAAAACCAGCCCTGGAGCAAAGCGCTACCCAGTGCTGCAAAAGGTCATCGGGCCGATGTCGGCCCGATGACCTTTTGCGCGCTGGGTAAAGGGCTATCTCACGTCTAATAACCATCTGCTCGGCAAAAGGTAAATCTGCACAAGAGATCTGCCTACAATAATTGGCACATCCCCAGGCATTGGATGATCGGACATCGATTACTGTCGGTTTGTTGGGATCGGTTCAAATCATGCAAAACTGCGTTGCAAGCAAAAATGACAGGCCAATTATCGACAAGTTTAGGTCACGCCGAAGTCATCTGAGCTAGCCTATATTACGTATAGTCATGCACTTTCAAAAACGCAACAAAACTTCGTCGTATTAGTTCAGTTCGTCACCTGCTGACCGTGGAAGCCACTAAAACACTAGTTTGTGCATTTGTGCTGTCCAAGCTAGATTATTGTAACTCTTTGCTTTGTGGCTGCCCTCAGTATCTCATTGATCGCCTCCAAAAAATTCAGAACAATGCAGCCCGGCTTGTTGTGAGAGTCCGTAAGACTGAGCATGTCACACCCATCTTGAAGTCCCTTCACTGGCTACCTGTGTCCTCACGTATTCAATACAAAGTTATGTCAATCTGTTTTAACTGCCTTTCAGGCACCAGCCCAGAATACTTGTCCTCTTTGCTGCATGTGTATACACCTTCTCGTGAGCTCCGCTCCTCTTCTGATAAACGGAAGTTGTGTGTACCTTCTGTCCAAACTAAAACATTTGGTCAGCGCACTTTTGTTTATCAAGCCCCAGTGTTATGGAATACACTTCCTCTTGAGGTCAGAAACAGTGAGTCTGTCTCTGACTTCAAGAGGTCGTTGAAAACTCACCTCTTCAAGCTTTACTTTGAATAACTGCCAGTGTTTGATGCCTTAGTTGTAGTTCTGCAATCCTCCTTGTTTAGACTGAATGTTAATTAGAAGATAAATTATTATGTATGTATTGTTGTTTAGTTTATTGTAAAAGTGGTGTGTTCGGGCATTGTGCTTTGTTTGTTATGTGCATATGTCATTGTATTTTTATTTTTGTGTACAGATTGTAAAGCGCTTAGAGCTTTTGAGTAAGATTAAGCGCTATATAAATACTCATTATTATTATTATTATTATTATTATTATTATTATTATTAACAAAAACAATCGTACATTCACCCGAGCCGCCCAACAAACACAGGTACAAAATAAAGCCAGCAAAAGGCATGAAACATCATGAGCCGCCGCGACAGAGGGGGGGTCATGAGGTTCCATGCCTCTTGCAGCTGTGTGTCCCGGGAGTCAAGGGGTTAAATCTGGTACAAAGCAATTCTTTTATAACAAATGTATACGACGGCAGATATAATTGATCAAAATTAGTGTTGTCGTGGGTTTTTTTTTAAAGTGCGCAAATGTAACACTACTAATTAACCCATTTAGCCCCAAGGCCGCATTTCCCAAATTTTGGATGTGTCACCAAACAACTATATACCAGTTGCAGTAAATGGATCTACCATGATAATTCAAGGGTAATGCCAGATTAGCTTGGTGCATGATGGCGCCAAGATAATCTGACACTACCCTTAAATTATCATATCATCCATCTCCTCCTCCTGTAGTGTGTCGGAACTAAATGAGTTAATCCTTTATCACACAAAGCCTGATACAGCAGAACAGCATGACAGATAAGGATTTTGTCTGACCCTTTGAATATCGGTAGCTCTTTTTTGTGGTGGTGATTCCTTCTGGAATCACTTCCACCAAAAAAGCGCTACCGACAGCCAAAGTCTCGCAGATCTGCCAATGCGTCAGTGAGTTTTATAAGGGGCGCGGGACATACGCGTCATTGATTTGTCAAACGTCGTTTGTCATGACGTAAGTTTTAGTCTTTACGTAATTTTATATTTTACGTGATACGAGTTTCACTTTCGCTTCATAGGCTTGAGAAAATGGTGACAAAACTAGAACTTCACAGTACAATTTCAGACTTGCTATAATTTGTGTGAAAGCAGATTGACTTTACCTAGCTACATTATATACTAAGTACACGGGTCACCTGCATGCTCTTCTGAAAGCGCGTCGATGTGTGTGTGCGTGCATGCGCGCGCGCTCCAAACATCTCCAAGAGGCATAGATCCTCATACGCCTGGAGGGCACATGAGGATCTATTCCTCCTGAAGATGCGCGCATGAGAGAGAGAGAGAGAGAGAGAGAGAGAGAGAGAGAGAGGAGAGAGAGAGAGAGAGAGAGAGAGAGAGAGAGAGAGAGAGAGAGCCGCGCGCGACAGAGAGAATGCCGTCATATTTAATGTCAGTGTCTGCGTGTTGACGGAGTTGCCTCTTTTACGTCACCGCCACTGTCTGACTTTCTCTAGAAGTAAAGTTTTTTTTTTTTAGTGTTTTAATTCTTTTCTGAAAAGAATTAATTTTTACTAAAGAAGTTGAAAGGATACAAAGCTGGCTAACGGACTTATCCAATGTCTTTCTCCAAACTAGCTATATGCAAAGGTTCAAGTAAATATGACAAAAATTACTATCTCTAATCTGGGTCAACCGACTTCCTATAAACGGTTGTTTATGTCTTCAATGAGACATTCAACTACAATATGATCGGAGGCTCTCTTAGCCACCCACTTAAGAAAGTATTTCGCCAAGTTCAGTTCAAGCTTGTGTGTACAGAAATGTCGGGGATTCTCTTGTTTACATACATACGCACACACATACGCACACTCCGGCATACATACATACATACGCACATACGGCGTTCAGCAGCGAGGTTAGCGTAACTAGACATGACGTAATGTTTATCTTGTTACTTCAATTGTTAGAGGGGTTTAGCCTGCCCGCCTTTGACATCATGGACATGCTTTTAAATTCGTCCCACCGCGACCCGTCCTAAAAAGTCCCTTCGATAAATAGAAGGGACTTAAAAGAAGGACAAAAATTAATCAGGAGACTAGCGTAACTACAGTGACGTAGGAAGAGCTTGATTATTACGTTTGATTTTTACTACGAGGTTGGACTGTCGCTTGCTATTCTCTCCCTCTGTGTGCTGAACTGGTTGTCCTGTGTCTAAATGATCCATAACTAGACATGTGTTTAGTTTTTCGTAACCATCTGTAGGGCTAGAAGGAGCAAGGAAGACAGTGAGGTTTTCACTATTCAGGACTCGATGTATGACCGCTCTCAAAATCCGTCGCTCGCCGCTTGAATACGACAGATAGCACGTTAACAAAACAGGTATATGCGCTAACCCCTCCACTGCCACTGACAATGAGTAATGCCTTTCAGTCAAACTATCGCATATTGACTTCCAGTAAACTTCTTTTCCCAGTTTCCGTGTCAGCTTATTCTATCTCGAGCCCACCGAGGCACATGATAAGTAGCAACTGAATCGTATAATTGTTTGTCTATTTTGAAGAGAAAAAAGTGTGTGTTTTCGAAGTATTAATAAAGTGCGTTGTAACCTGTCATTTCTAAGGGTGTTTCTTTCTCCGTTGGCGGGTTCTTTTTTACAGCAACGTGCTCAAGAACTCCCGACAACCGACGCTTGAAACGGAGGCAAGCAAGAGACATGGATTCTCATGAGCCCCCGCGTATGCGGGAGCTCATGAGAATATATGCCTCTTGTAGGCGGGTGGCGTCTGGCTGCTGTGTTGAAGGTGTTAATGCTGCTGTGTTGAAGGTGTTGGTGTTTTGTGTACACGATTCCGGTGGCTATGAACAGCCGTTTCACTTACCTGAACTTGTGTAAAACTGTGATACTTTTGCAGGCTGACCCCGGATAATCCTCTGGCACTTCACGACAAAGATTCTACTGCAGATAATCCGATGGGCACAGAAAAACACTCATGAGTCGTTTCTTGGCGACACTGTGACGGTGTAACCTAAGGAACCATGTCACACTAGGCACGGAACATGACGTGGTGTATAGGTGTCAAAATATGCCGTCACATAATGTAAGGAACGGTGTCACTTGGCACGACACACAGCTTGGTGCATATGTTTAAAGTATCCGTTCGCAAAACACTGTGTGTAGCCAGGTACAACACGGTGTATATGGTTCAAATATTCAGTCACACAACACAGTGTGAGGCCTTCGCGTAACTCATAAAAGCCCCTGACATGCTGTGACAGGATGAGGGTCGACCATGATAGTTCAAGGGTGGTGGTGGAATAGCTTGGCGCCTAAGGCGCCAAGCTATTCCAACACCACCCTTGAACTATCATGGTCGATGTTACTCCATAAGTGTGATTGTCACAATTTATTTTAATCATTATGCAGTATTTTCTTTCGTGGAGAACTTTCGTTCTTTGTTGTGTGTTGCGGTTATGGCATGTACTTTTTAGTGACGTCAAGAACATATGACGTAAGATGTGTGTTTGGAACATGTGACGTAGGATGTTGGTTTGAAGAGTTACGTCACTGTGAATCGTTTGGAAGACAGTCAGTCAGGAGAGATTTTTGCTCTCAGTAAAAGTTGTTTTTTTGTGAGGTGTAGTGGGCAGAGAAATGCCGTGTTATGGTCTATGGTAGAATAGACGATTGAGAGCGGAATGCTCAGTACAGTGGTACGTAAAATTTTGTAGTTTAAGAACTACGACTAGTAACCAGATCGACTGATTAGAGTAACGAGTACCGGACCTTGTCCAACGGCCAAGATGGGCAGACAGGCCTGAAACAGTCGAAGGTTTACTTCACGCATCTTTGGGTATGTATTTGTTTATTATATAGCTGATTCGCGTTTGTTAAGTAGTAGATTCGGAAAATGTATTAGTTGTTCGGCTCTAGATCTGAGATTGTATGATATTCTTCGCGCATCGGCGAGTTTGCGGTGTCGTCTGGCGATCGGCGCGCGGGGATGAATGGAATGATCGGAACGTTTTGTAGGGCCTGTTGATTTTGAAATGAATAATTCGTATCGTGGTGAGAGGTTATGTGTTGTGCGGAAATATGTCGTATTCGTGTGTGTGCATGATATTTCGAATTGACTGTTATTACAATATTTATTCGATGTCGGAAACGATCGGGAATCGGCGACAACGTCCGGAAGCCGTTAGCGGTCGTCATCGTTACAGTGTCGTCATTCCGGCGGAAGTAACTTTTTAGCAATGGCGGATTTCTTATGGAGAGATACGTTTTGTATGTGTTATAGATGCTTCCCTCCCCTATCACCAGCTGAGAAGTTGGATTTGTGTATGCTTCGTGTGGGAATGTGGTTAATCAACGTGGTGTGCGAGATAACAAGTTGATCCTGACGGTGTGCGTGTGGAGCTTCGACGTGTCATCGCGAGAGACAGTGCGATTATTCGACCAGTGGTGTGGCCGAATCAACAGCAGCGACGCTACATCCATCTTTATCCACGGTCGGAGTAATCAAACTGTTTGATCGTTCGAGGATCTAAGCATTAATTAGTGTCAGTTATTATCGACAGACATTGCGGAGATGTGACATCGTAGTGGAACAATAAGTGTAGGATGTGTGGTTAGTGCTGTGAACATTGTGCGAATGGTCGAGGGTGTGCGTATTTTACAGGTGCATGTATGAATTGAGTGAATATTGCGTAGGTTTGTATACGTCTTGTCTATTGTTTGTCGTGCGAATGAGAAGATCAAATCATTAAAATCGAACAAATATCCAAATATTCCGAGTGGTATATATTCTTCCTCCCTGGTGTTACAGTGATGTAAACATAAAAAAACATTAAAATACTTTGACATGTTCTCAGGTTGTGATACGATAATTATGTTCGGTGGAAGCACTCACAAGCACAACTATGACTGATTGGCTGATTGGTAGATTGCCTGATTAATTGGCTGACTGACTGACTGACTAACCGACTAACTGATTCAGTGACAGACTGATTCTGATTTATTGATTGACTCAAGACCAAATGCCGTGCAAGCAAAGAAAACTTCCTGCCAAAACAACAACTACTGCACGTCAGTCAGTTTACTATAAACACAGTCTTAAACCCCATCATTTCCCATCTTGATTATCAGTGTTCATGTAGTTAGTCATTTTCTGTTCTTTCGTGTAATTATACATGTGGTTTTGGCCGTGGTTTTGTCACTTTTTGTGTAATATTTTTCTTGTTCATATGTACGGCACATAGAGCATCTTACCATGTATAGGCGCCTTATAAATCCTCTTTATTATTATTATTATTATTATTATTATTATTATAAATCCGGCGTCGGCTCAAGAACCTTTTGCTCACAGGGAAAAATCCGATGTCACTGAACACTGAATAGTGCCGACAACAATACAAAACAAAAAAAAGCACCGGGACAATACGGAATTGATTTTTAAAACAAACACACGCAAGCTACCCCGCTCAAGGACACTCACAAAGCACTACAACCTCAGTCGATATCGCATTTTGTCGGTCCCGTGCCATGATCATAATTATTTTCATTTTGTCAACATGTCACTGGGCTGATCACATTCTGTGAGCATTGCTGGAATCTCCGCCCTGTAATAACAACCCTTTGCGCGTTGGGAAGGCAGGCACAGATTCCAGCAGTTGCTCACACAGAACAAACGAAGCGTGTTTCTCTTTATCATTTGTCGCTTGTTTCAATACTGGGATGAGTTCTTTATTTTATCGGTTTAGACAAGGAAAAATGGTCAAGATAATTAACCCCTTGGCTGCTATCGACGATACTGCCGGGAGGACTTGAAAACACACGTAACCTCGAGTTATTTCCGCAGAGCCGTTATCGTCAGTAGCAACAAGCGCGAAATAACTCCTTCGCTGCCGTTGGACGGCAGATTGGTGTTTCTGAAATCCGTGTTAGTTCAACAACAATGATACCCCGGCAGTCCAAGGACCAAAGAAACAACGCGATTTCAGCAAGAGGTACAGATCCTCATGAGCCCCCGCGACAGCGGGGGCTCATGAGGATCTGTGCCTCTTGCAGCTGGGTGGTTGTCAATATTTATCAAAGTGACGGCGTTAATGTATTTTCTGCGATCTCCCTCGCAGTGTGGTTTGTTAGTTTGTTTGTTTTGAACAGGTCAATGCATGTTGTTTGTTTGTTTGTTCGTTCGTTCGTTAGTTCGTTAGTTCTTTAGTTCGTTAGTTCGTTAGTTCGTTCGTTTGTTCGTTCATGCATTCGTTCGTTCGTTAATTTGTTGTCTGTTTTTCGGTATTTTTTAAATTACAAACGCAGAATGAATTATGTTTGACAATGTTAACGCAAATACAGCACGCAAGGCGCGGAAGTTGGATGAACCATGATAGCGGTCTGCAGGGACCATACTAAACAAGCACTACTTGAGGTATCACAGTGATACAGTCACTTCTAGTTTTACGCTGCCAGAAACTCCGCAAAGGCAATGCCTCGCAGAGGCGTTAAAATGACACTCACGGAGTTTGTAAAATAAAGGTATCACCGGGCAGAAACTCCGCAAAGGCAATGCCTCGCAGAGGCGTTAAAATGACACTCACGGAGTTTGTAAAATAAAGGTATCACCGGGCAGAAACTCCGCAAAGGCAATGCCTCGCAGAGGCGTTAAAATGACACTCACGGAGTTTGTAAAATAAAGGTATCACCGGGCAGAAACTCCGCAAAGGCAATGCCTCGCAGAGGCGTTAAAATGACACTCACGGAGTTTGTAAAATAAAGGTATCACCGGGCAGAAAATCCACGGGCGGACATCGGCCTTTACCGGCCGTCAGTGCGCGAACCATCTAAAGCCGACCACGGTCCGAGCACATTCCACGCAGCTTCAGGTCACGAGAACAAAACTTGATTTGACGCCAGCAGCCACTTGGACACATAAACTAGAGAATATGCCACCTATAGGTTGTAATCAGACTACTATTTCTTCTCCTCTCTCTCTCTCTCTCTCTCTCTCTCTCTCTCTCTCTCTCTCTCTCTCTCTCTCTCTCTCTCTCTCTCTCTCTCTCTCTCTCTCTCTCTCTCTCTCTCTCTCTCTCTCTCTCTCTCTCTCTCTCTCTCTCTCTCTCTCTCTCTCTCTCTCTCTCTCTCTCTCTCTCTCTCTCTCTCTCTCTCTCCGTGATGTTATTGTTAGTGTATGTCAGTACATGTTGCAAGGACAGACTATTGGAAAAAGAAAGGCCTGTGCGACTAATATTATCTCAATCCTTGATAAATAAAGTTTCAGTCAGTCAGTCAGTCAGTCAGTCTTTCTTTCTCTCTCTCTCTCTGTCCATCACTGTTCGTTGAACCCATTAACTCCCGAGTAACAAAATGAATACTCAATGTCCAACTACAAGAGGTATAGATCCTCATGAGTCCCGGCGATTGCGGGGCTCATGGGGATCTATGCCTCTACTAAAATTACTTTGCAGCCACGTTCCTTTGAGGGCTGAGGATCTCTGACGTTGATTTTACGATTTCAAAAACGCAGTCTGCGTCCACTGAGCATCTTACCACATAGGCGTCTTATAAATCCTCTTTATCATCTTACCACATAGGCGCCTTATAAATCCTCTTTATCATCTTACCACATAGGCGCCTTATAAATCCTCTTTATCATCTTACCACATAGGCGCCACCGCAGAGCTAACCTTAAGGACAAGCGGCTCAGAAGAAAAAACAGAGATGTCGTAACTCAGAACCCTGACCAGACCTTCCCCTGCAGCCACTGCGGTCGTACCTGCCTGTCCCGGATTGGCCTCCGCAGCCACGAAAATGCCTGCAGACAACGTGGGCAAGCCCTATAGAATCTTCGTTCGCGAAGTCAAGCCAAGAGAGAGACATAGGCGCCTTATAAATCCTCTTTATCGTCTTACCACATAGGCGCCTTATAAATCCTCTTTATCATCTTACCACATAGGCGCCTTATAAATCCTCTTTATTATTATTGTTATTATTATTATAAGACACCATCAAAGAAAAAAAAATAAATGTTCACAAGGAAAACACAAATTAAGTTTGTATACTTTTCAACTGAGCAATGCGTATGGCATCTTTTCGAGACATACCCTTTAACTCATTCTACCCCGGACACACCACAGCAAGATAAGGATCGACCATGATAGTTCAAGGGTGATGCCAGAATAGCTTGGCGCCTATGGGCGCCAAGCTATTCTGGCATCACCCTTGAACTATCATGGTCGATCTGTGTATTGCACTGCAACGCAGTCTTCAGAGGACAGTGACAAAATTTGGAGATTTCGGTGATGGGGTAAAATGAGTTAAGGATGTACGCGGCGTCTATTTGCCGCGTAACTGGATGTTGCCTGTCTGCAAACAGTTCAACACTGGCTCTCATAACACTTAGTGTCCGTTATAGCATGAGGAAAAACAATTTTCAACAAAGTCACTCGGTAGGAAGAGGAATTCACCACAGCTATACGCTATAATGATCGCTTTGGGTTGGTACGGCGGGATATGTTCTGAGCGACCGCCTGTATGAGAGATCACCTGTCACTAAAGACCATAATAATTATTTAGGTGGCTGTGGCTGTGGTCACCTAAATGATGGTCTTTAACGACAGGTGACACTTTTCGCCCTTCCCGACTTCTCTTGACAGAGCAACCTGTCTTTTAAGACTACTTTTTTCCTCACACAAAGGCGGTCGCTCTAAACAGGTTCTTCTTAATCAGCGGTACGCCTAGAGTCGATCTTAGCTAACAAGAAGTATATGTTTTTATTAGTTCGTGCGATTGCACCTAACAGGTTCCATTGTATCGGTTCTATACTGACCGCACGAACATTGTATACTTGTTAACTGACTGCCATTAAAAAAATGCGTCGTTTAATGAACCTTTGACAGTCGGAACGCAGCGAGCACTTAGAACCCAAATGCAAGAAGCATAGATCCTCATGAGCCCCCGCAGTTGTGTGAGCTCATAGGGATCTATGCCTCTTGCCGACCGCACTTTTCATCCATGTTCCTTGGACGGATGAAGGTTGTTTGCATCGAGTTAACACAGATTTGAGAAACACAATCTGCGCCCGACGACTAGCAGGCAAGAGGTTAACGCTGCCTGCCAAACGCTTAGCACCCGTCACAGTCCGCATCACACCATTACCCCCTTCGCTGCTAGTGATCACGAATTTCGTGCACCGCGAAACGACTACACGATCGACAATCGCGCGCAGAACGCAGATGAAACTTGAATGAGACAAAAACGGGTAGAAAGAACTTGAGACTAACAAGAGACATAAATCCTCATGAGCCCCCGCGACTGCGGGGGCTCATGAGGATGTATGTCTCTTGCAGCTGGACTGAAATTGTTCGTGCTGCCCCCGGCAGTTAAGGGGTTAATGAGTAACAGTTTCATACTGACCACAGAATATTTGGCGTACATCTTCACTCATTCGAAACACCGTGCTGTGATTCGGATGATAGTCGGCGGCTTTTTGCCGCATATCCCGACGCGGCAAGTCTCGGTCGAATTAGCCGCGGTGAGTAATTCCGGCACTGACCACAAACAACACTCACTTCGATGGGATCTCTTGACTACTGAATCTCATAACGTTCAGTATCCGTCTAACACCGACGACATAGGACTGCCATCAGGTTTATAATGACCGCACACTGACTGACCACACGCTGTGTTTGCCGTATGGTGACACCTAATCCGTTCTTTTCCTGGTTTATATGTCCCACGCTCTCCAGGCGGTCAGCAACTACGTGAGACAAACAAAACATCGACTACTCTGTCCAGTATGTAGTGTCCGCTTAATACACTGACCGTACTCCAGACAGGAGCGCTCACCGACACAGGGAGAAATGTATATAGCCTAATTCCACAATACCCTCATCCCTTGAAAAACACCAGCATGGAACCTCAGTTTCACTGAACACCGGCGCACGCGCACCACATAAACACGCACGTGCGAGCTCGTGCGCGCGCGCCCACACCCATAGCAGCAAGGGAATGAGAGTTACCAGCGTAAGTATAGTGAACCAATACGTGCGCCTAACACCAAATAACACGCTTAATTTGAGGAACACGTGGAAAAGACTTTTTATGGTCAGCAAGAAGCACAGATTCTCATAAGCCCCTGCGACCGCAGGGTCTCATGAGAATCTATGCCTCTTGCAGATGGAACTGACTTATAAAGTAACGTCTGCCTATGACCGATTCCAGTGAGTGCCTTGCGCGGCATGCATACTCCAGTGTTCTGTCAGGGTACGAATTCGATCCCAGTTCATCAACCCACCGCACCGTATAACACAACACACAAGGAGGTGGAACGACCGAGAACTGAATAGTTGAAGGTTGTTGCCAGAATAGCGTGAAGCCTCTAAGCGGCAAAAGACTCTCGGAAGTTCTAGCTTTCTAATAGTTTCTCTTTTTCGATTTTCTTTTTCCGAGTCAGTTCAGAACACCATCATCAGTCCACGCATGACGGGCGTTTGTTAACAAATAATATGTTCAGTTAAGCTCCTTTTCAGCATTGATTAAACCCAGAGTCCAATCTAACAATCAAGGGCAAAATCTCTTCAAACATTTTGATACAAGCTAGCTGAGATAGTAGACTAGATATCTGAATGGATCAACAATATATTTTTTTTTTATGTTTTGTTATGATAATTAGTATTTGCTTGCAAATAATGACCTGCGTTACGCTTTTCACGGTTTCTTTTTCTTGAAAACAATTCACGATAAATCATAAGGCGACTGACCCTGATGGCAATGGCAGTGTCACATAGGTTTCTAATTTTGTTGCCAATCCTTTTTACGCTTGTGTGGTAAATGTCACCACTGAATCATCGAATAAACCTGCTCATACGTTAAATCTAAATCGGTCTCAAAAGTATGTACACATTCCACGGACCGACGTCAAGTTGGCCGCCGTCGACCCGCGCACGACTGTGCGCCCCGGGCACAAGGCGGTCAGCTTCGGCCCGCGAGCCTCGTGCTCATTTGGGATTTGACCTTGGCTACGCTTGTACGTTCGATATTTTGTATACACTTTCATGAACCTTTAATGATGCGACGGCAATGCGCTTCCAGCCAGCTAGTAGACAACTTTGACTGAAGTAGTACTATTTGACAAACCATTTTTAATACGCCCCTACTGAACGGCCGCGTTTATGGCCACGGATCTGGACAATTTAACACATTCTATACGTGCAGCATCCGGGTACGCGGTTTTATGCTGCCTATACGGATGCGGCATGTCTCGAATCAGGCAATCCCTTCACTGGGAGCATCGCCACATTATGTTCAATGCCGGACTAAGAAACATGGATATATATAATCGTGAACAGCGGGCCCATAGGTCTACACGAGGAGGCAACTCTCTCTCTCTCTCTCTCTCTCTCTCTCTCTCTCTCTCTCTCTCTCTCTCTCTCTCTCTCTCTCTCTCTCTCTCTCTCTCTCTCTCTCTCTCTCTCTCTCTCTCTCTCTCTCTTGCATTTGGGCGTGGTTTGTTTCGACAGCACAGGGTTTAACCTTTTCGGCACTGCCTGCAGAGACCTGAATTCAGTGTGAACTCATTTTGCCCGCGACACACCACAGCCACATATGGCTCGACCATGATAGTTCAAGGGTGGTGACAGAATAGCTTGGCGCCTATAGGCGCCAAGCTATTTTGCCATCGCCCTTGAATTATCATGGTCGATCTGTCTCCTGAATTGTAATGCAGTCCTCAGAGGATAACTCCAAAATGTGGGTATTTTGTACCTCGGACACAATGAGTTAATTCAACTCAATCGAGCCCAACTGAGTAGTCCACGGAAAATAACTTACACTGGCGCCTGTATAGGTACAAAGTGGCGCCAGCAAGAGGTATAGATCCTCGTGAGCCTCCGTAAATGCGGGAACTCATGGGGATCTATATACCTCTTGCAGTTGGTTGGTGGCATGTTTTTTTCGGAAGCGAAAAGGTTAAATTCATCTCTCTTTCTCAGTCCAAGGAAGTCACGCTGAAAGAGACGTTATCCCTAAATCTTAAGGTAGGTCGAACACTGCGCAGATTTCAAAACATTCCGTTTTGTTTTAGTTCGGGGTTTCACGTCCACGGCACCGAAGTGATAATGGACGGCCCTGACGAGCGGGTTATGGGGGACAGGGAAATCTATTGCCTATGGAGTACGACCTGAACACTGATCAATTCAGGCGCACTGCAACTGTGCCACTTTGATTTACCAGGACCTTTTAACGGACATGCTATGGACTGAACACGCCCGTCTTTTTTCCCCTGGATTGCGACTCCAGCTACCGGGGCCGGGACTCGAACCCACGACCCGACGATTCCCTCGCTCTCTTGCTCCGACGCTTAACCGACTGAGCTATTTCGGACTCTAAACATTGCGCGGTTTCATCCAGCCCACTCCATCTCCCAGAGTGTTACGTTTGTGGTTGTGCTATTCTTTGAGAGCATGTGCGTGTTAATCATAGGAAAGATCCGATATTCATTTGAGTTATTCTTTATAAGAATTACGTACTTTTGCCATTTGTTAAAAGTAAAGAATAATTGCACCACAAAATTGCCTAGGTGTTGCCTTTTCAAAATTAGTCTGTCTTCTTCCACTGCAACACCTCATAAAGTTTTCGGGAGTGCAATCCACCCTGTACTGGCGGTGCTACCAGTCAGATTCTGGAGGCAGCTTCTCGTACATGCGTTGTGTTTGCAATTTCAGGTTACGCCGTATGCCTACCTGAAGAGCCCCCCCCCCCCCCCCCCCCTTGGGGCGAAACCGGTTGTAGGAGGCAAAAACTTAAATCTATCCAGCAGGTCCAAGATCTGTTTGGGAATATTCATGCACTAACCTCCCCTCTCGGGGGGAGGATTGCATATTCTCCAGCGGGTTGCGGGGCGCCTGGGGGTAGTCCCTACTACTTTATGTAGCAGGTGTTCAGTGGAAGGCTTAAAATGATAGGTCTGTCATTCCTTCTCTCCCACTAACCCTCTACTTTCTAGAACTAGTAGGCGATGCAGTCACAAAAAGGACAGCTGATGTCCTGATGACACAATGCAAGCTTACCAGCCTGGAATTCTATGGCATTAGAGTAGCAAGAGCATTCTCAGAATTTAATGAACAAAATTATATATATATATATATATATATATATATATATATATATATATATATATATATATATATATATATATATATATATATATATATATATATATATATATATATATATATATATATATATATATATATATATATACGTGTTTTTTGTGGGTTTTTTTGTTTTGTTGTTGTTGTTTGTCTAATATCACCAATGTGTGAAAAGACGTTAAATAAATTCCTGATTCCTGATTCACGTACTTTTTGGTAGGATTCATTTTCTTTTGCACGGAGAATTGCGATCGATTTTTGTTGTGACGCATAGTTACGCTACAATGTTGTAAAGTTTGACCTACATTAGACTGGAAGGTTCTTTCTAGTGACCTCAGATATGACGTCAAAGTTGTCGGCTACATCAGTTTCGCAACGTTTTATCGAATTCTCCTAGACGTTAGTAGAAACTTCTTGACTGATCTACAGTGGGTTTTTTTTAATGAATATTAATGAGTTTTGGTTACGTTTTCTTTTCTGATTGGTCGTTTTGTGTGAATTTGCTGGATTGTTCTGGAAATCTGTAATAGCATAAAAGAGCGTGCTAGGAAATATGTGTATACATTGCATAAGAGACGCAGTGTGTCAAAAGTGTTGATGTATTGTAGAGGAGACAGTGTATCAGTGTGGATGTATTTGTTGATGCATTGTGTAGAGATTACATCGCTGCAATAAAATATTGTTGGAACTGTTACTCCAGCGGTGTGGTCTACAACCTTATGCCACATGTGACGAGTTGCAGCTGTGTGAAGTTTCTTTACAAGAACCCTACGTGCGTGCGTCTGGTGTGATTGCATCATACTACGACTACAACTACCATGTAACACAGAGGCGTATATTTTCATGAGTCCCTGCAGCGGCTCTTGTTCGTAAAGAACAGCCTCTCTGACATCTACAGGCTAAGACGCTCATCCGGTATTACTAACAGTACGACTCTACCAGACGCACGCCGCAGTGATAAGGAGCGATCCAGTGCGGAACGATCCCTTTTGTACTCACTATTAACCCATTCAGCCCTGACGCACTACAGCAGGAAATGGGTCGACCATGATAATTCAAGGGTAGTGCCAGATTAGCTTGGCGCCTGTCGGCGCCAAGCTAATCTGGCACTGCCCTTGACTGAATTATCATGGTCGATCCATCTCCTGCAACTGGTGCATAGTTTTTAGATGACGCCTTCACAATTTGGGAAATACGGCCGTCGGGCTGAATGAGTTAAGGGGCGCAACCTATTGTCTGTTCTTACTATAGAGCGTTCGACTTCCTTCCGGGTTCGAACCCAGTTGGGGGCAAATTTGTGTAGACCCTGTTTGGTGCCCCGTCTTTGAAATCTCCTTCGCGGTTGACAAAAGACGATTACGCCCTAAATGTTGATCTTTTTACCTCCCTCGTTATAAAGGGGCTCAACCTACTACCGTCAACCTGATACAAATTTAGAAATAGAGCTCTTTTTAACCGCTTCATTGCCACTGTACGTACATTGCACGTCTGAAGTCTGTGTCAGTTCAACGCGAAATAGCTCCAGACAGACATCACGAACAGTGGATACAAAGTGGTCTCAGCAAGAGGCATAGATCCTCATGAACCCTCCGTAATTGCGGGGGCTCATGAGGATCTTTGCCTCTTGCAGTTGTAGTGTGGAGTCCATTTTTCTCGGCAGTGAAGGGGGTTAAACCTAGTGCCTTTTGCAACTGAACAAGCGTGCATGATGTAGCATCCGATAACAGAACATCAACGCAATGGTAGTTTGTAGCCGGCTGTGTGGACTACAGGTCGTTTGATGTCGGTGTAACGTGTGGCAAGCATCTTGTAAACTTGACTTTGGGATCGATACCACTTGGCCGGACAGTTGCTGCCTGACAGTTGCTCGCTCCGTCTTCCGTTGACAAGTCCTGCCTGTCGGCTACTTCCTTCTGCAAGAGGCATAGATACGCATGAGCCCGTGCAGATGCCCGGGCTCAACAGAATCTATGCCTCTTGTGTTGAGCTCTCTAGGTGTGGCAAAACCCAAAAACGTGATTTTAAAAGACAAGTGCTATCGCACGAGGAGTTTTCAAAGGGTAAAACTTGTAACCTGTCATTAAAGAACATCATTACAGCCACATAAATGCTGGTCTTTAATGACAGTTGATCTTTCTTAAGTGTGGTCGCTTATAACAGCTTCTTGCTGTGGTAACAGTTTTCAGTTCTTTGTCTTCGGCACATTCTCCGCGTGTGGCATTCTTCGTCCTGCACTTACTTAAGTGTACTGACGTAGACTGCTTATATTCAAAAACTACACGTAGAAGCCCTGTAGCGTTCTGGACAATCGGTGAGTGACGGGTATGATGCAATGTAATCACCTGACTTCTCGCCTTGCGCAGACCCGAAGGTGCATATGGCCTGCTTGTCATGGTTACCCATACAGCAGCACGGGCTCATCAACATCTATGCCATGAAGATGGAAGAACGCATATAACATTTGTTTGACCAAGATTGGTGGCTCCAGGTGTTCCACTGATTGAGGCAGTCCCGGTCGCCCGTCACCCATTAAGCAAAAGACTTTCGGGCCGCCATCGGCCGCAGTCGCACTGCTGCTGACGCCGGCCCGAGGGTCGTTTCCTAAGCGGGCCATTTTTGCTTTTTTCGTGTGTGGAGTCTTTTCAGTCATAGCGCCATGGACCTCAATAGGTCTGTAGACATCACATGTGTCACTTTCTGATGCGTGTGCGACAATGGATGGACCGTGACCGCGACCACTAATAAAAAGTATCATGCATGCTCAGATTGGCGCCTAAAATTAAAAACTGCAAGACACTAAAGACCTAAAGACTCAAATAGGTTTTCTTTCCTTTCTTTTTTTTTGTTTGTTTTTTTTTTTTTTTTAGGTGGGACGGGGGGGGGGGGGGGGGGCGGGGGAAGTGGCAATAAATCAGACGATGACTAATAATAATAATAATAATACTGTTATTATATAGGCGCTTTTTCTCAATTTTGGGGAAATCGACTCAAAGCGCCGCGCCTGAAACCCTCACACACTCACGAAACAGACACGGATTTTACGCCATTTAAGACAAACACAGTACAAGACAAACGAAGGGCCAGTCAGCTACTGAAGTTACAGAGATTTTTGATCGCTTGTATTTGAAATTTGTAAAGTGGCCTGAGACCGGTACCAAAGTGTGGGGGGTGGGGGGAATTGGACCGTGTCCGCCTCTCAGGGCACCATGTTATCCCCTTCACTGCCGGTGGACACAGAAGAGCCCCAGACGTCCAAAGACCATATAGATACAAAGAGGTATGAGCAAGAGGCATAGATCCTCATGAACCCCCGCAATTGGATCTATGTCTCTTGCAGTTGGATCGTGTTCATTTTTTTTTTTTTTTCGGCGGTAAAGGGACTAATCAGGCAATACCCTTGTGCTCTGCTGGTCAAATCAGGCGTGAACAGTTGTCGCTGAAATGAAAGCTATCTATGCATAATGTGATGCTAGCAGAAACCGACGTGGCTGACTTGTGATTATTTTGTCTTCGTTACGTATACTATTACACGTAATTAAATAATTAGTCATTACAACACTAAACTGACGCAGGGAACGGTGGCAGAGACCAGTATACTTTGTTAGACATTGCATCAGTCCACCCTAGACCATCTCATGTGCAGCCGGAAAGATCACACTGGTTGTCATAGAAAATTAACACTTTTAGCCCCGGATGTTAACCCCTTCACTGCCAAAAGTGAACACTGACGACGCAACCGCAAGAGACATAGATCTTCATGAGCCCCCGCGAATGCGGGGGCTCATGAGGATCTATGTCTCTTGCAGAGACCGATTTAACTCATTGTATCGACGTTTCTTGGACGGCTCTGGTTTTTGGTCGTTGAATGAAGAAAGGTTACAGAAACAAACAATGTACGTACAGTGACAGGCATTGGCTTTCATAAAGATCCATGCTATGTGGACAAACGAGAGTTTCCCCAACACGAAATGACAGGAGTGCTAATGTTGATGATTATCGTGTGCTGGGGCGGGGCTCCAAATGCGCAATCAATTCATTTAGTTATAGTGTTAAGGTACCATAGCATCGTGGGAAAAAAAAAGCCCTTGGCAGCTCTCAGCCGTGAGGTGCAAAATCACAGACCAGCGCACGTCCCAATACGCAAAAGTCAGTCGTAGCCACAAAGGGGGGGGGGGGGGGGGGGGGCTCGTACTGGGTTAATCCATGTAAGTGTTTTTCCCTTGTGTTCAATTAGCTGCTTCCCACCTCACGTGTCTCTCTGTACCCCCCCCCCCCCCCCCCCCCCCCCACACACACAGCACAACCACCACCACCACCACCATGCCCCCCACCCCACCCCACCCCGACTCCTCTTTTGAGTGTGCGTGCAGGGACTCAAAGGAATCTGCGAATTTTGCTGGCAGCCGTATTGTGTTCTCATTAACCCTTTGGTTGTTGGTAGCGCTTTTTGTCGAGACAAAACGCGCTACCGACAGTCAAAGTGTTCAATTTTATTTACTCGGTTTTGTTATTGTTGTTGTTGTTGTTGTTGTTTGTTGTTTTTTTCGAGGGAGGGGGTTGGGGGAGGGGCGGAGAGGGGGCGGGGGGTGGGGGGCGGGAGCGATGTTGTTGATGTTGTTGGTGTTTTTTTTGGGTTTTTTTTTTGGGGGGGTTGTTTGTTTGTTGTTGTTTGTGGGTTGTTGTTTTGTTTTTGTTTAGTTTTTTTTTTTTGGTTGGTTTTGTTTTGTTTGGGGTTTTTTGTTTGTTTTGGGGTTGTTGTATTTTGTTTTTGTTTTTGTTTAGGGTTTTTTCGGGGGGGGTGGGGGGGGGGGGGTTGTTTTGTATTATTATTATTCGAACGCGATCCGTTTACAATGAGTCAAACCACCATGATAACTGAAGGGAAGTGTCAGAAGAACTCGGCGCCCAGAGAAGCCACACTATTTTGGCATCACCCTTGACTTGAGCAGTCGTAATTCATGCATTCTGCATAGGTTAAAATGCAACGACTGAGTGTAAATAATTTTATGTACTCGGCAGAACGTCACACAAGTTCATGGTTAAACGTTCCATACTGGTCTACCGGGCTAATACGGCTGATATATATACACTAGGACGGTTGGCAGCTAAACGCGACACATATTCAATATCGAGGATGTACTTTTCAGTCTCTCATCCATCGCCTTCGCTCTGCAAGAAGTACTGATTCACATGAACCGAAGTATCTCATATCTCATGAAAATCCATGCCTCTTTCTGAATGCAAATTGTTCTCAGCAAGAGGAACAGATCCTCATGAGCCCTCGCAATGGCGGAGGCTCTTGAGGATCTATTCCTCTTCCAGCTGGATCACGTTCACTTTTTTCTCGGGAGTGAATGGGGTCAATACGGATACGGATACACACACACACACACACACACACACACACACACACACACACACACACACACACACACACACACAATGTCAATTATATGAGGCACCGGTCGTCACACTGAAGCTGTTATTTAACACATTTTAGCCCAAGACCGAAATTCTCAAATTTTGAAGTTGACCTCTGAAGGACTGTATACAATTATAGAGACAGATCGCGCATGATAGTTCAAGGATGGTACCAGAATAGCTTGGCGCCTAATAACATGCTCGATCCTTGTCTCGTTGTGGTGTGTCGGGGGCTGAATGAGTTAATCACTTCCCTGCCATCTGACGCATTTTTATTTATGAAATCTTCGTTAATTCAACGACCAGAAGCCATAACGGCCCAAGGAACATGAATACACATTGGTCTCAGCAAGAGACATTCAATTCCACCGGCCCTAATGTGTCTTTTGCCTTTGTTTTTCGAACAGCGGAGAATGGGATTCTTGATGACTGTGCGTGCTGTGCGCACGAGGGAGAGACAGGCACCGTCAATCGAGTCTGTACGTATATTTGACTCTATGGGAATGAGGACAAATCCGCATCCCATTCCAACCCACCAGGAAATCTGAACCAACCAACGCAGCGACTTATCCACTAGGCCACGTCCCCATGTGTGCACACGCATTTTCAGGTAGGCAAGTGGTATAGACAAGTTCAGGCAACGGTTCTCTAGTGAATTAACCTTGTGGGTGCCGGTAGCGATCATGGTCGAGGTGATTCCTGCAAGAATCACCTCGACCAAAATCACTACCGACAACAAAGGGTTAACGAGCTTTCAGTTTGTGAAGGTTTCAAATATATGGCAGATCTACCGACAGCGAAAGGATTAAGATCCATGACTAATCAATAATTAAGCCCCCCCCCCCCCCCCTTTCTTTTTTCTCATCCTCACCTCGCCCTCCCTGGAGGGATGAAAAAGAGTTACTTAGTTACGTACTCGGGGAAACTTTGATAGTTAATGACATCACTCACCCGTAAGTAATCATAGTCCTCAAATTAGCAGTGAAAATTAGGTAACGTGGTAATGAGAGAGGGCAAGGTAGGATGGATAGGACACGTCTTGATTGGAGCAATTTTCTCGTTAGCAGCCAACAATGAGAAGCTTTGCATGTGAACATTCCCTCGTCATCTTCTTCCATGCGCAAGAGACATAGATCCTCGTGAGTCCCTGCAGTCGCAGGGACTCATGAGGATCTATGCCTTTTGCTAATCAAAGTCAGTCTCAGACAGAGGAGATACTCCAGGGCTTCCCATGTGTGCTGGTCAGAAAAGCCGAAATCACAGGCAGGACGCATCAGTTGAACCCCTTCACTGCCGAGAAAAAAAGTGATCAACTGCAAGTAGCATAGATCTCCAAGAACCCCCGCAAAGGTGGGGCCTCATAAGGACATATGAATCGATGACAACATTTTTTCCTGTTTCTGAGACATCGTGCACATTGTGAGGCGTGCACATAGTGGTCGTTGGAGATTTTTACAGTTTCTATGTCCAGACAAACAGCGCGTACAGCGTTTTATTATTTCTTAATATAGAAGTAGTAGAAGTAGAAGAAGTAGACGTCGGAGTAGTAGGAGCAGAAGTACGAGTGGGAATAGTAGTAGTGATAGTGATTGTAGTAGTAATAGTAGTAGTAGTAGTAGTAGTAGTAGTAGTAGTAGTAGTAGTAGTAGTAGTAGTCGAAATTGTCGTCGTCTTGACGAATTACTTCATGTATCATCACTATGAAGTTATTGCAAATACACTATCACATGATATTCCAAAGGAAATTCTGCAGTGCAATTTCTTCAGAGAAAACCAAAGCACACGGTCCAACTCCACATCTGCATGATAAATTTATGATGCATTCCAACGACCTCACGTCCATACAAACCTTGAGTGTGAAAGGCAGTTTCAGTTTCCACAGGCGAAATTCACACCGACCGGAAGTAGCTAGGCTGTCCCATCGCGCATGGCTCGATTCTCATTGGACGGCTAGAAAGGAGCGATAATCACGGTCTGAAGCGGTCGGTGACCACTCAAAGCAAAGTTCATTATGTGGTCTTTGACTGCCCGCACCATGGACGATTCTCAACGAATATTCATGAGGTGAAGGTCGCATCTAAAGCGAGGCTATATGGGGAACATGTGGGAGGGGCAGACAGTACTTTCATGGCGATAGAGAAGGAGCAGTCGAAGCGCAGATCGAAACACCATTGCGTTGTTCCTGTGTGCACATCAAATAGAGCACAGAATATTGAAAACGCGAAACTTTTATTTCATACTTTTCCAAAAGCAACCGAAACTCAACGGAGGAAGGAGTGGTTGATCCGAATTCATCTGCTCGTGTGTGGGTGCATGTGAGTGTGTTGGGCGTGTGAGAGAAACTTGCATGTATAGACTTTATGGTCTACAGCAGAAACTGTTTTGAGCGACCATCCTTACAGCAGATCACCTGTCTTAACAGACCAACATTTAGGTGGCTGCAGCCCGGGTGACACTGTTTGCCCTACAAGACCTCTCTTGAGAGAGCATGAGATGTTTAAGGCCACTTTCTTCTAGCAAAGATTGTGATTGCCAGAACAGGTTCTGCTGTGTTAACATTTATTTTTGTTGTTGTAAAATTTAAGTTAGGTGCCTGTTCTCACGTGTGTATGTGTGCGTGTTTTGCTATAGAATGTCATTGTATTAAAGTTTTGGCTTACAATCTTGGTTCCAAGAAAACAGGGGATCAGCTGTGATAGCTTAAGGGTATTGTCTGATCAGCTTAACACATGAAAATACCATGGCACTACGCTTCAAATGTCATAGTTGATCCCTTTAGATGATTGAGTAGTGTAGTGCTGCCACACTCACACACACACACACACACACACACACACACACACACACACACACTTACACACACACACCGCACAGAGTGATGAATGTCATACATTTTATTCTGCTGCAGTCTTCTGACTTCGACAATTTTAGCCCTTTAGCTGTCAGCAGCGATTTGGTTGAAATGATGCCTGTGAAAAACACTTCTGAAATTGCTACCAACTGCAAAATGGTTAAGAGAGGACAAACACTTGTACATAGTGTTAACCCGCTAGCTTACTTATCTACCTGAGGCCGGCACACCCACACTACATGCTTGAATTCACCAAACTGGAAACATTGAGGGGGGAGGGGGGGGGGCAGCATGGGACAACACCAAGTAGGTCCGCAACCGATAATTGAATTCAAACTGTGTTGTTTTTCGCTGGCTAAATTCACAAAATATAACCGAGTTGATCCCTCCAACAATGTTAATGTGCTGTCAAATCTTTAAAAAATAAAATAGTGTGCACTCAGTATGTTACAAGTTCCGTGTAAGCTTTGACAAAACACTCATATATCTCAAATGTGTAGAAGAAAATCCTAAAACCACAATCTTCTGAATGCTCAATCTGCTGACAAGTTTCTTCGAACACAATTCAATCAAGCTTCAATGCAAATGGCTGTGATTGGATTACAGGGGAATGATTTTTATATGTGGTGAGATATTTGCTAATGCTCAAAATACGGCATAATTCTAAGGCCTCGACGTTCTGCGCTTTCACTCGCCATGTTGCTGTCGCGCGTCTAGCCCCAGATAGCCTCGTTTTCGCGCACGCGACCTTTTGACCCCAAGCTCATTAAGAATCGTCCATGGGTCAGTGTACGCGGCATTGATTATTGACGACCAACTGCGGTACACTTCAGAGGGCGTGGATCAAAACATGCGCTTTCAAGGCGTATTGACCCATCCAGCCGTGACACTAGGCTGCACTATGACGATGATAGTTCAAGGGTAGTGCCGGAATAGATTGGCGCCTACAGGTGCCAAGCTATTCCGGCACTACCCTAAAACATCCTGGCGCCAAGCCGTTCTGGCAACCACCCTTGAAGACCATTTCGACTAAAAAGGCTACCCACAGTTAAATTGTAACATGACCAAGTCAGTGGCTTGCTGAGAGGACTCCAAAAGGTGCGAGCTAGTCAGATCACACGGTGTTAACCCCTTCGCTGCTGGCTGTCGGTATAGCGCTCTTTGTCGACAAAAGGTTAACCCGTTAACTGCCAGTGGGCGCAATTTGTGTTTTTGAAACCAGTGTCATTTCGACGCCAAAAATCCGTCAAAGGAACATGAATACAAAGTGGTTTAACCCATTCAGCCCTGACGCACTACAGCAGGAGATGGATCGACCATGATAATTCAAGGGTAGTGCCAGATTAGCTTGGCGCCTGTCGGCGCCAAGCTAATCTGGCACTGCCCTTGAATTATCATGGTCGATCCATGTCCTGCATAGTCATTAGATGACGCCTCAAAAATTTGGGAAATACTGCCGTCGGGCTGAATGAGTTAAGCAAGAGGCATAGATCAGCATGAGCCCCCCCCCCTCCCCTCCCCCGCAACTGCGAGGGCTAATTAGGATCTGTATCCCTGCAAACATGCTGCGTGGTGTTAGTGGACGGGCTAAATCTCCAGTCAAACTCCCTCTAACCCGCCCTTCGCTGTCACTGATCACGTTTCAGTTTTGCGTCTGAAACCACTAGACTCTGACCAACATTCGCGCGAAGAACGCAAATGAAATGGGAGCAAAACCAGGCAGGACAAACACAGGACTAACAAGAGACATAAATCCTCATGAGCCCCCGCGACTGCGGGGGCTCATGAGGATTTATGTCTCTTGCAGATTAAATGGCGCTCCCCTTGCCCCGGCAGTTAAGGCGTTAACTGCAAGACGAGCGGCGTACACTTCACTGTTTTCATAGAAGCTGGTGAGAATCTGTACCTATGGCTGGCACCCAAATAATCGTTCCAAATCAAGTGCATCCTAAAGCGAAGGAGGTGGTAGGCGAAGCCGCCAATACCGGCTCCGTCCATTGGTGTTGTTCTGGATCCAGCGCAGGGCTGGTAAATGGAGAATCGTTGCGCCGATACCAGACAGCGCGTGAGTTCACACGGGTGCATCTATCACAGTCGATCAGGCTGTATCCACTGTGCAGGCAAAAGGCACCAAGTCCATCTGTGTGAAAAGCGAGATTTTCATTGTAGTTCAATGAAAATCTCGCTTTTTAACAAAAATGGACTTAATGTCTTTTGCCTTCTCAGGGCAGCTGTTCTTCATTTCCAGCGTCTGTTTCGGATGATGGATCTATCGTTACAGCTCAGGAGTCGTCAGTGTCCTCGGCTCGGCGCTTTCACTTCCAGTCGAATATGTATGTGTTCGAATTACAATGAATTCGTGAAATTTGTTAATTCGGTTTCATAAAAAATAAATAAATAAGCAAAACGATTTCCCCTTTTTCTGTCGGTAGCGCATTTTGGTCGCGGCGGCGATTCCTGCAGGAATCGTCGCGACCAAAAGCGCTACCGACTGCCAAAGTGTTAAGGTCGAGTAAGCTGCTCCAGTGGCTCCAGTTAAGTCATTCCTGACAAAAACAAACTCAAAATGACCGCAGGGGCCAGTTGCATGAGTGAGTTAAATAGTTCTGCACCAACCACTAAGCAAGGTGCCCCGCTACAGCCACGGAGCACCTCGGTCCGTGGTTGGTGCAGGACTAGGCTTGCCCTACGTTACTAAAAGCCTATAAATGAGACATAATAATAATAATAATAATAATAATAATAATAATAATAATAATAATAATAATAATAATAATAATAATAATAATAATAATAATATAATGGATATTTACATAGCGCCTAAAGTCCTGACGGGAGCTCCAGGCGCTTTACAATAGACACACAGTATGCAAACGTAAATATACAAATAAATATTAACAAAATTAAAGAACAAACCTAAATAAATACATGTTCTTGCTTTGTGAAAAAAAAAATTGTTCATGCGTCCCGCGCGTGCACACCTCATTGAATTTAAAACGATCTGGTCGATGGCGAGGTTGCTAAAATTTTCGCTCATACAACAGGTAATCAAATTTGTCTTGCCTCGACTAAGACTCGTCTACCCTTATTTTCACAAAATACTATTGTTGAGCAGTGTAAATAAATCCGATCTCTGCCCGCACGCACAGCTGCAGCTACCTGCCATGCGGAGATGGCTCTGGTCACTGATCTGTGCTAAACCCTTCACAGCCGGCCACTGGACGCATATATTTTTTTTCTGAAATCTTTGTTCAGTCAACTCCCAAAAGCCAGAGCCGCCCAAGGAACGGCGATATAGATTAGTCTCAGCAAGAGGCATAGATCCTCATGAGCCCCCGCATTCTTGCAAAACGTTAAACATTTAAGGGCTTAACGTCGTTTGTCCACCATGAAGGTGGTTTCAAAGACGGGGCACCGAAAAGGGTCTGAACAATGTTTCACCCCAGCTGGGTTCGAACCCGCGACCTTTCGAAAGAGAGTCGAACGCTGTACTACCTGTGGCACCCGGCTCCCCACCTCTTGCAGCTGGATCGCGGTGACTTTTTCTCGACATTGATCGAAGGGCTTCAACCCCAATAAGTAACCAACTCTAGGTTGTACTGAAAAAGAAAAAATAAAGTACCTGAGGTGTCCATGTGAATCTTCTCTTCTTACAGATAGAAGGGGTTCGCACAGGAGGCTGAAGACAAAAAGAAGGGAAGCAACCGTGGCCTTTTACTCCTCGGTGAATTTCACACATGATCAATACCTAATTAACTTAGTATTGATTACCGCTGTCATTCAGAGATATCAGAGATACCACCGCTTGGAGGGGCTACCTCTGCTCGATCAAGCATAAGAGGCTTTGAAGAGCACAGGAGATGGACGATAAACCAGTACTTATGGCGGTCATACAACAGGACCAGGGAAAATGGAGCAGTTTAAGTCGGGTGACCGCGGTTCTTACGTCTGACTTAGACGTGATAACCTTGGTCAAGGGATAGAGCTTTTCTAATATTCGTGGTCCTGTGGTCATACCTTGTGTTTTACATTTGCTGTAAAGTGTCTTTTCTAGCCACCAGATCAACGATGAATCGTGTAATTCAGAGGAAACATACCTTGTCTTGAAAACCCCACCACAACATATCTCATTCTGCCCGCGATTCACCACAGCAAGATATGGCTCGACCATGATAGTTCAAGAATGGTGGCAGAATAGCTTGGCGTCTATAGGCGCCAAGCTATTCTGCCACCACCCTTGAACTATCATTGTCGATCTGTCTCCTGAATTGTAATGTAGTCCTCAGAGGAAACTCCAAAATGTGGGTATGTCGTACCTCGGGCACTATGAGTTCAAGTGTTTGCCGTGAAATAAAAGCATGATCAGTCTATAAGAGACATAGACTCTCATGATGTGACCCCCACCCCCTCCCCAGTCGAGGGGCCGGCTCATGTGAGTCTATGCCCCTTGCTGGTCCGCAAATGACCCTGGGTTCCTTGGACGGATGTGGTTACCAGATGCTGAACTCAAGACGATTTCAGGTACTGGATGATGAGTCCAAAATAGATCAGGCGTCGGAGCAAGAGAACGACGGGAATCACCGGAACGTGGGTTTGAGCCCCCCTCCCGGCCCCGATAGCTGGACTCGCAATTCAGGGGGGGAAAAGACGGGCTTGTTCTTCTTCTTCTTTTTCTCGAACGCCGTCACACTTGGAGTTTGGCTCTCAAAATCAAATCTGTGGTCTTCTGTAGCGCCTCCAGTTTCTCTTGTAGATTGGCGGGCTTCGGCCATATCTCCTCCCTCAGCAGCTGGTGGTTCCCACAGTCCTGGAGGATGTGCTCTGTGGTCTGCTCTGCTTATCCACTTTGGCACAGGGGAGATGGCACGAGGTGGAAGCGTCTGTGCAGGTGGAAATTGAGCCGGTTGTGCCCGGTCCTCAGACGGAAGTTGGTCGCCTGCTCTTGTCTGGACAGCTGATGGTAACTGTCTAGGGGCCGTTGTGGTGGTCTGTACACAGACTTAATGATGGTCTTCATTTCTGTGAAGCTAACTCCATTTTCGTCTTGTTCTTTCTCTGCGCCCACTTTTGCCATTCTGTCAGCTTCTTCATTGCCGTAGATGCCACAGTGTGAAGGGATCCACTGCAGCACCAGTCTGTGCACTTGATGTTTTGCAGTGCCTCTTGTAGACGTGGCAGTTTGCTTGTTGTTGCTGCCTCAAAGACAGACATGGCATCAGTCAGGAAAACAATCTGGCATCAGGGTCTGCAGTGAAACTAAGGGTGTTTTCAGCGCGGACCAGGGCTTCCACCTCAGCTCTGTAATTTGTGCAGTGAAGGCCTGTTGGTACTGCCTCTGCCTGCCATTTTTTGTTTGGGTACTGAATGTACACCCCAGCCCCTCCATTCTGAACTGCATCTGTGGCTGGTCCATCGGTGTATGCCCGTATCCATGCTTCCTGGGGATACTTTTCTTCGAGCATGGCCAGTGTCAGGGCTTTCTTGCTCACAGTGCTGTGCTCATCTTTGGTGGTGATGTAGGGTAACGTGGAAGAGTTGGTGATGTTTTCTGGCTTACTTTCCAAGGGTGGAAGGTCGCTAGCAGGATTCAGAGCCTCTACCTGCGCAGGGAGCTTTGCCTGGTGTTTTCTCTGCAGTGCTCTCGTCTCCTTCACAAAGCTTGATCTTTTCAGTCTCCCTGGGGTTGGTTGTTTCATCCTGGCGTTCATAGGATGGTCTTTGGAAGACTTGACCTTTGTGGACTGTATCAAGGCTTTGCAATCTCTTCTTATGCGCAGGGGTGGGATGCCTGTTGTATCTTCCATCTTTTCAATTGGTGTGGATCTCATTGCGCCGGTGATGTTACGCAGTGCCTGGTTCTAAACTCTGTCAATGGTCTGCTGGTGTGACTGGGCTGCCGTCAATCATGCATTGGATCCGTATTCAAGGTGTGGTCTCACTGTGCCTTGATATACATTTTTGAGGATCTTTTCATTAGCTCCCCATTGTGTTCCAGCCAGCTTCCTCATGATGTTCAGCTTTCTTCTAGCTTTCGCTTCTGCGTTCCAGATGTGCGGCTTCCACGTCAGCCTCTTGTCAAGGGTGATTCCCAGGTATGTCTGTTGGTCTTCATACCGCAGTTGGGTGTTGCCCAGTGTTAGGTTGCCAGCCTTTGCTTTGTTGGAGAGAGAGAAGAGTGTGGCTGATGATTTTTCTGTGTTGATGGTCACACACCAGTTGTTGGTCCAGTCTGTCAGCCTGTCCAGGGCTAGCTGCATCCTGTATGTATCAGTTGTTGCACACTCTTCTGTGAACCAGAGTACCAGGTCATCTGCGTACAGGGCTGTGTGGACTCCTTTTGGTAGCTCTGGCACAAGGTCGTTGATGAAGAGTACGAACAGGGTCAGTGACAGGACTCCCTCCTGTGGCACTCCCTGACACAACAGCACATTTTGGCCACAGTACCCATCCACTGTCACACGGGCTCTGCGATTGTGCAGGTATGACTTGGTCCACCGGTACATGTTCCCTTGGATGCCACTGCGAAAGAGTTTCACAAGGAGACTATCATTCCACAACTTGTCGAAAGCCTTCTGTAGGTCAATGAAGGCAGCTAATGTCACCTTCTGATCTTGAAAGGCATCTTCTATGATCTGTGCAAGGTGTGTTGTCTGGTCTTCTGTACTCTTGTAGATTCTGAAGCCGGCTTGCTCTGGCACAATAATGCTCTCGGAGTCCAGGTGCCACTGCAGGCGCTTGTTGATGATGCGCTCCATGGTCTTGCATACACAACTTGTCAGGCTGATGGGGCGATAACTCAAGGCTTTGGACTTATTTCCCTTTTTCAAAATAATTGGGATCATCCTGGCTTCCTTCCAGCACTCGGGTACCTGTCCTCCTCTCCAGCTGTGGTTAAAGATGTCCAGTAGCTTTATTAAGGCAGTGTTGCCAAGGTGTTGTAACATCTCTTTTGAGATGCTGTCTGGACCTGGAGATTTTTTCTTCTTCAGCTGTTTGATGGCCATCGTTAGTTCTGGAAGGGTGATGTCCTTCTTCATTGCATCATGGATGTTTGCATCTCTTGTTCTCTCTCTTTCTTCCTGTCTGATTTCTTTCTCAAGCATTCGTGGGACAATGATGTTACTTTCTTTCGAATAGATCTGTGCGAAAATGTTTGCAGCTTTCTTACCAGTCAGTGCTTTCCCTTCTTCTTCCCGAACTAACCAACCAATTAACCAGGTACTGGAGACACTGTCCCTTACAGTAAAAGGATTAGCATATTCATCAACGAAAAATGGTGAATGCGATCACATCTGTAAGAGGCATAGATCATCATGAGCCTGTGTACACTGACACCCTGCTTAGGACAGGTCGGGTGCTGCTTAGCTATAATGACCAGCAAAAGAAATGCGACATTTTTGGAATCATCGGAAACACCAAAGTGTTTCCGATGATTCAAAAAACGTCGCATTTCTTTTTCTCGTCAGTATATATGGTGGGGTGGGTATGGGGTTTTGGAGTCACACTGAGCTACGAGCCAATATGTAAAGGTCAGCCAGAATACGGAACAGAGGAAAGAAGGAAGCGAATTAAGGGAGATCCACCGGAATGCCTTTGTAGAAAACCCATTAGCGTGCACGGAAACACTAGCGTTCACGATGAGTTGTTTAAGAGTGGTCATACCACACGCCCTGGAAGTCGCTCTACTGAAAAACTGTAAACACAGCGGCCGGCAATGATTTAACTTGCATTTTAACAGTTACAGGTGCTGGAGGGGGACTCGCGGCTATAGGGCGCGACGTCATACTCCTTGCCCTCAGCCTCAGTCCAAAGAGTATCATGTACCCTTACGGAAAGAGAGAGCACTTCCGCGAAATACAGAAGCGGCCAGACCGCCTCGCATTCCAATCTGAAACTCCCCCCTTGCCCGACTGGTCGGCTGCTGCTGCTGCTGCTGCAAACGGCGAGCCGCAGACCCAGAGCCTCGGGTAACGGCAATTGGTGTGCGGCGCCTAATTGTCAAAATTCAGGCAAAAAAGGATGAACATATATCTGAACGTGTATCTGAACATACGACTACACTTCACTTTGAGAGACAAGAACAGGCATTTTGCTGCTGCGTCTGGGAGGCGGAATAGAAAGATGCTGAAGCTACAGCATCAATGAAGCATGTTTCACAGCTTTGTAGGAACTGTACTGATGCGTCTAGCGGTTCAGTTCACACTAAAACGACTCGGTTATACCGTATGACCTACGACAGTTCAAAGAAGTACCCAAAGGAGAAAGAAACACGCTTAGAAAAGACAGTTACAACACAAAATATTAATATTTCGGGCAAATACCCTTTTTCAAAATACTGAGACAAACAAACAAATGAGTCGCTACTTATAGTCTTCATATATCGCAGAAG
>BTPG01000002.1:256172682-256232682 GCA_036245525.1 Semisulcospira habei | reverse complement strand
TGATGTAAAGGAAGGAGCCCTGTTGTCTGAAGCTTTTCCTCCAAAAGTTAGAGAGGGGATTGGGAGGATCAGTTGAACTGCGCGCTTGTATAGAAAATTAATCCTCTTAAGGTCTCTCGGATGCGTAGTCAATGTCAGTGAGGTTTTATGTAGGAGTTGAAAAATAGCTTATGTGTCTTAGTATCAATGATAGATTTTAATCTTGACAGTAAAAATAGCTTCTTTGATAATGTTTTCCCTAGTTGTGTTAGATGGGGCAACCAGCACAGTTGTTGGTCAACAATTACCCCGAGGAGACGATATTCCTTGACTTGCTCAATGGGAACTGAATCAAAAGAGAGGCTAAGTGAATGGGGGCGGAGCTGATGCTTTTGGCGTGTTGTGATTAGCATGCTTTTTGTTTTAGATGGATTAACAAGCATTTGATTATTTTTGCACCACAGTGACACCTCCTAAAGACTAAGCTGAAGATTGCTTTATAATTCAGGTACAGTTTTCCCGCCCGCGTGAAGAGTTGAATCAGTCATCGGCAAACATGTCACATTCGGTATTTGGATTGGAAATATGAAGTGGAAGATCATTTATAAACAAACAGAAGAGTAACGGTTCTAGTATGGATGCCTGGGGCACGCCATACTCAACACGCTTTTTAGAAGAGAAAGTATCATTGATATATACACAGTTTGAATTCTCCCTATGATATATGAACGAAAGAATGAGAATGTCCCTGGGCTGTTATTTTCTAATTTCTCTAATACAATTTCGTGGTTTATAAGGTCAAACGCTTTTTTTTCAGGTCTAGAAAGACAGCACCAGACATTTTGTTTCTGTTGATGTTGAACGACCAAGTGTCAATCATATGAACCAAGGCAGTGTGACACGAATGTTTAGGGCGAAACCCCAACTGATATTTATTCAGGAGAGACTTTTCTTCCAAGAATTCGAGAAGATGTTTGTGTACATGCTTCTCAATAGGCTTCGATAGAATAGATAATATGGCTATGGGCCGAAAAGTATTTGGATCAGATGTGTCTTTTGTTTTGGGTATAGATTTTTTTAAACCCGCCGGAAAAAAATATTTTGAATAGATAGGTTGTAAATATAGGTTAAGCTTTCCGAATGTATGGAAGAGGAAATTCGAGGATAAAACCATTGATACCATCAATGCCAGCTGACTTTTTGTTCTTGAGACTAGAGATAAATCTGCCCACTTCATGTACAGCGATGAAGGGGGCATTAAAAGCATCGCCCGCGGACAGCATTTTTTTTTTTTTTTTTTTTACAAAAGTCAGTAAGCTTCTGCGATGCGACATGTTCTACCAGATCCAAGCCTTCAGCGTGTAGTAAAGATTTCGGGGCTAAAATGAAGTGGTCGTTAAAAGCATCGGCTGTAAGGTTGGCAGTCGTATTTGCAGAATGATTATTACTATTGTTGAAGAGTAAGTTTAAAACTTTCCATATTGAAGACGGATTTCCGCCACGTATGGTGTTCTCTACCAGTACTTTTTGTGCGTCCCGAAAAAGGTATTTGACTCTATTACCTAACCTTTTGAACTCAGTAAAATCTTTGTTCCGCTTGGCTTGATTTCTGGCTTCCATGGTTTGTTTAATCTCCTCCGTAATCCAGGTGGGGGCTCACGGCACAGGACTCGTTTCCTTTTTAAGAGGATATGATTATTTAGCACTCCGATAAACAGCTCAAGCCACAATGAGAGAGCTGCATTAGGGTCATTGTGATTGTAAACTTCATGGAACGGCAATAAACTGAGGTCATGAAGCGAACTATCTCTATCTAGTTTTCTAAAACATTTGTAAGTAATGTATAAATGTTGGGTTCGGCTCTGTTTAGGAACAAACATGACCATGTACAGGTGATGGGAAAGTGGTCACTGACAGCTAGTGAAGAGACGTCAGTTTCAGTGATAGCCTGAGGGTTGTTAGTATAGATGTGGTCTATCAAACTCGACGAAGAGCGTGTTACTCTGGTAGCAGTGGTAATCATCTGTTTTAGTCCAAAAAGCATTGTTGTACATTGCCATATCGAATGGAGTTTTGAGATGTCAATGTTAAAATAGCCGAGGATGAGTATATCACTGCCTGTGTCATTCACTTTATCCATTACCTGTACAAAGTCGTCATACCGCTCGGCGGTGGATGCTGGATTCCTATACACAAAGCCGTCTAGCAGTGGCGAAGTGTCAGGAAGCTTGACTTCCAACCACACTCATTCCACCTCCCTGGTCTCAAGATCAAGACGTCTGCGTACCCTATGCTGAACAGTGCTGTGCACATACACAGCTAGCCCAGTATGTCCAGGAGAAGTTGCATCACGTCGAATAAGAGAAAAATTCGGAATAAGAATAAGAAAAGGAGTACTTTATTATCTCGAAAAGAGAAATGTGTCTCGCCACCTCAGGTGCAACTCGCAATCACACACACGCACACAACAGTTTACAAACAAATGGACAATAATAAAGCTACAAAATGGACAATGACTCGGGACGGGTGAAGCCCGTCGCCAAGGCATCTAAAGGCCGGCGCCAGTGGCCTCATCCCGACCCGAACCTCCCTGACGAAAACAGAATACTAAGACAACCCTATGTCTCCTGAATACACTATATGTTCTTTCGTAAAGTTCCTACTTGACTAAAGCTAGTACATGAAATACAAGTTAACAACAGAAACAAAATACCGTCGACAGAGAAATGATCTCAGATCTAGGCTACACAAAAACAGCAGTCAAAGCTGCACCTGGGGGCCCGTCGCCATAGTACAGCGCCGGTATTTAGAGGGCACCGCTCCGACAAAGTCCGTCAACACTATGAGGTATATTATGAATATGAGAAATGCGCCATATAAATATTATTATTATTATTATTATTATTATTATTATTATTATTATTATTATTATTATTATTATTATTATTATTATCATCATTCTGGTATCCGCCATGAGTCTTTATAATAAAATATCCACAAACCCCACACACAGTCCTGTTCATTTCACTGGCACACTGCTTGTTGGGAAATGTCTGTCAACAGCGATACAGCAGTAACTAAGAAAGTAGTAAAGCTCGCTGGTAGATGCTTCTCTGTATGCTTTCACGCTTTTCTGTGGAGTCAGACAGAATTTAAAAAATAAAAAAAAATCTGGCACCAGTCCGCAAACACTGTAGGATGAGCCCGGAATAGCACATGATTAGCAATTCCACTAATTCAGTAGTCCCGCTATCCTGGCTTTAGCCGGTAGTCGAACAGTGAACGGGACATAATCCTGCGGTGGCTGACGACTTATAGGATTAGCCGACACCCCTTCGGTCCAGGTCCCGATACTGCTATTCCCTCCAGGGCTGATTGGCGGCGTGGACTGGCCAGCTTCCAATACTTGAGGAAGGGCCGGAGGACTGGGCGCTTATGGTGAGGGCCGCTTTGTCAGTGTGCGGGCTGGTGTCAGTTTGAGTGGGCGCGGTGGGGGAAAGTGACCGACACAAAGTATCAAACTGAACTTTAAGTTCCGCGATTTCAGCACTCTGAGTGTCCTTGGTTTTAGCTAGCTTGTTCATTTGTCTGTTGTGTTTTTTGTTCTTTGATAAGTTTCTCATGGTCCTTGGTCAGTTGTTCAAGAGCTGCGTGGTGCGACTGTTCAGTCGCTGTTACTAAACACTTTTCTTCGGCTAACTTGCCATTTTTTTTACCATGACCTCAGATGGCACTATCAAGAGCGGTTTGCTTTTCTTGAAGTGTTGCATATAGCCCTTTGATAGTAGCCAGCTCACTTTTCACAGACATTAGCTCTGTTTGTAGGTTCTTATTGACTCTATCGCGGCTGCTAGTTGGCTCTGCATGTCTTCCAACAGGCTAGACGAGAAGGTAGTTGAAGTGGTATTCTTATGGCTGTCGTTGGGAAGGTCCCCTTGATCGTTGACGCGATGGCTACTATTGGTATCTGAGTGCACACATGCCTTAGGCGTGCTGGTCAAGGTGACGTCATAATGGGATTTAGGCAGTGTAGCAAGGGACTGGTCATGGGACAGTGCTACAGTGTCCGTTACATCATCAGTGGTGCCTAAGGCAGGCGAGGCTTTGCCGTCAGTCTCGGCATCAGTTGAGGTCGCCGCTGGCGACATGGGTCTGGATGAATGGGTTGGAGTCTCTATAGGTACAGTAGAGGCTCACTAGCTCGCAGAGGAGGGGTTGAATCGGTTCATCAGGGTTCTGGGTGGGCGGGGAATCGCTGTCAGTCATAATGGAGGAGAGACAGACAGACAGACAGACAGACAGACAAACAGACAGAGACAGGCAGACAGAGACAGACAGACACACATACAGACACACAGACACACAGACGCAGACACAGCCGGACACAGACACAGAGACATAGACATAGACAGCCAGAGACAGACAGACAGATAGAATGCATGAGTATCGGCGACCGGCGGTTTTATTGGCAAGGATGGTGGCGGCAACTGATGCTGCATCAAATGCCCACCTTGCTCACTGGACCTTCATCAACAGTTTATGCACTCACGCGCCCGTTACAACAACAACCACAACCTACATCAGGCAAGGAACCGACTACGAGAGGTCACAGAGATAGACTGAGCCAGAGAGTGCTCTCAGGCCAAAACCCATTCCACTACGGAGTCACTGCACGCGGCCCTCCTCGAAACTGTAAGAGCAGCCGAAGTAAATCGATTGATGATGATGTCTCCAAGGGCAGTGCTTGCTTGGCTTGGCACCTCGAGGCGCCAAGCCAAGCAAGCACTGCACTTGGGGATATCACGGTCGTGCAAACTATCATCTGCAGTTGGCTATGGAAGGCAAAACGAACGGAGGCAATGGAGTTCTCGATGAATAATGGATCAAACCAGAGATTGCCATATAAATAATTACCGTACTGTGTTCAAGGCATTTACTGTGTGTTTGTTTAACCCCGTAGCTGCCGGAACGCGACGAGCGACATGCAAACTGCAAAAGGCGTAGACTGATCCTCGTGAGCCCCCGCAGGCGCCGGGGCTCATGAGGATCTATGCCGCTTGGAGTGGCCTCTTTCAATGTGCGCGTGCCTCACGTCAGTGAGTCTGTGATAGTTTCAGTAACCAGTTTCGACGCTGACACGGAAGGAGGCTAAATAAGGAAACACGGCATGTAAAATTGGGAAAAGATTAACTCACTGAGCCCGGCGCACGTATTTCCCAAATTTTAGACGCGTCATCTAACGACTATGCATCTGTTGCAGGAAATGGATCGACCATGATAATTCAAGGGCAGTGCCAGATTAGCTTGGCGCCGACAGGCGCCAAGCTAATCTGGCACTACCCTTAAATTAACACGGTCGACCCATCTCCTGCTGTAGTGCGTCAGGGCTGAATGAGTTAAAGTGATTTTTTATCATTCTATCCAATTTTGCGGTGGCATTTAAATCAAATAAACTAAGAAACGAGAAACTAAATTAAGTTGTGCCGCCATCACATAAAACAAGGCGCGGGTCGATTCGAGCAAATAAACCAACTAGACCATCGTAATTATGACGTGACCCGACCAACTGTATCACACTACAAGAAGATGAAGGCTAAGTTGCACGAGAGAGCTTAATTCCTGCGCAAGTCACTTGCTTAGTGGCTTGAGCAGGACTAAGGGCAACGCGTCCAAAGTTTTTTTTTAATCTTCTCACAGAAGGAACTTCCGCACAAAGACAAGAACACGAGTACATTTTCTAAACGTGTTTGTTGTTGTTGTTTGTGGTGGTGTTGGTGTTTTGTTTTTTGTTGTTGTTTGTTTGTTTGTTTGTTTGTTTATTTGTTTGTTTATTTGCTTGTTTGTTTGTTGTTGGGGTCTTTTGGTTTTGTTTTGTTTGGGGGTTTTGGGGGGGTTGTTTTTTAGGGTTTTTTTTTTTTTTTTTTTTTTTTTTTGGGGGGGGGGGGGATGGGATTGTTGTTTGTTGTTGTTTTTTGTTTTGTTTTGTTTTGTTTTGTTTGTTTGTTGGAGTTTTTTGTTTTGTTTTTTATTTTTGTTTTTTTGGGGGGTGTTTTTTTGTTTGTTTGTTTGTTTTATTTGTTTTTTGTTTGTTTGTTTGTTTGGGGTTTTTTGTTTGTTTGTTTGTTTGTTTTGTTGTTGTTGTTGTTGTTTTGTTTTGTTTTTTGTTGTTTTTTTTTCTTCTTTTTTTTTCTTTTTTTTTTTTTTTTTTTTTTTTGGGGGGGGGGGGTGGAGGGGGGAGGGGGCGTCTTTGCATTTTACATACTTGGCAGGAATCTTCTAGCTTCTGGATTCTGTTTTTCCTCACTGCAAGAAACAATGTAAACAACATTCAAAGTTGCTTGCTGTTTCAGTGTCGTGATCTTGAGCTGCGGAAAACGAGAAGATCGCCGCACACAGTGCAACATGCAAAACTTAACTTATTAACACAGACAAGATACATAGCGAATTGCATACATGTTCGTTTGTCTATTATGAAAAAGGGGTTTAATCCGAAATATTAACCCTTTCAGCCCTGACGCGCTACAGCAGGAGATGGGTCGACCACGATAATTCAAGGGTAGTACCAGATTAGCTTGGCGCCTATCGGCGCCAAGCTAATCTGGCTCTGCCCTTGAATTATCATGGTCGATCCATCTCCTGCAACAGGTGCATAGTCGTTAGATGACGCCTCTAAAATTTGGGAATACGTGCGTCGGGCTGAATGAGTTAATAAATTGTGGTGAAACTGTCTTTTCTCAGCGTGTTCCTTTTTTCGTTGGGTACTTCTTTGCACTGATCTTACACGCTTGGCAGTCACCTTGTTTGGTCTGCGTTTCGTGCAATGGGCGACTCCAGAGTGTCGTTGGGGAAACGCCGCTAGAGTCGCCGATTTGTCTTGCACTGAAATACACAACAAACAAAAAAACACGCTTGGAAAGAAAAGTACAAGAGTGTATTAATTACATTTTTTGGTGTCTCTTGTTACGTTCTTTATGCCTATCTTTGGTCCAATTTACATTTGTGACCTTAACGCGGATGCTGGTTGCAGTGTGGTGCGGTTGTGTCAGAAGCGAAATTCGTGATCACTGGCGGCGAACGGGTAAAAGCGGGATTTTTCGTTGTTGTTTTTGTTTGTTTTGTTTTTTTAAATAGGAATGAAAGTCTACATGTAACTAGTCGTGTGATGCGGCACAAGACGAAACTCTATTACTCAGACAATTACACTGTGCACGGCGGGTTTTAACCTCATCACTGATAGGATGAAAGTCTACATGTAACTAGTCGTGTGATGCGGCACAAGACGAAACTCTATTACTCAGACAATTACACTGTGCACGGCGGGTTTTAACCTCATCACTGATAGGATGAAAGTCTACATATAACTAGTCGTGTGATGCGGCACAAGACGAAACTCTCTATTACTCAGACAATTAAACTGTGAAGGGCGGGTTTTAACCTCATCACTGATAGGATGAAAGTCTACATGTAACTAGTCGTGTGATGCGGCACAAGACGAAACTCTATTACTCAGACAATTACACTGTGCACGGCGGGTTTTAACCTCATCACTGATAGGATGAAAGTCTACATATAACTAGTCGTGTGATGCGGCACAAGACAAAACTCTATTACTCAGACAATTACACTGTGCACGGCGGGTTTTAACCTCATCACTGATAGGATGAAAGTCTACATGTAACTAGTCGTGTGATGCGGCACAAGACGAAACTCTCTATTACTCAGACAATTAAACTATGCACGGCGGGTTTTAACCTCATCACTGATAGGATGAAAGTCTACATGTAACTAGTCGTGTGATGCGGCACAAGACGAAACTCTATTACTCAGACAATTACACTGTGCACGGCGGGTTTTAAACTCATCACTGATAGGATGAAAGTCTACATATAACTAGTCGTGTGATGCGGCACAAGACGAAACTCTCTATTACTCAGACAATTAAACTGTGCACGGCGGGTTTTAACCTCATCACTGATAGGATGAAAGTCTACATATAACTAGTCGTGTGATGCGGCACAAGACGAAACTCTATTACTCAGACAATTACGCTGTGCACGGCGGGTTTTAACCTCATCACTGATAGGATGAAAGTCTACATATAACTAGTCGTGTGATGCGGCACAAGACGAAACTCTATTACTCAGACTGTGCACGGCGGGTTTTAACCTCATCACTGATAGGATGAAAGTCTACATGTAACTAGTCGTGTGATGCGGCACAAGACGAAACTCTATTACTTAGACAATTACACTGTGCACGGCGGGTTTTAACCTCATCACTGATAGGATGAAAGTCTACATGTAGCTAGTCGTGTGATGCGGCACAAGACGAAACTCTATTACTCAGACAATTACACTGTGCACGGCGGGTTTTAACCTCACCACTGATAGGATGAAAGTCTACATGTAACTAGTCGTGTGATGCGGCACAAGACGAAACTCTATTACTCAGACAATTACACTGTACACGGCGGGTTTTAACCTCATCACTGCCGCAAATCGAACAAAACCCAGTCACAAGAGCCATAGATCCTCATAAGCCCCCGCAGTCGCGGGGGCTTATTAGGATCTATGCCTCTTGCGGACATTGACCACTTTGTATCCATGTTCTTTGGACGGCTTGGGCTCGCTGGCGTTGAATTAACCCATTCAGCCCTGACGCACTACAGCAGGAGATGGTCGACCATGATAATTCAAGCTAAGCTAATATGGCACTATCCTTGAGTTATCATGGTCGACCCATCTCCTGAAAATGGTGCATAGTCATTTGATGAACCCTCCAAAATTTGGGAATTACGTGCGTCGGGCTGAATGAGTTAATATTGATTTCAGACACACAGTCTGTGTCCACAAGCAGGGAAGGGGTTAACTTATTCGAGACGTGCCGACCCCGGATACGCGGCTTATGCCGCGTATCCGGAGGCGGCACGTCTCGAATGAGTTATGCCAAACTCTCACTGCTCCGCCTGCATGCTAATATGGTTTCTCTAATAAAGTGACACGAGGCATTAAGTCATTCAGTCCGACGGCCGTATTTCCCAAATTTTGGGGACGTCATCTAATGACTATGCACCAGTTGCAGGAGACGGATCGATCATGATAATTCAAGGGCAGTGCCAAATTAGCTTGGCGCCCGCAGGCGCCAAGCTAATCTGGCACTACCCTTGAATTATCATGGTCGACCCATCTCCTGCTGTAGGGCGTCAGGGCTGAATGGGTTAAAGTCAACGGGGACAACAGACATGCAAATGCAGGAGAAATCATACGCCCTCGGATTTCTCCAGTGCGCAGGAAAATTAAACCATTATTGAATTCTCCTAAAACTTCCTGCTCCAGATTCAAAATAGAGTGTATTAGATATGGGGAAAATCGAAGCACAGCTAAAACCGTTCCAGCCTGTTTAGAGCTAATAGCAGAAGAGTCTGATTCCCGTCGAAGACAATACCCTGACATTCCCAAGATCAACGATTGAAGTGTGTCTCTGAATCCGGACCTTCTGGCTCTAGGTTGTAAGATCCAAAATGACAGTCTAGCACGCAAACTGTAAACCTTCGATTATCGGTAACGCTTTTTGTCGCTGACGGATTTCTGCGCATTCGTAACAGTACGAACACGTAACGCCAGGAAAAAGCGGACAGGCGTGCACAGTTTGATATTCTCGGGTGCACACGTACTATGACCGAGCTCACTTTGGTTTTCGATCGATCTCTCACAGTACCCCGGGAACAAAACTTGCTTGGACCGACTGACGACCCGGCATGTCCGCGAGCCCACTGACGGCCTCGACGACAGCCCGACGACCTTTTGCATACTGTGGTGAGAGTTGCAAGAAAAGAAATGTGAACGAATGACCGGGCAGGTGGTACCACCCATGCTACTTAAAAGCGAACTCTACATGTTACTAACAACAAGAGCAAAAGATCACCACATTAACCCCTTCACGCTTCATTGCCAGAGGACGCAGATTGTGTTTTGGAAATCATTGAGAATTCAACGTCAAAGATTCCAGTCCGTTAACACATTCTACCCGAGGACCGAAATCCCCAAAGTTTGAAGGTGCCCTCTGAAGGACTGCATTGCAATTCTAGAGACAGATCGAACATGATAGTTCAAGGGTGGTGCCAGAATAGCTTGGCGCCTATGGGTGCCAAGCTATTCTGGCACCACCCTTGAGCTATCACGCTCGATCCATGTCTTGGTGTGGTCCGGGCTGAATGAGTCAAAGGAGCAAGGGTGTAAAGTGGTTTCAGCAAGAGGCACAGATCCTCATGAGACCCGCAATCTATTCCTCTGTACAGTTGGGTGGTGTTTAGTTTTTCTCGGTAGTGAGCTGGGTCAAAATAATCATAAGGAGAAATATTACACGTCTCCAAGCAATAAGAAAACATCCTTCAAAGCCTACCCCAGTAAGCAACGTGGGCCCGAAGATGTATTGCTACTGGGGACAGGAAGTGTAGATTTTAAAAAAATGGTGACATGAACCCTTTCAACTACCGAGACAAATTTAATGCCAACGAACTGCAAGAGGAAAGCATCCTCATGAGCCCACTGTGTGTGCTGGGGCTCATGACGATCTTTACGTCTTGCTAAAGCTTCGACAGCTGAGGATCTGAATTTCCAGTGATTTCCAAAACACATTCTGTGTCCAATGGCAGTCAAGGCTCTGAAAGGAAGAGACTGAACCAAGGCTAGACTGAAATATGAGCGGAGGCCCACACCCTGTGGGATTCAGCTGTTACGTGTGACCACGGAAAGTAAAAGTGAAAAAGCAGAAGAGGCAAATCCCTCCAAAGAGAGAATACGTTTCAACATTTCCTTTGCATGAAAAGAAATGCGGCGATGTTTTCTCGACGTAAACAAATAATAATTTTGAAAAAAAATAAAACACTTTTTCTTATTCTCTTTCAATCTGTAGATCTGGCCGGAAATTAGCCTCGTATAGAGGCAAGATCAACACGCCACTTCGGACTGCTTGCTGCGCATGGCATTTACTGGTGTCAGTTTCCTGTGGTGGATTTTCTCGGTCTTGAATGTCACAAGGACCCCATTCAGACCCTTCCGTCTACAAGAGACAGGTTCACATTAGGCTGAGACCTTACAGTGGCTAGGGCTGGCAGAAACCACTAGTTTACACTCGCGCACTTTAAGACGTAACAAAAGCAATTGAAAAACCAAAACATTAGAACCGCAGTCGTTCAACGAATACGAACATAATAAGACAAGCAAGAGACATAGAACGTCTTGGGGGGGGGGGGGGGGGGCTCGTGAGGTTCTATTCCTCTTAGGGGAGTGGGGGGGGGGGGGCGGGAGCTCGGTACATCATTTCTTTTTTACGAATTTACTTGATATCCTATTTGTATGCTGTAGGTCTAATATTATACCTAATAATTACCGTGCCACTGGAAGCATATTTTTGTTTCTGAAGTCTGTGTTCCTTCAAACGACCAAAAGCCACAACCGTCAAAAGAACATGAATACAAACTGGTCTCAACAAGAGGTTTTGATCCTCATGAGCCCCCGCAGTCCGCGCGGGGGCTCATGAGGATCGATGTCTCTTGCAGTTGCGTTGTGTTCGCTTTTTCTCGGCAGTGAAAGGGTTCACTTTTCTCGAAAATGAAGCGGTTAACCAACAGCCTAGAAATGATGTCTCAAAAACCTCTGCACCTCACTTCACAGCGGTATGAATCAGCCCAGCGGGACTGGAGGCATCTACATCCACGCGAACCCTTGCATTTACGCGGCCACTTATAGATCTATGTCTCTTGCATTTATGTTTTATTCATAATGCTCCCGCTGCCTAGAAGTTAACAGATTACCTACTATTTTTTTCGGGATTTACAATGTTGCGTTAGCAACTCCTGATCTAACTGTGTGTATGTCCAGTGTTGAGTAATTCCCCTTGGTATGTGTACTGTTCTACCAGCGCTAGCCTCTCCTATCTGGTTTATGAGTATTCTATAACTCAAGGCAAAATTTGTATCGTTACATTGTTGTGTATTGTCTTGTGCATCTGCTGTGGGTTTTCATGGTATTTACCCGACCATATTTAGTAGTAGACCTTCTTGTTTGTGTATGTGTTTTTCTCCTGCCAAATTCTTAAGTTCCAGAAAAAGACATGGGTTAAAGGCTTGACCTTATGCATCCTTTTTTTTAGGTTATGTATTTGTCAGCAGATTCTCAGCAGACAACTTCCTGTCAATGGATGGTCCTAGGAGACTTCAATGCTCATGCACCGTTCTGGGAGTCTGGATGTACGATAGTTACAAGCAATCGTCTAGTAGAAAATATTTCAGACTCCAAGTTAATCATTTTAAATGATGGCAGAATCACTAGAATCCCAGATGTATATACCCATAAAGCATCTGCTCTTGATATATCACTAGTAAGCCCAACCCTGGCAACAAATTGCACTTGGATCACTGAGGAAGATTGTTTGGGAAGTGATCATCTTTCAATCATTATACAATTAAACGTTAAAGATAAAGATGAATATTGCAATATTGAGGACAGAATTCCAAAGTTTCAGTATGCCAATGCTAATTGGGAACTGTATGAGACAATCTTGCTGTCCCATAACATTGCAAGTATAGAACATGAGAGTATAGATACATTTTACGGAAATATTACAAAAGCTGTTCTTTCTGCTGCGGAGAAGTCAATACCAAAATGCAAAAGAAAAACAAAAGGTAAATATTCAGGTAATGTTTGGTGGAATAAGGAATGTGTACTAGCAGTAAATATTAAGAAGGAACACTTGAAAAATTGGATAAGAAACAAATCTGAAGAGAACTTTAGGGAAATGAAGAAAACTAAAATACACTGTAACAGAATTGTGGCGAGAGCCAAAAAGATTTACTGGACTGAGTTCTGTAAAAATGAGGTGTCTGAATCAAAAGATACATATAAGGTTTGGGAAAAAATATCAGAATTACAAAATGGATATAAATTACAAGTGTATCCAATCGCAGTAGAAGGCAACACATTTCCTAGTGCAGTAGATAAGGCAGAGGCCTTTGTTAATATGTTTGCAGAAAGTAGTCTCACATCAAGTCTTAGTTTACCAAACATAAACCACAGAAAACAAGAAGAAGTCAAAGAAGATTATCAAGATCCAGTTTCTAATTATTCTCAGTATATCAATGCTCCAATTCAATATAATGAATTCCTAAATGTTTTACAGTCGTTTGCAAATACCTCTAGTGCAGTGGGTATAGATGGAATTTCTTACAAACTACTTTATCATTTACCTGAGTCGTGGAAAAAAACTACTACATAAATTTTACCAAAAATGTTGGTTTAATGGATCTCTTCCTACTATCTGGAAGCAGTCAGTAGTAGTTCCAGTACTCAAGTCGGGTAAAACACGTACATTGATTAGTAGTTATAGACCTATTGCACTAACATCACAAGCTTGCAAAGTAATGGAAAAGATTATTTTAAATCGGCTATTTCATTACTGTGAAAAACGGGATATCATTCCAGTTCATCAAGCTGGTTTTCGGAAAGGTAGATGTACGACAGATCATTTAGTTAAACTCACAAAAAACACCAAAAAACAAATTTCTAGAAGAAAAAGTATATTAGCAACCTTTTTTGACGTAAAAAAGGCTTATGATAGTGTTTGGCATGCTAGATTATTATACAAAATAAAACAGATTGGCATAACCGGGTTTATGTATGAGTACATTAAAAGCTTTTTGTCTGAAAGATTTGTCTGCACCAAAGTTGGTAAAAGTTATTCAACCTGTAAGAAAATAGATATGGGTATTCCGCAGGGATCAATAATTTCACCCGTTTTATTCACTGTGTTAATTTATGACCTCCCAAAATCTCTCTCACAGGACATAACTGTGGTACAATATGCAGATGATATTGCTATATGGATAAACACTAATCTCAGAAAACGTACCCCAAAAAGAATCGTAGATTACGTAAAAAAAATTTATCAGATTGAATTGAACAAATTATCAAACTATATGAAAGAAAATGGTCTAGAACTATCTGGGGGAAAAAACATGTCTAATGCTTTTCAATAATGGGGAAAGTGCTAAAACATTGCCTAAATTGTCCCTAAACGGGACGCCTTTAAACTACCAACATTGTGTAAAGTTTTTAGGTGTACGTTTTACATCAAAATTATCTTGGAGAAGTCATATTGAAGCCATATTAAATAAGGCAAGAAAAAGAATTAACTTGTTAAAAATTATAAACTCACAACCATGGAGTCAGGACATTAAAACTGTTTTACACCTTGGTACGTCTTTAGTTCGATCAAACTTATCTATGGTCACGAAGTCTACTTTACTGCCCCAGCTACACTTCTACAGAAGCTGCAAAGCATTGACAGTAAAGCAGTTAAATTAGCCCTTGGAGTGCCAGTTCATACTAATACTGTAAAAACTTATAAAGAAGCAGGTATTCTGTCTTTATCTGACCAACGTAAATTAGCAACTGCAAAATACCTTGTCCAAAGCCTGTCCGTCAAAAATTCAGTGCGAGCAGACATATTTTTAGACGCAGATTTGGATTTCCCGAAGAGAGCGCAAACAATCCCGTATCTTTTACCTATACGTAATTATGTCAAAGATGCTATAGAAAACTGCAATATAGATATCAAGTCTATTCCCGTTTTTTCAGTAACTCCTACTATACTTCCGTGGGAACATATTAATGCTACTTTCAATATAGATTACACAGATTTGAAAAAGGATGAGGATGTGAACGTTTTAGCAAATTTAGTGAAAGAAAAATTACAGACAACATATTTTAAACATTTGAAAATTTTCACAGATGGATCTGTCTTAGATTCTTCAGACTGTGGTGCAGGCTTTGTTATTCCAGATCTTAAAGTGAAGAAATCTTTTTTATCTCGGCAGAGGGTTTTCTATATTTACGTCTGAACTGTATGCGATTCTCATGGCACTAAATTTTATTCAACTTTTACCTTCTGATATATTTCACATTTTGATTTGTGTCGATTCTAAATCTGTCCTATATAGTCTAAAAAGCTGGGATTGTAACACTAGAAAAGACTTAATATATGAAATAAAACATATTATTAGCTGTATTATGTCCAGAGGAATGGGGATCGATTTTCTTTGGATACCCTCACACTGAGGAATTTATTGGAATGAAATTTGTGACAAACAAGCAAAAAAGGGAGCTATAAATAGAGAAAACTTAGCAGTTTGTAATAATATGCAATTATCTCTACATGAAATGTACTCTGTGCTAAACAGCTTTTTTCACAAAGATGATATGAAATATACTTATCATGTTCCACCTTGTTCAAGAAAAACAGCTTCATTGATATACAGGTTAAGACTAAATTCTTGGAAAACAAAATTCGCAAAAGACATCAAATGCGAGTGCTTAAGCCCCATCTCTTACTTATTTACTTACGCCTGTCACCCCTACCCGGGTATAGGCCGTCGACGAGAGACCTCCAACAACTCCTGTCCTGTGCTTCTCCTTCGATTCTACTCCAGGTGGTTCCCAGTCTCTTGATGTCTGCTTGGAGGTCTCGACGCCAGGAGTTTCTCGGCCTACCTCTTTTCCTCTTTCCCTGGGGGTTCCATGACAATGCCTGCCTAGTGATACTGGAAGCTGGCTTTCTCAGACTGTGACCGATCCATCCCCATCTTCTTCGCCCAATTTCATTCTCTGCTGTTATCTGCTCTGTTCTCTCCCAGAGTCTGACGTTGCTGATCTTCTCTGGCCAGTGGATTTTCAAAATTCTTCTAAGGCAACTGTTCATGAAGGTCTGTACTCTGTTGACTGTGGTTTTTGTCAATCTCCAAGTTTCTGCTCCATATAGGAGAACTGCTTTTACATTGGAGTTGAAAATCCGGACTTTGGTGTGTTGTGACAGCTCTCTGGAACTCCACACTTTTTTCAACTGGAGAAAGGCTGCTCTGGCTTTACCGAAAGAAAGGCGACCTCAGCAAGTGTTCCAACTACAGAGGAAGCCCCATCTCTGTTAAACATATAATCTGTGAGTGTCCTATTACAATGAATCTGTTGAAAAAAAAAATAGCATAACAGTTGATCACTTAGCAGAAAATTTGTATGACATCTTACATAGAAATATTGCCATTCCAATAGTTAATATAATATTTCATAGTCTGGTGGGTAAACTATTATAATATGTAATTTGTGTGTGTGGTTGGATGTTACTTATTGCTATTCTTTGATATTCACAAGTTGTGTGTTTGGTTGATTTTTTTTTTTTTTTTTTTTTTTTTTTTTTTTTTTTTTTTTATTTGTCAGTCTTGTTCTTAACCTGCGTATTTTTCTGTGGGCTGGCGATTGGGTGCCTGATAGGAGGGGGCAAGGGATTTAACTGTTTGTATGTCCAGCGCTGAGCCATTCCCCTTGGTATGTGTACTGTAACTCAATTTAAGCCATTCACTGCAGGTGGACGCAGATTGCGTTTCGGAAATCAGTATTCATATAACGCCCGCCTAAGAGCTCTATCCCTCAAAGGAACACAGATACACAGCGGTTTCAGCAAGAGGCATAGATCCTCATGAGCCCCCGCAACTGCGGGGGCTCATGAGGATCTATATCTCTTGCAGTCGGGTGGTGTTCAATTTTTCTCGGCATTGAACGGGTTAATTCAAAGGGCGACACACAAGGTTTGAGCCAAGTACACTTGGTAACTGCAGTCAACTTCCCTTGTCGTTATAAGAACGTCCGATATATCACCACACTCCCCACCCCGGCCAAGCTGACCGTCGTAATGTATTTTCATTATTTGTGTTACGTGAGTCATTGTCTAAAGCGTGCGCATGCGTGTGCGAGTTGTGAGTGCGCGCTTAGAGTTATAATTATTATAAGATAAGCGCATTATAAATAATGTAATTATTATTATTATTAATTATTATATGTGCAACAAAAAATCTTATCCAGCAACGCTTTGCAAGCGAGCCAGGGCACATTTTGAGTATCCTACAAAGCCCTGAAAGGATTGTTTCGACCATGATAGTTCAAGGGTGGTGTCAGAATAGCTTGGCGCCGGGAGGCGCCAAGCTATTCTGACACCGCGCTTAAACTATCATGGTAGACCTGTCTCCAGGTCTATGACGCAGGCCTCTGAGGGTACATAATATGTCCACAATTTGACAATATTGCCCCCGGGGATTAAGTGGTTTAGATCGCGTTCTTATGATGTCAGAGTATGAATAATGTGTTTTGCTTTTACGTCGGAAATGATCGTTATGCTCAGAGTGTTAATAACGCACATTTCCGCTTATAACAACAGACACATTCGGTATTTTTTAATTTTTATGCGAAGCTCGCTGTATCCATCGCTCGTATTGTTGAATCGTCAAACGCATTCCCCGCGGAATTGAACGTCGGCATCCGCTGTGTTAATGTTCCACGTCCCTTCGACGAAATTGGGTACGATTAACCTCTTCATTGCCACTGCACGCAGGTTGTGTTTTGACAACAGTGTAAACTCAAACTCCAGAATCCCCAGCCGTCCAAGGAACATGGATAGAAAGTGGTTTCAGCACGAGGCATAGATCCTCATGAGCCCCCGCGACTGCGGGGGCTCATGAGGATCTATGCCTCTTGCGGTTGGTTGGTGTTCAATACTTCATTTATCAGCAGTGAAGGGGTTAACCTATCACTTTCGCGACCATATTGCGCAGATGACAAAATCACCAACTAACGAGCGCACTGCAGGAAGATATGGAGGGACCATGATAGCGCAAGTGTAGTACCTGTTAAGCGATGGTCCTGGAGGTCGTCAACTCGGCTCAACAAACAGATGGATGACAAGGATGGCTCAAGGCTCGTGCCTGATTACCTTTGCATCAGGACAGCCGCCTTGTTACTGAATCAGGCACGACCTATGAACCATCATGGTCGATCTAGCTGCAGCTCCTGGCGAAAGGATATGCACGAAACTCCATCTTTTTGTATGCACGGTTTTGCCAGCCAGCAGAAAAGACCATGCCGTGATTTGGCAAAGGCATGTCCATTTTTTTTAAAAAAGAAAAGCCCCTTTTTTTTAAAAAAGAAAAGCGATATTTTCATCGGGATACAATGAAATTCTTGCTTTTCTCAGAAACGGACATGAAATCTTTTGCAGAAATTATATATTACATATTTTTGACGTCAGCGTGTGGACAGGCGGGAAAATCTCATCAGTCGATGACCCTGAACTATCACGGTCGATCCATATCTAACAGCTGGCGCCAAAGACGAAAGTGTTGAGCCCTTGAAAGTCCTCTTGTGTAGCGCTCTGGCAACCAATTAAAGGGGACATTGGACATGGGGGAGGGAGCGGGGGGGGGGGGAGAGTGGAGAGTGCCTTGGGCAAGGATTACGTGTCCAACTATTGTTTGGAAAACAACGCTCGCCAATTGGCAGTTCAGTTCTTGCTCAACCCCACAACCCACCAAGCAAGAGCTCCTCGGGCCGACGTCAACCGCAGCCGACTTCGGCCCAAAAACTTTTTTTTCTGACTAGGTCGAGGTTGTATGGGTGGTTGCCAGTGATGTTGAGAGCTTGCAGTGGAGATTGTATAATTATTAATTATTGAATCGTACACTTGCTTCATTATGAACTGTCGATGAAAACAATTTTAGCAAATTGGCTAGCATTGGATTATAATTATGGTGACCTCGTTTCTCCACGCAACAAGAGGGTTGTCTGGGTAGTACATAGTAGTGTATGCCAGTGACGTTGGATAACTGTGGTGGAGGTTGCGTAATTATTACAAAATAGGGTGCATGGCCATTCATTAGATAACGGAACAGAATCACGATGATTAACACAATTCGCCCTACTGTTAACCCTTTAATTCTCGGCAGCGTGATCGGTCCTGCGGGAATAACCTCTAGCAAACACGCTACCAACAGCCAAAAGGTAAAATGGCATTTCTTGAGTCGGGTGTTGTTCTCTGAAGATTGCATATCAGTTTATCAAGTAGACTGACCATGACAGATCAAGGGTGGTTCCAGAATAGCTTGGCGCCTATGGCGTCAAGCTATTCTGGCACCACTCTTGAACTATCATGGTCGATCTGTCTTCTGGATTGTAAATGTAATGCAGTAGCACCAAGCTGTCTGTCACCACCCTTGAACTATCATGGTCGTTCGGTTTCCTTTTGTATTATGTAGGCGTTGATTGGGCTGAGAACACAATGTAACAGCTTTGTCCAACAACGACAAAAATCAGCTTCTAACTGTCGACAATAGCTCAATTATATTGTATTTTCATTAAAACAAAAATTAGTTATCTAACTATTGAGGCTTAACGGCGTCATTTTAAACACACGTTCCGCACTAGGTCATTTGGTTGATCGTCCACAGAAAATGTCTCTACGTGTTTCCTCTTGTGTCAAAGTGTTATAGCTTAGTTAGTTATTGGGATTTTAAAATTACCATTACACATATATCTGAAGACATATTCCAACACCATTTTGTTTTTGTAATGTCTTGTCGGTGACACACCTAATGAACTTTAACAGCAGTTTTGACACGCAGCAAAAGCACACGCGTAATCGCACTTATTTCTTCTGCGCTGCCGTTAGCGTGTCAATCTATGTTTACCTGTTTCTCGTACTAATAGCGATGTATTTCTACAACAAACCAAGGGGAATTACTCAGCGCTGGACAACAGTTAGATCCCTTGCCCCCGCCTATCAGGCGGGGGCAGGGGATCTAACTGTTGTCCAGCGCTGAGTAATTCCCCTTGGTTTGTTGTACAATTCTGCCAGCGCTAGCCTCACCTATCTGGTTTGTGAGTAGATGTATTTCTAGAACGGAGTGGAGTCATTGTTAGGTTACTTGATATACAGACGACATGTGCTGAACTGGATTCCCTTGTGTCTAAATGAACCATAACTAGACCTGTGTGCAGCGTTTCGTAAGCATCTGTTACAGAGGTGTATCCGAGCCTTTGAGCAGTTACGGCGGCAGTGGGCCTTTAACGCCGAGCAGGCGAGTAAGGCCATCTCACGGCGGTTAACTCATATTATCATACTGAGACTAAAAGCTTCAAATGTGTACACTGCTATATGCAAGCTACATTATAGAACTTCACCAATAAGGATATAAACCAAAAGCTTTAGTTCAAGAGTGGTGCCAGAATAGCTTGGCGCCTAGAGGCTCCAAGCTAATCTGGCACTATCCTTAAACTATTTTGGTCAAACTTATTTCACACACTGGTGTATTCCGAATGATAAGCGTTAATGTAAATTGCTTTTTATTAGCCCAGCTACAAATCCTTTCGTATCAAACACTAACTTGGAATACTGACGAAGAGAATAATATGTGCCGATTAAATTAACGTTTACACATCTTGCCGTAGATTAAATTCGGGCACAACGGAGCAAAATTTGCGTGTCAAACACAGTTGCGATATGAATATTGCAAGAACCAAAATTGGTCAAAGTTTTCCTCTATCCCCCCAAAAAATTAATCGGAAACAATAATTTGTCACTCGGTGAACACAAGGTCCTTAGGCCGACTTCGGTCTTAGCTGGTCCGCGACGTAAGCCTCAAACAGTACCTTTTGCTTACGTGTAACGCACTCAGCCGTGTCCCAATGTCGTTTCGGCGATGAGTTGTCTGAAAGAATATAGCTCTGACTAATCAACTACAGCACTAATTCGCCTTCCAGACAGTGTCAATCAGCAGATCTAGGCGTCGTCGAGTCAGAGTAAATTAACCATTGGTAAATGAGGTCGGCTAGGCGCTAACAACGTCTTTGGGCCCACGACGGCCGCAGTGGGCCCGCTCACGGCAGTGCGCAGGCTCACTGCGGCCGCCGTCGGCCCAAGGACCTTTGCTTACTGGTTAGAGAATACAATACAATACTTTCTTGGCTTGACTTCGCGAACGAAGATTCTATAGGGCTTGCCCACGTCGTCTGCAGGCATTTTCGTGGCTGCGGAGGCCAATCCGGGACAGGCAGGTTCGACCGCAGTGGCTGCAGGGGAAGGTCTGGTCAGGGTTCTGAGTTACGACAAATCTGTTTTTTCTTCTGAGCCGCTTGTCCTTAAGGTTAGCTCTGCGAGAGTCCTCAAAAGAGACGGCTGCCTTGTGAATGGTGGAGCGCCAGGTGTCACGGTCCGCAGCAAGCGAAGACCACTGGCGGTGGTCGATTTGGCAGGCACTAAGTGACTTCTTGAGACCGTCTTTGTATCTCTTCTTTGGTGCCCCTCTGTCTCGGTGTCCAGTGGCGAGCTCGCCGAACAGAGTGATCTTGGGTAGGCGATGATCCTCCATCCTGCCCCGCCCAGCGAAGCTGTGTCCGCAGCAGCAAAGCCTCGATGCTCACAGTTTCCGCCTGTTCAAGGACCTCGACGTTGGTGACATGGTCACTCCAGTGAATGCCCAGGATGGTACACAGGCAGCGCTGGTGAAAGCGTTCGAGGAGTCGTAGTTGGCTGCGGTAGAGGGCCCAGGACTCGGAACCGTACAGTAGGGTGGTGAGGACGACAGCTCTGTACACGCTGATCTTGGTGCCTTTTTTCAGCTGTTGATTGTGCCACACCCGCTTGAATAGTCGCCCGAAAGCACTGTTCGCTTTTGCCAGCCTGTTGTCCAGCTCCTTGTCCAGCTTGGCGTCTGACGTGATGATGCAGCCAAGGTAGGTAAACTGGTGTACAGACTTCAGTTCGGACTCGCCGATGGTGATGTGGGGAGGGCGATCCTCTTCCTTGGGTGCCGGCTGATGGAGAACCTCTGTCTTTTTCAGACTGACCTCGAGTCCAAAGAGCTGGGCAGCATCTGCGAAGCAGGACGTAATGCGCTGCAAGGCTCTCTCTGTGTGTGCAACGAGGGCAGCGTCATCAGCGAAGAGCAGCTCACGAATCAGTTGGTCTAGGGTTTTCGTGTGGGCCTGCAGTCGTCTGAGGTTGAACAGGCTGCCATCGAGACGATACCTGATGTACACTGCGTCGTCATCGTCGAGGTCCACTGTGGCCTGCTTCAACATCATGCTGAAGAAGATGGTGAAGAGGGTCGGTGCCAGCACGCAGCCTTGCTTCACGCCGTTGCGAATGGGGAATGGTTCTGAGAGGTCACTGTTTAGTCTCACCTGGCCTTGCTGGTCCTCGTGGAGCTGGACGATCATGTTGAGGAACTTTGGGGGACAACCTAGTCGCTCCAGGATCTGCCACATACCTTGCCTGCTCACAGTGTCAAATGCTTTTGTTAGGTCGACAAACGTTACGTACAGCCCTTTGTTCTGCTCGCGGCACTTCTCCTGAAGCTGTCTCAGCACAAAGACCATGTCGGTGGTACTCCTGTTGGCTCTGAAGCCACACTGGCCCTCTGGGAGGTGGTCTTCAGCGATGGCAGGTACCAGCCGATTCAGGAGCAACCTTGCGAGAATTTTCCCGGCAATGGACAGCAGGGTAATTCCACGATAATTAGAGCAGGCAGACTTCTCTCCTTTGTTCTTGTACAGGGTGATGATGACTGCATCACGGAGATCCTTTGGTAGTGTTCCTTTTTCCCAGCAGCAGAGAAAGAGGTCGTGGAGCTTGTTGTGCAGTGCTGGGCCTCCATGTTTCCAGATCTCTGGCGGGATTCCGTCAATGCCTGCTGCTTTGCCACTCTTGAGCTGGTGGATGGCTGTGAGGGTCTCTTCGGCGGTGGGCGGTTCGTCCAATTCAACCTTTAGTGGAAGGTGTGGGATTTGGAGGATGACTGTTTCTTGAACAGTGCGTTCAGCGCCGAAGAGGTCCTGAAAGTATTCCGACCAGCGGTTCAAGATGGAGGTATTATCTGTGAGGAGTGCCTGTACCAGGTGCCTGGGGCCATACACTGCTTTCAGTGCTTCGTAGAAGCCCCTGTAGTCACCGTTGTCAGCGCAGAGCTGGGTCCTCTGTGCGAGTCTGGACCACCACTCGTTCTGGAGCTCTCTAAGCTTGAGCTGGAGACTGCTGCAGATGAGGCGGAAGGCAGACTTCTTCACAGGGCAGGAAGGCTGGGCTAGGTGGGCCTGGTGGGCGGCTCTTTTTTTTTTTGCTAGAAGCTCCTGGATCTCTACGTCGTTTTCGTCAAACCAGTCTTTGTTCCTCTTTCTAGCAAAGCCCAAGACTTCCACAGAGGATTTTACAATAGCAGTTTTCAGTTGTTCCCAGAGTGTTTCAGGGGAGGAGTCTGCTGGATCAACTGTGTCTTTGAGCATGCGCTGTAAATCGGCCTGAAGGGCAGCTTTCTTGTCGTCACGCTGAAGGCTGGCAACATCAAGCTTTTTCTTGTGGGGGCCCCCTTTCTTGGGTTTCAGCTTGAGGCGGAGCCTGAGTTTGCAGCGAACAAGGCGGTGGTCAGTGTGGCACTCTGCGCTGGGCATCACTCTGGTGAGGAGGACGTCACTGCGGTCCCTCTGACGCACTAGGACATAGTCGATAAGGTGCCAGTGCTTGGAGCGAGGATGCATCCAGGTGGTCTTTCGACTGTCCTTTTGCTGGAAAGTAGTGTTGGTGATGACAAGTTGCTGCTCTGCACAGAGCTCCAACAGTAGGCGACCATTGTCATTGCAGTTCCCAACGCCATGCTTGCCGAGGACTCCTTTCCAGGCTTCAGAGTCTTGGCCCACTCTGGCGTTGAAGTCGCCAAGGATGATGACTTTGTCGTCTGCAGGGGTGCTCTGCAGGAGGCTGCGCAGGTCAGAGTAGAACTTATCTTTTTCTGCAGGCTCTGCCAGGAGGGTTGGGGAGTACACACTGAGAAGGGTGACATATTGCTGGTGTCTCAGTGGGAGGCGCATGGACATGATGCGGTCGGAGTTACCCGTTGGTAGGTTTTCCAACTTAGTCGCAATGGGGGTCTTCACCATGAAGCCCACACCTGAGAGCCGTCTTTCTGATGCAGGCCTGCCTGACCAGTAGAGGGTGTAGCCAGCGCCAAGTTCTTGGAGGCTGCCTTCCTCCGGAAGGCGTACTTCGCTGAGAGCGGCGATGTCGATGTTTAACCTCCGCAATTCATGGGCAATGAGGGCGGAGCGACGTTCAGGGCGTCCGCTGTCTGCTGTGTCGAGCATGGTTCGGATGTTCCAACATGCTACGTTGAGTCCGGTCGTGGTCGTCATGAGAGTGGATCCATTGTTTTTTCTTGTTTTCTGACCGCATGAGAAGATGCCCGTTGACCGCGGCTAGCCAACTGGGGTTACGAGGGGATGAGCTTTGGTTAGGCCACCTTTTCTAGGCCCCTCTCCGTGTGGAGCAAGCAGTGCTGTCCCTAGAGAAGGCTGCTTGGTCGTTCAGGGTGTGCCGAGTGACGTTGTCATCCCCAGGTCAACATCAGGCGACCAATATCCTGAACCGCCTGCATGCAGGTTTGAGACTGCGGCTTCCAGTGACATCTTTCACCTGCCGTTTTGCCCCTTGCCCATCGCTACAGGACTTGGAAAGTTCAGTGTCATAGTCCGTGGGCGTTTCCTAAAGCCTGCGCGGTGGAGCTTTTTGGTGGAGTGCAGTGTGCGCAGTACTGGCCCCACCCTTTAAACCCTTGGTTCGTTTGCCATGGCCTAGCAAGCTGGGACGGTGGCATCGAGGTCCTCGGGTCGTAGGTTTTATATCAGACTGTCCTTGTCTTAGTCTCTGGCTCAAAAGCCTTCCCCGGAGACACGAGGGCTTTGATGTCAGGGGTTTCCTCCCTTAGCCTTTCCGCAGCCAAGCGGCCAGGCCTGCAAGGCAGCAGGGGACTCGTGGGGGCCGGGGTCGTCTATGTCCCGTGCAGATGTGAACATCTGCCCACTGCCCAGACGGTCACACCAGAGGAGAAAAATCCAACGCCGGAACCCGGTATCGAACCTCGCACCTTTGGCATTGGAGGCAGACGCCTTAACCACTGCGCCACTTCCCCGCCTAATACAATACAATAATACTTTATTAATCCCTCACGGGGAAATTCACTGTCTGCCCATACAACACATGACATCATCATTCACTCTATAAAAAAATATAAATAATCATTAAATAGCCCATAACACTCAATTAAAGAAATGAACTCTAACAGACGTATCGTTACCTTTGTATAATAATAATAATAATAATAATAATAATAATAATAATAATAATAATAATAATAATAATAATAATAATAATAATAATAATAATAATAGTAATAATAATAATACTGAGAGGGCTAGTACTAAGGACGGAAGAATGTTGACCGACACTCTGATATTACTGTTGAAAAGGGTAACAGCCTGAGGGACAAAAGAGTAGGCATAACGTGATGTACGACTTTTGGGTACTCGGAGTCTGCCGCTTCGTTCGATACGTCTGCTGTCAAATTCATATCTAAGTGGATGTGTTTTGTCATCAAGAATGTCAGGGAATTTGTTCGTAATCCGTCTGTTGTACAGTGTGTCCAAATTATCCTGTGCCCTACCAATCACCCCGCCCCCTTTCCGGATTACTTTGTTAAGGCGATCTTGGTCTCTGTTACATAAATTTCTCCCCCAGAAGAAGAAGGAAACGCACTGCGCAACAAAGAGAACTAGCGGACAGAAGTGTGTACAGCCGTGCGTGGGCCCACTGCGACTGGCGCGTGCCCGAGGACTTTTGCTTACTGGTTAGAGCAGAAGGAAACGTGCTGTGGAACAAAGGGAACTAGACAGCAGTGTGTTGTGTCCCTCGGTTTTTATCGTCTCGTCCTAAGTTCCTTAAAGTTTGCATGCTTGCCAGTTCTCTTCAGTGTTCAGTCTGCGTTACGTAAAAGCTAGGTGGCGTTCAACTCCTTCGCGATCAGTGATCACGAAATGCGCGTTCGAATCCACTGACACACTGACCGCCATTCGCGCGAAGAGTACAGATTAATATCGGACAGAAATTGTATGTAGAAGATAGGAATGACAAGAGACATAAATCCTCATGAGCCCCCGCGATTGCGGGGGCTCATGAGGGTTTATGTCTCTTGCAGATGGGTAGCGTTCGCCCTGCTCTGTCAGTGAAGGGGTTACTTGGTAGCCGAGACTCTGGGCCTCTTATATATAGACCCAGAAAACGGAAAATAATCTCAGTGACGAAATTGGCATATGCATGGTGATACGGAAGTCAATGCGAAGCTTTTTTTCTTGTCCCAAACATCCATGGGAATAAAGTTACTATGACTACGTTTGTTTACTAGGGGGTTAGTTTGTTTCTAGAGAGCAGCGTGATATTTTCTGTTTGTGGCTTTTTTCCCCTTGCACTGCCTAAGGGAAGCGATGTACTTTGTATTTGTTGTTATAAAATAATAATAATTATAATAATAATAATAATAATAATAATAATAATAATAATAATAATAATAATAATAATAATAATAATAATAGTGACAATCATCATCACCATCATCGCAGTTATAAGAAAATAATAGTAGTAGTAATAATAATAATAATAATAATAATAACAATCTTCTAGTGCACCAGCACCAGTCGGTGAGCAGCAGGTATGCTATTTTGCAACACAGTCACATGATTTTCTGTTGAGCAGGCCGTTCGGGACAGTCTGCGATACGGATTAGCGCTATGGGCCATCTTTTGCATTGTCAGCTTTTGTCTTCATGCCCGGTGGTCATCAGGTCCAAGATAAGGCTTCGCTTTTATCAGACTCCTCAGCAAGCGGACATCTTTGAGTCCCCCGCAGATATCTGTAAGAGGCATAGATTCTCATTAGCCCCGGCGGATGCAGAGGCTCATGAAGATCTATGCCTCTTGCCAGACGGGTGCAGCTTCGCTGCGTTTGTTACCGGAGAAAGTGGTGCCCGCGCATTTTGCGGGGTTCATGTCGACTGCAAGCAGACTGCAGTTGCCTGCTCGGCGTTAAACCCAAATAACTAACTTCAAGCAGACTACTTAGTAATGGCTGGTGAACAATGCCTACTTAGTAATGGCTGGTGAACAATGCCTACTAAGGCGGAGGATCTAGGAGAGGACAATTATTCCTTTCTTTGCCACAAACTGAGCTGAAGACAAAGACGTAATTTCTACCACTGATGCCTACCTACCCCCAGGTCCTTAGAATTGGGCTGCACGCACTGGGCGGCCCCAGTGATGTATGAGGTTAATGTCCTGCGCAGTAGAAACCGTCTGCTACACATGCTTAAAATGGGTGTAAAAGGAAGGGTAAAAAAAAAAGTCTGGGCTGAGGCAAGACAACATTTACAACATTTACAATCCCGGCGTTGTATCGGCGACACCTTTTTAGCTATCAAAGTCTGCGAATCGCTTTACAAGCTCACTCAAGCAGCTAGCCTAGGTGCGCGGATGATGCATGGTTTGTGGGTCAAATGGTTGTTGTGATGCGTCTAGTGTGGTAGTGTAGCGTCTGTGCTTGTCGCTCTCGCTTTCAGCTCCCACCGCTGGCTAGCAGTTATGCGAAAAGGGGAGCAGAGTATGTCAGTCTCTCCCTGCCAGTACACAGCCTCTCCAACAACAAGCCTCATGTAGTGTCTCCTCGCGGCGACTCACGGTAACTGAGCACCTTACGGACTCGGGCTGAACTACAGAGGACTCGGAGGAGGTCTGGCCCCCAGACATGCGGCACGCAGGCCCATCGATATGTGGACAAGCCCTGACTGCCCATGAACCAGATCCCCAGCTATGGGTAAATAGCCCCACTGCCTTGTGGGTGCCTTGGGAGAGGCAAAGGCTAGGGGAGTAAACCCTATACAAATCCGGGCAGGGATGCTCGATAGCCTTGGTTGGCAGATCTCCTTCGAGAAGGAAAACTCCGAGGAAAAACCTGAGTAGATGGGACTCGTAAGCCTTGGTTGGCAACCCATCTAGGAGAAGGACACTCCAAAATCAAACCATCCTGTGCTCCCAGGAAAGGCCTTTTGACCAGGAGTTAAGGGTGAGGTAACCCCGACAGAAACCCCGAGTGCTAAAGACGGAGGTACTCGGCTGCACAGCGCACTATAATAAACCACAGTACCACGCATATACAACCATATGACACTTGGAGATGGATTCAACAGAAATGGTGCTCGCCCTGTGGAGTCTCACTAGGCAGGTGCAGTACCGGGCTCTGCGCCTCTTCGGGGCCCACCCCCAGCGACTGGAGGACCTTCACGACTGTCTCGAGGAGCCAGGGGATGGGGAAGTAGAGCGACTGGCCAGCGAAAAAACAAGACCATAGACAAAGAAAAAGCCAATATGAACATCATGCACTGGAATGCAGAAGGGGTTACAAACAAGAAAACAGAACTAGAGCACTTTCTGCATGAAAACAGCATAAACATCTGCTGTATACAAGAGACACACCTGCAGGAAGGGAAACCCTTTAAGGTCAGAGGATATCAGGTCTTCCGAAGTGATCGCCAAGGGAGGAAGAAAGGGCGAGTTATGACCCTAGTTAGAAACAACCTGAATGCCAGCGAAACCAGGTGATTCATGGAAGAGGCGGAATACATCCAGGTCAAGGTAACCACCAGTGACAGCACCCTTGACCTGGTCAACTACTACTGCCCTAATGATAAGCTGCTGTCCCTTGACACTATCCATGTCCCGGACAGTGGATTCCTCATCACTGGTGACTTCAACAGCCAGTCCCAGAGTTGGGGATATGACACGCTTGACAAGAGAGGAAAAGACATCGAGGAGTGGCAAGATGAAAACTACCTGATACTTGCCAATGACCCTGAGGACCAACCTACCTTCTACTCTCGCCGCTGGCACACCACCACTACACCGGACCTGGCACTTTGCACTGACGATGTTCATAAGCGCCTCAGCAGAACAGTAGGACCACAGTTAGGAGGAAGTGACCACCGCCCTGTCCTCTCCCTAAAAGGAAGCACAGCAGCTAGCTCGCCACACCGACCAAGATGGAACTACCGAAAGGCAGACTGGCGCTTGTTCAGTATTCGAACAAACCTCGCTGTGTCTGGAAGGAACATCAACAATGTGGTCAGAGAGTTCAACGACATTATCAGTAAGGCAGCCAAGGAAACTATACCTCGAGGAGTCCGGAAAAACTACACCCCATACTGGACCGCAGATCTTCAGAAAGCACATGACAACCTCACTAGGGCTGAAACCAACCCCAGCCAAGAAAACAACATCAAGCTACAACACAGTAATGCCCAGTATCTGAAGATGAAGTTAGAGTGCACAAGAAGAAGTTGGAGAGAGAAGACTGCAAGACTGAACATGGAGAGGGACACCACCAAGTTGTGGAGACTGACCAAGGTGTTGAACGATGAGGGCACCAGGGAACAGAAGATCACCCTGGAAGAAGAAGGGAAAGCACTGACTGGTAGGAAAGCTGCAAACATGTTCGCACAGATCTATGCGAAAGAAAGTAACATCACTGTCCCACGAATGCTTGGGAAAGAAATCAGACAGGAAGAAAGAGAGAGAACAAGAGATACAAACATCCATGTTGCAATGAAGAAGGACATCACCCTTCCGGAATTGAAGTTGGCCATCAAACAGTTGAAGAAGAAAAAATCTCCAGGTCCAGACAGCATCTCAAACGAGATGTTACAACACCTTAGCAACACTGCCTTAAAGAAGCTACTGGGCATCTTTAACCACAGCTGGAGAGGAGGACAGGTACCCCAGTGCTGGAAGGAAGCCAGGATGATCCCAATTTTGAAGAAAGGGAAAAATAAGTCCAAAGCCCTGAGTTATCGCCCCATCAGCCTGACAAGTTGTGTGTGCAAGACCATGGAGCGCATCATCAACAAGCGCCTGCAGTGGTACCTGGACTTCAAGAGCATTATCATGCCAGAGCAAGCCGGTTTCAGAAGCCACAAGAGTACAGAAGACCAGACAACACACCTTGCACAGGTCATAGAAGATGCCTTTCAAGATCAGAAGGTGACATTAGCTGCCTTCATTGACCTACAGAAGGCTTTCGACAAGGTGTGGAAGGATGGTCTACTTGTGAAACTCCTTCGCAGTGGCATCCCAGGGAACATGTATCGGTGGACCAAATCATACCTGCACAATCGCAAAAACCGTGTGACAGTGGATGGGTACTGTGGCCAAAAAGTGCTGCTGCGTCAGGGGGTGCCACAGGGGGGAGTCCTGTCACCGACCCTGTTCATTCTCTTCATCAACGACCTTGTGCCAGAGCTACCAAAAGGAGTCCACACAGCCCTGTACGCAGATGACCTGGTACTCTGGTGCACAGAAGAGTATGCAACAACTGATACATACAGGATGCGCTCTGAATCCTACTAGTGACCTTCAACCCCTGGGAAAGTAAGCCAGAAAACATCACCATCTCTTCCACGGTACCCTACATCACCACCAAAGATGAGCACAGCACTGTGAGCAAGAAAGCCCTGACACAGGCCATGCTCGAAGAAAAGTATCCCCAGGAAGCATTTATACGGACATACACTGATGGATCAGCCACAGATGCAGTTCAGAATGGAGGGGCTGGGGTGTACATTCAGTACCCAAACGGAAAATGGCAGGCAGAGGCAATACCAACAGGCCTTCACTGCACAAATTACAGAGCTGAGGTGGAAGCCCTGGTACATGCTGCAAACACCCTTAGTGGCACTGCAGACCCTGATGCCCAGATTGTCTTCCTGACTGATGCCATGTCTGTTCTTGAGGCAGCAACAGCAAGCAAACTGCCACGTCTACAAGAGGCACTGCAAAACATCAAGTGCACCAGACTGGTGCTGCAGTGGATCCCTTCACACTGTGGCATCTACAGCAATGAAGAAGCTGACAGAATGGCAAACGTGGGCGCAGAGAAAGAACAAGACGAAAATGGAGTTAGCTTCACAGAGATAAAGACCATCATTAAGTCGGTGTACAGACCACCACAACGGCCCCTAGACAGTTACCATCAGCTGTCCAGACAAGAGCAGGTCTGAGATCTTCCGTCTGAGGACCGGGCACAACCGACTCAATTTCCACCTGCACAGACGCTTCCACCTCGTGCCATCTCCCCTGTGCCCTTGTGGAGAAGCAGAGCAGACCACAGAGCACATCCTCCAGGACTGTGGGAACCACCAGTTGCTGAGGCAGGAGATATGGCCGAAGCCCGCCACCCTACAAGAGAAACATTACGGGCCTGTGGAGGCGCTACGGTAGACCACAGATTTCATTTTGAGAGCCAAACTCCAAGTGTGACGGGGTTCGAAAAGAAGAATATGCATGGTTTTAGCTATGACATGCCGAGGCAGAGAGGTGGAGCAAGTGCAAAAGACATAGACCTCCATGAGCCCCCGCAATTATATCTTTAAATATATCTTTAATGTATATCATGCTAAAATGTCGCAAGGGAGTATGCGTGGGGTGCATAGGGATGCTGCAAATAGGAATGCAGTAAGAATCTAATAGGTGTTTACGTCATGACCTGAACATCCGCTAAAGTGATTATTCTGGTAGAGGAACAAGGATAGCAAATGACACAAAAATCCTACAGATCCTCATTAGCTGCCACGGTCTGTGTGCTTTCATGACGATCCATGACACATACAGAAAAGTGCATCTTCTGTTACACTGCTAGGCATTTTTTTCGTGGGGAAAAAAATAAAGAGCTCGAAGAAGTTTCTTGTGTTGCTAAATTTGCAACTTTCTGTCTGAGGCATACCACAAAAACTGACATTACATATATGGGTAGTTCTCAAAAACATGGACCAAAAGGGGGTAACGTACTTTCAAAACAAACAAAAAAAAACTTATATTTGTTTCAAGATGTGTTGTTTCTCAAATGCTGTGTTTGTTTGAGATTTAATAAAGAAATATTCACCAAAATATGACTATAACTAATGGTCAAAACTTAAGGGAAACGTTTTATCGCAGACGCACCGACAACATCAAACAAATAATGTAACAGTACTTGGAGTCATTACTTTTTAATTTTTTCAGTAATAATTTCATTTAAGTTTTGAGTAAATCAAGCAATTGTCACAACAGCAGTACGTTAGAATGTTCACCCACCCCTCATTTGAAAAGTCACACAAGACGGGTCCAGTCAGTAGCGAGTGTACCCACCGTTTGCAGCCAAGCATTCACTGCAGCATTGACGCATGGAGTTCACCAGGGTTTGGATAACATGTTGTGGGATCGCTTCCCAGTCTTGATACAGGAACTGAGTCAGCTGGGGGACGTATTGAGGTGGGGGTAGGGGGAGGGGTGGTTGCTGACTACACGTTGCCCCAGCACGTCCAAGAGGTGCTCGACGGGATCAGGTGAGCGAGCTGGCCACTCCATCCTCATGATGCCCCGTTGCTCAAGGTACTCATCCACCACACGGGCCCGATGAGGTCGAGCGTTGTCGTCCTGCAAAACAGCATTGTCGCCTATGGCTTGGAGAGCCGGCTGGATGAGGGGCTGCACAATCTCGTCCCGATAGCGCAGTCCAGTCAGGATGCCTCGGATGACGTGGAGGGGGATCCTGCCTTCCCTGCTGAAGCCTGCCCACACCATGACTAAGCCTCCTCCGTAGCGATCCACCTCTTGGATGCATCCATCCGTGAATCGCTCGCCCTGATGTCTCCAGAACCTCATCCTGCTGTCGTTGAAGGGCACAGTGAACCGTGACTCATCAGTAAACAAAACCTGAGTCCACTGGAGACTGTTCCACCTCAAATGTTGATGACACCAGACAACCAGAGCTCTGCAACTAGCTGGAGTAAGGGGTATTCTCACTGCTGCTCTGCATGAAGCCAGGCCAATTTCGAGCAGACGACGGCAGACTGTGCTTCTGCTGACGTTAACGTTTGCAGCTTGCATCAGTTGACGTCGCAGAGTGGTTGGTGTGACAGTTCGGTCGCGCAGAGCCGCCACACAGAGGTATCTGTCCTCCCTTCTGCTGGTGCAGCGCGGGCGTCCTGAGCAGGGTCATCGTTCTGCCCTTCCAGTTTCTTGGAATCGTGCCAACAGCCTCTGGATCACTTAATGGGACACCCCAAGACGTCTCCCAACTTCTCGTCCGGAAATTCCATCCTGCAGCCATGCTAGCGCCCGGCCTTGATCTAATGGCTTCGTCGTGGTGGCATGGTTAGGAAAGTGACAATTATGCCCTTACTGTACCGGTATATGTAGCAAAACATTAGTGCTCAGTGTTCACGACTGACCCCTTTAGCACGTGCATCACGACTTTACCGAGTTTTTCCACCTGCCTGCCTTTGGTACGCTTGCCAATACCGCACAGCTTTTCACAAAAACTGACGATGTTTCAAGTGCATTTGACACGTTCGTGGAAATTGATGAATTGTTGTCTATTGTTCCCTGTACAGTGGATTGTCTAAGGCCAACTATGAACCCATTTGGGTTGAAATAACGTTGTATTTTATTAGCGTGCTTGCGACGATAAACAATGACACCAAAAAGTGGGGTGGCCCTTAAGTTTTTACCATTAGTATAGTTGTGATTAATATTCGTCTGTCTTGAATGTTGTTAAACAGACTGAAAAGTGCGGGATTTCATGCCGCTATTTTGTGAAATGGAAACAGTTGCTACAAATCCACTAGCTTGTGTCTCTGGTAATCATGAAAACTTGAGAAATCATCAATAAATAAAGAGAAATTTGGAGCTGTTCCACGCATACTATACCACGTTTGCCAAATTATTTCCACACAGTGACTGATTAACGGCCAAAGTTCGTGTGACAGTCGAAGCACTGTTAGACTTGCACCAAGTCAGAAATCTTATTAAACATTTCTTTAGAACACGAAACAATACAACTAATTCTACAAATCTCTTGTTCAACTAAACATTAGTTTTGGCTTTAGCTTGTGGAGATTTCAGTTATAAGAACGAGTATCTACGTTTACATGTTATGGAATAACACCAAACTGGAATGTGTTGTTGGTAAGTTTAACTCATTCAGCCCCGACGAACTACAGCAGGAGATGGGTCAACGATGATAATTCAAGGGCAGTGCCAGATCAGCTGGGCGCCTGTCGGCGCCCAGCTCATCTGGTATTGCCCTTGAATTATCATGGTCGATCCATCTCCTGCAACTGGTGCATAGTCATTAGATGACGCCTCCAAAATTTGGGCAATACGCTGTCGGGCTGAATGAGTTAATACCATTCAGTGCCAGCAGACTCTGTTAGTGCAGTCTTCGTTAATTCAACACCAGAACCCCATAGATGTCTCAGGATTCAAAGTGGTGTCAGCAAGAGGCATAGATCCTCATGAGCCCCCGCAACTGCTTATGAGGATCTATACCTTTTGCATTTGGGAGGTGTTCAAATTTTCTCGGCCCTGAGCTTGTTAGGAACTTTCACGTCTTTACCCCAGGAACGTTTAACTCTCTGGCTGTCGGTGGCGCATTTTGTCGCGTTGAGTCCTGCACGAATCATCACGACACAAAACAGCTACCGACAGCCGAGGCGTTTATTGACTAATATTAATAATACCGTTATTATATAGGCGCTTTTTCTCAATTTTTGGGCAAATCGACTCAAAGCGCCTCGAACTGAAACCCAACACGCACACTCACGTAACAGATACAGATTTACGCCATTTAAGACAAACGCAGTACAAGACAGACGAAGTTCAGCTACTGAAGTTACAGAGATTTTTGATCGCTTGTATTTGAAATTTGTAAAGTGGCCTCAAACCGGTACCAAAGTGTTGGGGGTGGGGGTGGGGGGGTGGAAGAACCGGAGTACCCAGAGAAAGAACCCCCGACGGTCCGCCCGAATTAACGGTGACACTTACCAGAGGAGAAAAGTCCGACGCCGGAACCCGGTATCGAACATCGCACCTTTGACATTGGTGGCAGGCGCTGCGCCACGGACCGCCCCATTGACTGAGAATGACAGAACCGTCTATTTGGAGAGTACGGCAGTTTCAATCATTAGTACTTTTTATCCACTTCACTACCGATGGTCGCAGTTTGCATGCGTTTTTGAACTCTACGTTCATTCCGACGCCACAGAGCCCCAACCGACAGAGCAGCAACGATACAAAATGGTTTCAGCAAGAGGATAGATCTTCATGAACCCCCGTAATGGCGGGGGCTCATGAGGATCTATGTCTCTTGCAGCTGGGTCGCGTTCGGTTTTCCTCGGAAAGCAGAGTTAAGCAGAAAATAATGTTCTCTAACTGCCCTTCCCCTAAACGAAAATGGAAAGCGACCTTTTGCCAGGGTACTTTTTTTGAGTAAGAAAATAGCTGATTAGGTGCCAAAATAGCCTCGGTTTGTCAATTTCTGTTTCCAGGGGCCCTCTCTTTTATATTTTATTTTTTTGAGATTTCCTATATACAGCCGTCAGTTTTTCATACTTACACTCTGTGACACGTTTTTTACTCTTCGTCTTTTTGTAACAGATTTCATAAAGTACGCTGCATCTGGGTATTTTAACCGATGAAGTCCTGACATACAAGATAATCAACCATGATAGTTCAAGGGTGGTGCCAGAATAGCTTGGCGCCTGTAGGCGCCAAGCTATTCTGGTACCACCCTTGAACTATCATGGTCGATCTATCTCTGCAACAGTAATGAAGTCATTACAGTCAGACATATGAGAAGTTCTGCCCCAGGGCTGAATGTGTTAATCCGCTTTTTTCCTTGCAGCCACTGGTAAAGTTTATAGTACCGGTGTCTGCACTCGCAAGGGGGTTAAAATCGATGAGTACCAGTTTGAAATGTATTATTTCTGGATTATAGCGAATTCTGAGTTTCGATTTCATTTGTTACTGTCGTCAGTCTTAGACAAAGATGCATATATCCCGGCCACATTGTCAAATCTGCGGGTGCAAATTGGGTCGATCAATAATGGCCAAAAAAAGGGGATGGATTCCTTTGAGCCACTGCAGCTGCTGTTTCAGAAGATGTTCCCTGTACACACAGACGCACGCACACACACACACACACACACACACACACACGCGCGCGCGCGCGCGCACACACACACACACACACAAAAACACACACACACTCTCTCTCTCTCTCTCTCTCTCTCTCTCTCTCTCTCTCTCTCTCTCTCTCTCTCTCTCTCTCTCTCTCTCTCTCTCTCTCTCTCTCTCTCTCTCTCTAAGCACTCTACCCTGCCACCCTGGTTAACAGTAGATGTCAAACAGGCCATGTCATTTAGAGACAAACTTAAGAAAGAAAAACAGTTTGATGAATATAAGAAACAACGAAATCGTGTTAAATACTTAGTGACTGTTCTTCCAGGAAATGATTAGGGACAAAAAAGATACAGCATCGGTGTGGAAAGCCCTGAACGTTATAACAAAGGGTAAATCAGCCCCTGAAATACCATCCCATTTGTCAGCTGATATATTAAATAAGCACTTCCTATCGACAGCTGAAACACTTGCTCAGTCAGCTGCAAGTAGTAACGCAGAGTACCAAGTTCCTAGTGTACTGGAAAAATACTGTGAGGCCAAAAATATACTGCAGACATTCATCATTCCTGATATTACCGTCGCTGAAGTCGGCAAATTCATCTCTAGCATGCCGAACAAAAGGTCCACCGGGATGGATGGTATAGACATCAAACTTCTGAAAATGTCACTACCATATACGGTAGAGGCACTCACTTATATCTTTAACCTCTGTATAAAACACAGCACGTTTCCAACTATTTTCAAAGAGGCCAAGGTAATTCCAATCCCTAAATCAAAAGATCTTGAAGATGTCAATAACTACCGTCCTATCTCACTTTTGTCGGCCCTGTCAAAGCCCCTTGAAAAACACATACAAAAACACCTCCTCGATTTTCTAGAAACGGGCAATTTCATAAATATTTATCAGTCCGGCTTTAGACCAAAACACTCATGTCAGTCAGCACCGGCACACATTGTAGACAGCTGGCTGGAATCAATAAATAAAAACCTGATGTCTGGAGATGTTTTCTTAGACCTACAAAAAGCATTTGATCTTGTCGACCATGACATTCTCTTAAAGAAGCTAGCACCATACCATATAAGTGAAACTGCCATAGCATTTTTTAGATCATACCTAAAAGACAGAAAACAAAAGGTATATACCCATGGAAAATACTCTAAACAAGGATAAGTTAACTACGGCGTCCCCCAGGGGTCGATCTTGGGACCTCTTCTATTTAAAATATTCATTAATGATTTGCCTTTGCATATTACTAACACTGATGCTAATTGCAACCTGTTTGCGGACGATACGAGCCTCCATGTTTCGGGTTTTAAAAAAAAACAGCTGACATTAACAGTAGCTTACAAAGTAGTCTCAGCGAGGTTTCCGACTGGTGTAGAGAGAATCATATGGTTCTTCATCCAGGAAAAACAAAGAGTATTTTAATCACTACACGACAAAAACACCAACGCCGACCACAGCCGTTACAATTTACAACTGAACGCTAAACCGATAGAACAAGTAACAGAGCGTAAATTCTTGGGAATACACGTTGACGAACAATTGTTGGGAGACGCATATAAATACAGTCTGTAAAACCATTGCTAAAAACACTTTCCTGTTGTCCCAGCTTAGACAAGTAAGGGGTACACATACTCGTAAACTGTTTTTTCATGCCCATATCAAGTCTCACGTTGATTCTGTCTCCACAGTGTGGGACGGTTGTAGTGATGTTCACATGAACAGGTTAAACTCTATATATAAAAGAGCTGTCAAAATGATATATACGCGGCCCATTCCTACCATAGACAAATTTAGACATCTAAACATTCTCGGCCTGCGTCAACAACTTAATTTCAACAAATGCATCCTCATGCACAAGATATTAAATAACATGACACCGCAGTATCTAACCACCAAATTTGTGCCACAGCAAGAACGCGAACGGTCCTCAAGGAACAATACTTTACCCCTACCTCTGCCTAGAATTGACCTCTTTAAAACTAGTTTATCCTTTTCTGGACCGTTTGTATGTACACTATTCCTGCACATTTGAAGACTATAGCCTCACTTGGAATCTTTAAAACGAAACGATTACCTGATGAGCCAAACATAACAACACTGGGCATTTAAACAAACCCTGATGGTTAATGCTTTCATGTCACCAACGTCGAGGTCCTTGAACAGGCGGAAACTGTGAGCATCGAGGCTTTGCTGCTGCGGACACAGCTTCGCTGGGCGGGGCACGTCTCCAGGATGGAGGATCATCGCCTACCCAAGATCACTCTGTTCGGCGAGCTCGCCACTGGACACCGAGACAGAGCAAAGAAGAGATACAAAGACGGTCTCAAGAAGTCACTTAGTGCTTGCCAAATCGACCACCGCCAGTGGTCTTCGCTTGCTGCGGACCGTGACACCTGGCGCTCCACCATTCACAAGGCAGCCGTCTCCTTTGAGGACTCTCGCAGAGCTAACCTTAAGGACAAGCGGCTCAGAAGAAAGAACAGAGCTATCGTAACTCAGAACCCTGACCAGACCTTCCCCTGCAGCCACTGCGGTCGAACCTGCCTGTCCCGGATTGGCCTCCGCAGCCACGAAAGGCAAGCCCTATAGAATCTTCGTTCGCGAAGTCAAGCCAAGAGAGTATCTATATTGTTTGTATGTGTGTGTGTGTGTGTGTGTGTGTGTGTGTGTGTGTGTGTGTGTGTGTGTGTGTGTGTGTGTGTGTATGTGTGTGTGTGTGTGTGTGTGTCTGTGTGTGTATGGTATAAGATGAATGTTAAGTGTTATTATTATTTTGTGTCTTTTTAAAAAAAAAATTATTGTTGCATGAAATTATATGTGTAAATATAATTCTTTATTATTATTATTATCCTTTAATCTATTTTATGTTGTAGATGTTAGCAACGGCAAGTTTGTAAAATGACGATCTGTTTCTGTCAAAACTTTTTACCGTTGATAAATAATCATATAAACATAGATAAATAATCACATATCACACATATACAAACACACACACACTCTCGCACACACACATACACAAACACACACACACACACACATGCACACACACACACACACACACACACACAAACGCATACGCACACACAAACACACACACACAAACGCACGAACACACACACACACACAGACACACACACGCACACGCAAACACACACACACACACACACACACACACACACAAACACACCACTTTTACGTAAGGCCAAAGAAAAGCTATACTGACGAGCCTAAACAAAAGCGACATCATTGGAATCATTAAAACACTGAAATGGAGTCGCATTTCCTTTGCTCGTCAGTGTATTATGCGTTGTCGGTATAATGAAATTATTAGAGAAGGAAAAAGTCGGTTATATAAACACTCGACGGGAAAACAGTGTTATTTGATTAAATTAGCCAGAAGCGAGTGTTGTTTCAGTTGATTTGCCATCCATATTGTCGTGAGCAGTGTTACGAAAGCCTTGCCACTTGAGGTTCGTTCTTTCTCTGGTTCTTGCGTAGATCAATAGTCCACAACATTCACTGCAACATTTTAGGTCAAAGTGAAAAACGTGTTGCTGTTGTTGTCATTGTTATCATCGTCGTCGTTGTTGTTGTTGTCGGGGGTTCTTTCTCCGGGTACTCCGGTTCTTCCACCCCCCCCCCCCACCCTTCCCCCCACCCCCCACACTTTGGTACCGGTTTCAGGCCACTTTACAAATTTCAAATACAAGCGATCAAAAAATCTCTGTAACTTCAGTAGCTGAACTGGCCCTTCGATTGTCTTGTACTGTGTTTGTCTTAAATGGCGTAAATCCGTGTCTGTTACGTGAGTGTGCGTGTTGGGTTTCAGTTCGCGGCGCTTTGAGTCGATTCGCCCAAAAATTGAGAAAAAGCACCTATATAATAACGGTATTATTATTATTATTATTATTAAGTTGTTGTTGTGTTGTTGCTGTTTTGGGTGTCATACACGTTGTCAAGCTCATTATCCAAGGACTAGGATGGAGCCATCTCGCGCACATGTGAAACACTCCAAACATCTCCAAGAGGCATAGATCATCATGAGCCCATGTTGTCTGCGCTTATAGTAGAATCTAGTTATCTACCGTGACCTCGTTTTCGTTCGTTGTTGGGAATCGTTCCGCGTTGCAAACGAAATCTCACCCTTGTCTCACGCCACGGCACAGCAAAAGGTCCTCGGGCCAAGCAAGTCGGACGTCGGCCCTAAGATACACTACTTACTGGGTGTCTCTCAGTTTTGGGGTCACTGACCCGAACAAGTGCAAAACCTAAAGTGGAGGTGAAAGTCTCGCGTGAGTCTCCGTCATTTGTTCACAGCCGTAGCCATTTGCGACGACGTAAGCTTCAGGCAGTATGCAAATCGGAGAGGCCGCAGACGCTTGATTATTGGCTGCACGTGCAAGGGGCGATAATCCCCAACTATCAGGTGATCGGCTACGTCAGCAAAACAATCGTCCAGTCCTACTGAAACCGATTTACCTGTAACTTCCCAAATAATATACCAGCGAGTCGCTTATGTGTTCATTGCGTTGAAATGAGACTATCACACTTAAGCAAAAGAATCATCAGTGAAAATACAGTGATATAAAAACGATGGTATGTTCGAGACGTGCTGCATCCAGATATGCGGCATGTTGTCACGTGTCCGAATGCACAACGCCTCGAATGTGTTCAAAGCAGCTCAAAGTGCGGTGACATTCTCTCCAGTCAACAGTACGCAACTATTCCCGACATCTTAACAGAACCAGAAACATTATTCAACTTAGCCACCGTGGATCCAAAAATAATCGCAGCCAGATAGACATCGATGCCCGTAAGAGGGCACTGTACGGTGATTTATGTCACGTGAATGCGAGCGGGTCACGTACTATCGAACGGACACTCACGTGATACTTGTGCGTGTCGACGACCTAATGCCCTTTACAACGCAGCGTGGGGTACAGGTTCACGGACATCCATCTTGTAGCTTCTGCAGAACTGGGTCTGTTTGGGCGTATGTCTTCGTGAGGACGGTTTTTTTTTTTTTTTGTTTTTTTCACCCATTCGAGACGTACCTCATACATATACCGGGCTGTTCGCAGCGTACAGCACGTCTCAAATGAGTTAACACTACCCCAGGACCGAAATCCCCAAAGTTTGAAGTTGCCCTATATACCTGATTTGCTATGAAGGACTGTATTGCCATATGAAGGACTGTATGAAGGACTGTAAAGACAGATCGAGCCTGATAGTTCAAGGGTGGTGCCAGAATAGTTTGGTGCCTATGGGTGCCGAGCAATTCTGGCACCACCTGTGAACTATCATGGTCGATCCATGTCTTGCTGTGGTGTGTCGGGGCTGAAGGCTGGTGCCAGGGTCGTGCCAGAATAGTCCAAGGGTGGTGCCAGAATAGCATGGCGCCTGTAGGCGCCAAGCTATTCTGGCACCACCCTTGAACTATCATAGCCGAATATTGTCCTGGAATGTAACTCAAAGTACAATTCGCTTGTAAGAAGGTGTGACAAAAGTCGGATATAACAATATTTGTTCAGAGATCCCCACCTACAGTTTTTCTAAGTAAATTGCTCCGCTTACTGTAAACAGATATAACAACAGGAACACTGCCTCACCCACAAAAATGTAACATCAGAAGTTTACTTTTAATTTCAAAGAACCACTCTCAGATTTTGACCTCAAGGTTAAACTGGTCTGTGGTCGATCAGACTGGGTACTCCTTTGACCGGGCCTAGAAAACTCAAACGCCATGCTGTGGAAACTAACCTGTGCCTGCTGAGGTCCCCGGTCGCGCTGGTGCATGGGGATCCTCTAGATCTTGTACTTGAGTTTTGGTGTTCACTGAATCTTTCTCGGCGGTGAAGGGGTTAGACTTGTGTGTTTGACGGGCAAAGGGCTAAGCTTAGCAGGATAACTGTCCGGGCTGCCACAGTATATCATCATCTCAGTGTCAGATTTACACCCCAAAAGCCAATTTCCTAGGAACAGCTATTCCCTTTCACTTTGCATACAGCAAACACCCCGCACTTCAGAGTCGTCCAAGTCTGCCTGGCGGCAGTATCGCGTTTCGCTTGGGAGATGGATCGACCGTGACAGTTCAAGGGTAGTGCTTGATTAGATTAGCGCCTTGACAGGCGCCAAGCTAATCAGGCACTACCCTTGAACTGTCGCGGTCGATCCATTTTCAGCGGTTGTCACGGGAAGTGAGAGGGAGATTGATCAGTACATAACCAAACACTGATCCAATACATATCCCAATTCTGAAGGCTGAGAGGGCAGACGGAGCCAGCATAAAAACGAAGATCGAAATGACCCAGTTTGGGCCACTGAACATGGCTTCGTGTGGGGTGGACGATAGGGCGGTAGGATATGTGTGTGTGTGTGTGTGTGTGTGTGTGTGTGTGTGTGTGTGTGTGTGTGTGTGTGTGTGTGTGTGTGTGTATGTGTGTGTGTGTGTGTGTGTGTTTGTGTTTGTGTGTGCGCGTGTGTGTGCGTGCGTGCGTGCGTGTGTGTGTGTGTGCGCGCGCGCGCACAGAGAGAGAGCATGAGTTTTGGCACTCGGAGCGGTACTAACCCAATGCGCAAAAGGTCATCGGGCCGATGTCGGTAGTCGATGGCTCGCGCACGGCCGTGCGCGGGCCAACGGCGGCCGACGTCTGCGCTATGGCCTTTGCGCACTGGAAAGCTATTGACGCTCCGATCCAGTGGCACGAAACTTTTTCCATAACTTTTTTTCCCACTGTTTTGTGTGTCGTGGTGTGTGCGTGAGTGTGTGTGTGTGTGTGTGTGTGTGTGTGTGTGTTTGTGTGTGTGTGCGTGCGTGCGTGTGTGTGTGTGCGTACGTGTGTGTGCGTGCGTGCGTGTGTGCGTGAGTGCGTTAGTGAGTGCGTGCATGTGTGTGTGTGCGTGTGTGTGCGTGCGTGCGTGTGTGTGCGTGCGTATGTGCGTGAGTGCGTGCGTGCCTGAGTGCGTGCATGTTTCTTTGTCTGTGTCTGTGTCTGCGTGTGTAGGAGGGTGTTGGGGGTTGGACTGGATGGGTGGGGGGGGGGGGGTTGGGAAGGGGGAGAAGCAAAAAAATCGATAGGGCGAAGAATGTATGACAAACTCTCAGTAAACTTTGTAAACACTACAGTCACTATCAGAAGTGAAGAGACAGAGAGCTAGTTTGCTGGTTGTCGGATGTGGGACAGCCAAGAAGCTGAACAGGAAGAAGAATGTCCTCGCAACACATACAACTTTTAGTTACAGTTGAGCAGTCACTTTAACCCTTTGATTGCCGGTAGTGCTTTTTGTCGAGGTGATTCCTGCAAAAATCACGTCGACAAGAAGCTTTACCGACACCCAAAGGGTTATATTGAATTGAGACATCGAGGAGGAAATCAAGGTGGGCACAAAGACGTACGACGGACATACGTAGATCAGACCTTTCGAATACAACATCCTTCTTCTACAGAAGAAAGGACCTTATATCCAGAACGTCCTGTCTATTTATATGCATGGCTGAGTTGCATGAATGAGCTTAAATCCTGTGCACGGCACTAAGCAAGATGCTTTCTTAGTGCCTTGCGCTGAATTGAGGCTCACACATGCAACTGGCCCGAACTGGTCCATAAAACCTCTTCCTCTAAACCCATTTAACTCCAAGGCTGAAGTTCCCAACTATGCAAGAGTTGCAGGAGATGGATCGAGCATGATAATTCAAGGGTAGTGCCAGATTAGCTTGGCGCCATCACGCACCAAGCTAATTTGGCACTACCCTTGAATTATCATGCTTGATCCATCTCCTGCTGTAGTGCGTCAGGCCTAACTGGTTAAGCTTGATATTATTCTCGACATGTGCTGGATCAGCAGTGTGCCCTTTTCTAGCGGAGACATAGAACTGTTTTGTTGCTTGGTTGTCTGGTCGGTTGCGTAGGTGTGTGCGTACACGGATGATTGAGTTGTCAGTTGTTTGTGCCATCCTCATGTCTGGCTACGGTTCATAAACAACGGCACGCATTACCTGCATCAGCAACTTAAAAATGAATCTGAAAATGATGTTATAAACTAAATAAATAATTGAACACACATGATTAACAAGAAAGCGAGGAGGTTAATGGCCCATGCTAATGCTTCTACCAGCAACATAACGCCTCTTCCTCTTGGCATTCCACAGTGGATTAATAATTAAATGAATAAATAAAACATTAAACAAATGAAAACAAACGTGCAAGCAGAAGTTACATAAAATACACGCTCTGATCAAAGCAAAGTGTGACGCGCCGTCTAACAAGACTCAGCTGTGCCAGTGTGGGAGACAGTTTAGACACGACTGACTGGAAATGATATTTGAAGGGTAGCATACTGAAGAGCAAAAGAATGCGACGCTGTAGGAATCATCGGAAACATTTCAGTGTTTCCGAAGATTCCAAAAAATTGTTAATGTCGAATTTCTTTTTGCTCTTGAGTGTGTTAGGTTGCGGAGCTGAGTACAGGAAAGAGGAGCGTTAATTAGTTTAAACTGACATGTTTTACAAACCAGTATATGTATACGTATTTGTTTTGTTTTTGTTTGTTTCTTTCTTTCTTTCTCTCTCTCTCTCTCTCTCTTTTTTTTTTTTTTTTTTTTTTTTTTTTTTTTTTTTTTGTTGTTGTTGTTGTTTGTTTGTTTGTTTGCTTGCTTATTTATTTTTGTGTGTGGCTTTTTTATTTGTTTGGTTGTTTTTCTTTCTTTCTTTCTTTCTTTTTTCTTTCTTTCCTTCTTTCTTTATTTCTTTCTTTCTTTAGTCTTTCTTTCGTGTAATTTGTATCTTTGTTAACATTTGAACGACTGTAAATATGAAAGCCGATTCACCGAAATCTTTAAGAAACTCGTCTTGTTTTGCGTGCGTAGTGCGATTAGCGTAGTGATCGTCTGGCGGCGGACGTGGTTGAGAAGATATGGCCTGGTAACACCTCTTCATACTCATCGTTCTCCAACTCAGACCGCTCTATCTTCTCATCAAGTCTGCGCCGGAAGTGAGTCGGCAGCCGGTTCTTTTTTTTTTTTTTTTTTTTTAAATTCTGGGCCGCAAGGTCACAGTGAAACCATTTAAATGCGTGTTGGTCTGTGAATCACAGACCAGCAAACAAAACAGACAAAATCACAGACCAGCACACAAACAGCCAATGAAGCAATATTTTTTTTTTTTTTTTTTTTTTTTTTTTTTTTTTGGGGGGGGGGGGGGGGAGCGACAGGATTAGAGTAGATAGGTCCCAACAACAAAAAATCACAGACCAGCGCTTGACTAGACAAACTCCTGATCTTGTATTCGACGCCTTTAACTGCTATTGATTGTTCTGCTCGGCGTAAAAGACGCGTGGTCAATTTAACTCCTTCACTGCCGAGGATAAAATGGAACACCCCCCCCCCCCCGACGCCCCACCGCCGCAAGAGGCATAGATCCTCATGAGCCCCCGCAGTTGCGGGGGCTCATAAGGATCTATGCCTCTTGCTGAGACCGTTTTGTGTCCGTGTTCTTTGGACGACGGGGGGGGGGGGGGGGAGGGGGAGCGGAGGGGGGGCTCTTTGTCGTCGAATGAACAAATCTTTTAGCCGAGAGCACAACCTACGTTCACTGGCAAAAAAAGGGGTTAAGCGTCTTGTTCTGTCGAAGAGTATCCTAATTAGCAGTCAAGGGGTTACACTCGCTGGTAGAAGAACATGTGAGATGAGACTGATGCTTCCCCAGCGGAAAGTGGCTTCAGGCATTGAAGAAAATCTTTGAAGCAAGGAGGAGGCCGCCTTGCTGATTTTCACGACTGAGCAGACTGTAACTAACTCATTCAAGGCGACCCGCATCAATCGCTGCGGAGCTTTGTTAATGATGTACCCTTTCACTATGAACACATTCAAGCTGCAAGAAGCATAGATCCTCATGGTCCCCCCGCAGTTACGGGGGGAGGGGGGGCTCATGAGGATCTATGCCTCTTGATGACACCGCATGGTATCCATGTTCCTTGCGCGACGGGGGCTTTCTGGCGTTAAAATAACAAAAATCCCAGGAACATAATCTGCGTACAATGGCCCGGCAGTGAAGGGGTTAACTCATTCAGCCCCGACACACCGCATCAAGACATGGTTCGAGCGTGATAGTTCAAGGGTGGTGCCAGAATAGCTTGGCGCCCATAGGCGTCAAGCTATTCTGGCACCACCCTTAAACTATCATGCTCGATCTGTCTCTGGAATTGTAATACAATCCTTCAGTGGACAACTTCAAAATTTGGGTATTTCGGTCCTTGGTTTTAGAAGGGAGTAATAAGGCATAGGCAATACCGTCATTCTTGGGGGAGATTTCTGAACGTGCGTTAGCATTTGGATGGTATCTTCAAGAGATGCGGAGATGTGTGCTGGTCTGTGATTTAGGCCCTGGCGGATCTAGGCCGAAATGTCCAATTATCCATTAAAAAAAACCGCGCTTGTCTGCATTTTTCTGAATTTCTGGGACAGTAGGCAGAAAAACATCTAGTTTGTGGTTAGTCTTAATAATGGGATGTTTTCTAGAGACGGCAGCGTTATCCCTCAATTTGAGATCGACATTTATTTTTCGATTTTTCGAATCATTAAATCGAAGTCGTAAATTTTATTAAGTCCCTTCTATAGAAGGGACTTTTTTAGGACGGGCCGCGGTGGGGTAAATTTAATAGCATGTCCATGATGTCAAAGGCGGACAGGCTAAACCTCTAACAATTAAAGTAACAAGATAAAAATTTCTTCATGTCTAGTTACGCTAACCTCGCTGCTGAACGTACATTTGGCGCGAAGCGCCGTATGTGTGTATGTATGTATGTGTGTGCGTATGTATGTAAACAAGAGAATCTCCGATATTTCTGTACACACAAGCTTGAAACTTGGCGAAATACTTTCTTAAGTGGGTGTCTAAGAGGGCCTCCGAGCATACTGTAATTGAATGTATCATTGAAGACATAAACCGTTTATAGGAAGTCGGTTGACCCAGATTAGAGTCCGTAATTTTTGTCATATTTACTTGAACTTTTGCATAGCTAGTTTGGAGAAAGACATTGGATGAGTTCGTAGCCAGCTTTGTATCCTTTCAACTTCTTTAGTAAAAATTAATTCTTTTCAGAAAATAATTAAAACGGTTAAAAAAAACTTTGACTTCTAGAGAAAGTCAGACAGTGCCGGTGACATAAATGAAGCAACTCCGTCACCACGCAGTCTCTCTCTCTCTCTCTCTCTCTCTCTCTCTCTCTCTCTCTCTCTCTCTCTCTCTCTCTCTCTCTCTCTCTCTCTCTCTCTCTCTCTCTCTCTCTCTCTCTCTCTCTCTCTCTCTCTCTCTCTCTCTCTCTCTCTCTCTCGCTCTTTTTCACACATATGCATCTCCATGAGGCATAGATCCTCATGTGCCCGGAGGGCGCATGAACATATATGCCTCTTGAGGATGTTTTAAGCGAGCGCATGCACTCACACACATCGACGCGCTTTCAGAAGAGCATGCAGGTGACTTAGTATAGCATGTAGCTAGGTAAAGTCAACATGATTTCACACAAATTATAGCAAGACTGAAATTGAACCGTGAAATTTTAGTTTTGTCACCATTTTCGCCAGTCTTGAATCGAAAGAGAAACTCATATCACGTTAAATATAAAATTACGTAAAAAAAAATATACGTCATGACCAATGACGTTTGACAAACCAATGACACATATGCGCGCATCTCCAAGAGGCATAGATCCTCAAATGCCCGGAGGGTGCATGAACATCTATGCTTCTTGGTGATGTTTGCAGCGCGCGCATGCACGCACGCACACGTACACGCATACACACACATCGACGCGCTTTCAAGAGAAAATGCAGGTGTACTTAGTATAGCATGTAACTAGGTAAAGTCAACCTGATTTCACACAAATTATAGCAAGACTGAAATTGTCCCGTGAAATTCTAGTTTTGTCACCATTTTTGCAAGTCTTGAAAGCAAAAGGGAATCTCATATCACGTTAAATATAAAATTACGTAAAAACAAAAAAAAAAATACGTCATGACAAATGACGTTTGACAAACCAATGACGCGTATGCACTGCGAGCCCCCCTTATAGAGTTCACTATGACGCATTGGCACATCTGCGAAGCTTTTTCAAAAGGAGATATTTCAACATCAGATTCAAGTCAAAGACAAAAGGTAGAGCGAAGACAGCTCTCATATAGAAGAGACTTTGTGGGTTATGGTTCATCCCATCTTGTTTCCTTGGTTTCCTCTCTTTTCTGTTTCAAACTTAAAATGCTCACGCTGTTCTCGCGAAATGTGAACGATCCGCGTTTTCCATTTCAAAGCACTAGGGGGCAGTTGCATGAGTGAGCTTAGTCCTGCGTCAGCCACTAAGCAAGGTGCTCCGCTATAGCTTAGTGGCTTGCGCAGGATTAAGCTCTTTCATGCAACTGATCCCAGAGAAAGCGGGGCATAGGCATTGGTATTGAAAAACAGTGGCTGCATCTTATGGTACTTTTCCTAAAGTCCCCACAACGACCAACGGTCATGGTGTGGGTGGGTGAGTGAGTGCGCCTTTTCGCTGACCTTAACTCCTTCAAAGCCAATGGACGCAAAATGATGTCTTTGAAAGCAGGGCAAATTCAGCACTGATTAATCCCAACAGTCCAAAGAACACGGATATAAAAGGGATCAGCAAGAGGCAAAAAGAAAGAGCATGAACCCCCGCATCTACGGGGCTCATGGGTTGTTGTTTTTGGTTTGTTTTTGGTCTCTTGCAGGTGTTCGTATTTTTATTCTTTTTTTTTTTTTTTCTTCTTCTTTTCTTTTTTTTTTTTTTTTTTTTCTTTTTTTTTTTGGGGGGATGGGGAGGGGGGTGCTGTGATGGGGTGAAATATCTCCATGCCTATCAAAGGAACTGGTATATTGGGCACTCAAAAAATAATAATAACTAACGGTGAAGTGGTTAAACTCATTCTGTACGCCTGCAACGCCACCCTTGTGAGGCCGCATTTTCCATTTTCTCCATGAACTGACGCCACTCGCAATTTCCTCACCGACATTGTCTGAATCCTGATACCTTAACAGAGAAAGCCGTCGACCGTTTAACCCATTCAATCCTGAGTCACACGCTACATACATTTACATAGATCGACCACGAATAGTTCAAGGGTGGTGCTAGAACAGCTTGGCGCCTACAGGCGCCAAGCTGTTCTGGCACCACCCTTAAACTATTATTGTCGATTTGTCTCCTGCCCTGCGATGTGAGTCTAGTTTTCTGAGGCCGAACAGCGAGTCCCAACTCCGGGAATTTCTGACGTGGGGATGGATGTAGAGTTAACCCATTTCACTCCAAAGCCGCATTTCTCAGATTTTGGAAGTGTCATCTAACGACTATATGCCAGTTGCAGGAGATGGATCGGCCATGTTAATTCAAGGGTAGTGTCAGATTTGCTTGGTGCCGTCAGGCGCAAAGCAAATCTGGTACCACCTTTGAACTATCATGGTCGATCAATCGCCTGCTGTAGTGCATTGGGGTTAAATGGGTTAATCCAGAATAACTCCCTCAATTTGAAAAAAAAAACAGCTATATGGAGACACACTAACAGACCGACGTCGGCCGGCTAAGCGTGGGGGAAGTACGACCGTCGTGGACCCGATGACCTCTAGCGTACTTGTCGTGCCTTTCCTCTGCAGCAACTGAGGAATGGTTTCCTAGCAGCCGCAGTGCCGTCTAATCCCAGTAGGCAAACGCATGGCTGTGCGCGGACCCACTGCGGCCATGGTGGGCCCGAAGACGTTTTGCTACTGGGAATGGAAGGAGCTGGCTGGAAATGGTTGAATAGGGACTTGTCATTACAATGGCCGATTATAAACTCGTTGGCCAAATGGCATGGATTTCACACAGAGACAGACCAATTACCCCATCTTCTCTTTCTGAAGACTTTGTGGCGTCAGCATGTCTTGAGGCTAGGTGTGTGTGTGTGTGTGTGTGTGTGTGTGTGTGTGTGTGTGTGTGTGTGTGTGTGTGTGTGTGTGCGTGCGTGCGTGCGTGCGTGCGTGCGTGTGTGTATATGTGTGTTGGTGTGTGTGCGTGCGCGTGTGTTTGTGAGTGTGTGTCTGTGTGTGTGTTTGTGTGTGCGTGCGTGTGTGTTTGTGTGTGTGTGTGTGTGTGAGAGAGAGAGAGAGAGAGAGAGAGATGATGATGATGATGATGATGATGATGATGATGATGAAACTTTATTTTTCAACGGTAAAAAGTTTTGACAAAAAACAAATCGTCGTTTTACAAACTTGACGTTGCTAACATCTACAGCATAACAAAGAGGAAAATAAAATATATATATATATATATATTTACATACAAAACCCAATAGCATCATTATATACAGCAAAACTAATAACACTCATCACGCACACATGCACACACACACACACACACACACACACACACACACACACACACACACACACACACAGACAGAGAGAGACAAAGACAGAGAGACAGACAGAGACAGAGACAGAGAATGAGGGATTTGTCGATTTGCTATTGTTAACCCTTTTAGCGCCATTGGTGCATTTCCCGAATTGAGGAAGTGTTACTTAACGACTATGTACCACTTGCAGGAGGTGGATTGACCATGATAATTTCAAGATTCAAGATAACTTTATTGTTGCTATATAGCAAAATTCATGCTAATTCAAGGGTAGGGCTAGATTAGCTTGGCGCCTGAATTATCATGGTCAATCAATCTCCTGCTGTAGGGTATTGACGCTAAAATGATTAAAAGGGTCTGACTTTGACTGTCTGAATCAGAACTAATGAACCTTTTGTCTCCCGTACAAGTATTTACATGTATTTACCAGACCTGTCACGTTTCCTTTTTACCGTTGCAGACAGATAGGGGGACTGAGAGACAGAGAGAGAGAGAGAGAGAGAGAGAGAGAGAGAGAGAGACAGACAGACAGACAGAGACAGAGAGACAGACAGACAGAGAGAGAGAGAGAGAGAGAGAGAGAGAGAGAGAGAGAGAGAGAGAGAGAGAGACAGAGAGAGACAGAGAGAGACAGAGAGATGAATCTATTTTTATTCAGGATAAAGCTATTAGGCAAATCAATGCCTGTCTTACAAGCTGTCCTGGAAACAAAACAACATAACAGGAAAATAAACATAGCATGAAAATAATAACAATAATAATAAGAAGAATAAAAAGAAGAAAACAAAGAGGAAGAAAACTACGGAAAAAACACAAAAGGTGAATTATTGAAAGGAGAAAAAAAAATGGCATTGGAGAATTTGTAACTGTCACCAATATAAAAAGCAAGGGAAATAAATGAGTAGTATACTCATCTAAGACAGTGCCATAGAATCAGCAGCATCAAGAGCGTATAGCGACACCGACAAGACGAAGAATATCAATTAGCAAATGTAAGGAGAAAGCGAAAATAATTGACGTTCACGTGTTATCAGCAGTATTACTCATATGGCAAACTGTGAAGTTATGAAGAATGGAAGTGCGTGTGCAAAGCACGTTTAAATTGGGTCTTACCTGAACATGATATAATGTTTAAAGGCAATGAGTTCCAGACAGAACTACCTGAAACTAGAAGGCTTGACTTATAGATATCTATCCTGGGGCGGGGTAAATGAAGCAAGCCATGTCTCGTGTGTAGTTGATGCCTAGGGCTGAAGTTAAATAGCGTGCACAGATAGTCGGGCACCTGATAATGAAATATTTTGTGCATGATGACGCATTTGTTAAATTAGAGTTGTTCCTTCAGTGGAAGCATGCCAAGGGATTTTATTTTTTCGTCAGTGAAAGTAGGGTTTGGAATAATTATTTTAACTAAACGACGATACAGCGAGTTGATTTTTTTAATGTGATACAGCGAGTTGATTTTTTTAATATGACGTTCACTGCATTCGACCCACTAAGAGAACGCATAGTCACAGTGGCTCTTAATGTGTGCGTGAAAGAACAATGAACAGCACTTTGTACTAAGAAGGTGTCTACGTTTAGAGAGCAGAAATACATTCCTGGGCAAGGTTTTGCACAAACTGTCGATATGCGACGACCAGTTGAGCTGGTCGTCAATAACAACCCCCAGTAGGCGGTGCTTGGATACCTGTTGGATAGGTTTATTGCCAAGTGAAAGTATCAGAGGGGCAGGATGTAGCGGATGCTTTTGGCGGGTTGCTATCAACATGCTTTTGGTTTTAGAAGTACTGAGTAGCATGCGATTTTGCGTACACCAATCTGACACTTCATCGAGACTTTGCTGGAGAATACAATGTAGTTTCGTGACATGATTGTCTGATGTATGCAGCGTTGAATCGTCAGCAAAGAGTTCCCATTTTACCTCAGGATTTGAGATGGAAAGAGGCAGGTCATTGATGAATAAAGAAAATAAAAGAGGCTCTAGGACAGATCTTTGGGGAACTCCGTGCCTCACTATACCTTCTTTCGAATACCTTCCGTTAGAGTAAACCTTCTATCGGCGGTTACTTAGGTAGGAGGAGAAAAACGCTAAAGAGTTCGAATCAAGCTTATATACTGAAAGTTTCATTAAAAGAATGTTGTGATCGACTAAATTAAATGTTTGGTTAGGTTCAGAAAAACTGCACCATTTAATTTGGAATTGTTTATCGATGAGAGCCAAGAGTCGACGATGTGAACGAGTGCAGTATGACATGAGTGTTTAGGTTTAAAACCGGACTGAAGAGATATAAGTAGACGTTGATTCTCCAAGAATTGGAGTAGGCGCTTGTGAACGTGTCTTTCTAATGACTTCAATAATATTGATAACACTGAAATAGGACGGAAATCGTTTGAACTGTTGGGATCTCTACATTTGCGAATGGGGACAACTTTAGCATCTTTCATGGCAGCTGGAAAAAATACCTTGCGTGACAGAAAGGTTGAAGATAAATGTCAAGGTTTCAGCTGTGTAAGGAAGTGACAATTTCAGTACCATGTCGTTTATTCCATCCAGGCCACACGATTTACTGGTTAGAGTAGAAATATATTTACCAACTTCAAGCACCGTCATAAATTGTATGGAGAAGGACGCACCTGCTGCAGACTCAGAGAGAGAGAGAGAGAGAGAGAGAGAGAGAGAGAGAGAGAGAGAGAGAGAGAGAGAGAGAGAGAGAGAGAGAGATGATGATGATGATGAAACGTTTGTATTTTAGGCATAGCAATGCCTATCTTCCAATATATATATATATATAGCGGTAGGTGAGAAGGAGCAAGAGCTCAACCCCCCCCCCCCACCCCTCTCTCTCTCTCTCTCTCTCTCTCTCTCTCTCTCTCTCTCTCTCTCTCTCTCTCTCTCTCTCTCTCTCTCTCTCTCTCTCTCTCTTTGCATTTTTCTGACACTGGGAAGGTCTGGCGGCGTCGGGAGACCCGTTGTGCCAGGTTGAAGGTCACAGTCCAAACAAACAGTTGGAAGCTCCCTCCCCCCGCCCACGGGAGGTAATGAGTGATCCGCTGCTGGGCGCGTTGTGGTGGGGTCGACTGCTACACTTCGCCTGCGAAATTACCTGAATACCGGTAATTGAGTTAGCAGAAGAGAACCTGCCTGTGCTCGACTGATACGTGCCTACTATATGTGCAGTGAATTCGCAGACACGGCTGGTCACTGTCTCCGTCAGATAAAGGCGCCAGACTGACTGAATAATGAATGGCAACCACGCAGGTTCATGCCACGACCTGTTAACCCTCGCACTGCTGACAAATGCGCCAACACTATCCAGCTGCAAGAGGCAAAGAACCTCATGAGCCCCCGCGGATGCGGGGGCTCATGAAGTTCTTCGCCTCTTGCAGATGCGTTTTGCCTCTTGCTTGCCCCAGTATCTCTATCCGCATTCCTAAATGAGATTATATTTTTATTATTGCGTTGAACTTATCACGCTCTCAAAAGAAAAATTGCTGCCAGCAGAATGATGCGAGGACTCATGGTGTTCTTTGTCTCTTGCTGGTCTCATGTGTGCCCGTAAACTTTTCTTAGAATAGATGCGGTTAACTGGCGTTTAATTTGCCCTTGTGTCATAGAAATAAATTGTGTGCGCCGGCAGTGAATGGCTGATTATATTTAAATCACTCGAGACGTGCCGCGTCCGAATACGCGGCATAAACCCGCGTTTCCGAATGCAGCACCTCTCGACTGTGTTAAAATTGAAGACTATTCCTTGTTTTTGATACAGCTCAGGACCAGAGTCAGTTTAAGCCACAGTTGAACTTAGCCAGACGGCATCAAGTGCCACGGTCAACCCGGCTCCAGTCGCAGGAGAAGGATTATCGTCATAGCTCAAGGGTGGTGCAGAATTCCGCTATTTAGACGACATCCTCAGCTAAACCCTGTCCAACAGAAAGTTAACCTTCCCTAACTCAGCTTTATCGTGTTGGGAAGTCAGTACTTGAACGTCAGTATGCAAAAAAAAAACACTGTACCATCACCAGCGACCAAAATAAAAAAAGATTGTCTTCTTTCAGTCATTTACACTTTTTTCTCATCGGCCTGGCTCTATTCGATTTTTTCACTGGTCGCTCGTTCGGAAGGCAACGAGAGTCCCCTTGTCACATAAAAAAAAAAATGAGTATTACCAAGGTAGCATGTGCTAAGTAGACTCCCTTATTACATTTTACGATGACAACGTTACTCCCTGAGTAAAGCGTTCTCCCCCAAATAAATCTTTGGCCAATCACATTTCTCTGTAAAAACATACCTTAATCTTCATTCAGTCAAACCTCTAAACAAAAACATATGCCAATAAATAAATAAGGGGCTACACAACAGAAAGAACTATATGAAGTTGTTTCTGTGATACCACTGGTTCTCACAAAACATAACTGAATGACTGGATAAGTTAGATAATATCAACGGCAGGAAAATTCAACTGAAGCGAAGGCCGCTATCAGGTACTGACCGTATTCGAAACGGCGAAGAAACAAAAAGCTGGATAAATAAAAATTGAGGGGGTTACGCAACAAAATAACTCTATGCACGCGTTGTGTTCGGCCTATATTATCAATTTCATACAAAATAATGACTGACAATTTGTTTTTAAAAAAATTAAATAATAATAATAATAATTAAAATAATAATAATAATTACGGTATTTATAATGCGCTTATCTTACAATTATTATAACTCTAAGCGCGCACTCACAACTCGCGCACGCATGCGCACGCTTTAGACAACGACTCACGTACAACGAATGGTGAAATACGTTGCGACAGTCAGCTTGTGTGGGGAGTGTGGTGATATAGTGCTAGAACTGTTGAAAGAGGTGAGTTTTGAGGGCGGACTGAACGGAGGAGAGAGAGTCTTTCTGACGGAGAGAGAGTGGGAGAGTGTTCAGGTGGATGAACCATAGACTGTGAAGGAGCGGGGGCCGAAAGTGCTGAGTTTGGTGCGAGGAATGTGGAGACGGAGAGGGTCGGAGGCGGAGCGGAGGGAGCGGGAAGGAGTGTAGGGATGAAGTAAGTTGGAGAGATAGGCAGGAGCGCAGTTGTTCAGGGATTTGTAGCAGAGAGACAGAATCTTGTATTGGATGCGTTGTGGGATGGGAAGCCAGTGAAGGAGTTTGAGCAGGGGAGTGATGTGGTCGGAATTTTTCTTTCTGAGGACGAGGCGGGCAGCATTGTTCTGGACGCGCTGGAGAGTGGAAGTGGTGGAGTGAGGGAGGCCGGAAAGGAGAGAGTTGCAGTAGTCGATGCGAGATAGGATGAGAGAGACAGCAAGTTTGGTGGCAGCTTCGGTGGTGAGGTATTTTCTGATCTGACTGATGCGGCGGAGGTGGAAGTAGCATGCCTGGGCAGTGGCGGAGACGAAGCTGGTCATGGTAAGAGAGGAATCAAGGATAACGCCAAGGTTTTTGGCCGAGTCACTGAAGGAGATGGGGGTGCTGTCGAGTTAAAGGTGGAGAGAGGGAGGGAGCTGGGAAAGTTTCTGCCGAGTGCTTACCAGCATGGCTTCCGTTTTGTCGTCGTTCAGTTTAAGCTTGTTTGCTGTCATCCAGTTTTTCACGTCTTCATAGCAGAGAAATTCCAGGCAAATGCGGTTTGCGCGAGGTTGATGATTGCTAGTCGGAAGTATGGAGATTTACGTCCCCTGAATCTCTACGTGACAGGTAAAGTTTAGGGCCCTTTCAAGGGTATACTTTCACGCTTCAGTATAAGAAACAAAATAGATGTATTACGAGTTAGGCTTTGCCAGTGGTTCTTGTCGCCTCGAGGGTCCGGTCAGGGGGGTCAATGTCGGAGGTAAGAGTCTAAAATCCTCGACTCTTACCTCCAACATTGACCGCCACTGATGGCCGGACCCTCGAGGCGACAAGAACCACTGGCAAAGCCTAACTCGTAATACAACGATTTTGTCTCCGTATAAGCGTGAAGTATAGCCTCGTAATACAATGAACGATGAACCTTTATTTTATAACGGTAAAAGTATTTGGTAACAGGACCAATTTTCAAATTTGCCGTTACTACCTTTAAGCTAAGAACTACCATTAAAGTTTAAACGTGACACTATCACAAACAAAACAACGGTTTCACACGAAAGTAAATAAAAGCACACAGGCACAAACACTCTCTACATCACACACACACACACACACACACACACACACACACACACACACACACACACACACACACACACATTATACACCACACACATACACACAGACACACACGCACATACTGCAACTCACACATACTCACACATACACACACACACACACACACACACACACACACACACACACACCAACGCACACACACTACACAGCACGTATACACACACTCACACGACCCCCCCCCCCCCTCCTCCAGGGCAAAAGTGATGTGCAATTTCCATTTTTGAAAAGAATAATAAAATTAAAATAAAATAATTATTTTTTAATTTAAAAAAATAAAATTAAAAAAATATTTAAAAAATAATAAAAAGAAAAATACAGTTCACAATCATACAACGCACATCACAAAGATTAAAAAATATACCTGCGTGTCAAAACAGGAAAATTGAAAGAAATACAAAATCAAGCCTAAAGAGAAATGAAACTATATACATGTATACCACATACATATGATTCTATGTATATATACGCACAAACACAAACGTGTATACTCACGCGCGCATTCACACACACACATGCATACACACACATGCATACAGACACACACACACACATGTATATATACACACACACATACAAACACACACACACACACACACACACACACACACACACTTATGTAAATAAAACATATGACCAGTACCTGCACAAACTGTTTGTCTCCCTCGACTTCGCTGATCAACAATAGCAATTCGAGTGAGACAGCTGGTGAGGTACGTGCCTGAAGTCATAGCTATTATAAGCATTAATGTAAGCGAATGACTGGATATAGCACACACAATAAAGCAGATGCACGATTCACACGCACGCACATACGCTCGCACTCACGCAACCACGCAAACACGTGCACACTCGTACAAACTCGTCTAGGCCGGGCAGTGTACAGCGATAAATGCAGTCCGAAGACTGATCACAAAGCTGAGAACGTTGAGCCAATTGATGCGCTAGAGGCACTGACATGACCAAGGATGCCTTAAACATGACTTGAGGTGATTGAAGAGGCCAATCTTGAAGGACGACAGCGTCTGCGCACATCTTATGTTAAGTGGCAAAGAATTCCATAATGAGCTTCCTGCGAAAGACAGGCTTGATTTAAAGATATCAATACGTGGGCTGGGAGCTCGATATTGATGGTCAAATCTAGAAACGTCAAACACACGCTCCGAAAAGAAAGTGCTAAGGTACGCTGGTCATGACTGTTTGTGCAACTTAAATATGAAGACACCCTTGTTGAAAAGAAAGTGTTGCTTCAGAGGGAGCATGTCCAGTGACACGAGTTTTTGATCAGCTGAGAGATGGGGAGCCGGAAGTATTAATTTGGCAGCTCTCCGATGTAGGGAGTTTAGCCTCTTCAAATGCACTTCGCTTGAACCATCCCACACTGTTGATGCATAGTCGATGTGAGATTTGATATGAGCGTTGTAGAATATTGTACGAGTGGCAACGTCAGTGATGAATTTAATCTTAGACAGCATGTACAGATTCTTAGAGACACGTTTACAGACGATGTTTATGTGGGGCTGCCACTTGAGTTGATCGTTTATAATCACACCCAGCAATTTATGCTGCGCGACCTGTTCTGTGACATTGTCATTGAGAGAAAAGCTGAGAGAAAGCGGTTTAAGTTGATGCTTCTGGCGTGTAGCAATTACCATGTCTTTTGTTTTGACTGGATTAAGTGCTATAGTGTTGGTCTCAAACCACTCAGAAACTTCTTGCAGATTCTGTTGTAGCCGTGCATTAATGGTAACTAAGTCTTTAGCGGGTGTGTGGAGAGTTGTATCATCGGCAAACTTGTCGCAAATTGTCTCTGGGCTGCTGAGATAAAGCGGCAAGTCGTTAATAAATAAACAAAACAGCAGCGGCCCGAGGACAGAGCCCTGAGGCACTCCATGTTTGACAATGCCTGGTGACGAATAAGTACCGTTTAATAACACCCGTTGATGTCTGTTGCTTAGGTAAGATCAAAAAATGATACGGTGCTGGAACCAAAAATATATTTTTCAACCTTCTTTATCAGGATTTCATGGTTAACTAGATCAAAGTCTTTTTTAAAGTTCAAAAACACGGCTCCTGTAATTTCCGATTCATTCAATGACGTCAGCCTGGTATCTACTAGTCTTGTTAGCGCTGTATGGCAGGAGATTTTTGGACGGAAACCTCGACTGAAAAACATGAACTCTGTCCTCTAAATATTTGTTCAATTGCTTGTGGACATGCCTTTCGAGTGGCTTTGAAAGTGTTGACAAAAGTGAAATCGGCCTATAGTTGTTTACATCTTCCAGGTCTTTTGACTTTGGTAATGGTACTACCTTGGCTTGTTTGAATTCTTGCGGAAACGTGTTGTGCTCAATTCATAAGTTATAGATATAGGTAATGGATTTCACAACGTAAGGGAAGGCGATTTCAAGATTTTGGGACTGATTTTATCTGGTCCTGAGGACTTTTTGCTTTTCATTGACATGATTAGCTTACCAACCTCATGCACAGCCAATATAGGAATAGAAAAGTATATACAGCTAATAATAGACAAGGAGGGTGGGGAGCGGGATGAGGATGGGTGACTACTTCTTACAAAATATGAAACTATGAACAAGGGCAACCGGTCAAGTATTGTGTTCACGTTTTTGACAAATTTGAGAAAGTTTTCACGAATCACGAAGATTTTATTTATAGTTTGCTTTCACGTTTCATGAGGATGGCTAATTCAGGGAGGATTTGACTTTAAAAAATTGCAATCATAACTGATCACAAAAATCGAAAATAAAGTGTCATGATTTGATGATATACCCCTATCATCATCCCCACCCTCTTCTTCAGTCCGAACCCTACAGCTGGCGTTCAGCCTAAAAGGATTAACCCCATCCCGGCCACTAGACTCACATTGTGTTTCTGACATTTTGTTATTTCGGCGTCATGTGACGTCATGCGTCCAAGAACAAAGACAAAAGGTGGTGTCAGCAAGAGGCATAGATCCTCATGAACCCTGCATTCGCCGGGGTTCATGAGGATCTATGGCTTTTGCAGTTTGATAGTGTTTACTCTTTATCGGCAGGGAAGGAGGTAACGTGTATTTTAAGTGCGGGCTGTGTGGTCCACTTTTCATCAGATGCCCTGTGTGCCTTTTATCTACTTTCGTCATGAAAAAACTGGGCCTACTGACGCAAGCTCTCTCTCTCTCTCTCTCTCTCTCTCTCTCTCTCTCTCTCTCTCTCTCTCTCTCTCTCTCTCTCTCTCTCTCTCTCTCTCTCTCTCTCTCTCTCTCTCCCCCCCCTCTCTCTCTCTCTCTCTCTCTCTCTCTCTCTCTCTCTCTCTCTCTCTCTCTCTCTCTCTCTCTCTCTCTCTCGATCAAACACCATTTAATGTCGTTAATAACGAAACTGACCCTGAAAAGGCTCTGGCTGTTTGGTATGGACTCTTTACAAGGGTACTTAACAAACACGCCCCTTTGCGGCAAAAGCGGGTAAAAAACCACACGTTACCGCCTTGGCTAACAGAAGAAATAATCGAAGCTATGAGATTGAGAAATGACTTAAAGAGACACAAGCTATTTAACGAATACAAAAAACAACGTAACCGTGTCAAGTCTATGGTACGCAGGGCTCAAAAGTCTCTATTTGAACGAATGATTAAAGAAGACAGAGATACTGCCGCACTCTGGCGCGCGGTTAA
>BTPG01000002.1:256112682-256167682 GCA_036245525.1 Semisulcospira habei | reverse complement strand
AGCGGTTTTTGTCGCAATAATTCCTGCAGGAATCATCTCGACAAAAAAAAAAAAAAAAAAAAAAAAAACACGCAACCGACAGCCCAAAATTTACGTGGCGTGTTCTTAGGTAAAGGATGAATTTAGCGTCATGTTAAACTTGGCGATGACTTACATTCACTCATTCGAGACCTGCCGCATCCGGATACGCGGTCAAAAGCCGCGTATCCGAATGCGGTACGCCTCAAATGTGATAAACGATTCACCATTCCGTACAAATTGAGGGAACTGGATCACAAGTGTACGTTTTAAATTGCAGGGTAATGAAGGTGACGATATTTCAGACTGGAGCATCCGTGACCCCACAAGCAAACTTTTAGTCCGCTCCTTATCGTAACAGTCTGCTAAGCACTGTGTACGGGATTTGCGGGCGTTGGGTTTTTTTGTTTTTTTTTCATTTTAACTATTCCCTGCCAATGGACGTACATTTTGTCAGTTTCTGAAATCTGCTCACTGAACGACCTAAAGCCACAACTGTCCAAAGAACATAGACACAAAGGGGTCTCGGCAAGAGGCATAGATCCTCATGAGCCCCGCAGTCGCGGGGGCTCATGTGGATCTATGCCTCTTGCAGTTAGATCGCGTTCACTCTTTCTCGGCGGTGAAGGTGTTTATATGCAACACAATAAAGGCAGCCTTATCTCACTTTCGGAAACCAATATTTGTCCGATTGTCTGCTAGTTTTGGATCTTATGGGCGGGTGGGGTGGTCATACATTAGTTCATTCAGCTTAGCAATTTATACAAAGAGAGATGGAACGACCATGATAGTTCAGACGCCAAGCTAATCAGGCGTTGCCCTTGAAACTACAGTCAAACCTAGTTACCTAAGGGCGGGACAGATGTGGCCACTGTAAGCAGTCGAAAGTTTTATAAAGGATGTTAATTATAAAGGTGTTTTATAGTAACATGTGTGGGCTTATACTTTTTGGGTGGCTGCTATAGACAGGTCACCACTATAGACAGTTGGCCGTTAGAGCAGGTTTGATTGCATCACGGTCGATCCATCTTCCTTGATTTGTTTGCAGTGCTCTCCCGTCGAAACAAACCTGAAGAGGGTATACCTAGTGTACTTAGTACAGTTGACTAAGTACATTTACTGTTACTACGGTTACTGTGACACGTCTTTGTCTGCGACTGGTAGATAGTACTTATCATTAGAGTGGTTAGAGGGGTCGTTAAAAATAATTGACACTACGACTGAAGTGATTAACTCCTTCTGCTGCCGCGCCACACGTTGTGTTTCGAAAATAACTGTACATTAGAAGCTAAATCAAAACAAACAAAAAACGTATGGCAATTATGTCCAGCAAGAGGAATAGAATCTCATGAGCCCCCGCACCTGTGGAGACTCATGAGGTTCTATGCCTCTTGCAGTTGGGTGGTCTTAACTTTTTCTCGGAGGTGAAGTGGGGAGGGGCGGGACTGGGGAAGGGAGAGGGTTAAATAGCCCTCAGATAGACTTGAAGCGGCAGCGTATTTCATTAAGCACTGACCAGCTGAATCCTCCCTCTAAATTACCTTGTATCCACCTGCTATGTTCTTCCACAGGCAACGACCGAGGCAAGCGGGTTTTTTTTTTTTTTTCACTAGTTGGTTTGATATACGCCATACAGTGTCAACCTCTTTCAACGTCGTGCAACAGAATATTACTGAAAGGTGGAGAAACCCGACCCAAACGCAGTCGTTCCTAAATCAGACCAGGATGTCCAGCTATGTGTGGATTTGAGTGAGGCAAACGAACCCTTTTACAGGAAAGATCTGCCCTGTGAAGCAAATAAGAAAGACAGTAAGTCAATTTTTTGTGAAAAGAGGGACTTCCCTTATATTACAATTAAAATCTTGCTTTTTACGTGAGCAGATTTACTGTCTTTTGCCATTACAAGGCAGCACTGACTGACTGACTATCATGAGCGGACTTACTATTGCCATCACAGGGCAGCACTGACTGACTGACTATCATGAGCGGACTTGCTGTCTTTGCCATCACAAGGCAGCACTGACTGATTGACTATCATGAGCGGACTTACTGTCTTTGCCATCACAGGGCAGCACTGACTGACTGACTATCATGAGCGGACTTGCTGTCTTTGCCATCACAGGGCAGCACTGACTGACCGGCTGTTTTATGTTTGACGTCCTCTACTGCACTAGGTGTGATTAAGGACAATCCTGTTAATGAGACTTTAGTTACAGCTCTACGCACCACATTGTCTGAAAGTAAAGAATACTTGACGGTAAAACCTATGGCTGTTAAGAACTCTGGCAAGAGACATAGATCTTCATGAGCCTCCGCGAATGCGGGGGCTCATGCAGATCTATGCCTCTTGCATTAGGAGTGACGTTTAATTTTTTTATCACATGACATAAATACCCAGTATCAGCTGTGAATGATACTCGATCGAACAGAAACAAACCAGGGTCGGATAAAGGGTGCTTTGGTACTACAGCACCCCCCTCGGCTAAAAAAAAAAAACATTCTCTGCCAGTCCACAACATGGTCCGAGAAGGAGGGGGGTGCTTTAATGTTATTACAGCACCCCCTAGAACAGTTTCGGTTGTGGTGTTTTGATATATACTAGACCCTGGCAATAGAATAAAAAGTTGAGCACCCCCGCCCCCCCCCCCCCCCCCCCCCCCCCGCTTTTTTTTTAACTGATTGATCCGGCCCTGCAAACGTTAGTGTTGTATTTGCCAAACTTTTCTTAAAAATGAGTTTCCATCGACTGGAACTGGAAGATGGGTCTCGAACAATTACCACGTTCCCAGCCTGTAATCCGAGAAACTGTAACCGAAAACTTGATGCCCTAAATCGATATACATCGTGGGGAAAAAACGCATTTCTGGATTGTACCTTGTGTGGTCTTCTATACTTCGCACCCCCGCACAGTTCAATGTACCGCAGGCGCTCATTAGAATATACTCCTCTCGCAGATGGAGCAAGCTGGATGCATCCACGGAATGTTTGAAGTTCGTTCAATGTTTGACCTTCTTCTGATTACCTCATTCTACCCCAGACACACCACAGCAAGATAAGGATCGACCATGATAGTTCAAGGGTGATGCCAGAATAGCTTGGCGCCTATGGGCGCCAAGCTATTCTGGCATCACCCTTGAACTATCATGGTCGATCTGTGTCCTGCACTAGAGTGCAGTCTTCAGAGGACAACGGCAAAATTGGGGGATTTCGGTGTTGGGGTAGAAAGAGTTAAATCTGGAATCGTTGTTGTAGTCATTCTAACGAAAGAAATTCTGGAACTGGTGAAAAAAACAAAAACATTCTGGTCAGGAATTTAGAAAAAAAAAATAATTTCGTGATTACGTATTACGAATCTTACTGCATTCATCCCATTAACCCACATACAGACCCCCCCCCCACCCACCCACCCGAAACCACACCCTACCCCCAACCCCCATGCCCTATTACTTCGGTGGAAGACACACTTTCGATTATTTCTACAAAGGGCGCAAGCAGCCAACGAAAACTTAGGAAGCCGACGACACGAAAGACAAATAAAGCAGCTCTGTCCCTGACACAAACACAAGTTTATACATCTGGCCTTGTACGCTTCGCCCCAAATAACACCAAATAACAACCTGAAGATGCCGTTTACTGCATCAGGAAAATAAACAGTTTAACTCATTCGAGACGTATCCGGATACGCGGCTTAACCCTTATCATTCTGAATACACCAGTGTGTGAAATAAGTTTGACTAAAATAGTTCAAGGGTAGTGCCAGAATAGCTTGGCGCCTCTAGACGCCAAGCTATTCTGCATGGCACCACCCTTGAACTAAAGCCATTGGTCTATATCCTTATCTGTAAGTACTATAATGTAGCTTGCATATGGCAGTGTACAAATGTGAAGCTTTTAGCAACAGTATGATGTGGATTAAAGCCGCGTATCCGGATACGGCACGTCTCGAATGTGTGTCACTATGACTTTTTGCCGTAGATACTAAAAATAAAAATGGTTTTCAAAATGGATGCTTGACAGAACTGATGCTTTAGATAACACTTTACCACTAAAAGCGACAGTTTAGCACAAATTTTCTTTTGAGTGGGGAGCATTATTCTTATTCTTATTCTTATGTGGAGGCGGTGATTCTTCCTCGCAGAGAGAACACTTGATCAAAAAAGACGCCAGCAAGAGTCGTGGATAGCCATGAACCCCAAAAATTTCCGGGACCTTATGAGGATGTGAGTCTTTTGCTGAAGAGGAGGACGGCGCGAAAATGACATTTTGCCAAGCCCCGTTAGTCCCTGGAGAGACCACTAAAACGTCTTGAGAGTCAGAACGATAATGTTTGAATTCCTCCGAGAAAAATGCAAAACGTGTTTCGTTATTACGGGCAGAAGGCTGTGACGAAATACTTGTCACTGGTTCATGTCCGGTGACAGTTTTGTATTATGATAAATTACTGTTGTCATTCATCTAGGAAATGTGGGGCTTGAGGGTCATGGCCAATGCACTCTGAGCGACTTAATTTGACGCGGAACGGGCAGATCTGACGTGGCGAGAAAGCGTAGAAAGTCCCTCCAAAGCAAAGCCCAGGGCACCTAACTGATGAACTGATCGTCGGAACAGAGGTATGGAGAAAGGCAGCGAACGGTGGTCAGACTTAACTCATTCAGCCCTGACACACTACATCAATGTATTGATCGACTATGCTAGTTTAATGGAGGTGACAGAACAGCTTGGCGCCTGAATGCGCCAAGCACCACCCTTGAACTATATCAAGGTAGATCTAGCTTCTTAGCTGTAATGAAATTTTCAGAGGAAAACTCAAATTTGAAAATTACGTCCCTTGGGTTCAATGTGATAAAAGAACTTGATAATGGTATTGTTAACACATTCGATGAGTGTTGACTTAGGATACGCGGCTTCATGCCACGAAACCGGATGTAGCATGTCGGTAATGAGTTAATCAGACTGCTATTGGTACGATATGGAAAGGATCTGTAGGAAGATTTCTGATTCTCTTTCGTGTCCTGACGAGCAAAAGAAATGCGACATTTCTGAAATCATCTGAAGTGTTTCCGATCATTCCAAAAATGTCGCATTTCTTTTGCTCGTCATTATAACTGCCAACCATTTTGGATACTGTGGACTACTGCGGGATTCCAACGTGTTTTTGCAGCATACCGTCCCTGATGGACCTGCTCTTTTCAAACACTGGATATTGTCAAGTCGACTTCGCTTATCAGAAGTTCAGATATAACAAAAGTCGGATACAGCAGCCCTTTTTCAGATGTCCCAACCACAACTTTACTACCTAAATCACTTCGCTTGTGACAAACATTGGTCATGACAACAACAAATAAAGGATGGATCCTCTGACAATTTGTAATATCTGAAGTTTACTGTGTACTTGTTTGAGCGTGCGCAGTTTATGTTTATATGCTCTGTGCACACGAAGGCGGACAGGCACCGTAATCAGAGTCTACTGATTGTTTCGACTTAATGGGAATGAGGAAAAATTCAAGTCCATTCCGGTCCACCAGAACCTTGACTCATTCAGCCCCGACACACCGCACCAAGACATAGATCGAGCATGATAGTTCAAGGATGGTGCCAGAATAGCGTGGCGCCCATAGATATACCCAGATTACATTATACCGTACCTGGCCTCGCGTCACGCAAAATAAATCACGAATACTAAAACTCGCATTTTATCGGTGGAACTGAGTACTCGTGATGCATTTTGCCTTACGCGAGGTCAGGAATAATTTAGTTTATTTATACAATGACTTTGTTTTTAAAGGGTTTTAACCTCATAATCGAATATTCTTATCTCTTCGATGTGCTGCGGTGCCACAGTTGGGGCGCTCTTACTTTACTCCGCCTCAGCAGCTGAACGTTATATTATGGCATTGCAACGAGACAGTAAAAAGTGCGGCGGAGACAGCACGACCCGTATCACCACACGTGAACTGAGACAGCCCTGTAACAAATGGCCGGAAAAAAGGCGTGCGGGTCAGTTGTAGGTATAAATTTACTTGCATCCATGTCTGAAAGAAGGAATGATGCACTCGTACGGGCCCTTCTAAGCCCAGATACACCATCAGAAACCGTGAATTGAACTTAGTGTGTAGGTCGTGGTGTTCCTTTATTCGTCCGTTTATGAATTCGACACCTGCCGCCGCGTATCCAGATGCGGCACGTCATGCACGAACGAGTCCGTTTGATCATTCCGAAGGGATTTCTAACCCAGGGTATCTACTTCAGCAGCCTGGCAGTGATGTCACAGTGCCGCACAAGTAAATCCGGGGTGACTAATGCGTCTGTTGTTCAGCGTCCTGGTGCAAATCACTCTCTGGACCCGGTCCCCTGGGGAGTTTGTTCTCAGTAAACAAAAGACCGTCTGGCTGACATCACGAGTGAGCGCGGGTCAACGACGGCCTGATGTCGGACCGATGCTCTTTTACGATCTGTGTTGTTCCGATCATCGGCTCTCGTTGTCAGTCAGTAAATCTAGCTGCACCTTCTGTGCCTTTAGCTTCCATGTCCAGCAACCAAGCAAGGAAGTAAGCACGTACAGACACGAGCACGTACGCACGCACGCACACACACACACACACACACACACACACATACACACACACACACACACACACACACACAAATGTACACAAACACAGATTATTGTTTCCACAACAGGCTTGGGTTGATAGAAGCTTCTTTTTGTCTACCGTATTGATGATACGGTAGACTTTGAAACGGGGCTGGTCGGAGCGCATTCCTGAGCATGCACTTGACGTTTTTGGCGTGTGGGGCAGACATTCTGGCAAGGAAGTAACAAGATAAAAGTGACGTCACGTCTAGCTGCGCAAACCTTGCTATAGAACGTCTTTTTGGCGCCAAGCGCCGTGTGTGTGTGTGTGTGTGTGCGTGCGTGCGTGCCGGTGCCTGCGTGCGTGCGTGCGTGCGTGCGTGCGTGCGTGTGTGTGTGTGTGTGTGTGTGTGTGTGTGTGTGTGTGTGTGTGTGTGTGTGTGTGTGTATTTGACAGCGACTAGAGCCCGCGTTTGAGGACGCCGGGCAAGCTTGAAATTGTATGATATTGTCCCAAAAAGAATAATCTCGAGGTATTTTTTTTATTGTTTTATTATTAAAATGCTCATTGCGAGAAAATGGCCGTTTCACAATAACCGGTTGATCCACACTTGAGTCCGTAATTTTTCTTATTTTTACTAGATAATTTGCATATAGCTAGATGAAAGGGAGATATTGATTGAGTTCGTGACTGAACCAGCATTGTACCTCTAAAACGTTTTTAGTGAAAATTAAATATTTTGAAAAAATATTCACGTTTTTTGTGTTAACTTCATGAATTATTTGGGATTAATCTTAAAACATTTAAATATTTGTTACGAAAAAAAACAATCTTCTCATTAATAATCGCAGGATTTTTCATATACTGTATTTACATAAGCCTCGGCTGTCGAAGGTCAATTGTGATCTGTCTGCTTCTAAATCACTGCTCAAGACCTATCTGTTTTCTTATGCATATAGTTAGATGCATTCTCAGTGCGTTAGCAATCTTTAGCAGTAACTGTTCTTGTAACGTTGTGTGTGTATGTGTGAGTGTGAGCTTTTGATATGTGTCACTTTAGTTTTTGTAACATTATTGTAGTGTTTTCTTTCTTGTACTTTTTGTTCTGTAATTTTTGATCTTGTAAAGCGCTTAGAGCACCATTCACTTGGAGGTTAAGCGCTATATAAATGTACATTATTATTATTATTATTATTATTATTATTATTATTATTATTATTATTATTATTATTATTATTATCATCATCATTATCATTATTATTATTATTATTTTCTGTACGCCCTAGGTGTAAAAATCAGACCACTTTCTGGATCACTTTTCGGAGTCATTTGTAAAACAGCTAACATAACCTTAAGTTTTACGAAATAAACTATATTCTCATTAATACCCGCATGAATTTTCATAAACAGTGTTTGCATAACCGTGCTGTTTGTCCCGGTTCTGGGGTAGGATTAGGTCAAATTGTGACCTGTAAGCCCTAGGTTTGAAAATCAGCAAAGAAATTGCCATGTTTGATCCTCTAATATGTAAAGCGTTAGTACTGCGATGAGTGACGTATAACATCGAGTCGTCACCATGAACACGGCGTCGTAGGACTAATGATGCCATGACGTGAAGCTTGAAGTGACATCATTTCGCTGCTCGTGCTATTATTCTTCTTCAGAATATCTATGCTACGCCAGACCACAGAGCTTACGAATGACGGGAATCGCCGTGTGTCCGTCTTTATTTCTGTGTGCCAGTGTGTGTGGATCAGAGGGTGGCCGTTAGAGTAGAAGGGCTCGAGATGGATTCCTGTCGGTACACGAGCCCACAGAGCGTACTAATGGCAGGAAGCGCCGTGTGTCGGTCTTTATTTGTGTGCGCCGAAGTGTGTATTGACTAGATTGGCTTAGAGAGGAGGGAAATGGATCAGCATTATTAGCCTAAAAATATGAACAACTTTGAATGTTCCTAAAAGATAAGCGCATGTGAGCTCCAAACAATATGGTAGACTTTGGGATGAAATCCTCATCTTGCTTTCTTTCATTTTCCGTATCAGTGCACAGTACTGACAATTTTATCACCGTAAACAAAATGTTTTATAGTAAACACAAGAGGCCAATACTGTACTGTACAATACTGTATAATAGCCAACATAAGAAAGCGTTTCTCTACCTATAGTCGTCGTTCCCACCACACACACAAAACCCCACACCAAATTAACCCATTTTACCCCACGGCCGTATTTCTTCTAGGGTAGTGTCAGATTAGCCAGGCGCCAAGCTAATCTGGCAATACCATCGAATGGCACTTCCCTTATGGCGCCAAACTAATCTGGCACACCATTGAATTATCCATTTCCTGCTGTAGTACGTCGGAACTAAGTGTGTTAACCCATTCAGCCCTGACGCACTACAGCAGGAGATGGGTCGACCATGATAATTCAAGGATAGTGCCAGATTAGCTTGTGGCCTGTTGGCGCCAAGCTAATCTGGCACTGTCTTTGAATTATCATATGTCCAAAATTTGGGAAATACGGCCGTCGGGCTGAATTAGTTAACATGATTTAGTCTTCATGCACTAAGACCCCCTTGACCGTGTTTCCCTCTTTCCCGACCTTGCCTATGTCATTTCTAGAACAGGCTTGTGGTTCCAAGCACGTACCCAACCACAATTAAAACACTCATCCATAAAATTCTGTCTTGTGCACCAAGTTTCAACATTTTTTCACTTGAACGGCTTTTTTGTTTTTCTTATTCTTTTTATGCTTCTGTTTTCTTATTTTATTTCGAGACGTAGGCTTGTGGTTCTACTCACAATGGAGACACTAGTCTAATGCAGTCTAGTGCAATAAGTTGCTTCAACACTTTTTTCTCATTTTGACCGTGTTTCTTTTCTTTTTTTACACCATCCTCACCCCTCCCTTCTGTTTCCTTGTTCACGGTTACCATACGGAGTTATATGACATGATGCACCGGTCGCTAAAATCAACACACCTTCGGCTTCCCAGCAGATGCAGACCTGACAAGGTAAATAAAATACCTGAGTTCGGGTATACATTTTCACGCTACGAGCCGGACGCTTCCATCTGCAAGAGGCATAGACTCTCATGAGCCCCTGCGTACGCAGGGCTCATGAGACTCTATGCCTCTTGTGGAAATTCTTCTCGAACGAGTTTAATCACAGAATCGGCTTAAACCCGTTTATACGCAAAAATACCAGTTCTATGTTTACACTTCAATTGAACGCACCCAAATAAATACTTCTCATCTGCAAGAGACATAGGTTATCGTGAGTCCCTGAGGCCGCACATGGCTCATGTGAATTCATGCCTATTGCTGAGTCAAAGAAATAACGCAGACCCGATATATGTTCCTCCGGCCGTGTAGATCGTGGGGGATTTAGTGAGAGAGACTGTAAGGATACACTTGCCGGCACACGCGCTCGCGCATGCACCTGACTTTTAACGATGATAGTCTGTAAGCCTGTTAGTTCTGCGATATTTTAACCTTCTCACTGCCGAGACAAACGGAACGCCACCCAAATGCAAAAGATATGGACCCTCATGAGCTCCAGTTGCGGGGGGGGGGGAGGCTCATGAGGATCTATGGATCTATGCCTGTTGCTGGCACCATTTTGAATCCATCTTTCTGAGACGACTCGAGTGGAGCTCGCTGGCGTTAACTCTTTCAGCCCGACGGTCGTATTTCCCAATATTTTGGAGGTGTCATCTGATGACTATGCACCAATTGCAAGAGATGGATCGACCATGATAATTCAAAGGCAGTACCAGATTAGCTTGGCGCCGACAGGCGCCAAGCTAATCTGGCACTACCCTTGAATTATCATGGTCGACCCATCTCCCGCTGTAGTGCGTCAGGGTTGAATGGGTTAAGAAAGATTTCAGAAGCATGACTTGCGTCGTACGCTGGCAGTGATGGGGACAACGACAACAACAAGCACGACGAAAACAACCGGAAACTCAAAATTCATGTAATCTTCTCACACACTGACTCAGCATCTCACTGCATACTGCGCGCATGATTATTACATTGATAATGATGTCTGGACTGATGTCAGTGCTACAGGATACGATCACCACGTAATTTTTCGGTTTCATTGGGAGTAGTTAGTTATTAGTTATTCAGTAGGGTTTAATGCACTGATTATCTTTCTTAGTAGGTGAGATGAATAACTGTGTTGTATTGTTGTCTGCATGTTCATTTTTAAGAAATAAATTCAATAAATATTATAAATTAAATAATGTAAGCATGTTCCTCTCTTTCTTGGGATTTTCTTTGCGTATTACACTCTTGGCAGTCACCTTATCTGGATTTCATTCCGGGGTTAAGGGGTGGGGTGGGGGGGGGGGCGGTATACAAATGAATCTATCAATTTCCATTGGGGTGGGTTATGTAGTGGTCTGCTGTCGTGGGCTGGGGGTCTGTTTCGCTGTTGTACCGACCAGAAATGTTTTCATTGGGTACGCCTGCTGCCCATTACGCAAAAGTACATCGGCTCGACGTTCATCCGCGGTCGGCCCGAATACGCGGTCCGACCGTGGATGAACCTCGATCCGATGGACTTTTGCTTATTGTTAAGGTAATGTAGGATCGCTCCGACACTGCCGCCCGCCAGCTAAATACCACCCAGATGCTTTTACTGGTAAATTTGTTGGCAGCTGCATGGAATACAGACTAAATGATTACTAATGTGAATGTTCGTGTGTGCATATTGTTCGAACTTTATTTATCGTCGAATAGCTGGTGAAAAACATAAGACCTTGGATTAAGAGGATATTCTGCTTGTTTAAAATATTGCATGTCCATCCGGGCTTTTAATACACCGTTTTCATCAAATCACGTGCAACTTTGACTTACTTCTGAATTCCGAACAGCCGTTGTCTATTAACATTTTACTAGAAATAAATCTCTCTTACAATTTATTTTGCACGTGCCCCAACTGCGGCCGACACAGCTCCGATGATCTTTTATCCACTAGGTTCGTAAATATGGAGGCCTCAGAGATGTCACTGACGCCTAAATGGGGGGGGGGGGGGATAACCGTGGCTGTGTACCGAAAGTACGTTTGGAGTCGTATTTTGGTAATTGTACAGATATGATTTTATTTCTGGCTTTTTGGCGTGCATGCAACCACCAATGAAGCTGATGTATGGTCCCTGTGATCACATATGTCGATATTCTTTGCATTTCAGTCGAAAACTTGGAATATCAATGTTTTGTTTTGCATTCGATGCGTGAGACCAGAGTGACGTGGTAGCACGCGGAACAGTGACAAGCATGCCGGCCAAATCATGTTCAAGCTTGTCGTTCGAAGTGTCAAAACGTCAGCACCACTGACAATGTTTCTGTCTTAGCTCATTCTGCCCCTGACAAACCACAACAAGATACGGATCGACCTTGATAGTTCAAGGATGATGCCAGAATAGCTTGGCGCCTAAGGGCGCCAAGCTATTCTGGCATCACCCTTGAACTACCATCGTCGATCTTTATTCTGCACTTCAATGCAGTAATCACTGAGAGGAGAAAGGCAAAAATTTGAGGATTTCGGCCTCAGGGTATAATGAGTTAAGTGTTTGATCAGTGCAGAATACACAGTAAATGATCGATTATCCCACCATGACAATTCGGACCCATTTCTACCCCTAAACAGTCAAACCTACACCCCCCCCCCTTTCCCTCCCCCCCCCCACCCTCCTACCCCCGATCCTCTAAACCTTGCCTCTAACCGTTCTCTAGAATCCAGATTATCACCCCACCTACCCCCCCCCCACCCAACCCTCACCCCACCCCCCACCCCACCCCCCACCCAAAAAAAAAAAAAAAGTTCAAAAGTTCATGTGTTGAATGGCAGAACAGGAAAATGTCGCGGACTGTAAAAACAGGGAGATTTAATGAGGTGAGTTCGGTCAGGCGACCAGAAAATGTAATTATTAGTCCTAGGAGACGGTGCTAGCGAGAACGACCCAGAACTGCAGACAGTCTCCAATTCCCTTCCGTCTGCAAGAGGCATAGATTCTCATGAGCCCCTGCGTCCGCAGGGGCTCATGAGAATCTATGCCTCTTGCCGACTCGGGTCTGTTTTGGATGTTTGTGAGGATGAAGGTGTCATGTAGGTTAAGAGCCCGATTAAGACAGACAGTAAATTAACACGTGTTACGGACTGTAACTCCTTTAAAGTCGTTCAGACGTGAGTGGGTAGACGTGAGTGGGTGGCGATTTGGTGGGCACGTGTGTGCGTGTGCGTGTGCGTGTGCGCGCGCGGGCCTGCGTGTTTGTGCGTGTGTGTGTGTGTGTCTGCGTGTTTCTTTATTTCTGTAGTGCGGATTTCTACGTTTCATAATTATACTATGCCTTCAAGTCGTCTAGACTAAAATGGCGACTGCCAAGCGTGTACAATGCAGAGAACATCCCAACGAAGAAAGAAACACGCTGAAAAATACAGTTACGAGTACAAACACACAAGCGTTTAACGAATAGACATACAATCAAGTACATTCTTTGCTACTTAACCCACATCATACTGAGGCTAAAAGCTTCAAATTTGTACACTGCCATATGCAAGCTACATTATAGTACTTACAAATAAGGATATAGACCAATGGCTTTAGTTCAAGGGTGGTGCCAGAATAAATGTTACGTACAGACCTTTGTTCTGCTCGCGGCACTTCTCCTGTAGCTGTCTCAGCACAAAGACCATATCGGTGGTGCTCCTGTTTGCTCTGAAGCCACACTGGCCCTCTGGGAGTTGGTCTTCAGCGATGGCAGGTACCAACCGATTCAGGAGCAGCCTTGCAAGGATTTTCCCAGCAATGGACAGCAGGGTAATTCCCCGATAGTTGGAACAGTCAGACTTCTCGCCTTTGTTCTTGTACAGGGTGATAACGACTGCATCACGGAGATCTTTTGGTAGTGTTCCTTCCTCCCAGCAGCAGAGAAAGAGGTCATGGAGCTTGTTGTGCAGTGCTGTGCCTCCATGTTTCCAGATCTCTGGTGGTATTCCATCGATGCCTGCTGCTTTGCCACTCTTGAGCTGGTGGATGGCTGTGAGGGTCTCTTCAGCGGTGGGCGGTTCGTCCAACTCAACCTTTACTGGGAGGTGTGGGATTTGTAGGACGACTGCTTCTTGAACAGTGCGCTCAGCGCTGAAGAGGCTCTGAAAGTATTCCGACCAGCGGTTCAAGATGGAGGTATTATCTGTGAGGAGTGCCTGGCCATTCGCGCTTCGCAGGGGACTTTGTACCAGGTGCCTGGGGCCATACACTGCTTTCAGTGCTTCGTAGAAGCCCCTGTAGTCACCATTGTCAGCACAAAGCTGGGTCCTCTGTGCAAGTCTGGTCCACCACTCATTCTGGAGATCTCTGAGCTTGCGCTGGAGACTGCTGCAGACGAGGCGGAAGGCAGACTTCTTCACAGGGCAGGAAGGCTGGGCTAGGTGGGCCTGATGGGCGGCTCTTTTTTTTGCTAGGTGTTCCTGGATCTCTACATCGTTTTCGTCAAACCAGTCTTTGTTCTTCTTTCTGGCGAAACCCAAGACTTCTGCAGAGGATTTTGCAATAGCAGTTTTCAGTTGTTCCCAAAGTGTTTCAGGGGAGGAGTCTACTGGGTCCGCTGTGTCTTTGAGCCTGCGCTGTAAATCTGTCTGAAAGGCAGCTTTCACATCGTCACGCTGAAGGCTGGCAACATCGAGCTTTTTCTTGGGGGGCCCCCATTTCTTGGGTTTTGGCTTGAAGTGGAGCCTGAGTTTGCAGCGGACAAGGCGGTGGTCAGTGTGGCACTCTGCGCTGGGCATCACTCTGGTGAGGAGGACGTCACTGCGGTCCCTCTGACGCACTAGGACATAGTCGATAAGGTGCCAGTGTTTGGAGCGAGGATGCATCCAGGTGGTCTTTCGACTGTCCTTTTGCTGAAAAGTAGTGTTGGTGATGACCAGTTGCTGCTCCGCACAGAACTCCAACAGTAGGCGGCCATTGCCATTGCAGTTCCCCACGCCATGCTTGCCGAGGACTCCTTTCCAGGCTTCAGAGTCCTGGCCCACTCTGGCGTTGAAGTCGCCAAGGATGATGACTTTGTCGTCTGCAGGGATACTCTGTAGGAGGCTGCGCAGGTCAGTGTAAAACTTGTCCTTTTCAGCAGGCTCTGCCAGGAGGGTTGGGGAGTACACACTGAGAAGGGTGACGTGCTGCTGGTGTCTCAGTGGGAGGCGCATGGACATGATGCGGTCTGAGTGGCCCGTTGGTAGGTTTTCCAGCTTAGTCGCAATGGATGTCTTGACCATGAAACCCACGCCTGAAAGCCGTCTTTCTGATGCAGGCCTGCCTGACCAGTAGAGGGTGTACCCAGCACCAAGTTCTTGGAGGCTGCCTTCGTCCGGAAGGCGTACTTTGCTGAGCGCGGCGATTTCGATGTTTAACCTCCGCAATTCATGGGCAATGAGGGCAGAGCGACGTTCAGGGCGTCCGCTGTCTGCTTTGTCGAGCATGGTTCGGACGTTCCAACATGCTACGTTGAGTCCGGTCGTGGTCGTCATGAGAGTGGATCCGTTATTCTTTCTTGTTTTTTGACCGTCGTAACATTTGTCGACCTAACAAAAGCGTTCGACACTGTGAGCAGGCAAGGCATGTGGCAGATCCTGGAGCGACTTGGCTGTCCCCCAAAGTTCCTCAACATGATTGTCCAGCTACACGAGGACCAGCAAGGCCAGGTCAGACTCAACAATGACCTCTCGGAACCATTCCCTATTCTCAACGGCGTAAAGCAGGGCTGCGTGCTGGCACCGACCCTCTTCACCATCTTTTTTAGCATGATGTTGAAGCAGGCCACAGTGGACCTCGATCATGACGATGCAGTGTACATCAGGTATCGTCTCGATGGCAGCCTGTTCAACCTCAGACGACTGCAGGCCCACACGAAAACCCTAGACCAACTGATTCGTGAGCTGCTTTTTGCTGATGATGCTGCCCTCGTTGCACACACAGAGAGAGCCCTGCAGCGCATCACGTCTTGCTTCGCAGATGCTGCCCAACTCTTTGGACTCGAGGTCAGTCTGAAAAAGACAGAGGTCCTCCATCAGCCGGCACCCAAGACAGTGTATCGCCCTCCTCACATCACCATTGGCGAGTCTGAACTAAAGTCAGTGCACCAGTTTACTTACCTTGGCTGCATTATCACGTCGGACGCCAAGCTGGACAAGGAGCTTGACAGCAGGCTGGCAAAAGCGAACAGCGCTTTCGGGCGACTTTTCAAGCGGGTGTGGCACAATCAACAGCTGAAAACAGGCACCAAGATCAGCGTGTACAGAGCTGTGGTCCTCACCACCCTGCTGTATGGTTCCGAGTCCTGGGCCCTCTACCGCAGCCAACTACGACTCCTCGAACGCTTCCACCAGCGCTGCCTGCGTACCATCCTGGGCATTCACTGGAGTGACTATGTCACCAACGTCGAGGTCCTTGAACAGGCTGAAACTGTGAGCATCGAGGCTTTGCTGCTGCGGACACAGCTCCGCTGGGCGGGGCATGTCTCCAGGATGGAGGATCATCGCCTACCAAAGATCACCCTGTTCGGCGAGCTTGCTACTGGACACCGTGACAGAGGGGCACCAAAGAAGAGATACAAAGACGGTCTCAAGAAGTCACTCAGTGCCTGCCAAATCGACCACCACCAGTGGTCTTCGCTTGCTGCGGACCGTGACACCTGGCGCTCCACCATTTACAAGGCAGCTGTCTCCTTTGAGGACTCTCACAGAGCTAGCCTTAAGGACAAGCGGCTCAGGAGAAAAAACAGAGATGCCGCAGCTCAGAACCCTGGCCATACCTTCCCCTGCAGCCACTGCGGTCGAACCTGCCTGTCTCGGATTGGCCTCCGCAGCCACGAACAAGCCTGCAGACGTCGTGGGCAACTCCTATAAAATCTTCGTTCGCGAAGTCAAGCCAAGAGGTGCCAGAATAGCTTGGCGCCAAGAGGCGCCAAGCTATTCTGGCACTACCATTGAACTATTTTAGTCAAACTTATTTCACACGCTGGAGTATTTCGAATGATACGGGTTAATATACAAACATGAATGCTCCTAACCACCATAGGACTGACACGGAAATCTTGGCTAGTTCAGTAGGACTAACGAGAGGCTTCAGGTCTGCCGTTATTTGACAAAAGCCAGTATGTCCATTTCCCAACGCGCTAAAGGCCATCGGGCCGATGTCGGCCGCCGTTGGCCCGCGCACAGCCGTGCGCAGGCCAACGGCGGCCGACATCGGCCCGATCTACATTTGCTCATTGGGTTCTGAGAAAAGCGACACTTGTATTGTAATCCATACTAGTCATACCGGCGTTCTTTAATAACGGCGGCGGCTTTGATGACGTGTCTCGCGGTAAGATGCCGTTCGATGCAGAACTTCACATTATGTGTGCTGGTCTGGGATTGTGTACCTTAACGACTCTGAGATACAAGGTCCAGAATTACATATCAGCAGAGTATGTCTCTTATTCTAACGTCTTCATACAGAGTCGACTTATGTCACTTCATACCGAGTCTTGGCAATCCGGTCCTTGGCCATACAAAATACCCCATCTTGACAATCCACTATAATATACTGACGAGCAAAAGAAATGTGACATTTTTTGAATCAGCGGAAACATTTTAGTGTTCAGATGATCCCGAAAAGTCGCAATTCTTTTGCTCGTCGGTATGTTAAAAAAGATTAAAAAACGTAAGCGGGTATTGCGTTGTGAAATGAAGCACATGGCAAGCCTGATGGCTTACACAGGCTTACAGTAACACGACTGCAGGTCTGATATGTCATGAAGTGCTGTTGGCGTGTTTGGCATGTCCAATTCAGGTCAAGTAAATTCTTAAACAACAACAACAACAACGCACACACACACACACACACACACACACACACACACACACACACACACACACACACACACACACACACACACACACACAAACAACAAAAATCAAACAATAGAAATAAAAACGGAGTACAAGAAATCCAAGACAAGACTACCAAACACAAATTTCAGTGAGAAATGTTTGGGGTTTGTATCAATTTACAGAAGACGATTTCCTCTGTTAATCATGTAGTTTCCACGTGCCCGAATGTAAGGCATTCAATGGATTAGAAGGGCAGATAAGTCTTTACATGTGATCGCATGTATGCCGAAAATCTGAAAATGGAGCATTCACTACCTTTCACGACCCAACTCCTGCAACCGGTATTACAGGTAGATAATGTAAGCAAACTGAAAAAGGAATTAATTGCAACAGTAGAAACTATTTATGAAACTTATTCAGTGAGACCTCAGTAAGAAACGGCCAGGTTTTGTCAAAACTTCGAGTGACCGTTGTCTTGTAAACGTGACGTCACACTTTAAAGGGCACATTATAAACGCCACAATTTTCAAGATAATCATATCATGTAGGATCTCATTTGAAAGATCTCGTCAAGATTTTTACAAAACCATCTATTACTGAGGTATCACCACTGACATGAGGTTTGCACGTCATAGTATCTACTGTTGCTGTTTGTTTTCATTATTTTCTTTCTCTTACTTCACTACTAGGAGTAAAAACATATCACATTGGATGGGTGACGCTTGCAAATTTAATCCATTTAACCCCAAATCCTCATTTCCCAATTTTTTTTAGGTGCCATCTAACGACTATGTACCGGTGGCAGGACCTAGATGGACCATGATAATTCAAGGGTAGTGCCAGATTAGCTTGGCGCCATCAGGCGTCAAGCTAATCTGACACAACCCTTGAATTATCATGGTCCATCCATCTCCTGCTGTTGCGCGTTGGGGCTATATGGGTCAATGTAAAAGGAAAGTCAGCAAAAAGCGCATTAGAAAACACAGTCGCTGTGCGCAGGTCCGCAACTGCGGCCGACTTCGACCCGATGGTCTTTTGCACGCTGGGAAATCGATCCTTTTCGATCTGCAAAATTCGCATAGTCCTACGCCCTACGCGCTCATGAATTGCCCCCCCCCCCCTCCCCACACACACACACACACACACACACACCCCACCCCCCACCCCACCGGGGGGGGGGGGGGGGCGAGGCGGGGGGAGGGGGGGGGCTAAAATATAATCGATACATTTTGTACCACAGAACTCGGCCCCGATTACATTGTCAGGCCGATGAAATTATGCGGGATAAACTAACGGCTTTTAGCGCACAAAACGCCCATTTAAGCCAGCAAGAGTCAAGAAAGACAACGTAATAAATTTGGGTTATAATGAATGTGCCATCTGGAGGGAATTGCGCGTGTACATCATGCAGTCTCACGCATTATAGTTTGGGTATTCTACCTCAGTCAAGCTTCTGGCGCTGCTAGCGGCGAACAAGGGAGAGCTGTGGACTGTGGCAGCTCAAGGGGCGTGCTTGATTAGCTGGGCGCCCCGAGGCTCCTAGCACCTTTGAGCGAAGAGTGTGTGTTGCATCCATCTTACAGTGTTTCTGCCTTATGGCTAACTCTCACCGTTTCCGCTCTTTCAGCCTCAAGCGACTGAAGATCGATTCACCGTGATAGCTCACGATAGATCAATAGTAGTGCCTGACTAACCACGCCACTCGAGAGGCCCCTAGTTAATCAGGCACCCGCACTTGCGCGATCGTGGTCGATCAGCTTCGCAGGTCGCGTACGTAGAGCACCCAGGCGGAGACAATACCTATAAGCTGATCGATTTGGCTGTAGAATGCGAGAGGCATCCTTGTGAAACAATACTTGCCTCCCCCCTCTTCCCCAACCACCACCACCCCTTCCAATTAAGGTCCCCTCTTTTTGTACTTAATTGCATGTTTATTTTGAAAATTTTATAAAACTGAGTTGCAAATGTATTTTCTAAGCGTGTTTCTTTTTCGATTAAATTTTCTTAGACCCCCTTCTGAAGTGTTACGCGAAAGAGGGAGTGGGGTGGGGGCGGAGAACGGATGGAAGCTGTTATTTTAGTCGCACTTTTGCCTCTTCTTCAAGTTTTTTTATCGGTTTTTGGTACGAGACATAATTCAATCTTTCGTAAAACTTTTGCGCAGGAAGTTGCTGCTTTTAGAAAAAAAAATGCTGCTTTTAGCAACCCGTTATTTTGAGATTAACAACATCTGGTAAGAGTTCATGATCTGACTGGCAGCTTTCAGCCTGAAACGAAAGCAAAAATAAATAATGGGTGGCGGTGGGTGTCAGTTGATGGGAGACGATGAGGACACAACGTTAAATTGAAACAAAATGGGCAGGCATGTGTTAACGCTGATTCGCACTGCAGCAATGATAGATCGAAGATGATAGTTCAAGGGTGGTGCCAGAATAGCTTGGCGCCTCTAGGCGCCAAGCTATTCTGGCGCCACCCTTGAACTATCATGGTTGATCGGTCCCTGAACTGTAACATCATTTCTTCAGAGGATTACTCTCACAGTTGGGATTTCGGCCTCAACGTGTGTCAAACTGTGTTTCAAAGGCGAACGTACGTGGTTAGTTCGAATCTGAAAGCGCACCAAAATGGGTCAAATTAGCAATTCAATCCCTTCACAGCCAGTTGATGCAGATTGTGTTCCTGCAATTTTCAATGATTCGATGCCGGAAGAGTCCCATTCATCCCAGGAACATGGATTCCAAGTGGTGTCAGCAACAGGCATAGATCCTCGTGAGCCCCATCAGCTGCGGGAACTCATGAGAATGTATGTCTCTTGACGCTGGATCGTGTTCACCTTTACTCGGCAGTCAAGAGGTTCGCTGTACATTGGCATAACTTCATATGTAGAATTTTAAAAACAGAAAATGAAATGAAATAGTCTAATTTTGTCACTGTGATACTAAAATGGGTCTGAATGAAACAGTATCCCACACTGGTTAAAGTCAAAGGGTTAATGTTAGGTTCATTTCTTCGCATCTCCCCGTGCGGGCACGGGGGAGACTAGCACCCCGGCCGTGAGTGGAGAACGTGACGTGTTCACTACACACTCACTGGTCAGTGGTCAGCAATATATGACAATTTACGTTTTTAACCATTCAGTCTGCGTCAGCTGGCACTGAGCAGCCTAATTTCGCCGAGTTAAATTTGTTGGCGCAGCTTTTACCTTTAAGAAAGAATCCGATTGTTCCGAAAAAGGTGAGAAGAACAGATCGTTTCTGGTCGGTGCATTTGGCGGGTCAAGGCTCAGCTTCAACGTAAAAACGTAAACAGCAACCAACTTTTGTGCGTTGATTTCCCAAGCCGATACGGCGTGTTCAGCTCATTGTGCCCGAGATACGAAATACCCACATTTTGGAGTTATCCTCTGAGGACTGCCTTACAAATTCAGGAGACAGATCGACCATGATAGTTCAAGGGTGGTGGCAGAATAGCTTGGCGCCTATAGGTGCCAAGCTATTCTGCCACCACCCTTGAACTATCATGGTCGAGCCATATCTGCTGTGGTGTGTCACGGGCACAATGAGTTAAAACGGCTGTGGATAATTGAGCGTCGTACTTAAGTTTATTTAAAGCGACCTGCTTCAGGGCCAGCACTGATTGCTCAAATTAGCCGATGCAGCGGGGTCTCCATTTGTCTTGCCCCAGCTTAAGACTCATCTACCAAGGGAACACATACCAAGGGAAAATAATCAGCGCTGGACAGACAAACGTTCGGCTCATCTCCCGCCAATCCTATCGTAAGATACGCAGATACATGGTTAGTTCGGGGTTAGTCCACGGCACCGAAGTGATAATGGACGGCCCTGACGGGCGGGTTATGGGGGACAGGGAAATCTCAGACTATTGCCTATGGAGTACGACCTGAACACTGATCAACTCAGGCGCACTCCAATTGTGCCACTTTGATTTACCAGGACTTTTCAACGGACAAGCCCGTCTTTTCCCCCTGGATTGCGAGTCCATCTACCGGGGCCGGGACGGGGATTCGAACCCACGACCCGGCGATTCCCTTCGCTCTACTGCTCCGACGCTTAACCGTCTGAGCTATTTCGGACTCTCCAACGCAGATAAATAACAAGACGGTCATATAAACCGACGCAAAAGACGTTTTCTCCTGCCCCTTATGAACATCGGGAGAACTCCTATGCGTACAAATGAGAAAAAGAGCAGAAATGTCTTTCGTTTTACGACATTCAAAACTTAGAGAAGAACCCAAAGAAGAAAGAAAGACGATTAGAAAAGACAGTTACAACACAATTTATTGTGTAATATCTTTTCTATGTGTGTTTCTGTCTCCGTTGGGTTCTTCTCTGAATTTTACACGCTATGCTGGCACCTTTTTGGTCTGTCTTTGTTAACCCACATCATACTGAGGCTAAAAGCTTCAAATTTGTACACTGCCACATGCAAGCTACATTATAGTACTTACAGATAAGGATATAGACCAATGGCTTTAGTTCAAGTGTGGTACCAGAATAGCTTGGCGCCTAGAGGCGCCAAGCTATTCTGGTACCACCCTTGAACTATTTTAGTCAAACGTATTTCACACAGTAGTGTATTCCGAATGATAAGGGTTAGAAGTCAATTCTTGTGTACTGCATACACAGAACATTGAAAAAATGAGATATTGAGAACTAGCAACCTTTATTACCACTACGTTTTAAAAGCTAGTTGGTAGTGAACACGTCACTTCCGTCTTGATTCAAGCCATTTGACACAATTTATCACTGTTCTGACCTACTCACTGTTACAGTGACGGAGACAAAAAAAATGATGAAAACGATGTGATGCAAGGGCTTGTAACCCTTTACTTCAGTATCGGCGGATTTTGTTGCGATGGCTCCTACAGCAACTTTGCGACCAAAGAAAATGCTGCCGACATGCAGAGGGTTAATCTGCACCTGAGCTACTCAGATCCCTATTGATTGGTCGATATTCCATATAAGGAAACATATAATTAGGCACACCGCAAGAAAAGACCACGTTTTCTCATTCTACGTGCGACAGAAATGACAGGATTCTTTAGCGTTGAATTTTCAATCATTTCAGATGCACAACTGGTGGCCACTGACACTGAAGGGGTTATAATACGAGAAAATCTACCATTTGACATCAAAAGACAGCAAGTCTATTTCTTTGTGAAAAAGCGAAATTTTCATGGCATTACAACGAAAAAGCTACGTTTCAAAAAAAAAAGATTACCTTTCTTTTGCCTGTAGAGGTCAGTGATATCCCAGTACGCAAAAGGCTGTCGTGCCGAAGTCGGCCGCAGTGGACCCGTGCACATTAGTGCGCGGGCCCAATGAGGCCGACTTCGGCCCGATATCCGTTTGCGTACCGGGATGCGTCTGACAGTTTCTAAGTCGCTGCTGATCCACGTCCCATTAGCTGACGTTCAGAGGTTTCAAACTGTCATGAGCAGACTCTGACGGAATTTTCTGTGAATATTTGGATTTTCTTGTGATTTCTTCATGTGCTGCACTGTGATTTTGGACCTTTCGGATTGAAGCCGTAAGGTTCAAAACCACAGACCAGCACACTAATGATGGCGTTGAGTGATATCGGTGTGCGCAGAAAGTTTAACTCATTCAAGGTGCCCTGCGTCAGCAGCTGAAGAAGTGTTGTATAGAGTTGCCGGCGGAACGTTGTGGCGCACCTTGAGTGAGTCAACCCATTCAGCCCTGACGCACTACAACAGGAGATGGATCGACCATGATAATTCACGGGTAGTGCCAGATTAGCTTGGTGCCTGTCGGCGCCAAGCTAACCTGGCACTACCCGTGAATTATCATGGTCGATCCATCTCCTGCAACTAGTGCATAGTCGTTAGAGTGGCGCCTCCAAAATTCGGGAGATACGGCCTTGGGGGCTGAGTGAGTGAAAGGATGCCCTATGTCGGTAATTTACGTCACGTTTGAGTATTACGTAGGTATAGCAGGGAAAATCCAACGAAAGAAAGAAACACGTTTAAAAAGGACAAGTGTACAAGGCAGTTGATCAAAGTCAGTTTCTGGTTGAACTCCTTTTTGGTTCAAAATAGACATACAGACCGAACTTGATACCACGTGCAGAAACGCAATGCATTAATGACTTAGATACGTTCCTAGGCATAACTCATTGCGCCCGAGGTACGAAATACCCACATTGTGGAGTTATCCTCTGAGGACTACATTACAATTCAGGAGACAGATCGACCGTGATAGTTCAAGGCGCCACGCTATTCTGCCACCACCCTTTAAGGGTCATGCTCGAGCCATTGTTTTGCTGTGGTGGGTCGCTGGCAGAATGAGATAACAGTACCCTCAAGAAATCCAGCAAAGGGACCGTGCGTTTTTTGGCTCACGTGCGAAGCAAAAGTGAGTCAACGTTTTGGGCCAGTGGTCGTCCGTCCGTTGTCCGTCGTCCGTCCGTTGTCCGTCGTCCGTCCGCCGTCGTTAGTCGTCCGTGGTAAACTTTGACACTGGCATTTTCTCGGAGACTATTCAAGCCACATTCTTCAAACTTGGCCAAAGGATACTTTCTGGTAAGACCTTTCTAAACATACCAATTTGAGTGACCTCTCACAAAGGTCAAGGTCACAGGGATCAAGAAATAGGTCAAAAATAGCTATACTTTGACATAATTTATTTTTTCTCAAATACTATTCACAACTTTAAACCCAAACTTGGTACAAAGATACCTGATGGTAAGATCTTTCTATAGGTACTAATTTGGTTGATCCCTCGGAAAGGTCAAGGGTCACAAGAGCTCAGGAAATAGGAGAAAAATAGCTATATTTTGACAAAAGATGTTTTTTCTCAAATACTATTCACAACTTTAAACCCAATCTTGCTACAGAGATACCTGATGGGAAGACCTTTCTATGCACACTAATTTGGTTGATCCCTCGGAAAGGTCAAGAGTCACGAGAGCTCAGGAAATAGGTCTAAAATAGCCATATTTTGACAAAAAATGTTTTTTCTCAAATACTATTCGCAACTTGAAACCCAAATTTGGTACAGAGATACCCGATGGTAAGACCTATCTATGCATACTAATTTGGATGACCCCTTGGAAAGGTCAAGGGTCACAAGAGGCTGGCAAATGTGTGTAAAATGCTGATTTTTTATAAAATAGTAGGTATTCCCAAATTTTTGCACATTTTTCAACCAAATTTGGTACAAAGCTAGCTGATGATAAGACCTTCCTATGCATACTAATTTAGTTGACTCATCACAAAGGTCAAGGGTCACGGGGGGTTAACAAATGTGTGAAAAATGTTTACATTTTCAGAAAACATGGATTTTGCTGCTGCAGAAGCCAGCTCTTGTCACAAAGGTCACACATAAGTAAATCGGTCATACACGTGAGCCATAATGGCTTTGCCTTTCTTGCTATTGTTGTTGTTTTGGGGTTGTTGTTTTGTTTTGGGTTTTTTATTTTTTGTTTAAATGTTTGCTTTTTGTTTTGTTTTGTTGGTTGTTGTTGTTGCTGTTGCTGTTGAATGGAATTTCAGTATTGAACATCTTGATTGTCTTCCCTTATCTCCATTTTAATACGTATTTGAACATGTTAATCCGTCTTTTAAAATTGTGATGCGGTTCCTGAACGCACTGGACGTGATTTTAACCCTTCATCTGTCGGGAGCTCTTTTTGTCGACGTGATTACCTCGACAAAAAGCATAACCGTCAGATAAAGGGTTAATTCGCCCTTTCAGTACATCTTGGTCACACGGTGGGCGCACACGGTCAGAAGTGTTGCTGTACTAATTGGACCCCCCGACGAAACAAGTCGTTTTGCTCCCAGACCTCCTAAGCCTCACCCCGTTTCCCTTCGCCACTGTTGGACCACTATCAAACTGCAAATGGCCTACGCCTCATGGGATTCTATGTCCCTTGCTGGCGCGGTCACTTTGATGTCCGTGAGCCTCAGGAGGACGGGTTTATGTATCAGTGAATGTGTGATACGAATACGATTGACGTCATTGTCCCATAACTTGGAAATATGTCTTCAGTGGAATAAAAAGCAAACGTAAAACCCCACAAATAAAATACGTACATGCATAAATAAATTGACTGACTGACCGACTGACTGGATGAATGAATGAACTGACAGTAATTGTTTCAGACTCATCATTTCTAGCCGCTACCAGTGGTGGGATTTAAGGAAGAAGAAAGAAAGAAAAATGCGTAATGGCCACTAATAATTCTAGTCAATCACTAAATTGAAAACTCATAAATCAGATAGGTGAGGCTAGCGCTGGTAGAATTGTACACATATCAAGGGGAATTACTCAGCGCTGGACAGACAAACAGTTAGATCCCCTGCCCCCTCCTATCCTAGATGTAGATGGTCGTCTTGTTCAAAACCTGCGTATTTTTCTGTGGGCTGGCGATTGGGTGCCTGATAGGAGGGGGCAGGGGAAATAACTAAATGGAAAAGGAGTTCCTCCCTCATCTAACCCCAAAGCACGAGTTAACCAGTGCATCGCAAATGTCTAGATTTCGCGCTTCAACCAATGAAATGCCCATCTTATCCACGAAATGCTTCCCCCTGATTAACCTGTTGGTAAGAAATCCGGGTTTATCCGAGTGACGAAAACCAGACATCTGCAAGAGGCATAGATCCTCATGAGTCCCCGCGTCCTGCGGGGATTCAAGAGGATTTATACCTCTTGCCAAAGATCTCATGGACAGCCGTGTTTTTTTAGAGAGACGTGCTGTGCTGACATAAGACTTATGCTGTCGTCGAAGGGTGGTCGGCCATTTGCATTAAACTCTGACCAACAGGTCTCATGCAGTTCAGTGAGTGCTGAACGCAACTATACAGTATAGAAGTCAAATGAAACAATAATTGAATAATAATGATAATAAACACAGAAAAACAAACACGCAACGTCAAAAGGAGTACTGAACAGTTCACTAAACTGAACTGTTTGGTCATTGCACTGATTTATACTTTTTCCAAAGTGAACAAACACACAAACGGTATTAAAGCTTCGTCTCTTTGAAAAAGTAGCATTAAAGGCTGTCACTGGATGGACCGAAAGGTCCCAGATCAATAACTTGTAAATGTTATGAAGTGCCTTTAAACTCGCACTTGAAAAGACTTATTTATTGAAGAAACGATTCGAATGACTACAGGTCCAAATAAACTGCGAGTGGTCTTTGACCCCTTCATTGTCATAGCACAGTTTACAACACCTAAACGCATGAGACGCAGATCTTCATGAGCCCCCTCAAACGTTGAGGTTCATGAATATCTGTGCCTCTTTCAGATCTCATTAATATCTTCGTGACTACGCTAGATGGAAATGTCCAGCAGAGATCTGCAATGATTTGTAATTAATCCTTAGGCTGTCGGTAGCGTCTTTGGTCGAGGGGATTCCCGTAGGAACCACCTCGACCAAACACGCTACCGACAGCCAAAGGGTTAACATCAAATCTAGAAACTGGCTGTAAAGGGGTTAACTTTTTAAGAATGCGGCAAACACGATACCTCATGGGCCACAGCTGATTTCTTTTTTTCTTTACAACTTTAATACCCTTCGAGTGGAAATACTTATGAGCTTCTTTAATGGCAAGGCTCATCGCCACAAGAACAGCGCCACCTGACCTACTTTAAGTTGGGGTTCTTTATTAACTATTACCGACTATTATTTCAGATACACTTCCTTGTACTTTTTCTAGTCTAATTACGATGAGACCATGCAAACTACTACGAGAGAGAAACTTTCGTCATTAGAAAGTTACTATACAAGTAACACAATTGTCGCGGTTGTTCGTGATTTTACGGGGCATACTCACATGACATCGCCCAATTTCTAACCCCCTTTGAGGGACAGAGATATAAGTGAAAAAAACCATGTCCTTGCACAGTAAAAGACACAGATTCTGATGGTGGGGTTGGTCAATCTGAACAAGAGGCGTAGTTTTTCATGAGCCCTGCGGCCGCAGGGCCTCATGAGAAATTACACCTCTTGTTGCACTTCATCAGACCCGTCACAAGAACCATATACCTTACAGTGTATGAATCTACCGCACGGAGATCATAAACATCTAAAGTCTTGTATCGGAAGAGACCTAGGCTTGGAGCTTTAAAGGTTGTTCGTGTAAATAGGCAAGAGATCTGGCGTCAAGCCCTATTGATTCCCGGACAGAGTAGGTTCCTACTCAACCCCTTTCCTTCAGCGAGAGAAATAGCTCCATATGTGCTCATGCAGCCGCAGGGGTTCTCAGCAATCTAAGCCTCTCGCTGACCGAGATGGGTGCTAGTTGTGCCTAAAGTCAAGAGTGTTACTTTAGGCTAAGTGTAGGACAGAACGGCATCACGACCACGTTGACACAGGCTGTGCAAGCCTTTAACTTCCACTTCCATTATGTCCCCTTGGTTAAACCGAACCTTTTAGCCCGCGTGGGGGCGTTGCTGTCTGGCATTGTAAAAACTAGGATCCCTGCACGGTCGCTTGTGAATACTCTTCCATCTGCAAGACTGAAGCATAGATTTTCATAAGCCTCTGCATCCCGCAGAGGCTTATGAAAATATATGCATCGTTGCTAGCAGCGCCGGGACGGCGCCATTTGCATCCGATCCTCCAAGGATTGTGGGAACTCATCCGGGTTACAGACCTGCGCATGCGCATGTCCAACCGCTGCGACATTTGAAGCAGGAGGATGACAAGAAGTCCAAGAAAGACAGCAGAAAGACGAGAACATTGTTTGTTCAGGCTTTTATTTAGTAAAGTCGAGAGCATGATATCTCTCTCTCTCTCTCTCTCTCTCCTCTCTCTCTCTCTCTCTCTCCTCTCTCTCTCTCCTCTCTCTCTCTCTCTCTCTCTCTCTCTCTCTCTCTCTCTCTCTCTCTCTCTCTTAATCAAAGTAAAGATAACATTGTTCTTCTGGGCGACTTTAACATTGACCTACTTAAGCCCAAAGGGCACCATGCTGCATGGGCATCAACAACAGCCTTATTCGGTTTAAAACAATTAGTTAAAAACCCCACTAGAACCACATCTACATCCTCAACCTTAATTGATCACATTTACGTGACAAATGACGATACAATATCAAATGTGCAGGTTCCCTCCTTAGCTGTTAGCGATCATAACCCAGTATGTTGTAACGTCTCCATGAAACTAGACAAGCAAAAAACTAAAAGACATAAAACTATAAAATATCGCTCCTTTAAACACTTTAATAAAGACGAATTTCTGTGGGACCTGCACAATGCTTCGTTTACTGAGGTTTATGATCACCAATCTCCTGACAGTGCCTTGTCGTGCTGGATGGATCTGTTTCTCAGTGTACTCAATAAACATGCGCCAATACGTGAAAAACGAGTTAAACATTCCACCATACCACCGTGGTTAACAGCGGATATCAAGCAGGCCATGTCATTTAGAGACAAACTGAAAAAAGAGCAAAAGTACGAAGAATACAAAACACAACGCAATCGTGTCAAATATTTAGTTAGAGCGTCTAAGAAGTCTTTTTTCCAACAAATGATTCGAGACAAAAAGGACACGGCATCTGTTTGGAAAGCTCTGAACGTCATAACAAAGGGTAAATCAGCACCCGAAATCCCATCTCATATGTCAGCTGATATATTAAATAACCATTTCTTAACGACAGCCGAAATATTGGCATTGTCAGCTGCAAATAACAGTAAACCATATGAAGTGCCGAGTTTTCTCAGAGAACACTTTAAAAAAACAACTATATCAAATACTTTCACCATCCCTGATATTACAGTTGCGGAAGTCGGCAGATATATTTCTAGCATGCCCAACAAAAAGTCTGCTGGCATTGATGGTATTGATAATGAAACCCTAAAAATCTCATTACCGTATACAGTAGAATCACTAACATATATTTTCAACCTCTGCATAAAGCAAAGTACATTTCCAACCATTCTTAAAGAAGCAAAGGTAATCCCAATCCCTAAATCAAAAGATCTTGAAGATATTAATAACTATCGTCCAATCTCCCTTCTGTCAGCTTTGTCAAAACCCCTTGAAAAGCACATTCAAAAACATCTCCTTGATTTTCTGGAAAAAGGTAAATTACTTAATATTCACCAGTCTGGTTTTAGACCGAAACATTCTTGTCAGTCAGCACTGACACATATTGTAGACAGCTGGCTGGAATCAATCAATAAAAGCCTGATGTCAGGAGCAGTTTTCTTAGACCTTAAAAAGGCGTTTGACCTTGTGGACCATGACATTCTCCTAAATAAGCTAACAGTTTATCACTTGGACGCAACCGCTATAGAATTCTTCCGATCATATCTCGAAGACAGAAAACAAATGGTGTACGCCCATGGAAGATACTCTAAGCAAGGAAATGTAAAATACGGCGTCCCCCAGGGATCTATTTTGGGCCCTCTTCTATTCATACTATTTATTAATGATCTACCGTTGCATATCACTAATTCTGACGTTAATTGTAATCTATTTGCTGACGATACGAGTCTTCATGTTTCTGGCCAAAAAACGACGGACATTAGCCATAGTTTACAATGCAGTCTCAATGAGGTATCTGACTGGTGTAGACAGAACCATATGGTTCTTCACCCAGCAAAAACAAAGAGTATCTTAATCGCCACGCGGCAAAAACATCAACGCCGACTACAGCCATTACAATTACAATTAAACGCTGAACCTGTTGAACAAGTCACTGAGCGTAAATTCTTAGGAATACATGTTGATGATCAACTGTGCTGGGAGACCCATATAAATGCTGTTTGTAAGACCATTGCTAAAAACACTTTCTTATTGTCCCAGCTTAGACATGTAACGGATACAAATACCCGTAAATTGTTTTTTCATGCTCATATAAAGTCCCATGTTGATTATGTCTCCACAGTGTGGGACGGCTGCAGTGATGTCCACATGAAGAGATTAAACTCCATATACAAAAGAGCTGTAAAAATGATAGATAGACGCCCCATCCCTACCACAGACAAATTTAGATATTTAAACATTCTCGGTCTACGTCAGCAACTTACATTAAACAAATGCGTCTATATGCATAAGATACTGAATAATATGACACCCCAGTATCTAACCACTAAATTTATATCTCACCAAGAACGTGAACGGACCTCAAGAAACAATACCTTACCCCTACCACTGCCAAGAATTGACCTTTTTAAAACTAGTATGTCATTCTCTGGTCCGTTTGCTTGGAATTCCATCCCTGCACATTTGAAAACTATTACCTCAACAGGAAGTTTTAAAACAAAACTTTTTGATTACCTGATGAGTCAGACTTAGTACGTTTCTCAGGTACTGTAATATTTCCTGTACCTCACGTATTTCATACAGATGGTTTTTATACTGATGTGTGTGCGCGTGTGTGTGTGTGCTCGTGTTTGTTTGTGCGTGTGGATGTATGTGTGAGCGGCGCGCGTGCGTGCGTCTGTGCATGTGTGTGTGATGAGTATTATTATGTTTTCTGTATAAAATGATGCTATTGGGTTTTGTATGTACATATATATTTTATAGTTTCCCTTCTTTTTTATCCTGTAGATGTTAGCAACGGCAAGTTTGTAAAATGACGATTTGTTTTCTGTCAAAACTTTTTACCGTTGAAAAATAAAGTTTCATCATCATCATCATCTCTCTCTCTCTCTCTCTCTCTCTCTCTCTCTCTCTCTCTCTCTCTCTCTCTCTCTCTCTCTCTCTCTCTCTCCTCTCTCTCTCTCTCTCTCTCTCTCTCTCTCTCTCTCTCTCTCTCTCTCTCTCTCTCTCTCTCTCTCTTTCTCTCGTTGTTCCTCGGTGTTCTTGACAGACATGCCCCGAGGCGCACTAAGCGTGTTAAACATCCCACTGTGCCTGAGTGGCTGACGGATGAGATTAAAACTGCGATGGAACTAAGAGATCTATTGAAACAACAAAAGAAATTTGACGAGTACAAAAAACAGCGAAACCTCGTTAAATCATTAGTACGTAAAGCACAGAGGCAGTATGCTGAAAAGATTATTGCGGGCGGCAAAGACATACGCAGCGTGTGGCAGGTGATTAACACATTTACTAAAGGACAATCTAGCAAATCAACGAGTGTCCCCCCGCACCTCACAGCTGATGTATTTAATGAACACTTTCTTAACATTGCTAAAACCCTGTCATAGACGAACACCAGTGAGCCAAGTGAATACGTATGCTCAGAACAATTGAAACAGCACAGTCAGATAAACGCCGGCAATACTTTCTCAGTTCCCCTAATGACCGTCCTTGATGTAGGAAAATCTATTACCAACATGAAAAGTAAAACATCTTGTGGTGTAGACGGTATTAGCAGTAAAATCCTGAAAATTGCGCTCCCTTATATTGTTGAATCATTAACCTTTATATATAACCTTTCGATTCAAAAGAGCATGTTTCCCGATGAATTGAAAATAGCAAAAGTTACTCCTCTACCGAAAAGCAAAGATCTGAGCGACCCAAGTGAGTACAGACCTATATCAATCTTATCAACAGTGTCCAAACCACTTGAAAAGCATATACATAATCATTTACTTCAATTCCTGGAGAAAAACCACCTTCTTAGTACTGCACAATCAGCTTTTCGGCCTAAACATTCGTGTCAGACAGCCTTAACTCTCATAACCCACAAATGGCTTACTGCCATAAATGAGTCCAAACTTTCGGGTGTAGTATTTCTAGATCTTAAAAAAGCCTTCGATCTCATTAACCACTCAATCTTATTAAAGAAGTTACCTTTATATCACATTGACTCAAATGCAGTCGCTTTTCTCTCGTCCTATCTCTTAGACAGAACGCAGAAAGTGTTCTTGAATGGTAAATACTCAGCGAAAGGACTGGTGACCCATGGTGTTCCTCAGGGATCCACCCTAGGACCATTATTATTCAACATCTTTATAAATGACCTTCCACTGTCAATATCACACCCCGACACAAACTGTGAACTATTTGCTGATGATACATCATTACATGAATCTGATAAAAATGTTTCAACCGTGAGCGCTGTCCTCCAACATAGTCTAGATGAAGTGTCAACTTGGTGTGAAGAAAATCATATGATTATTAGTATTCCTAAAACGAAAAGTATGTTGGTGACAACACGCCAAAAGCATCAACGTGGTTTGCAACCCCTTGAGCTGTCCCTTCACTCTCAGCCCATAGAGCAAGTGTCAAAACATCGTTTGTTAGGAGTGACAGTCGACGAACAGCTCAGCTGGGAGCCGCACATAGAAACTGCCTGTAAAACTATTTCAAAGAATCTATTTTTATTATCCAAATTAAGTCGTATAGTTGACATTGATGCTCGAAAACTATTCTTTAAGGCACACATCAAGACACATTGTAATTATGCTTCCAATATCTGGGACGGCTGTGGAGACATTCATTTGAAAACAATTAATTCCCTTTACCGGCGAGGTATTAAGCTTATTCTTCCTGGTTCGTCCCCTACTGATGAAAGACTGAAGGCCCTTAATATTCTACCACTCAGTAAACAATTGGAACTTAATAGATGCTTACTTGTGCAAAAAAATTCTAAACGATGCCGCCCCTCCCTATCTCCGTGAGCTGTTTTCCCACACGAATAGAGAGAACACGAGGAACAGCTTACTCCATCTCCCAAAACCGAGAATCGACATCTTCAAATCTAGCATATCATTTTCCGGTGCTAAGTCATGGAATAACTTGCCCTCGCATTTAAAGTCTATTTCAAAGTTATCTATCTTCAGAGCTCGCGTCCATAAATATTTGCTGTCGATGTGAATGTCCTATTTTTCTGTTTAGTATGTTGCTCCAGCACAGCAGATTGCTGCAGATTATGTAATAGTTTGACTGTCTGCATTAACATGTCAGGTTCATACACGTACATATATTGTTTTAATTCTTTTTGTATTTTATTTTAGGTTTTTTTTTTTCTTTTCTTTTCTTTCTGATGGTGGAGGGGGGGGGGCTATGGGTACTTATATAATATTTTATCTTTTGCTGTATCGTCTTATGTATTTTTATATGTGTAGAGTAGCAGGACAGTTTGGAAGATAGGCATTGCTATGCCTAAAACTTTTTATCCTGAATAAAAACGTTTCATCATCATCTCTCTCTCTCTCTCTCTCTCTCTCTCTCTCTCTCTCTCTCTCTCTCTCTCTCTCTCTCTCTCTCTCTCTCTCTCTCTCTCTCTCTCTCTCTCTCGTGTATATAATTTATTTATAATTATTATTATTTTGTATTATTTTTTAATTGTTGTTGCCTGAAATAATGTGTGTAAATATAACGTCTTTATTATTTTTTTATTTTTTTAACCTATTTTATGTTGTAGATGTCGGCAAGGGCAAGTTTGTAAAATGACGATTAGTTTTTGTCAAAACTTTTTACCGTTGATAAATAAAGTTTTATCATCATCATCATTATCATCATCATCAGTCATTCTCTCTCTCTCTCTCTCTCTCTCTCTCTCTCTCTCTCTCTCTCTCTCTCTCTCTCTCTCTCTCTCTCTCTCCTCTCTCTCTCTCTCTCTCTCTCTCTCGCTCTCTCTCTCTCTCTCTCTCTCTCTCTCTCTCTCTCTCTCTCTCTCTCTCTCATTGTTATTTTGTTATTGTTCAAACTAAGTTGTTAACGTTCACGTTTATTTCTTGTTCTTTGTATGTGTGTGTGTGTGTGTGTGTGTGTGTGTGTATGTATATGTGTGTGTGAGTGTGTGTGTGTGTGTGTGTGTGTGTGTGTGGGTGGGTGGGTGTGTGTGTGTGTGTATGTATGTATATGTGTGTGTGTGTGTGTGTGTGTGTGTGTGTGTGTGTGTGTGTGTGTGTGTGTGTGTGTGTGTGTGTGTGTGTGTGTGTGTGTGTGTGTGTGACTGGTAAATTAGCCTTTTGATGATCACGTTTTGCCGTTCCATTTTAATTAGTTCTTATATATTACGCGCGTGTGAGTGTTGTGTCAGTGCGTGTGCAAGGAAATGATTGAAAAAAGGTCTGTCTATCTAATCATTTTCCTTGAGAAATAAAGTTATATTTCATTTCATTTCTCTCGCTCGAATTCTTTTGTTTCTATGTAGTACTTTTCTCATGTCCTTCACCATGCACCCTTACGCTTCAGTTACATGTGTGAGTGCGTGTGTGTGTGTGTGTGCGTGCGTGCGTGCGTGCATGCTAATGGTAGCATTTCAGGAGTGCATATCTGTGACAGATATTTTTGATTGTCTGTTGAAAATATCAACAAATAACCTATTCCCTGTGGACTTTCCTCATCAGCGAGATGACAATCATAACGTTCACGTAATGCCGGGCGAAAAGCGCATGATGAGAAAAGAGAAGAAAAAAAATAAAACCCCATAGGGGAAAAAAGAAATTTGGTTGACTGGTGACGGATTAGTGCCGGTGGACGCGTTTCTCTCCCAACTGACCGTATAAGGTTACAATATCCCCAGATGCTTACTGTGCATCGCTCCCCGCGTTTCCTGTCGGGGGTTTCCGTCGTCGAGAGATACGCAAATACTGTGCTGATCTGTGATTTTGGACCTTACGGCTTCCCGCCTTAAGGTCCAAAATCACAGATCAGCACACAGCTGTACACTAGGTTACGGCTCCAGCACAGATACGCACACGGAACACGGCATCCGCAGTGAAGTGTAGAAAGGTCAGTCAAACGACTCTCTAGCGCTCGGAACGATTCACCACCCTATAGATGAGACTGAACGATTTGGGGTAAACTGCAACATTTCGGAGGCATTTTTGGTGACGGCATCTACAGGGCTTGTCACCGTGATCTAGCTCGAACTTGAGCTGAGTGTAATGTCCCAGTGCGCAAAAAGTCTTCAGACCGACGTCGGCCGCAGTGGCCCCGCGCTTGGTCGTGCGCGGGCCCACTGCGGCCGACGTCGGCCCGATGACCTTTCTTAACTGGGGTGTTTTGTTGGTTGGTTGTTTGCTTGGTTGGTTAGTGTGTTTGTGTTTTAATGCATTTTTTGTCGTTTTTGGTTTGTTTCTTTGTTGTTTGTGTTGTCGCTGTTGTTGTTTACTCGTACGCGCAATAACAGCAACATCAATTGTAAACAGGCTTAGAAGGGCGTCGGGATGCGTCAATCCTTTGTTAACACGACATTTCACTCGAACGGAATTGTGTGAGTTGCAATCGATTTTACTTGTTTATCGGTAAAACCATCGCCGTCCAGAGGAACACCGATATAAAATGATCCCAGTAAGAGGGCCACATTACCGCTATGTCAAAGCAAAAGACAGTAAGTCCATTTTAATGCAAAGCGCCATTTTCATTGTATTATACATTAGTCTAAACTATTTGTTGGGTGGTGTTTAGCTTTTTCCTCGACAGTGAAGGCGAAGCGGAGGCTCATGAGGTTTTATGCATTTTGCAGTCAAGTGATGTTAACTTTTTATGAGTTAGACGTTGATGGGATATCAGGGCATTGTAACTTGTTGAATGTAAGCAATCATGAAAAGTGAAATTTAATAACACTAGTAAATTACTGTTTTACCGCAGAGAATATATGAACACCACCCACACGCTAGTGGTATAGATCCTCATGAGCACCCGGGGGCTGATGAGGATCTATGTCTCTTGCTGAAACCACTTCGTATCCTTTCTCGTTGAATTAACACAGTTTTCAGAAATTATACAGTCTGCATCCACTAACAGTGAAGGGGCTGAATTGTTACAATACCTGCACTTGTACACAGTTAACTCATTCTACCCCAACACCGAAATCCCCAAATTTTGCCGTTGTCCTCTGAAGACTGCATTGCAGTGCAGGACACAGATCGACCATGATAGTTCAAGGGTGATGCCAGAATAGCTTGGCGCCCATAGGCGCCAAGCTATTCTGGCATCACCCTTGAACTATCATGGTCGATCCTTATCTTGCTGTCTTGTGTCTGGGGTAGAATAAGTTAACCCTCTTGTGTATGAAGCCAACGCAACAACTCTGATGGCTGCGTGCACGGGAGCGTTAACCCTTCCCTGCTTGTGAACGCAAATTGTGTTTCCAAAATCTTTGTCAATTCAACGCCAAAGAGTGTCATTTTTCAAGAGAATGTGCATACAAAATGTCTCCAGCAAGAGACATAGATCCTCATGAGCCCCCGCGACTGCGGGGCTCATGAGGATCTATGTCTCTTGCAGTTGGGTTAGGTCCACTTTATCTCGGCAGTGAAAGGAGTTAAGCACACAACTCCAACCAGCGCAGTTTGAGAAGTAAAGAAAAAACTTTGTTTTCATGCATGCATGCTTTTTATGAGAAATAACCCGCACGAATCAAAAAGTATTTGCATTGCAAACGTTGTCAGCCTCCGCCTCTGCACAGACAGGCGCAATTCATGCTGATACATTTATTGCGCCTAATCCTGTTGCCAGTGCGCATCATACTCAGGTTATCGTTTTATTATCTTCTGACTTTGACTTTATGATTCTTCGGACCGGCGAGTGCTGTGGAAGTCGTGTACGACGTGTTGCTCTGTGATTTTGGACCTTACAGCTTCTGGTCGTAAAGTGCAGAATCACAGACAAGCATACGTACATGGTCCACGATAGCTGAAAGGTATGGCCTGATTAGTGTGATGCCTCTCTTTGCGCCTAGCTATCACGGGATAACATATAATACTCTTAAGTCATTCATTGCCACTGGACGCATATTTTCATTTCTAAAATGTCTGTTCATTCCGCGAGCAAAAGTCACAACAGTCCAAGGAAAATGGATATACAATTAGTCTCAGCAAGAGACATAGATTCTCATGAGCCACCGCGGACGCTCATGAGGATCTATGTCTATTGCAGATGGATCTTGTTCATTGTTTCCTCGGCAGTGAGTGGGTTAAAGTCTCGAGCGACGCCAACCCGTTCAGTCAGAAAGTCCAAATCATCTCCCAGATACTTCAGCAATGCCCGCAGTAATACCCTTCAGCTATATTGGTAAATCCATCTCCGGCAACATATATGTAAATCCTTTACGCGTGGCAAGTATGCCGCCAGTCTTTTGGGCGACACAAAAATTAACCCTTGGGCTGTCGGGAGCGCTTTTTGTCGCCACGATTCCTGTGGGGAAAGCCTCTACGCGTGACAAGTATGCTGCCAGGGTTTAATCGACAAAAACATTAACCCTTTGTCTGTCGGTAGCGCTTTTTGTCGCGATTGATTCCTGCAGGAATCATTGCGACAAAAAGCGCCACCGACAGGCAAAGGTTGAATTAAACACGACATGTTTCAGGCGCACTCTAGAATGTGTCAGGTCTTGGCGCTTGAGATTGCGGCATCATAAATAATTTACTTTTCAGCGCAAGAAGGCAAACAAAATATTTACTCTATACTCAGAAACAAACGATGCTGAATCTGGCACATGTGGCAATGAAGTATTCCTCACCAACAGTATGTTGCGCACTTTCGCACTGAATGTATGAATTTATTTTCAGTACGAGTATGGCCCCATTGGCAGCATTTCCCAAATCATTGAAGTCTCAGTCACTTAAAGACTATGTATCAGTTGCATGACTTCGGTCGACCACGATAATTCAAGCGTAGTGTCATATTAGCTTGGTGCCACTAGGCGCCAAGCTAATGTGGCACTACACTTGAATTATCATGTCGATCCATCTCCTGCTGTAGTGCGTCGGGGCTAAGTCGGTTATACGATAATTATACAGCAAACTTCGGATACAATGAACAACGCGAGGAGACCCAACTTAATTTGTTGGTATATCCAAAATGTATTATACGGGAAGTTATTTACATAGGAAAGAGTGTTCGTAGTCGGGACCTCTCAAATTGCATTGTTATATGGATCCGAAATTGGTTATATCCGACATTGTTAAAAGCGAAGCCGACCGTATAGTGAGCGACTATGTTTTCCTGAAACTCGTATCTTTAATCATTATTTTGCCATCAGCGTTCGTTGATTAATATCTTACCAGTGATCCTACCTCACAGCCCAAAAACGCCATTGCCGTTCCCCGTTGTGATCATACATCGCGCCTTCCGAGGAGCGCGATGTATGCAGTGGAGTTTTGAGAGCACGAGATATGATCGCGCCTTGCGAATGACAGTGACGTTTTGAGAATTGATAGCTCGAAAGAAAGGACGTTGTCATTGCCGCACGGTAGTTGAGAGGATGCGAGGTATGATGACTCTCACTAACCTAACAGTGGAATGCAAATGCAAGGTTTCAATTAATTCACGAATGATGACTCTATTATTATTCCTATGCGATACACCCACGGAAACGGACGCTGATCGAAAGAGATTCTGTAGATAGATGGATGGGTAGGTAGGTGGGTGGAAGGATAGATGGATAGGTGGGGGATGGGTGGATACTTCATTTAACAGGATGGTTGGTAGACTTCCCACTCATAATGTGCTGGCTGGCAAACTGTCGACCGTTAGTTGATTAAAATGGCGAGCTGATGGAAAAATGTGTGGATAATCACACGAAATATCCTTGACCGCCCATCTCCAGCGATCAAGGACGTTAGACTTTCACATCAAGCATCACACTCGGGGGAAGGGTAAAATGTAAGACTGAGGTTAAAAAAATATATATATATATTCTCAAACTCTATGTTGACTGCGCCAAGCTAATCGGCTTACCCTTGAGCTTTCATTGGCTTTACTTTCCGGAACTTGCGTGTAATGCCTAAAAGTCAGTTCGTACACATTAATTACTTTGCTCTGGAATTGAACATGCGGTATATTTTGGACAGCGTAAAGCATCCAACAGTACCGCCAGTAGTTATCAAACCACAGCAGAAGATGGACTGGCCATGATAGTTCAAGGTAATCCCAGATCAGTTTAGTGCCTGGGAAGGCGCCAAACTAACCTGGCACTACCCTTGAACTATTTTGGTTGCTTCAGCTTCCACCTCTGGTACACTGTTTTATAGAGCGCATCTCAAAACTGCAAAAGTTGTTAACCCTTTAATGCTGTGAAAAAAATGGAAACCGCCCAACTGCAAAGAGGTATAGATCCTTATGAGCCCCCGCAATTGCGGGGGCTCATGAGGATCTATACCTCTTACTAACGCCAATTTGAACCCGTGTAATTTTGACGGCTGGACCTCTATGGCGTCGTATCAACGAAGATTTGAGAAACACAATCTGCGTCCATTCGCAGTGAAGGGGTTAAATTAATATAATAATACAGAATAACTTGCTAGCGATTTTAACTCATTCCGAGAGACGGGCAGCATCCGGACACGCGGCGTCTCCAATTTGTTAATGAAAATGATATTAGATCTGTTTATTTTTACACAAACAGGGTCGTCGCTCTTGTCAGTTCAAATCTCGGGCTCCGTATGGCTAGCTAGAAGAGTAACCGAAGGTAAATGGATTGAGAACAAACCTAACAGACGGGCCGCTCATTTTCTGAATGCGACTCCAGACATATTTCCCTCGCTTGAACGGAGTCTGATGGCCCTATCTGGCTTCACAGGGGAACAACCAATACAACGCGGATCCGTTGTGTTGTTGTTCTTGGTTATAGCGGAGGAGGTGCGTGGGTGGTGGTGGTGGTGGTCTTGATACTGTTGCTGATGTTCTTGTTTGTCGCATGCCAGTGAATAAATTAAACCATAGTTACATAACGTTAACCCTTTGGGCTGTCGGTAGCGCATTTGGTAGCGGTGATTCCTGTAGGAAGAAGTTGGTGTTCCACGTCACTGATCGAAAAGGCCCGCAGCCGCTTCCAGAGCTGACTGTTTTGTTCCACACAGCCTCTCCCAGGGCTGATTGTTTGATAGGAGTATATAGTGGATCCATACTTGCAAAAATGAATTAATTATTATTCAAAACGTTGAAAATGTACAAAGCTGGCTAACAAACTCATTCAATGTCTTTCTGCAAACTAGCTATATCCAAAATTTCAAGTACATGTGGCAACACTTACGGACTCTAGTCTGAGTCAACCGACTTTCTATGAAACGGTCTTTTATGTCTTCAATGAGACATCCAGTTACATCATGCACGGAGGCTCTCTCAGCCACCCCTTATGTATTTCGCCAAGTTTCAAGCTTCTGCGTACAGCAATATCTGAGCTTCTCGTGTTTACATATATACGCGCTCGCGCGCACACACACACACACACACACACACACACACACACACACACACACACACACACACACACACACATACATACGCACGCACGCACGCACGCACGCACGCACACACACACACACACACACACACACACACACACACACACACACACACACACACACACACACACACGTACATACGGCCTTTCGCGCCAAATGTACGTTCAGGAGCGAGGTTAGCATAACTAGACATGACGTGATTGTTCTCTTGTTACTTCAGTTGTCAGAGGTTTTGGCCTGCCGTCTTTGACATCATGGACATGCTATTAAATTCGCCCCACCGCGACCCATCCTAAAAAGTCCCTTCTATACAAAGAATGGAATTAAAACCACACAATCGCTTTCAACACAGCTGATCGGCTTAAAAAAAAGCAAAGATAAACACAAACAAAAACTATAAATTTTGTTCTTGCACTTTCGGTTTGATGATTAGCCTTGACCTGTCAGTTTAACCCCTAAACTGCCGTTGCAACGCGAACACCAAACATCTGCCAGAGACATAAACCCTCATACGCCCCCGCGACTCTTGTTAGTCCTGTGTTTTCTACGTCCATGTTTGGTCCCATTGAGAGCTGTGTTTTCACGTGAATGTCGGTCTGTGTATAATGGTTTCAGACGCGAAATTCGTTATCCCCGGCAGCGAAGGATTCGCCCCTTGAATGCCGAGAAAAAATTAACACGATCCAGCTGCAAGAGACATAGATCCTCATGAACCCCCGCGAACGCGGAAGCTCATGAGGATCTATGCCTCTTGTTGAGACCAGTTTGTAACCATGCTTCTTATACCGTTTTATCTTTTGGTCATTGAGTGAACATAGATTTGAGAAACAATAATGTACATGGAGTGGCACATAAGAGGTTAAAGGCACTAATCAGAAACAAGATATCCTTTTCCCCTAGACCCCAGCGGTTGCAGTATAAATGTATGTACCCACTCCATTTTTTTTATTCCTTCTTTGACACATGTACTGATATATTGTATAATAAGCATATTAATTATTCATGAGCTTGCTGGATATACTTTCCTTCCCGAAAAGCCTTGCGGCCCTGGCAAAGTTATTGACCATGGATTCTCGAGCCAGGGTCTTACGGAATAAAACACAAATACTGTTCTGGTGCAACACTAATGCATCCTTTTCAACTATGACAAAATTAACACTTTGATTAATTTTAAACTCGCCGTTCTTCACCAATGATACTTTTCTCGTCCGTGTACGTGCCATCGCTCCCATCGGGTGCTTCGGCACTCCCATTGAAAGTGGAAACTCGTAAAAAAGCGATACAAAGAGTACAAAAAGCTAAGACACTAACCTATAACTTGAAACCTTCATGGTTGTAGATGTGTAACACAAACTAGAGTTGCGAAATACAACATTCCAAGCTATTAAAAATGAAAACACCGAAACTGTTTTAGCGTAGGAGGTAGACGGAACATCCAAACGCTCAAAATCACTCAACACAGTTAGCTCCCTTGCGTCAACAAAACTGTCGTCTGCTTCACATAGTACCTATAGTGGAGTCATGTTTTCTTGTTTGTTCGCTACTATTTTTTTTTTTTTCTTTTTCAATTTATTATCCCCATTGCTGCTATGGGTGTTTCATTGCTAAACTTTGCTTATGAATTAAACTGAATTAAAATCATTTTGTTAGTTAGTTAGTCAGTCAGTCAGTCAGTCAGTCAGTCAGTCAGTCAGTCAGTTAGTTAGTTAGTTAGTTAGTTAGTTAGTTAGTTAGTTAGTTAGTTAGTTAGTTAGTTAGTTAGTTAGTTATGGGTTAAACGCCGAGCAGAGGGCTAAGGCCATCTCACGGCGGGATGGGTAAAACTATGGCCAGCCAGACTAAAAGAAAGGTCTTAAGACAAGATGTAAATATGTCTTTAAAATATGTCATGCTAAAATGTCGCACGAGTCTTTAAAGGAAACGTCTACAGACTCTCAAAAAGGTCAAAATAATGAAATTCCCATAGTCTATGAATGCTCAAATCTTGTTAAAAATATTGCATTCTCTCAGGAAACTGAAGATTTTGTCCGAGGGAACATCCCGGAACAAAACCTTCAAGGAGTCTGCTGTGAAGTGTTTATATCTTGTGTCAATTGGATCGGCACAAGACAGCAAAAGGTGTTTAACAGAAAACTGCTCGCAGCAGGCGTAACACCATGGACGCTCATCCTGTTTTTAAAATCATTTTGTGTATGCATATTATGTTTTGTTTCGGTGTGCATAGTCTCGCTATGCAAACCTCAGTATAATGGTCGCACAGAGTGGAGGGCACGAAGCGAAGGTAAAGTTTTGTTTTGGACTGCGTACATAAATTATATTGAGCAGCAATTTGCATGATATAGTGCCTAAAAGAGGCAGATGTGATTATTAGACCCGATCAAAATGTCCTCGTCGTACGACTCGGACATTTTGATTCGGGTCTTGTAATCACATCTGCCTGTTATCGGCACTATATCAAGCACAATGCTGCTCAATATAATATAATATCTCGTGGGGATGGGTGAGCAATAGACAATTTCCGGAAATCAGAATTGAGGTCTAAACTCTAGGTGCCAGCACCGTTTTGGCATGCAAACGTGTTCCTCTACTGGGGAATTAACCCGTTCGGTGCCAGCTGACCCAGACTGTGCTTTTGCAGTCTTCCTTAATTCGACACCGAAAACCTCTAGCTGTTTAATAATAATAATAATAATAATAATAATTACGGTATTTATAATGCGCTTATCTTATAATAATTATAACTCTAAGCGCGCACTCACAACTCGCACACGCATGCGCACGCTTTAGACAATGACTCACGTAACACAAATAGTGAAGATACATTAGGACGGTCAGCGTGGGCTGGGGAGTGTGGTGATATAGTGCTAGAACTGTTGAAAGAGATGAGTTTTGAGGGCAGACTGGAAGGAGGAGAGCGAGTGTTTCTGACGGAGAGAGAGTGGGAGAGTGTTCCAGGTGGTTGGACCGTATACTGAGAAAGAGCGGGGGCCGAAAGTGCTGAGTTTGGTGCGGGGGATGAGGAGGCGGAGAGGGTCAGAGGCGGAGCGGAGGGAGCGGTGAGGAGTGTAGGGGTGAAGTAAGTTGGAGAGATACGCAGGAGCGTAGTTGTTCAGGGATTTGTAGCAGAGAGACAGAATCTTGTATTGGATGCGTTGGGGGATGGGAAGCCAGTGAAGGAGCTTGAGCAGGGGAGTGATGTGGTCGGATTTTTTCTTTCTGAGGACGAGGCGGGCAGCATTGTTCTGGACGCGCTGGAGAGTGAGAGTGGTGGAGTGAGGAAGGCCAGAAAGGAGAGAGTTGCAGTAGTCGATGCGAGATAAGATGAGAGAGACAGCGAGTTTGGTGGCAGCTTCGGTAGTGAGGTATTTTCTGATCTGACTGGTGCGGCGGAGGTGGAAATAACATGCCTGGGCCGTGGCGGAGACGAAGCTGGTCATGGAAAGAGAGGAATCGAGGATAACGCCAAGGTTCTTGGCCGAGTCAGAGAGGGAGATGGGGGTGCTGTCGAGTTGAAGGTGGAGAGAGGGAGAGAGCTGGGAAAGTTTCTGGCGAGTGCCTACCAGCATGGCTTCCGTTTTGTCGTCGTTCAGTTTGAGCTTGTTTGCTGTCATCCAGTTTTTCACGTCCTCATAGCAGTCAGCCGTGCGAGTCAGTAGTGTCTGAGTGTTGTCGAGTTTGTCTTTGTCTAGTAGTTGTGAGTCGTCAGCGTAGAGGTGGTGGTGTATGTGGTGAGACTGGATGATGTTGGACAGTGGGGAGATGTAGAGTGTAAAAAGGACCGGGCCCAGGACGGACCCCTGAGGAACGCCGCAGGAGAGCCTGACTGGGTTGGAGGAGACGCCGTCGATGGTGACGGACTGCTGTCTGTCGGAGAGGTAGGAGAGAAACCAGGAGTGAGCAGAGTCAGTGATGCCAAAGGAGTGGTGGAGGCGGTGGAGGAGGATAGAGTGGTCTATGGTGTCGAAGGCGGCAGAGAGATCGAGTAGCGTAAGAAGGGAGATGTTGCCCGAGTCAGTGGAGAGAAGCAGGTCGTTTAGGATATGTAGAAGGGCAGTTTCAGTGCTGTGATGTTTGCGATAGGCAGACTGGAAGGGACTGAGGAGGTTGTTGTCGGCGAGGTGGAGGTTGAGTTGATTGAGGACGACCTTCTCAAGAAGCTTGGACAGGAAAGAGAGATTGGAGACTGGGCGGTAGTTCTTGAGTTCGTTTGGGTCGAGGTTGTGTTTTTTGAGGAGAGGACGGACGATGGCGGACTTGAAGATGTCGGGGACGGAGCCATTTTCTAGAGATGTGTTGATGATGTCCGTAATGAAGGGCAAAAGTTTTGGGAGGCCGTCCTGGTAGAGGGAAGCTGGGAGGGGGTCTAGTTCGCAGGTTTTGAAAGGCATGGACTTTATGGTCTTGAGGACTTCATCCTGAGAGACGGGGCGGAAGGACGAGAGGGGAGTGCCGGAAAAGGGGGTGTCAGGGAGGCAAGGCGAAGAAGGCAGAGTGTCGAGTGTGTTGCGCAGAGTTTGGATTTTGTCGGAGAAATAGGAGGAAAAGGCGGACGGAAGTTCTTCTTTGCTGTGTGTGTTGGGAAGAGGAGAGTCTTTAGAAGTGCCTAGGAGTGTGTTCATGGTAGCGTAGAGGGTTTTGGAAGAAGTGGATTCCAGGATTTTGTTTTGAAGGTGTTTGCGTTTGGAGTCGGAGATCATTCTGCAGACTTTGGATCTGGTGGTTTGGAAGATCTCTCTGTGAACGGTGAGGTCGGATGAGCGCCAGCGGCGTTCCGCTTGTCGACGCTCGCGCTTGGCCTCGGCTATGTCGTCAGTGAGCCAGGGGGAGGGGAGTCGGTTGGGTATGGAGCAGGTGGTGACAGGGGCATGGGTGTCTAGAAGTTTTCGAAGGGAGGAATCGAAATGGGATGCAAGATCGGGAGAGGAGGCGGGGTCCAAGAGAAGGTCGACAGATTCGTCGAAAAAGTTCTCTCGGTTGACAGATTTTAGTTTGCGACGAGAGACAAAGAGCTTGGGCTTTTTCGGGGGAGGTAGGTTGAGGGCGACGAGAATAGCGAAGTGGTCGGAGGGAAGCACAGAGGAGGTGTCAAAGTCGAGGAAGAGTGTTTCCAGGAACATAGATTCAGAGTGGTGTCAGCAAGAGGCATATATCCTCGTGAGCCCCCGCAACTGCGGGGGCTAATGATGATCTATACTTCTTGCATTTGGGTGGTGTTTACATTTTCTCGGCACTGAACGGGTTAGTTATGATTATTTTTGGGAATACATCCATGCTGTGAACTTCGGATATCACAAATCGCCAGGGGACCAATTGTTCTTGTTGTTATACTTTAATAACTCATTCATCCCGGTGCACGTACTTCCCAAACTTTGAAGGCGTCATCTAACGACTATGCACCTGTTGCAGGAGATGGATCGACCATGATAATTCAAGGGCAGTGCCAGATTAGCTTGGCGCCGACAGGCGCCAAGCTAATCTGGCACTACCCTTGAATTATCATGGTCGACCCATTTCCTGCTGTAGTGCGTCAGGGCTGAATGGGTTAAGTGTCTGGCTTTCTTATTTCTTCATAATTAATACAATTTATTATATATAAGCATGTGTGTATGAAAATAAGATTTGTGATTTTAAAAAAATAATAATTAATTCACCGGTGGAAAAACCCGTAAGCTGTGCGTTCTACACCTTTTTTATATCTGGCACCTCGACTTCATTTCAAGACCCCCAAAATGTCAGCTTTCTCAAATTTTGTCAGGAAGGCTGTATTGCTAAATTGACTACAACTGTGGGAGACTGATCAACAAGACAGGCTAACGGATATTTCTGAATGCGTCAGAAACTGGACAAGCGATAAGTATTCAGGAACTATTCGTGAACTGTAATGTCCCATCCATCTTCCGCTTTCGTGTAAGCATCAATTCTCATACTGTTCTGTCGTCTGTGCCATTTGATTCCGGACGTGAAAGCGGTGTCTTCCGGGTTACCGTGCTGTGTCACTGGTCTCCCCTGGGTATGTCAACGACATATTTTCCAGCCGCGAAATGAATTTCACAAATCAGTCAGTGCCTTCCAATCTGCAAGACGTGTAGATTCTCATTAGCCTCTCCGGCTGCAAGGGTTCATGAGCATTAGTGTATCTCCCTAAAGATTGACCCCACTCCCTCACATCTTTCTCCCTCAAATGGAGAAAGTTTGTACAGAATATTTGTACAGAATGTCATTCATCACTTCAAGCATCTGCAAGAGGCAGACATTCTCACGAGCCCCTGCGTACGCTAATGCGTCGACCCGACCCACTAGCATCTTTGCCTATCTAAGAGAGGGGTGTATTGGGGGTTACGCTTGTGAGTGATCGGATAGTTTCAGCGAGGGATTGTAATGGTCTGAGCCTCTCCCCCAGTAGATATGTACTTGATGATTATCGCCTGATTAGCTTTGTCGTCTGGGCTTCAGTCATATGGAGGGAAAATTGTTTAAGCTTACAAGTTCACGGTGAACTGGGAAAAAATGTAAAGCTGAAACACAGAAACGTCAGTGAGTGCTTTGTGCGCAGACTAAAGATCACGAAGGATGAAAATGTACATAAAATAGATTTGCATTCAGGCTGTTTGTGTGACTTGGCTTGACTTCGCGAACGAAGATTTTATAGGAGTTGCCCACGACGTCTGCAGGCTTGTTCGTGGCTGCGGAGGCCAATCCGAGACAGGCAGGTTCGACCGCAGTGGCTGCAGGGGAAGGTATGGCCAGGGTTCTGAGCTGCGGCATCTCTGTTTTTTCTCCTGAGCCGCTTGTCCTTAAGGCTAGCTCTGTGAGAGTAATGTACATAAAATAGATTTGCATTCAGGCTGTTTGTGTAGGCGTGCAATAAAAACTGTTTCGATGGTTTTTGGTGAAAGTACGTACTTGGTGTAAATGCGTTGTTTTGTTCTGTATTTGCAGTGACAGTGTGGGTGGTTTTGTTGTTGTTTTTAGGGTTGTCGTTGTTTTTGGGGTTGTTTAGTTTGTTTGTTTTGTTTAGTTTGTTTAGTTGTTTTTTTTCTTTGTTTGTTTGTTTGTTTGTTTTGTTTTGTTTGTTTTGTTGTTGTTTTTGGTTGGTTGGTTGGCTGGTTGGTGTTTTTTTGTTTTTGTTTTTTGTTTTGTTTGTTTTGTTGTTGTTTTTTGGTTGGTTGGTTGGTTGGTTGACTGGTTAGTGTTTTTATTTTATTGGGTTTTTTTGTTGTTGTTGTTGGTTCTTTTGTTTTGTTTTGTTTGTTGTTGGTGTTGTTTGGTTTTGTTGTTTGTCTTTTGTTTTTATTTTTGTTTTTTGTTGTTGTTGTTTGATTTTTGTTGTTGTTTTGGGGTCTTTTTGGGGGATGATTTTTTTTTTTTTTTTTTTTTTTTTTTTTTTTTGGGGGGGGGGGGGTGTTGGAGGGTGTGTTTTTTCGTTTTGTTTCATATACGTATTTATGTGGTGAGGTGGTGGTGGGGTGCTGGGCAGTTAGTCTTTTTATGACTGATATTTACATGACTCTGGCTAAACCGCACTGTAGTCGTAATAAGCTGATGATGAGGAGGGGGGGAGGGGGTGGAGGGGAGGGAAAAGAGGGACTTGAGGGTTGGGGTGGAGGGGTGGGGTGAGAGAGAGAGGGGGATATGAATTTAACCCCTTCACTGGCCCAGGTCCGGCGCAGATTGCGTTTTTAGAGCCTAGGAACATAACTACAAATTCCTGTCTACATTATATCCTCATGAGTCCCCGCGACTGCGGGGGCTCGCGAGGATATATGTCTCTTGCATTTGGATTCAGTTAACTTTTCATTGGCAATTGAAAGGGTCAAATAGTGATAAATATGTACGACTGCCATATGTTGTGTTCCAAAAACTAGTCGCAGAGCATCGTCATCTTGCCTCAAGTGGCAAAACCCACTGCGGCTGCATCGGCTGTTGTTGTAGCAATGTCATGTAAAGTACGGAGTATCTTCAGCCACCGTAAGCTTCCCAGCATAACAACTCTCATGGTCTGGAATCTGAGATTTTTCTTTTCTACCTGGCTTTGAATTTTTATCAACATTAGTCGAGTACTGCATGAGCGCTGTGTTGTTCGACCACTCAAGCCTAGTCAAAGCCAAAGGCAGAGTAATAGAATCGTTAACCCTTTTAATCCCAAGGCCGCGTTTCCAACATTTCGGAGGTTAAAACGTTAAACGATTAGTGCTTAACGTCTTTTGTTCACCACGAAGGTGATTTCAAAGTCGGGGCACCGACAAGAGGTCTGTACAAATTTTGACCCCAGCTGGGTTCGAACCCACGACCATTCGGACGACAGTCGAACGCTCTACCACCGAGCCATCCAGCTCCCTCATTTCGGAGGTGTCACCTAAATATTATTTACCTGTTGCAGGATATACATTGACCAATGATAATTCAAGGGTAGTGTCAGATTAGCTTGGCGCCTGATGGCGCCAAGCTATTCTGTCACTACTCTTGAATTATCATGGTCGCTCCATTTCCTGCTGTAGTACGTCGGGACTAAATGGGCTAATTTGACTTCTCTGCTGCTTGCAGGGCTCATGCCTCTTCATAACGAATTTGTTTTAATTCCTCCGTTAAACTGGTAAAAGAAATAAGTTAGTGAAAGAACAAAAAGTAATTATTTTGCCAGCGAGAAAAAAATAATAATCTGACCTGGATCACACGGAACATGACGTCAAAACACTATATACGTAATATGTACCTGGTAAGCAAAGGTCCTCGGGCCCACGATGGCCGCAGTGGGCCCGCGCACGGCCGTGCGCGGGCCCACTGCGGCAGTCATGGGTCCGAAGACGTGTTTCTAGAAACTTTGACGACGTTGCCTGGGAAACGCTGCAAGCACGTCCAACAGCAAAACAATTAGACTTTTTGAAGAAGAAAAAAATATTAGCCGTATTGTCTACGCACTGTCGTTAGAGTAATGAAATGAAAAAGGTAAGTGTTTTGCCAGTTGCCGTTTCCCTAAAAAGAACTTTAGATTTCTTCCATAATAGTTGGCATTAGACGCGGATGAGCTTTCGGATATCGATTCCGCGAGGCTTTTTCTTTAGGGTTGCGTATTTTCGTATTGCACATGCGTACTCGAGCTCACACGCAAATCTATTTTCATATTGCAAAGGCTTCTTCGCACGGAGACACGAAACGGAACATTTCGTCGAAATGAGCGCCTTTCAGACATTTTTCCAACATTTCACCGTGTCACGAAATGCGAAACGGCACATTTCGAGCAATAGAACCTGTCTCTATTCCCGAAACATTTCGCTAAAACATTTCTATCCGCTGCCCAATAAGTGTCGTTTGCTCAGTCACGTGTTAATCTGACGTCATTCAAGCTAAAACACTCAAGATGGCGGGTAAAGCGATGGCCAGGAGTCAGTTCTATTATGGCTAAGAACGCGTGATGCCACGCACGAATCTGTAAGATTTAAGCGGGAGGATCATTTTCGAAATGGAATCTGTAAAGAATCGTCACTAAAGTACCACCAAAATATGATTTTAGGTCAGTTTTCAGAACCCCAGTTTCATCGGCTTTCGCTGCGGCCTACAAGATGGCAGCTTTTGCTTCGAGACAGCGGCAGCCTCGATTCACTTGAACCATCCCTGTTTACGCATTCAAAAGCTCTTAAGTTTATATGGTCGGGAATTCACTTGTATTGTGTAAGCGAAGGCATACATGTCTTATGTGTTTAATCTTTAAGCGTCAGTAGTCAGAAATATGACCCGATATCCACCGATACAACCAGAGCATGTGTCTGTGAAGAGTTACCTTCCCTTGTACCAATCGAAATATAAATTAATCTAGGCCCCTCTCCGTGTGGAGCAAGCAGTGCTGTCCCTAGAGAAGGCTGCTTGGTCGTTTAGGGTGTGCCGAGTGATGTTGTCATCCCCAGGTCAACATCAAGCGACCAATATCCTGAACCGCCTGCATGCAGGTTTGAGACTGCGGCTTCCAGTGACATCTTTCACCTGCCGTTTCGCCCCTCGCCCGTCGCTACAGGACTTGGAATGGTCAGTGTCATGGTCCGTGGACGTTTCCTAAAGTTCCTAACGTTTCATGGGCCCTCTACCGCAGCCAACTACGACTCCTCGAACGTTTCCACCAGCGCTGCCTGCGTACCATCCTGGGCATTTACTGGAGTGACTATGTCACCAACGTCGAGGTCCTTGAACAGGCTGAAACTGTGAGCATCGAGGCCTTGCTGCTGCGGACACAGCTCCGCTGGGCGGGGCATGTCTCCAGGATGGAGGATCATCGCCTACCCAAGATCACCCTGCTCGGCGAGCTTGCTACTGGACACCGTGACAGAGGGGCACCAAAGAAGAGATACAAAGACTGTCTCAAGAAGTCACTTAGTGCCTGCCAAATCGACCACCACCAGTGGTCCTCGCTTGCTGTGGACCATGACACCTGGCGCTCCACCATTTACAAGGCAGCTGTCTCCTTTGAGGACTCTCGCAGAGCTAGCCTTAAGGACAAGCGGCTCAGGAGAAAAAAACAGAGATGCCGCAACTCAGAACCCTGGCCATACCTTCCCCTGCAGCCACTGCGGTCGAACCTGCCTGTCCCGGATTGGCCTCCGCAGCCACGAACAAGCCTGCAGACGTCGTGGGCAACTCCTATAAAATCTTCGTTCGCGAAGTCAAGCCAAGAGAGACCAATCGAAATGAATTTTCACCGCGTTTCTGCGTGTGCGGATGAGATATTTCGATGCAATGAAAATGTTTCGTTTCTTGTGTATTTCGTTTCTTCGTGTAGGGAAGCCTTAAGCTTCCTACTTTAGCATGTTTCGGTGTACCTTTTATGGGACAAAGCTGGTACTAGGTGCGTCACAAATAGAATATCGACGCAGTGGTTTTATCCCCTCTCGCTGCCAAGAAGGCTGATTGGTCGTGTGACGTAAGAATGAAAAAAATCGCGAGTTAGATTTTCTTGTGTGTATTGTCGCACAAGGGGAGCGATTAGCAGGTTGAGTTTAATTTCTAAGGCCTATCCAAAAGGGCGTGGGGGGGGGGCGAGGCGGGGGGGGGGGAGGGGGGGGCGGATTCACATCAAGAATGTCGGCTTTACTTACCTTCATGCCAGTATGACTGATGTCAATCACATTGCTAAACTTTACTCATTCAAGGTGTGCCGCCTCAGGATACGCGGCTTAAAGCCGCGAATCCGGAGGCGGCACGTCTCGAATACGATAACTATAGAGTATTGTGGGATACTGTTGAAAGCGAAAATGTCGGATGTCGAATTTCAAATTCTGACAGAGTGGAAAATTTTACTGTCTCGCCAAAGTACAATACTGAATATCAATAATACCATTCCTTATTATTTACATACGTGTCTGTATATCTGTCTATCTACAGTTTTGTCCGTTGAATGCGAGACATAACTTTCTTTGCTGTGAGTTACTATGACATGCAATTTCCTTTTTGGTTCCAATACGCTTATGTATCCGTACTGAATAATTTTACGGACGCAGACAAAATGATCATTTCGGGAGAAAAAAGGAGCATCAATAACATAATACTCATCCAGTAAGCCCGAAGACCTTTTGCTACTGAGGCAGCCAGCGCAGAATGCACGAGAAATCGAGCAAAATTGCACAGCAAAAAAAAAAAAAAACACATCGATAACACACATACTCCCAAGGGCACTGGCCGGCGCTGAGTTAAACAATAAATCAACGACAGTAGAACCCGCGTAATGGGCCCTCTAATGACCCACATAGATATAACAGATCGGGCACCATCAGTCAGGGAAACAGCTGCAACGCAGCTCTCCTCAGCAAGAGGCATATATTCTCATGAGTCCCTGCGTTCGCATTGGCTCATGAGAATATATTCCTCTAGTGCGTGCGCGTGAGAATGGGATTCTAGTCATGTGAGCTCAGGGCGGATCTGGACCGGACCCCCCACCCACCCACCCAAAATTCTTTAAAATGCTATAACAAAGTCCCTTTTTGGGGTGTTTGGAACCCAACCCCCCCCCCCCCCACCCCTCTCTCGTTGTTTGATATTTAGGCGAATGGTGAGAGTCTTAACACGCACCAACCCCCTCCCCCGCTTTTCTATTTTTCGGCCCCTGGAAGCAAGGTCTAGTGTCGGGGAGTCCTTTTGTATCAGGCTGAAGGTCACAAACAAAAAGTTGGACCCCCCCCCCCCTTTCCGCCCCCTCCCGACCCACCCACCCTCCAGGTCACTGATCCGCCCCTGAAGCTAGATGGACGTAGTATACAGGAGATGATGGATTCAGAGCATGTTTTGAAAAACAAAAACCACAAAAAAACGCATGGGTATAGACTTGGCAAATAACAAAACTCAAGGATGGAATAATATTATGAACAACGATGGTGGTAGTGGTCAGGGTGGTGGACAGTTTGTCAGTCGTTATATGACTCTGGCTATGCCGCACTGTAGTCGTAATAAGCTGATAATGAAGGAAGAGGAGAAGGAGGGGGAAGAGAGGGAGGTTGTGGGGGGGGGAGGGGGAGAAGGGGGACATAAATTTAACCCCTTCACTGCCAGTGGTCCGGCGCAGATTGTGTTTCTGAAACCTTTGTTAATCCAACGCCAAAGAACATAACAAATGCGTGTCAGGAAGAGGCATAGATCCTCATGGGCCCCCGCAAATGCGGGATCTCATGAGGATCTACGTCCCTTGCATTTGGATTCTGTTCCCTTTTCCTCAGCAATTGAACGGGTCAAATAGTGATTGTCATATTTTTGGTTCAAAAACTTGTCGCAGAGCATCGTCATCTTGCCTCTGTGGGAAAAAAAACAACACCAAAAAAACATAGGCTACATCGACAGTTGCTATAGCAATGCCATGTAAAGTACGGATTATCTTCAGCCACCGCGAGCTCCCAGCATAACAACTCTCATGCTCTGGAATCTGAGCCTTTTTCTTTTTAATCATATGAAGCAGGACTGCGGCCAACTGCCCTGTGAGGCAATGAAAAGCAGCCACACCACACGCAGTCCTTTCACCCATTAAAATTAAAATTAAAAGTAGTCACATGCGCGTCCTAAAATCCTTTAACCCTTTCACTGACGAGGAAAAGTGAGCGCCACCGTTCAGCAAGAGGCATGGATCCTCATGAGCCCCCGCTGTCGTGGGGGCTTATGAGGATCTACGCCTCTTATTGAGGCCATCCAATTTGCAACATGATCATCTTCCGTTGACAGTTGTGGCTCGCGGTCATTGACTGAACAAAGGTTTTATGAAATACAATACGCGTCCCAGCAGCAGGGCAGGGCTTGCTGTCGGATCGTGGCCACCTACGCGGTATGGCAACAATAATAATAATGATAAGCCATACACGCGCAATCCAAGTTCTCACCCTGCTGAGGAACGACCTTGGGAGTGTTCAGTCTAGGAACGCAATAACAACAATGGCTTCATCAGCCGTGATTCATAACATGTTCAACGATATCTATATTTTTTAGGCGTGGGCAGGGCGTGGGCCTAGACTTTTTGTCTATGACGCAAAGGGTCTCCAAATTAGAGAAACAAAAGTTGCACTTGCCAACAAGCACAGTTTTTGTGTCCGACAAACGCGAAGAACTGTGTGATACAAACTTTTGGGGCGCCCAGGCTGTAGTAGGCGTTTTCCGGAAATCAGAAGTAGGTGAAAATTGCGGAACTAAAGATCGGCCAACAAAAATGGGATGTCGCATATTTGTCCGAGTTTTCAATTCATCTCCGGTTTTCGACGAAGCAGACGCAGTTCTGACCTGCTTCTGATTTCTGAACAACACATCAGAGATGAATTCCGGCGTACAGTTGCGCTTGCGCGCTTATTTTATGTTTCTGAAAAGTATACACTGACGCCGTTCTGATATGCCCTGCCAGAGACTCAGCTATGCGATAAGCGGATGATAGCCATCCATGTCCATCTGAAAGAGGAACATATTATCATTAGCAACCTGTTGAGAATCTGTGCCTCTTGCTGGCAGCCGTGTCGGCTCACTTGTATTTAGGGGAGGAGCCCCTATTATGAAACAGTGCCTATTATGAAACACCTTGCTCCCGGCGAAACGGAATAACTTTTCCAAATTCCGCCTTTGCAGTAATATAGAGCTACTTCAATGAGCCTTATTTCCGGTACAAGAATGTCAGGCGTGATGAAAACGAAAACACGCCGAGAAAATGTGATTTTTGCCCCTTCTGCGTCTAATTATTCGCCATTTTGAAAAAACCTACATCATTCAGTTTTGTGATTTTTTAAAATAGCCACTCTTGTCATGAAGAGCAATCTTCGGACATCAGATAACCAGCGGCAATCGTTTTGGTTCTCTTTTGTTGTTTTGGAGGCACGCATTTTCCTGGAGAGGTTTATTGTTCCTATTATGAAACACAAAGAACACCTAATAATTATGAAACGTGTTTCATAATTAGAACAGTGTTTCATATTAGGAGCAGTGTTTGTCTAG
>BTPG01000002.1:256027682-256107682 GCA_036245525.1 Semisulcospira habei | reverse complement strand
CGGCCCAGGTGTCCACACTGATCACTTGTCGGCGTTTGCATGTGTTGATCTCGACATGCAGCACGGCTAAGACAATGTGCGGTGGAGGAGGCTGCCGCGAGTCGAGCCACGCCATTAATTCAGCAATGGACATGCTCGGCGGCACGCAGGTCAAGACATCAGCGGGGATAGGGTGATCCTGATGTTGATCACGCTTGGGGCGGCACGTGTTGCTGAGCGATTCCATGCCTATATTTTGGACCTGGACGTTTGTGCAGTCGTCAACAGAGAGGGCAGCAAAGCGATTGGACACAGGCACGGCGGCGACTAAAACGTCACGGTATGAGGCTCGGCTAGTGTTGTGTGCGGGCTGGGTCGGCGAGGGAGTGAAAGGAGTGAGTCCTGAGCTTTGAATGGATAACGGGGAAGCCATACCATATTACCAACTGAGGGAGTCTTGGCTAGGTTGATGGCAGGCGGAGATTGGTCAGTGGGAACGGCCTGTTGGGGCTGAGAGGAGGTCAGGGATGGGCCAGGCTTGGTTGACAACAGAGTGCCGTCCACCTGTTCATCTGTCATCTGCTTCTTGGAGGGCTGGGAAGTGATGCGCAGTGAAGTAAACATTTTGTGGTGGTCACCAAGCTGAGACTTGAGTTTCTTGTTTTCAGCCTCCAGTGACTTGACACGACAACAAGTTGTTCAAGCTGCTGGTGGAACTCGGCATTGATGTCACGAATCTCAATCCGGACCAGCTCACGCACCTCTTTCTGTAAGTCATACACTGCACACATGGCTGTGTCGTGCTGAGAGCCGATCACAGCACCGAGACTATCAACAACACGGCCGAGTTCCGTCAGCTTCTTGGCCGTGTCAGCTTGGAGCATGGAAGTAAACGGTTGCAAGGTAGAACTGGTGTCCGCGCGCGCGCGCGAGAGAGAGAGAGAGAGAGAGAGAGAGAGAGAGAGAGAGAGAGAGAGAGAGAGAGAGAGAGAGAGAGAGAGAGAGAGAGAGAGAGAGAGAGAGAGAGAGAGAGAGAGAGAGAGAGAGAGAGAGAGAGAGAGAGAGAGAGAGAGATTTCAGCTCCATACAAAACTGTGTGAGACAGATAGATTAACACGTTCAAATTGTTACGTCTAAACGCCACTGATATCCGTCTGAATTCTGTCATGTTTTGTAGCCGATTTCACACAGCAACCAAGGCACAGTTCCGCACAGCAACTGAAATAGCCACCTACGAGATTCCCCGAGAACACGTCATGGAAAATCGAAACGGAAAAGGTAATCTCCGTAGGTGCTCACGGGAATCAATGCCGAAATAAAGACAGTCAGTGGAAACATTTACGCCGTATCCGACCAAGGCACGTTTCGCTAATCGTTCGTGCTGCGTTCAGTCGATTTTTTTTCCTTTTATATGTATATACACAGACAGACAATGCCAATGTTTGAATGCGCGCGTCTGAATGCCAAGAATGTTTTGATTTTCAGTAGCGGAGTGCACGAGTATAGGAAGAGTTTTCTTTTTTCTCATTCAGCCCGACGCAGTATTTCCCAAATTTTGAAGGCGTCATCTAATGGTTATGCACCAGTTGCAGGAGATGGATCGACCTGATAATTCAAGGGCAGTGCCAGATTAGCTTGGCGCTGACAGGCGCCAAGCTAATCTGGCACTACCCTTGAATTATCATGGTCGACCCATCTCCCGCTGTAGTGCGTCAGGGCTGAATGGGTTAAGTTAAATATAATTACCACCAAAAAAACCTTCACAATACATTGCACAACATTGCAGAAAATGGATTGACCGAGATAGGTCAAAGGTAGTACCTGATAATCATGGCGCCTTTGCCAAGCTCTGCCTGTGAAGGCAAAAGACTTAAAGTTATATTTTTGTGAAAAGCTCGATTTTTATTGTGAAACAATGAAAATCTCGCTTTTCACAAAAATGGGCTTGCTGCCTTTTGTCTCTAGGGCAAAGCTTATCAGGAACCACCCCTTAGTTATTTGGATCGACACATCTACCACAGCGGCGCTAGAAGTGAAACAGATAACGCAGAATGTACCAATGAACAATCCCACTGCAATTTAAACCCTTCACTGCCGTAAGTAATCGCAAACCGCCAAAGAAACATGGCTAGACACTGGTTTCAGCACTGAGAGAGGCAAAGATCCTCATGAGCCCCTGCAACTGATGATCTATACCTCTGCAATCGGGTATCGTTCTCATTTTCGCGGCAGTGAACGGATTAATCGTTGTTTTAGGTAACTTTATTGACGTTTCTTGCGTTGGGTTGTATTGTTTTTGCATTGCGTGATGTTCTGTTGAGTTGTCTTAAAGGAAAATACATTACCTTGATTTGTTCATCTGTTGCCTCAGCCTCGGATGAAGGAGATCAGTCGATAATATTCACAGTCCACAAAAACACGTTTTGTTTCACTCCCTTTGTTGTGGCATCCTTTGACTGACGTCCCTCTAGGAAATTCTTCAGTTGACGCAGCTCAGTTCATGTCCGTCAGCGATGCCTCTCGTTGTTTATCCCACACTTTAGTATGTCTGGATATCACTGGAATGATGTCCCTCTGGGATATTCGTCACTGGATCTGACTCAGTCTGTATCCATGAGGATATCTCTCTATTCATATCCCTCACTTTAATATCCCTCGATATCACTCGTTTGATGTCCCCCTGGGATGTTCGTCAGTTGATTTGAACAGTCTATATCAATGAATGATATCTCTCCTTTGATGTCCCCGCCTTGAGATGGCATCGGTCGCCTGTTCGGCGTTAAACCCTAAAAACTAACTCATTTGAGATTCCTGCAGCGCAGGCACTTCCTGTTTCAGTTTTTATATTGCTGTCGTCAGACAGCACTGAACAACCTACAACCATCCACTGATATTCGTGGGGAGCTGGGTGGCTCAGTTGTGGAGCGTTTTACTCTCGTCCGAAAGGTCGCCGGTACAAATCCAGATGGGTCAAAATGTATTCTGACTCTATTCGGTGCCCCCATCTTTGAAATAACGTTTATGGTGGACAAAAGACGTAAGCCCTAAACGTCCATCGATTTAACTGATATTCAACAGTCTGATATCGTGATATATCCCGCTAAATGTCATTCACTTGATATTCGTCATAACTGAAACAGTAACTGAGTCAGGAGACTGAAAAAAAATGAATCGGTCTTTGTTTTCGAGGAATGAAGACGAGATTGAGTTACTGATTCACTTCGTGGACTAAAAACATCTGCCGGGTCTTGTCAACAGTGTCAGCCATGTATCAAAAAGCTGTGTTTTGCCAGACATCATATTCATCACCCCAGGCGGCGGACGACACAAAATTAAAGTTTGAAATTGAGATCATCTTACGCTGCGTCTGACTTCCATCACATGCAGGCCGGGGATGAACTACAGTGATCTGGAATTAACTCATTCAGCCCAGACACACCACAGCAAGACAAGGTTCGAGCATGCTAGTTCAAAGGTGATGCCAGAATAGCTTGGCGCATATGCGCCAAGCTGTTCTGGCACCACCCTTGAAATATCATGTTCGATCTGTCTCTACAGTTGTAATACAGTCCTTCAGAGGGCAACTTCAAACTTTGGGGATTTCGGTCCTGGGGCAGAATGTGTTAAGTATCGTCTACCGTGTCATACGCAGAAGATGACCAGCACTGATATCAAACTGAGTTTACCCTTAGTTTTTGTCTGACCTCTCGTACGGAGATCAGATAAACACTAAAGGTAAACTCAGTTTCAAATCACACTTGCATATTGCTTCTAATTCTGTTGTGCCTTGAAAATTCCAGTCTGTACTTAATCCAAGCAGATTTGGTGATTCAACTAATGAATTTGATTTGACACGTACTGATCAAAGCTATTTTCATATCTAGTCACATGTCATCATCTATATAGAAAGTTAACAAAGCTGGAGGTCTACTACTACGGTGTTGGGTGGTGTGTTTTCATTACCCTAAATATATATGTGACTTCTTAGATATTGACAGCTAGAGCCAGCATTAGCTTAACCCCTTCCAAGCCGAGGAAAACTGAACGCAATCCGACTGCAAGAGACATAGATCCTCATGAGGCCCCGCAGCTGCGGGGGCGCATGCGGATCTATGTCACTTGCCAACATCATTTTGTAGCCATGTTCCTCAGACGGCTGGGGATCTTTGGCGTGGAATTAACAACGATTTCATAAATACGTCCACTGGCAACGAAGGGGTTAACATTAAAGCCAGCATAAGACCGTCCAACTGAATAGCACTTATTAATTAATGAAAAGCTGTTTAGCCAACGTCATGCGGCAGGCAGTATCCCAATGCGCTAAAGGCCATCGGGCCGACGTCGGCCGCCGTTGGCCCGCGCACGACCGTGCGCGGGCCGACGGCTGCCGACGACCGTGCGCGGGCCAACGGCGGCCGACGTCGGCCCGATGGACTTTGCGCATTGGGATCACTCTCGCGTGCGCCGACTGTTTATGCACGGACAAAACACGCGAATTAAATTGCATGATGCCGGCGTTGACAATAGCAAGAGAATATTGACTTCCTGACTGTGGCAAGTTCACAGGGTTTCATAGATTGTGATAATTTCCATTTTCGTATGTGTGAAAATCCTTCAGCTGATTAAATGTACTCTTTGTGGAACACACTCCCTTTAGTCTAGATATATTTGTGGTAACAACTCTGCAGTAACTGACCTCATCTGCAATGAATGGAAAAGACACTGAGTAAGTTTACTCTCGTGACTGAAAAGCGAGATTTGTATTATAATACAATGAAACTCACACTTACTTCAAAAATGGACTTATAGTCTTTCGTCTTCACAGAGCAGACCTTTCTGAAGTTGTTTTTTTTTTCTGTGTTAGATGTATGTAAAAGGAAATTACGACCACGTCTTAAATGGTAGTTGATATCAATTACACAAGCCACAAGACACATTAGCTTTTTAGGATGGTACCAACCAGAGTCACATATTAGTAAACCCGATCTAATTCAGGACGCCGTCGGTCCCTGCAGACTGAATCTGTTGAATGCCGGCGGACAAAAAAGAGCACATACTCAGATCGGTATAAACTTGAGTCTATCACGGTCACCCGCATCACAATATTTCCGGATAGAAATTCATGTTCGTCTTCCTCATCACCAGGTAAAGTATGCACTAACATAAGCAGTAGAAACTTGGCAGCGGGCTTTCACACCTTTAGCCTCCAGTCCTGCGGCGTCTTCACTGATGTCTAAAGAGAATAAGAATGATTTACGTGTGACTAGGAACACATTCCAGGTCATAGTATCACAAACAGGCTACTGGGTCGTTCAGTCGTGGTACGGTATTAATAATAGACTTTTGTGTACTGGTCTGTGATTTTGGACCTTACGGCCTACGGCCGTGAGGTCCAAAATCACATAGTACCAGCACACACTGGGTCGTAAGGTCCAAACTCACAGACCAGAACACACATCTCAAGCTAGCCAATATCATCAGTCGATCTCAGGCTTCAGTCAGGTTGTGTTAGGCTGGCCATCACAAATGGCTGGCCACAAATGAAATGACCAAACTGTGCTTGATGCCAGTGGAAGCGAAGAATTTTATCGGCACCGATATCACGCGGGACATAAACCAGAGCCCCGGTAAACTGCCAATGATGGTCTCCGTCGATTGGCACGACAACTACGTAGCGCACGTGCTGAAGGCGAGCCGCACGCGCTGACGCAACGCCATTCCACAGTCGTCTCCCTTGGTGCTAGAGCCCTCTCAATGCTGCGGTTTAGCACTGTGCGCGTGCCGTTCAGTGCGTGTGGTGGGACACGGTTTGTGGTATTCGCGCCCGGCTTGCCGCAGGCTTATTATTATTATTATTATTATTATTATTATTATTATTATTATTATTTGTGTTTAGATGTTTGTATTAGATTTCTAGTGTTTCGAGGTTGTCTGATTTAAAGACAAGATTCAGCCATCGAGATATTGCTAGACACAAAGATTAGACGGTGATGTAAGAACCGGACGGGGTGGGAGAGGGGGAGGGACCCTGGGGGAAAATTGCGGGAGCAGAGGAGCAGAGTGTGTCCTCACCCCCCCCCCCCCTCCCCACCCTTCCAATAATTTTGGTATGTGGGGGGACAGGGGAGAGGGGGCAGAAAGAATATCCGATAAATATCCTTTTTCCTTTCACATTGTTAGCAATTATAACCGGTGCCCTCCATTTTGCTTTATCCATGTATTTTGAATGACTTGTTATATTATGTGCACTTGTATGTTAGTAGCTTTGTACCTTTAGCAGAGTTGTACCTTTACAGATTATCAACGACGGGCGTGAAAAATGACAAATGTGCTAACTGCTTCTTCCGTTGAAAAATAAAGTTTCATTTTATTTCATCCCCCCTCCCCCCTCTCCTCCGCCCCCCCCCCTCTCCCGCCACCCCCTCCCCCCGCCCACCCCCTCTCCTCAATGTAAAAATCGTCCGACGCTGCTGTTAGAAATACTCGGATGCTTACGGTTGTAACACCACTATCCGTAAACGGTAGACAATCGTATCGTCTCACAAGGTTTTACGTTTATTGTGAAACCAGTCATGATCTAGATAGTACGTACTCTTCTATGTAGTATCAGGTGTCCAGGAGCTGCCATTGCCCAACGTGTGGCCGCACACAGCCGGCCTGATTAGCCCAAGATACCCACAGCAGACCCCCTGCCCATGTGCTACAGATATAGATCTTCATCGGTGCCTGCGGGGTCCATGACACTTTAGCAGAAAACGTCACTCCTAATGCAAGAGGCATAGATCTTCATACGCCCCCGCGTCCACGAGGGCTCATGAAAATCTATGCCTCTTCCTTAACCCATTCAGCCCTGACGCACTACAGCAGGAGATGGTAATTCAAGGGTAGTGCCAGATTAGCTTGGCACCTGTCGGCGCCAAGCTAATCTGGCACTGCCCTTGAATTATCATGGTCGATCTATCTCCTGCAACTGATGCATAGTCATTAGATGACGCCTCCAAAATTTGGGAAATACGGCCGTAGGGCTGAATGAGTTAACAGATGTAGTTTTTACTGAATAAGGTACCATCGTGCATTCATAGATGCAGAATCATATTCTAGGTCTATGCCTCCAGTGGCAGGAAACGTTTGCAAGCTGGTCAAGTACTGCCAACCAACTGTCCCTCTCCACTGCAGCGAGATTATTGCGTGGGATGAAAATAACTCAAAGCCAACAGGACTATTATAAACAATTACATCTAGTTCGATCATGGTGTCTGTAGTCTGATACTCACAAACCAGATAGGTGAGGCCAGCGCTGGCAGAACAGTATGCTATGCTATTTTAGAAAGGGATCGGGACTTCCAGCTTTCGCTGATTTCGTCCAGGGGGGGGGGGGGATGGGGGGGAGGGGGTTTATTTTGACTGTTGCTGATGTACGCGCATCGCTTTATTCTATCCTTCATCATACCTGTCCGCGCCTTGGGCGGTTGGGTCGTTGGGGAGAGCCCGTGCTCCAGTGGGTGTCTGGGTCCCGGTCTCGCTGGGTCGGTGTTGTTGTTTGCCTTCTCTCTCCTTCCTTGTTTGTTTATATGTACTTAACTAGGGGGTGCTCGTTGAGCAGGTGTATTGTGAGTTTGGTGGTGGTGGACCATGTTGTAGGGTCAGGGTTTATGAGGCCTTCTAACGTGAGGGGCGTGTTCAATCTTTCTGCTATTGTGGCTCTGGTTTCTTCTATATTTTGGCAGTCTAATAGTACGTGCTCCGTAGTGAGTATGTGGCCGCATGTGCATACTATTTGGTTCGGGTGGACTAGGTATCTTTCGCCCCCCAATCGGACTCTTGTTAGCCGTGATTGGTCTTTCCTCTTGCCTTGAAGAAGGGTGGGTATGTTGTTAAGTACCCTTGTGAGATTTTTCCGTCTCCCTCTTTTGGTCTGGTGGGCGGAATTCTTTCACCCATAGTTTTTGAAAGGTGGGTCTGAGTGCATTGGACCTCTCGTTAGCTGACAGTGGTAGGTTGAAGAAGGTCGATTCTTGATCGAGGCCTTTCTTCGCTACTCTGTCTGCACTTTCATTGCCTGGGAGGGGACCCACATGATTTTGATCGTTTTACCGTGATCTGCGAGTTCTGCTGCTTGTACTCTAATCAGGTATGTTAGGTCTTCTCTGAATGAGTCTAGGTTTTGGATCGCTTGGATTGCTGACAGCGAGTCCGTCACTATGAGTATGTGTTTGTTTTTCTGTAGGTCACTCTTTATTGCCTTATAAGCTCCTAGGATGGCCGTGAGTTCAGCTGTGAAGACCGCTGAGTGATCTGGTAGCTTTATGGCCCGGTCCGATTTGTTGGGGACGTGGATACCTAGTCCGGTTGCGTGGGTGGTTGGGTCATGGGACCCGTCTGTATAGATGAGTGCGTAGTTTTTGTATGTAGTGTTTTTTTTAATGTCAAACTCCATTTTCATTTTGGGCCCGTCTACTGTTTTCTGATACTTAGTTAGGTCCAGATCTACTTCTATTTGTGGGAGTCTCCATGGTGGCGCCTTTATTTGTATGATCGGTGTTCTGCTTGGTAGTTTTAGGTTTATAGAGGCTTCGATTTCCTGGACTACGGTTTTTATTTGTGGTGTTTGGTTGCGTTTGCCTCTGGTTTTGTGGTCTGTGGTGAGAGTGAATTTGGCCGGGTGGTCTTCTGGCATACATACTGTTTTATAATATAGGTTAGCCGCTCTTTCCTTTATTATGAGCGTTATGGTTTTTTGCCCACTCTCTGCCAGTACAAGCAGGTTTGGGGTGTGTCTGGGGACCCTCAGGGCCACTTTCAAGCGTCCTCTTGTACTGACATCAGCTTTTTGGTTTGTCTTTTGTTTAGGTTGGTAAGTAGTGGGGCTGCGTAGAGTAGTCTGGACATTACGAAGGCGTGATATAGGTTTAGGAGTGATTTGGGGTCAGTGCCCCAGTCTGCTCCGCTGACCTTGCGCATTAGGTTTATTCCTTTCCTGGCAGACTGGCATATTTGTTCAATATACGGTGTCCAATTGCAGAACAGTACACATACCAAGGTGAATGTATATGATAGTCTTGTTTTTTACCTGCGTATTTTTCTGTTAGCTGGCCATTGGGTGTCTGATAGGAGGGGGGAGTGGATCTAACTGTTTGTATGTCCAGCGCTGAGTAATTCCCCTTGGTATGTAGTCTGATGGCAGCGTTACGATCGCGTAAATGTTGTTCCGACGACTAGGACAATATCCTGACAAATTTCTTTAAAGCAGATCGATGATTTTTATGAAATCTGACATGGACTTATGGTAAAATGTCAATTTTCGCGCCAAAACAACCGCCATCTTTATTTTATCATTGGTGTGTAGAACTGCTTGTGAAGAACAAAGACAGTAAGTCCATTTTTAAGAAAAGCGAGATAGTCATTAAAATACAATGTGAAAATCTTGCTTTTCACAAAAATGGACTTTGCTGTCTTTCGCCTTTGCAATGTAGAGATCCACGTGATAGAGCCACGTTTTGAATTAGATCCAACACGTACGGGTTGGGGACAAATTTAATAAACTGTCTCCTAAATCTCATTAAGAAGCGTTTATAATTTTGAATTTGCAAAAACGGTTTGTCTCCATGTAGACGGCATGTTTGGAAGAGTCCTCGGACTGTTCTTGTCAAGGAACATTGCGTGCGTCTGTTCGGACCAGGGGCAACAAGTACAGTAATCTAATTTAACCCTTTGCGTGTCAGTAGCGGTTTTCGTCGCGATGATTCCTGTCGGAATCATCGCAACAAAAACCACTACTGATACGCAAAGGGTTAAAATATAACACCAAAGAAATATCAGCAAAGGAAGAAACACGCGCATAAAGAATAATTACAACACACTTCATTAACATTTCGTTAGTTGTGAGTGGTTTGGTTTCCATTTTTGCACAACTCATCTCTCCAAAGAAAGATAAATGGAGCATTTTACTCGCGTTTGTCCATTTATTACAGTTACATGTCAGGGGCGGATCAGTCACCTCGAAGGAGAGGGGGGCAGGGGGGGGAGGAGGGGGTTACAACTTTGGGTTTGGGACCTACCTGACACAAAAAACATTCCCGACTCTAAACTTTTTTTTTCCAGTGGCAGAAAATCAAACAACGGGTGGGGGTAGAGGGTAGAGGGGGTAGAGGAAGAAGGCGTGTGTGTGTCAACACTCTCGCTACTCGCCAAACAAAATATCAAACAAAGGGGGAGGGGGGTGGGCATGTGTGTGTGCCAAACTCACCCAAAAATCAAATCGGGGGGGGGGGGGGGGCGGGTGGTCAAAACAACCCTGAAGGGACTTTGTTATAGCATTTTAAGCAATTTTGGGTCGGGGTGGGGGGCGAAACCCCTAGAATCCCCCACCCACCCCACCCCCGATCCGCCCCTGCTTGTATTCGTCGATCTCGCCAAATAAGGATAATTCAGATATGTCTTTTAATTTGTATGTTCGTTCTGAAATAGGGGTTTACTCGGAGAAAAATAATAAATGTGTTACAATTGTCTTGTCTTTCTTTGTCGGGATTTTCTTGATGTTTTGCACTCTGGGCAGCCACCTTTTTTATCTGGACTTTAAAAACAAACAAAATGCGCGTAACAGCTACATCATCTATTATTAACACATTTTTGACAAAGCCGACAAGCTTGAAAGCGACGCCTGGTGGTGTTAGTTTTGCAGGCGAGCAGTGGCCACAGCATTCATTATAATCACATTTGGACAAAGCCAGCCAGCTTGAATGCAGCGTCCTTTTGTCCTTAATTTGCGGGAGAAAAAAAGACGCGCAAGCCGTCATTTATCTTTCACTGTCATTACTCGCGCATAGTGTTCAAGTTCTGAACCCTTTGTTGATGCAACAACAATGACCATGGATGCAAAGTGGTGTGAGCAAGAGGCATAAATCCTCGTGAGCCCCCAAAGTTGCGGGGGCTCACGAGGATCTATGCCTCCTTGCATTTGGATCGCGTACAACAGAGGGAACAGTGAAGGCATTAGCCACTTTACTGTTGAGAAAAGCGAACATGATTCAACTGCAAGAGGCAAAGATCTTCATGGGCCTTCGCTGTCGCGGGGGGCTCACGAGGATATTTGCCTCTTGCTGACACCACTTTGTATCCATGCTCCTTGTAGGGCAAAGGCTCTTTGGAATTGAATTGGCAATGATTTCAAAAACACAATCTGCGTCCACTGCCAGTGACGTTTTAAAGTGAGCAGGTCGTATTTCTTGCCCGAAGACTTTTGTATCCCATCCCTTTTACAGTGTAATTTCACAAGTCTTGCAAAAACGAAACCAGTTCCGTTATTTCATCGGTTTCTGATCACTGCGACCTACTACCTATTACGCAAAAGATCATCGGACCAACATCGGCCGCAGATGTGCGCGGACCAGCGGCGACCGACCTCAGCCTAGTGACCTTTGGCTTACAAGGCATCGATCCACATAATGCCAAAGTCTCTAATTTAGATTCGGATACAATGAGCAACATCCAGAAGGAAAAATTGACTGCATCTTTCAAATCACTAATTATCAGTTGCAAATTGTGTACTACTTTTGTATGTCTGGATTTTAACCGAAAATATTAATAAATTGTGTTGTGACTGTCTTTTCTAAGCGTGTTTCTTTTTTTGATGGGTTCTTCTCCACACGCAATGAGCACTTCGGCTAGCAAAGTATTTCGCGTCCTATCTTACAGTTTATATTATTTGTGTGCTATCTCCTTCAGAGATGTTTTTGGAGTGTCTTACAATAATGCTGTACACGATAACAGACGAACTTAATTTAACATTTAACCCCTTAACTACCGGGGCAAGCCGAACGATGCCCAGCTGCAAGAGACATAAATCCTCATGAGCTCGATCCCGCATTTGTGGGAGCTCATGAGGATTTATGTCTCTTGTTAGTTCTACGTTCTTTTAGCCTCTATTTTTTATCAATTACATCTGTGTTTTTCACGCAAATTCCAGTCAGTGTCCAGTCCAGAAATTAGTGATCACTGGCAGCGAAGGGGTTAATCAACAGAAGATGGCAAAATATGGTGTCACCGTGTACACACGCAGTTACCACAGGGTCCTCGGGGCATCTCCAAATGCAGCTAAGACCGAAGATAGAGAAATTGTTCAAATAATTGTCTGGCATTTTCTTCCCGGTCCAGTGTCCACATAACTGGAACAAAGAGGAAAGAGAAGTCTGACCTAAGTCCGATGTTCATTTCTATTTGGGTTTGCTTGACTTTGTATGTGGATTCTTTGGGCCAGAAGTTCTGTCCATCTGGTGTAAAGATGGAGGGTGGTGTTTGGGTCGGACTGCCGGGACACAACAACACGATCAACATCCAGCTGCAAGAGGCATAGATCCTCATGTGCCCCCGCACATGCGGGGGCACATGAGGATCTATGCCTCTTGTTGGCTTCATAATTCATATCAGTTTTCCTTACAAGCAACGGGTATCTAGCGTTCGGTCTGTGATGACCTCCTATACATCATTTTCAGCTACCGCATGATTAAAAGAAATCCGCAACAAAGAAATAAACACGCTTAGAAAGGACAAGTACGACGTAGTTTATTAGATTTGAAAACCCTATTTTTAAAAAAAAAAGTCACAGAAATGAAAAACATGTACTTATCTATTTCATTGAGGCACGAAGCAAGAAGAGATGACGTAAAAAATGTGGGCGGTAATTGTAGGAGTTTGACGACGTAGTTGCACGCAGCTACAATGATTTTCTTAACTCATTCTACCCCAGACACACCACAGCAAGATAAGGATCGACCATGATAGTTCAAGGGTGATGCCAGAATAGCTTGGCGCCTATGGGCGCCAAGCTATTCTGGCATCACCCTTGAACTATCATGGTCGGTCTGTGTCCTGGACTGCAATGCAGTCTTCAGAGGACAACGGCAAAATGTGGAGATTTCGGTGTTGGGGTAGAATGAGTTAAAGAAGTCTGGAGTAAAGAGACCGCTGTTGTTGATGTTGGTGGAGGTGGCTGTAGTTGAGGTGGTGGTGGGGGTGATGGTGGTGGTGGTGGTGCTCTTGCTTTTGCTGCTATTATGGTGTTGTTGTTGTAGACGATGTAGGAAATAATTTCGACTCTTGTGTTGCTCGTAAGTTACATGTACTTCTGTCTCTGTCATAATGACTTTAGTTTTTAAATTACATTATTCCAATCTTTTTTCACGAGGTTTTTAAAAAAAAATCCATTTTTTCTCCAGGAGAGGTTTTCGGTGTCCCAGTAAACAAAGGTTCTCGGGCCGACGTCGCCCGAAGTGGTTGTCTTAGCTGATAATGAGCCCTGGTCGATTGTTTGGGCGTACACCCGTTGTTAACCACTTCACGATCGGGACAAGTGTTGCAACTCGGAAAGACGCAGCAGCGAAAAGCGTAGATCCACGAGAAGCTCCTGTGTCTGAGAGGGGGCGGGGGGGGGGGGGGGGGGGGGGGGGCTTTATCAAGCACAGTAGAGAATATGTGCGTGCATGTACTGTGCTGGTTTTTAGTCTGGCTGTTCACCCTTACGTCTATGTTTCTCAAGCTGACTGGGCTGTCTAGCAGCCAATCTCTGATAAATTCGGAAAAAAACGATCCCTGACCGTCGGCGTGGAAGTGAATGTTACAGGTCTGTGATGCCAAAAGACCGTAAGTCAATTTTTGTGAAAAAGCGAGGTTTCCATTGTAATACAATTTTTTTTTTTAAATCTCGCTTTCACAGAAACAGCCTTTACTGCCATTTGCCCTGAAAGGGCAAGGCGTCCTGGTAATTTGAAAGGGACGTAGGTGGCTGGGTGGATAGCGATTACCGTTGAGCGAAAAAAAAAATGCCTTTAACCCCTTCACTGACACTACAGCTGCAAGAGGCATAGGTTCTCATGAGCCCCCGCTATCGCGGGGGCTCATGAGAATCTATGCCTCTTGCTGACACTCGAGTATTCTTTGGACGGATAAGTTTCTCTGGGGTTGTACCGCGACGGTGGATTTGAGACTCATAACGGCCCTGACCTGGCAAAATGCCAGCATGTCTACTTTTTTGCGGAAACCGAGATTTTTGGTATAATTAACCCCTTCACCGTCGAGGAAATTTATAAACATCAGCAATCTGCAAGAGGCATAGATCCTTATGAGCCCCCGCAGTCGCGGGGGCTCATGAGGATCTATGCCTTTTGCTGAGACCAATTTTGTTACCACGTTCCCTTTGAAGGCTGCGGCTTTTGGTCATGAAATGAGCAAAAGATTTCAGAAACAAAATATGCTGACCAGTGGCAGGGAAGGGGTTAAATTGAAAATTTCGCTTTTCCCCACTATGGACAGACTGGCTTTCGACATATTAGGGCGGATAACTCATGGTCAGTGACAGTGGAAGGGTTAAAAATGCAGACCTTATCATTCGCGCAATACAGCGATTTCCTTAACTCATTCGCGGCCAGCTGCATCCGGATGCGCGGCTTATGCCGTGCATCCGGATGCGGCTGGCCGCGAATGAGTTAACCCCGTTTTACTGCCACTCACCGTGAAGTCGGTCTTTAAAACCTCTGTAGACTGAAAGCCTGATGACCGCTCCTCGTCCTCGTGCAGAAATGCAAATGTCAATAAAGCCTTTTAACGAGCATTGATCCTAAATGAGCTTCCCGCAGCTGCGGCAGCTCGTGTCGATCCAATCTCCTTGCAGATGGGTGGTGTTCATTGTGTCTCGGCAGTGAAGGGGTTAAACTGCTTACAACGGGTGATGTTGCTGTTTGTGTGTGCGTGCGTCGTAAATGCGTGCGTGCGTGCGTGCGTGTGTGTGTGCGTGTGTGTGTGTGTGTGTGTGTGTGTGTGTGTGTGTGTGTGTGTGTGTGTGTGTGTGTGTGTGTGTGTGTGTGTGTGTGTGTGTGTGTGTGTGTGTGTGTGTGTGTGTGTGTGTGAGAGAATCTCTGCAGCTCTGTGATGGCGGCGAATGGTCCATAAAATTCTGTCTGTCTTTTGAAGGCAAAAGACAGTAAGTCATTTTGTGTGAAAAGCGAGATTTTCATAGTAATACAATAAAAATCTTGCTTTTCGCGAAAATTGACCGACTGTCTTTTGCATTCACAGGGCAGAATTGTCTCTGTACAAACCACAGGATATTGGCAGAAACCGGGTCTGTAACATCCAATAGTGTCTTCATGATCAAACACGGTCCTAATGCTGTTTATAACAGACGATACTGATCGCGCGCATGTATCTTGTCTGCTGTCGTAGAGCTATTTAAATAAGGGAAATTAAAAACTGTTGAAAAGTAGCATCTTCTGACTTGAAGTGGACTTTAAATTCAGCCCGCCGAAAAAAAAATACCTCTGCGCTGTTTTTTTTTTTTTTGTTTTTTTTTTTTTTTGTTTTTTTTTGGGTGGGCTGAATTTAAAGTCCACTTCAAGTCAGAAGATGCTACCTTTCAACAAATGCCTCATAAAAACACCATGTTGTATTTTTTTATACATCGAAAAAACGTTTAGGGCTTAACGTCTTTTTTTCCACCGCGAAGACGATTTCAAAGACGGGGGCACCGAAAAGAGGTCTGCACACATTTTGACCCCAGCTGGGTTCGAACTCGCGACCTTTCGGACGAGAGTCAAACGCTCTACCACCGAGCAACCCAGCTACCCCGTTGATACATCGACCTGGTAGTTCTCTAAGTAGAGGACACTTTGCACCACAGACAAAAGCTTTAGGCTTTCGATGAACCCAAACTTCCCGTGTAAAGTATAAACTGAAATCAACCCTTTAACTCTTTAAGCGCCGAGAAGACGTGGACTTAAGTGCAAGAGGCATAGATCCTCATGAGCCCCGGCATCTGCGGGACTCATGAGGATCTATGCCTTTTGTTGACTCTATCCTGTATCCTTGTTTTTCGAACGGGTGGGGTTCTTCGACGCTGAATTCGCCATACTTTCAGAAACGCAAACTTCCGGCCGCTGACACAGTGGATGAGTTGACCCAGAAGAGTGGGGGGAAAAAAAGGTGGCGTGAAAAGATGGGACACCAAATGACTTACGAAACTGATTAGCCTAGACTGGCATATTACAGCACCTCTCATTGCCACCCTTCCTCGCGTACAGAACATTCTGGAGTAGAACAAGTGCAGACATCGACACCTCCCTCAATCGGGTTTCGCCGAGGAGAGCATAAAAAATTCATGTCCTACATCACAGGAAATTGCTCGCTTCTGACCTTTCGCCTAGCTCGTGTTGAATACACCCTATCTGCTCTTCTGTGAAGACAAAAGATATTAAGTCCGTTTTTGGTGAACAAGCGAGGTTTTCGTTATATTACAATGAAAATATCGGGGTTTTTTTTTCTTTTTTACAAGAATGGACTGCCTATTGCATTACATGTAACCTCTTTCTTATGGCAGATTTGTCAGCTAGTGACCTAATATTAGAATTCGCGACAGGTTTAATCAATGGATCGCATCGGCTTAACTCCTACCAGGCACCCCGCATCAATAGCTGTGGAAGTGTCGAACAGCGTTGCCTCCGGCAACGCTTATACGACACTTCCGCAGCTATTGATGCGGGGCGCGCTTTGAACGCGTTAACTACATCGAGCACACTGCTACACAGTAATCTTTAAGCTGTCTCTGAAGACTCATTCCCTAATGACGTGTTGCCTCCTTCGATTTTTTTCCCCTCCATTTTCTGACCAAACCTCGAACATGAAGCTCGACAGGAAATCTTTATAGCCGCCGTGTGAATAAACCCGCGGATCACAAGTTATAACCAAAATGTAAACATTTATTTTTCGTTTTTTAACTCATTCTACCCCAGACACACCACAACAAGATAAGGATCGACCATTATAGTTCAAGGGTGATGCCAGAATAGCTTGGCGCCTATGGGCGCCAAGCTATTCTGGCATCACCCTTGAACTATCATGGTCGATCTGCGTCCTGCGCTAGAGTGCAGCCTTCAGAGGACAACGGCAAAATTTGGGGATTTCGGTGTTGGGGTAGAATGAGTTAACTCAACTTGATGACACACACGATTATTAGTTGCGAGTTTGAATGCGAACACTATCGATATAATTATACATGTGCAAGGCATGTAGGTCGACTGTGAATGTTAACGCTTCCGCTGCCAGTGTTCACGAATTGCGTCTCTGCAGTCTTCGTCCATTCAAGGCCAGAAAGCCCAAACCATCCCAGTAAAGGCCCCGCTACACATGCCCGGTTTTGAGGCCGATTCCCGATCAGTTTCGAATCGGTAGGTGATCGGACTGGACTGCAAAAACGTGTGCACTGCCACACATTCCCCGACTTTATTTAGCCGACCGGTTTGAACCGAAGATCAAAGTCGTACCTGTTCTGCAAAATGGCTGCTAGTTTTGACAGTGATGATGATGTGCTTGCATTATCAGCAGTTTTGCATCATATTCGGGAAGAGGCGTGCGAAACATCAGCAACGGCGGTGGTACTGATCACAACAGGCGTGTTCCGCCATTTGCAAACGGAAACGACATGCTTTGCGAGACGGCTCTCTGAATGGTTGAAACTTACGATCGGGACCGATTCGGATCGGAAAAATATAGCAGGTTCTAGACACCCGATTCCTAGCCGATTGGGACCGGATCGGATAATTGACGTCATCCGATCGCAATCGGATCGGAATCGGCTTCAAAATTGGGGCACAACCGGCACGTGTGGCGGGGCCTTAACATGGATTCAAAGTTATATCAGCAAGAGGCATCGACCCTCATGAACCCCCTCGAACTGCGGTCGAGAATCACTCTTACTTTTGACAATTTTTTTTATCATTTTTTTTTTTTTTCGAAAAAGAAATGAAGAAGTACAAAGGTGGCACATGAAATCATCCAATGTCTTTCTCCAAGCGATCTATATCCCAAAATTCAAGTGAAATTTCACGAAATAACGAATTAACGAACATTACGGACTCTAATGTGGGTCAACCGACTTTCTATAAACGGTCGTTTGACTCTTCAACGAGAAATCCAATTTCAATATGCTCTGAGGCTTTCTATACAACCCCTCAATAAAACATGTCCTCCATTTTCAAGCTTGTATATACACAATCATCGGAGATTGTCGTGATTACACACACACATACACACACACACACACACACACGCACGCACGCACGCACGCACACGCACACGCACACACATGCACACACACATACGGCGTTTTGCGCCAAATGTACGTTCAGCAACGAGGTTTGTGTACTGAACTAGACATGACATTATTTTGTATCTTGTTAACTCGCTGTCGGAGTTTGAGATCTGCTCGCCTGTGACGTCATGTACGTGCCATCCCATAAGTCTCTTCTATTAAAAGGAGACTTAAAGTGTGCTGGTCTGCGATTTTGGACCTTGCGGCTTCTAGCCGCAAGGCTCAAAATCACAGACCAGCACACACAATGATTTCCGCAACAGAGAAGTTATATGCACGCGTTGTGTACTTCTTAGGGTTTCATATTTCTTTCTTCTTCTTTTTTTGTAACTCTAAATGTGATGAGTTTTTCAATATTTTCCACCGACATTTCAAAGCGAAAACCATCCAAAACCAGAATTTGCAAGTACAGAAAGTACTCATCAAGGGATGTTACAAGGGGATTCTGTGTGCGCGTGACTTCTTACAAAATAATTGAAGAAAAAAACATCGTTTTATTACGAGTTAGGCTTTGCCAGTGGTAGGTGTCGGCTCTTATGTCCGAGCACAATCAAATGTCAACGGTGAAATTCTCGGCCACAGTAAACCCTCGACTTGTATCTTTGACAATGAACTCCCTGATCGGTCCTCGAGGCAACAAGAACCACTGGCAAAGTATAACTCGTAATACAACTAATAATGTACAGCCTATTTATTCACGATAACGTCAATGAAATTCATGACAGACATAATGTGCCGTCAATTATACATTTCACAATGAATGCTAACAAGAACAAGGACCTGAGTCAATATGATCAATCTTCTTTATTTACTTAGAGAAAAACCCAACGGAGAAAGTTGCCACATTCCTTCTTCGATAAGATAAGTAGCGAATGATCTCTATACTTGTTTGTTTGCCTATTTTGAAGAAGGGTATTTACCCGAAATATTAAACAAGATCAAGATTTCATCCCAAAGTCTACCGTATTGTTTGGAGCACCTGTGCGTTTATCTTTTAGGAACATTCAGAGTTGTTCATATTTTTAGGCTTATTATGCTGATCCATTTCCCTCCTCTCTAAGCCAACCTCTGATCAACACACACGTCGGCGCACACAAATAAAGGACACACTGCGCTTTCCGCCATTAGTACGCTCTGTGGGCTCGTGTAGCGACAGGAATCCATCTCCTTCTACTCTAACCCACCCTCTGATTCACACACACTGACACACAGAAATAAAGACGGACACACGGCGATTCCCGCCATTCGTAAGCTCTGTGGTCTGGCGTACCATAGCTATTCTGGAGAAGAATGATAGCACGAGCAGCGAAATGACGTCACTTCAAGCTTCACGTCATAGCCTCATTAGTCCCACGACGCCGTGTTCATGGTGACGACTCGATGTTATACGTCACTCATCGCCGTACTAACATTTGACGTATCAGAGAATCAACTTAGCAATTTTCTTGCTGATTTTCACGCCTAGGTCTTACAGGTCACAATTTGACCTAATCCTACCCCAGGGCCGGGACAAACAGCAGGCTTATTCAAGATTCAAGATGACTTTATTGTTGCTGTGATAGAAAATAATCATACACAGCAAAAATTGTCTTGCCACCGCAGGTGCTGCTCACATTCACTCACTCGCTCATTCCACAAATTACAATAACAGAGCTACAAAATGGACAATGACTCGGGACGGGTGAAGCCCGTCGCCAAGGCACCTGATGGCCGGCGCCAGTGGCCTCATCCCAACCCGAACCACCCTGACAAAAACAGAATGCTAAGACAGCCCTTTGTCTCCTGAACACAATAGTATATGTCCTTTTGGTAAATTCCTACTTGACTAAATAAAGCTAGTACATAAAAATACAAGTTAACAACAGAAACAAATTACCGTCGATAGGAAAATAATCTCCCATCTAGGCAACATAAAAACAACGGTCAAAGCTGCACCTGGAGGCCCGTCGCTATAGTACAGCGCCGGTATTTAGAGGGCACCGTGACTATTTAAAACATATAAATATCATTCTGGTATCCGTCATGAGTCGTTATATTAAAATACCCACACACCCCACACACAGTCCTGGCACACTGCTTGTTGGGAAATGTCTGTCAACAGCGAAGGTCGGCGAGCCAGGCAGATGCTACATAAACACGGCCGCCGAGGAGGAAACGCAGTAACTAAGAAAGTAGTAAAGCTCGCTGGTAGATGCTTTGCTGTATGCTTTCCCGCTTTTCTGCGGAGTCAGACAGAATAAAGAAAAATCTGGCATCAGTCTGCAAACACTGTAGGATGAGCCCGGAATAGCACATGATTAGTAATTCCACAGTTCATCTGCACGCTTTTCTTTGACTATACAGGCTGGTAGGTTGAAATTCCGACTGTTACACTGAAGAAGAAGACGATCCGACTCAGTATTACAAAATAAAGACGATATTCTATCAAATAAGTTAGTGAAAAAGTACATCACTGTTTCCTAGGAACTTGATGGCACAACACTGCCTGGAAAATAATAATTATAGACGTCGCTTCAAAGCACAGTTGACGCATAAACAGTTATGCAAACACTGTTTGTGAAAAATCATGCGGGTATTAGTGAGAAGATAGTTTTTTTAGTTAAAAGAAAAATTAAAGTTATGTTAGCTGTTTTACAAATGACTCCGAAAAAGTGGTGCAGAAAACTGTCTGATTTTCACACCTAGGGCATACAGGTCACAATTGACCTAATCGTACGCGACAGCCGAGACAAACTGTAGGCTTATGTAAATACCGTATACGAAAAATCATGCGATTATTAATGAGAAGATTGTTTTTCTCGTAAAAATAAAATTCAATTGTTTTAAGATTAACCCATGTAATGCGTGAAATTAACCCCAAAATCGTGAAAATATATTTAATTATCACTCAAAAGGTTCTAGAGATACAATGCTGGTTAACGAACTCATTCAATATGTCCCTTTTATCTAGCTAAATACCTAGTAAAAAATTTTAAAAAAACACATTACGGGCCCCATTGTGGATCACCCGGTTTTTGTAAAACGGCCATTTTCTCGCCAATGAGCATCTTAATCAAAACATCGAAAAAAAGTTCCCGATATAATTCTTTTAGGGACAATATCCTAAAATTTCAATTTTGTCCGTCCTCAAACGCGGGCTCTAGTCGCTGTCACATTCGCGCACACACACACACACACACACACACACACACACACACACACACACACACACACACACACACACACACACACACACACACACACACGCACACACACACATACGGCGCTTTGGCGCCAAAAAGACGTTCTCTAGCAATGTTTGCGTAGCTAGACGTGACGTCATTTTTATCTTGTTACTTCTTTGCCAGAATTTCTGCCCAGCACGTCAAAAAACGTAATGTGCATGCGCCGGAATGCGCTCCGACCAGCCCCATTTCAAAGTCTACCGTATTTTCAATACGGTAGACAAAAATTGTGTTGTAACTCTCTTTTCCAAGCGTGTTTCTTTCTCCGTTGGGTTCTGCTCTGCATTTTACACGCTTGGCAGTCACCTTTTTGGTCTGGATTCTTTATTTACTTGTATGTACATGTTCAGCTTCCATGGCACCTTGAATAGCACACCAGCTTTGCTTTCAATCCGTTCACTGCCAAGAAAATTTTAACTCATTTGTGGCCAGCCGCATCCGGATGGGGCTGGCCGCGAATGAGTTAACACGATCCAACTGCCAGAGACACAGAACCCCATAAGCCCCCCACCTGTGGGGGCTCATGAGGTTCTATGTCTCTTGCTGAACCCACTGTTTATCTTTGTTGTTGTTGTTGACATCTGGGGATCTTACGCGATGAAGTTTCCTTGATTTAACAAAACACAGTGTGCGTACACTGGCAATGAACGGGTTAAGTGTAAATAGCGGTTACATAGACCATTGACTGACTGCGGCAGCATGTGTAACCAACGTAATCGCTGCAGGCTGACCAACACCTAAGGTGGATTAGTTCCAATTCTCATGATCAAAGAGGGTTTGGTGAGATGTACAACGCTAACAACATAGAGCAAAAATCTGTCATTGGTACTGATGTACATCACAGGAAATATATGGTTACCCACCATTATATGAGCCTGTCTCAAAAAGTGGCGTTTGCTTGGAGTGGTTATGCACAGCTCCTATATTTCTGAACTAGTGGAAGCGAATTAACAGGTCAGCTTGGATCACTTTATTTGGTATATATCGAAAGAGCTATATTTAGCAGTAAAAACATGCACAGAGTAGTTATAAAGGCAGCCGTGCTGAAATATTGATGGAAATAAGACATATTTTTCACCTGGAGAATGGGACGCGACACTGGGCAGGCAAATTGTTGGTCAGTTTACATCCCAATAAAAAGTGCAGATGCGGTTGGCACTGTTTCGTTTGTTTCTTATTGGTTGCTTTGTTTATCCGTAGGTGTCAAATCTGTATCGGGTAATTTGTAAAAAGACAACTTCGAAAAAATGTACATACGATCGTGACCAACTTTATCCCTTGCAGGCACTCAAATATAATTGAGAGTGCATCACTTATGTGCAGTTTGTGTGCACTCTGTCAGTCGGCTGATAATGAATTGTGATTCATTTACGTGCAAAACATCACAGAACTGCAAAATCATTCATGGATGAGGCTGTTTCAAAGCTGATGTAGGTCTGACTTTGTCCACCTTTGTGCTTAGAACTTAAGTTTGTGTCTACATGCATGTCCGAGATGGGAGTCCAAATGGCTATGAAAAATAAGTTGAAATCTCCAGTGAATGTTACGTCATCAATTTGTCTCACAAATGGCGCTTCCAAGTACAGTTAAACTTGTTCCAGCAGACCGCTCCTTAATTTTGTCTCATTTCACGATATAGTCGTGACATTTTCATAGTCGAAAAAAATATTGCATAATACCTTTGTGCTTAGAACTTAAGTTTGTGTCTACATGCATGTCCGAGATGGGAGTCCAAATGGCTATGAAAAAAAAAGTTGAAATCTCCAGTGAATGTTACGTCATCAATTTGTCTCACAAATGGCGCTTCCAAGTACAGGTAGTAAACTTGTTCCAGCAGACCGCTCCTTAATTTTGTCTCATTTCACGATCGTGACATTTTCATAGTCGAAAAAACTATTGCATAAATTGAGAAGTAATCAATTAGAGAGCTGTCTATTTGTTTGGATCTGAGCTTAGTCGAAATTCTGCTTAGAACTGACTCTGATTCCTCGAGCTGTTACAAAGCTAAGAGTACATTCAAGGTCAAGCGGTGGTGCTGGACCAAAAAGTGTTTTGGCCTATGTCATGGTCGATCATAAAACAAGTTCTTCCACACGTGTCTTGTATCATACGTGCTGCATACTGTAAAAGATTTTTATTTATGATCAAAATTCATAGTCTGCAAGTAAAACACTTTACTAAATCGCCATGTACTGGATTGCAGAAAAATTGCATACGATCGTGACATGAACAGATGACGAGGATCAGAACAAATTTGAAGGAGATGTTTCAGTCAGTTTAATAACTATTACTTCGCTTTCATAGTCGCATCACAACCACTTGTAATATAATAAACTCTGAAACTGCGGATCGCTCCGTGGCCTCATCTTACTTCCACACTTTGAAGGGCACTCAACAAGTTGGCAGTGCACGAGGCCTGGGAAGAAATACTCTTTAACTTCAGACAAGGACACTGTCCTGTTTCCGTCCTGCATGCCTGATTGGAGAACCAGGCTGTGAACATTCTGGCTCAGTGGACGATTGAAACAATGACCAGTTGAGACTGAAAGCTGCACAGCCTGCAACAGCATCCAATTCTGCACCACCGCAGCATCGCCATCCCTATCGACATTGGAGCTACAACAGTCGCTATCAGAACCACACTCTCCATCAGCAGCTGATGCTTCAGCATCACCTTCACGCCCTTTTCTAGCATCGCCAGGTCTATCAACACTGCCATCAGATCCACCGCCCCTGTCTCCACCACCCCATCTTCTCCTTCACCACCACCACCTCCACCAGCCCCACCTTCACCACCCCACCTCCACCGGGATCTCAAATACCAAGAACTGTTTTCTTCAGACACCTACATGGAGAGCTGCGTCGCTGTAAAACTTTTCCAGAGTTGCAAGATGTTGTAGCCAGCAATCTTGCTGAGGTTGAAAACTGTTCCATTTCTCTCCGCACTGTGGTTCATCTTCGGGGATGTGTTGACAGACATGGTTTGAGTGTCATCAAATCTTTTCCCACTGGTAGCAGAATCAGATGGAAATTGCTTACAGACACTTGAGTATTAGGCGTATGGCACGAAATCATGTCACCAGGAAATAAAAATGTGCTACCTACTTCTAATGGAACATGTCAACCATTTCGAGAGGTAAGCTCAAGGAGAAGTATGGTGAAGGACGGCGAAACACCAGGGCAGTTGCTAGTCTTCTGGCTGACGTCGCAGAAAATTCTGGCCTCACTATTGAGACTGTTACCCTTTGAGCACACGTGTCACTCTGGCTGCAGAAATCATGCAGGTTCGAATGTTGACTGCATTATGTGGACTGTGGCAGATTGCAGTGGCTGCATATGTGCTTAGGCCTCCACCTGCTCAGTCTATCCGCGCAGAAGATGGGAGATCTATGTGGATCTAAACAACCGAACGCTTATTCCTTACATTTTTCAGCATCAGTCACATGTCACATCATGTGGAACTCCAACAAAAGGGACTGAAGAACAAGTAGACGTCAAGCCATTTTCTTCCCCTTCTACCATTGCTTGACTCTGTCGTTTGATTATTGTATATTTGTCATTTATTTGCAGCCACTTTGTTTGCAGTATAACCTCTTACCAAACGCGTTTTTGTGGTCCGCTTCAGGTGTGTGACACCCATCACACATTCCTCGAACAGAAGAGGTATCGTAAAGCTACATCTTTACAGCTACATTTTCACACACTTCTAAAGCTTTCAAGCTTTATGTTTTTTATTGAGTCTCAAATGATTTGAAGTAAAACAATCCGTGTTTAAACAGTTTTAACTAATTACGAACTTTGTCCACAATGGTTATGTCACATCCGAAACGTAGTTCATACAAAATAAAGTGAAAACAATGATGCTACATGGTGTTGCTGTGCCTGAAAACTTGTGTTGTGGTGTTACTTCAATAAATGACTGATGATTTTCACATAATTTGCATTTTTTTGCAAAGAGCGGTTTTTTTTGTGTGGGCTTCTCACGGATGGACCAAACTAACGCATGCGCCCTTCTAAATTTCTGGTAGCAAAATTCACAAAAATAAAACATTTCGAAAACTTACCTTGTATTGCTTGATGAAACTGACAAAAGTATCACAGATAAAAATATTTTCCTTGAATTTGATCCTGATCATTTTGTCCATTGTCACATCCGCGACAAACCAGCTGACCCTCAGATCAGGCATTCAATATTAAACTAACTAGCTTTTCACTGGCTGTGGTACGCTAGGGGTGTCTAAGATCACAGATAAGAGTAAAGTGATTCTTTATTTCATGTTTTAATTTTCAGCTGCATTGCCCCAATCTTGTCTTCACCTTTTGGGACAGGCTCATATCATAAACGTACGACTGTATAAACTGTAAGAACATTTTGTGAAGTTCATTGGATTGCTTGCTAACCTGGTTGTTTGTCAGCTTGCAGCTTTGTATGGATGGATGCGTGGACTGATGGATAGACGGACGGACGGATCGACGAAAAGACGGGTAGGTAGGTTGCTTGGTTGCTTGGTTGGTTGTCCTTTTCTGACTGATTAACTGCATGGGTGCTTGGCATTTATGGGTGACTGATTGTTAAATGATCTATATGTTTCAATGTTTATATGAACAATGAAAAAATAGAAAAACAAACATCTAACTGGTAGTACGTCATTTTTATTAGCTTACATAACATTTTTTTTAAAAACTGGTCAACTCTTGTACATCCATCAGTTTGTTAGTAGTGCTACAGACCTGGTTTGGTTAGCCAAATGGACCTCTAACCTTTCGCCAGTTGCCAGCGGCTTGACGCTCGGCCCAATCACTGTCACGGCCCTGAACACAAGGAGTGCCATGATGCCAGAGTTTCCAGTTGTCATCCTGCATGATTTTCACGTTGAATAATAATAATAATAATAATTACGGTATTTATAATGCGCTTATCTTATAATAATTATAACTCTAAGCGCACACTCACAACTCGCGCACGCATGCGCACGCTTTAGACAATGACTCACGTACCACAAACAGTGAAATACATTACGACGGTCAGCTTGGGGTGGGGAGTGTGGTGATATAGTGGTAAAACTGTGAATGTGAAGACGTTATATTTTGATTAACCCCGTCACTGCCGAGTAAAACTGAATATCACCCATCAGCAAGAGGCATAGATCCTCATGAGCCCCCGCTATCGCGGGGGCTCATGAGGATATATGCCTCTTGCTGATATCACTTCGAATCCATGTTCCTGGGAAATATTGTTGGTGATGAATTAACTTGACAAAGATTGGAGAAACACAGTCCGCATCAAAGTGACCTTGAACGGGTTAATCCTGTCGCTGCCATTGGACGCAGCATGTGAAATCTGTAATCTTTGTTAATTCAGTGCCGCCGGAGGAGCACGAGTACAAAGAGACATAAATCCTCATGATCCCTCACTGCTGTGTGGGATCATGAGCATGTCTCTTGTAATTGGATTGTGTTCATTTTTTTTCTCTTTCAGTTAAGGGGTGAAATATATTTGACTTTCAGCCCGGCCACCACGATGGTGACTTTAGAGCACTGATGAGGCACTTTAAGTCGCCGAACAAATCTAAACACCACGCCGTCGCGGGCTCGAACTCAGAACCACACCCGTGATCTATTTATCATCAAAACCCCTCGAGTACCCTTTCCTTTATGAACTCTTGCCAAAGCCAAAATCAGATTTCCTGATCCGCTCACCAGATTTCCTGAAAGATTCACACTCGATACGTCAACGTAACGGGCTGGAACTTTCCTCCCCGCCGTCTGTCTACCACAGAAGTAAATGAGACCGAACTTTTGCTCACCAGTGAGACGGAGATTGCCTGAAAAATGTGTACAAGTCCTCGTAAACATTTACACACCAGCAGGTGACTATGAGAATCTATGTTTTTTTTAATGGGTGAAAGACGTTTTGCTGATGTTCGTACAATCAGCCCTTATCCAGGCACTTCCATCTGCAACAGACGTGATTACCCTCCAGGGCTAATAAGAATCGACGCCTCTCGCCTGAAAGAAAAAATTTCTTGGCACTACTGTCCTCGGGCCGACATTGACCTTCCAGGCGCACAGCAGTAACTGAGCAAAAGTTCGTCAACCCGACGGTGACCTTAACCGGGGCAAAGCAACGCCACCCAGCTGCAAGAGACTTAAACCCTCATGAGCCCCTCAGTTGCGGGGACAAATGAGGATTTATGTTTCTTGTTAGTTCTATGTTCTTTATATGCCTATTTGGTCTGTGTTCATAACCCCTTCAGTGCAGAGAAAAAAGCGAACACGATCCAACTGCAAGAGACATAGATCCTCATGCGCCCCCGTGACTGCGGGGGCTCACGAGGATCTATGCCTCTTGCTAAGACCAATTTGTATCCATGTTTCTTGGACGGCTTTGGCTTTTGGTCGTTGAACGAACGCAGATTTCAGAACAACAATGGATGTACAGTGGCAGGGGAGGGGTTAACGCCAATATCGTTCTGTGTGCAGTCATGTCCGTCAGACGCGTCAGTGATTCGTGATCAATGGCAGCAGTGAAGGGATTAACTGACCCACGCACAGCTGGGGCGGGGTGGGTGGGGAGGGGGGGGGGGTGAGGGGATAAATTCGCTTCCCCAGCAGAGAGAAGACGGGGGGGGGGGGGGGGGGGGGCAGGAGGGGGAGGGGGCGTTCACTTCCAGTATAGAGAACAAGGGGGGGTGGGAGTTCTTTTCCAGTATCAACAGAAAACTTGTGTGGGAGGGAGCAGGGAGGGGGGGGGGAGCAGTCTCTTCCAGTACAGCGACGACGTGGGGGGAGGGGGCCCGGAGTTTGCTTGTAGTGCAAAGAGGAAGGGGTGAGGGAGTTCTCTTCCAGTACAGAGAAGAAAAGGAAGGGGAGTTCTCTTCCAGTACGAAAAAGAAGGGGGAGGTGTTCGCTTATAGTACAGAGACGAAAGGAAAGTGACGAGTCACTATCACGCTTTCCACTCGCCAATGAGTGACCAGTTCAATTTGGCGATTGGCCTCAGTTACCGCTGAGTGACAAACTCAATCAAGAGCGAGGCTGTCCGTGTACTGTTGCTGAAAGGGCAGATCACAGGCAGAGGCTGGCATAACGCTGGTTTAAATTGAAACGGAGTTAATTAGTTTTTGTCTCACTTACATGTTTTACTAAACTAATCCCAATAAAAGTGTGTGTGTGTGCGTGCGTGCGTGCGTGCGTGTGTGTGTTGTTGTTGTTGTTGTTGTTGGGTTTGTTTGGTGTTGTGTTGGTTGTTTGTTTTTTTTGGTTGTTTTTTTTTTTTTTTTTTTTTTTGGTTTTTTTTTTTTTTTTTGGTGGGTGGGGGGGTTGTTTGTTTCTGTTTGTTGTTGTAGTTTGTTGTTGTGGTTTGTTTTGTTTCTTTGTTGTTGTTGTTATTTTGTTTTTGTTTTGTTTTTTGGTTTGTTTCTTTTGTTGTTGATTTTTTTTTTTTTTTTTGGTCTTTTTTCTCTCTCTTCTTCTTGTTTTTTCTTTCTTTTTTTTTTTTTCTTTTTTTTTTTTTTTTTTTTTTTTTTTGGGGGGGGGGGGGGTTGGGGGGTGGCGGAGAGCTGTCTTTCGTCGATGCACTTTTTGTGTAAGCTTGGCCAGAAAAGCTGTAAACTGCAATCTTTATCTGACATATATTTTTTACGCAGCAAATGCGAAAGAAAACGACAAAAAAAAAAAAATAAATAAAATAAAATAACCCAATATTAAAAATCAAGGTCATCCATTCCTTCGCCGACCCCATCCTGACCGGTGACCGAATCATCATGATGATCCCTTTCATGACCGTTCTGCAAGATCATATATCCACTTACACTAACTATAACTCAAGCAGGCTACAAGACCCCACTGAGTAGCAAAACGTCTTCGGGCCCACGACGGCCGCAGTGTGCCTGAGGACCTTTGCTGTCTGGGGAGCACAGGAGAATTCTATCTACCTCAGGCTTGCTGAATGTTCTTCCCGGCACATGTGTAGCAAGCCCGCCGATGTTGCGTAGTTTACGGCGAAACGATCAAGCCTCGCTTGCCCACGCTACAAGCGAGATAACCCACGTAATCGATTTTCGGTCACCCTGAAATAGCCTCCCATGCATTCTGCTCACGCGCGGTGGCACGGGGGTTGATTGCTGTTATATTGGGGCAAATGAGTTTATGATGCGTCATCTAGCTGGATAGAGTAGATATATATATATATATATATATATATATATATATATATATATATATATATATATATGGTCTGGATTGATTATATATTATATATATATATATATATATATATATATATATATATATATATATATATATATATATATATATATATATATATATATATATATATATATATATATATATATATATATATATATATAATATATGCTATCTCTTTCACGTTAACTCATTAGTACCCCAGACATACCCCAGCAAGATAGGGATCGACCATGACAGTTCAAGGGTGATGCCAGAATAGCTTGGCGCCTTTTGGGCGCCAAGCTATTCTGGCATCACCTTTGAACTATCATGGTCGATCTGTGTCCTGCACTGCAATGCAGTCTTCAGAGCACGACGGCAACATTTGGGGATTTCGGTGATGGGGTAGAATGAGTTAAACGAAACAGTACGGGAGATGGATTGACTGTGCACACTAAAAGGTAGTGTCTGATTAGCTTGGCGCCTGTCACTCAAACGGCGCTAAGCCGCTTATCTGAATGCATAAAATGATGATAAAATCTTAAGCCGTTCAAGGCGCCCTGCATTAATAACTGCAGAAGTGTCGTTACGATGCTTCCGCAGCTATTGATGCAGGACTCCTTGAATGAGTCGGCAACGCTATACGACAATTCCGCAGCTATTGATGCGGGGCGCCTTGAACTCCATTACCCTTCAGCTATCAATGATGGTCGATCTTGATGTACTTCTGCTGACGATTATAAAATGCGATCGCTCTTGATCTGAAGGTGCAAGTAGTTATCTGTGTACGAACTCAGCAGAAACTGCGCAGAATTGCATTTACTGGATTTAAAAAAAAAAAAAAAAAGTGAACGGGAGGGATTTAGGTCGCAACTCTGAAACAATATCAGCTGTGCCATAAGATCAAATGGTCTGCTTTTACACATGAAAGGACATCAAGGCGCTGAGTTTCAACCCTTCACTCAGCTGGCGTGGACCCCAGTAGCAAAACGCCTTCGGGGCCTCGACGGCCGCGGTTGGCCCGCGCACAGACCCACTGCGGCCGTCGTGGGCCCGAGGAATTTCAGTGAATCGACTGACGGCGTTTTCATGCTGGTCAGTCACTTCTTACTGTGCAGTTCGTTTTAACACTGCGGCCGTCTGTAGCGGTTTTTGAATCATCGCAATAAAAATCGCTACTGACAGCCAAAGGGTTAAGTTAAAAGATAAGGCCATGTGAAAACTGATACTCCACAGGAATTTCGGTTGCAGGTGACTCGGGGCCTCAGTCCCGCAGTCAGCCGGGTTCGGTACGACTGACTACAGCCGACCGGCGGTGAGTCAGTTTAGTGAGTCTCAGTGCGGTTTTTTTTTTTTTTGTTTGTTTGTTTTTTTTAATCATTAACTGACGCTGATAACACCGCATTAAAATTGAATACTCGCTGGATTACAGGGGGGAAAGATGAAACAATATGTAAACGGCAGTTAACCTTTTGGCTGTCGGAAGCGGTTTTTGTCGAGGTATGCCGGCATGAATCACCTCGACAAAAGCCACTACGACATTCAACGGGTTAGTTTAGTGTTTGTCTATTACTGCGGATTAACAGAGCCTGTGCATGCCAAGTTAACACTGAAACTGATGGCCCGGAATAGGTGGAATGAATGCCCGGGAATCAGCTAGTAGTCGTGAGGCAGTGCGACCTTCACAATCGCTTATTTCATGTCGAATCGGTGGTTGAGTGGTGAGTGTGCTTTGTAGTTTGCACTACCGACGTCATGATTTACTATAAGGGAATGCATACGATTATGGCAAGAGAGGAGACACATCACCCCAAGATTTGATACGCTAAACAGAGGGTCTAAATGATTATAGAATTGTGTACAGTCTTTGCCTGCTGAAATTTAGCGCAACTAAATACGCCGCTCTAAATTTAACGCGTACGATCTGTCCCAACTGACGTGCCGCAGTTAATCTGTTGCGCATGTCGTCTGAACTGTGTGACCCTGCCCCATTTTGTGCGGGGTCGCTTGGTCGGGGTCAGACCTGTGTGTTCAGTTGTATCGCGCAACAGTAGACAGAGCTTTCTGTCGTCGAACGAATAACAGTGCTCCAACGGCTTTGATCTTGTGTCAGTGTTCAGTGGCTGGGGTTTGGTCTCTCCGGCGGTCTGCCCGGTGTCAGGTTGTTTTTGTGTTCTGTGTTTCCCTGAAGGTGTTAAACGAGCCTGAAAGACAAGACTTTCATGCTGCGGCTTTATACATGCAGAATGACTATGATGCGACTTGCCGAATGAGGCCCGTCATTCATGACTGAACTGCGGGTTGAGCTAAGCCGCCGGCAGGGTAAAGCATTGCAGATGACTGAACTGAGTTGGTCCCGACACTGCCGGAAACTGATGCCGGTGAGCTAGCTTTATCACCGGCTTTCGCTTTCGTTCGTGGGTCATTTTTCTGTGACATGATCGGGTTAGTGCATGGTGGGGGGGTGGGGGGGGGGGGGGGGGGGGGAGGGGGAATCCACTATATATTTAACCCCAACGCGGCCGCATTTTCCAACGCCGTTTGGAGTTGTCACCGAACGACTATGTACCAGTTGCAAGCCATGGATCACGACCATGATAATTCAACGGGCAGTGCCAGATTAGCTTGGCGTCTTCACTGAGGCGCCAAGCTAATCTGGCACTACCCTTGATTATCATGGTCGATGCATCTTTTGTTGTAGTGCGTCTGGGCAAAATGGCAAAATGAACATCTTGAGCCGGTACACTGAATTGCCGCCAACTGTGCGTGTTGACTTAACCCATTCACTGACCTAACTGCAAATGGACGCAGGCGGATTTGTTTTTGCCGTCGGAACTCTTGTTACTCATTGAATTGAATGCCAGAGCCCCAGCCGTCCAAGGAACATGGACACGGCACAGTTGAAAGTAATGACAGCAAGAGCCTCGTGCGATATCGCACCTCAGTGACCACTAACGTCTTCGGGCCACGACCGCGGCCGCAGTGGGCCCGCGCACTGTCGTGCGCCGGCCCACTGCGGCCATCGTGGGACCGAGGACCTTTGCTTACTGGGATGTCTCTTGCAGTTAGATTGGATTCACCTCAGTTTTTTCGACAGTGAAGGTTTTATCTATACAATTAAGAGACTATACTCATGAAATTATGCACGTGCGTGCCGCTTATGCCAGTTCCGGATCGTCATCCCGCCCCCCTCCCCCACCCCCACCTCCCTTTCCCCAACAGAAACCAAATTTTATCCTGGTTTTTTTTTTTTTTTTTTTTTGTAACACCCGCCGCTTTTAGCCATATATTTTCCCACCCCTCGCGGACGCGCACTCGGTGGGTTATCCCTCTCCATATAGGGCTTATCACTCTAAAGAAAAGAAGAAGAATAAGTCATGCGAAAGCTATGTGGGGCTGAATGATCATGTTATGTCCGATTCAATTGTAAGACACGCTGATACTGAGGTACTGGTGAACATGATGATATCACTCAAATGCAAGATAAAATAGGTTAGAAACTTGATCGATCCTTTTTAAGATAGTAATATACATACTGTCTCACCGAGTGATGGTATATCCACGTTTAACTCATTCAATCCGACGCACGTTTTTCCCAAATTTTGGAGGCGTCATCTAACGACTATGCACCTGTTGCAGGAGATGGATCGACCATGATAATTAAGGGTAGTGCCAGATTAGCTTGGCACCGACAGGCGCCAAGCTAATCTGACACTACCCTGGTGCCGACAGGCGCCAAGCTAATCTGGCACTACCCTTGAATTATCATGGTCGATCCATCTCTAAATGAGGTATCTGAATGGTGCAGAAATAACGCCATGATACCTAATCCACTAAAACCAAATGCATGCTGATTACCACACGACAAAAGCATCAGTTGAACCCCCCTCCCCTTCAACTAACACTTAACGGCCAGCCTGTGAAGCAAGTCAGGGAACAACGCGTGCTTGGAATCAACTTAGACGACAAGTTGTGCTGGCAAGGCCACATTACTAAACTGTGTAAAATAGTATCTAAAAATGTATTCCTCCTGTCGAAATTGAAACATTTCGCTGATGAGCCAACAAGGAAACTCTTCTACTATGCCCATATTCAGTCACATTTGGATTATGCCTCATCTATTTGGGACGGTATTAGCGATGCTAATTTAAAAAGTTTTAACTCGCTCAACAGAAGAGCCATTAAACTAATTGTTAACAGACCCTCGGAAGTCATTAGTACTGACAATAAGTTCAAGCAGTTAGACATGTTGCCACTTGAAAAACAGTTTATGTATAATAAGTTGGCGTGCTCATACGCAAAATCACCCTCTCAGAAACACCAGCCTATCTGAATAGTTTGTTCCACTTTGCTCATACGAGGTCCAGTCGAACACCAGGGAACAATCTTGTAGTACCGATGCCTCGACTGGACATTTATAGGTCGTCATTGTCCTATTCTGGTGCAAAGTTATGGAACTTCATTCCTGCGGATGTTAGAGCCGCGCCATCGCTTAAAACTTACAAGACCAAGCTGCTGAAACGTCTAGGCAAAACTTACTTTTTCCTTTTATTTTTTATTTTTATTTTTATTCTTACATGTAGCACTCCATGCCTTGTGCGGCATTTCACGGATAGTCTGCGTTCTCTTGTAACATTTATGAACGCGTGTAATATACCGCTGGCATTCTAGCAAGCCGCATTGTGTAATATCCATGACCCCATGAACTCGGTTGGCCAGACGGGGATGCCGTCGATAGACACAGCATAAACGCTCGCGCCGCGTAGCAGTGCTATAGTTTCTTCGCGTCGACCCGCGCGCGCGATGATTGCGGGATCACTATACATTACTTTTACTGCCGACAGCTAGCTGTGCGCGGTTTTGGCGCGGGGAGGCCGCTATCGCATGTGTGTGTGTGTTTGTATGTGTGTATGCGAGTGTATGTGTGTGTGTGCACGTGCGCTTCCCTACGTGCTTGCGCACGCGCGCGCGTGCGCGCGTGTGTGTGTCAGTGAGTGAGTGTGTGTGTGTGTGTGTGTGTGTGTGTGTGTGTGTGTGTGTGTGTGTGTGTGTGTGTGTGTGTGTGTGTGTGTGTGTGTTGTATGTTTGTTGGAGTGAGCCGTGTTGATTTTAATGATGAGAACAATAGCGGTTTTATGTACAAAATCCTTTATACTCTTTATTTTTGCTGTAGTATAGTTTTAAGTGATAGAATGTATGTGCACATGATATGTGTGTGTGTGTGTGTGTGTGTGTCAGTGTGTGTGTGTGTGTGTGTGTGTGTGTGTGTGTGTGTGTGTGTGTGTGTGTGTGTGTGTGTGTGTGTGTGTGTGTGTGTGGAGGGTTGTGCAGGCTTGGCTTGGCGCCCATAGGCTACAAGCTAATCTGGCACAAGCCTGTGCACGCGGCAATTGCACACCGGCACGTGTGTGTGTGTGGGCAAGAGAGTGATTTTATGTACGTTATTTTGTTTTGTAGTGTGTAGCAAGGACAAGAATGAAAACAGGTCTGCGCACCTATTTTTTTATCAATGGAAAATAAAGTTTCATTTCATGGTCGACCCATTTCCTGCTGTAGTGCCACACTGCTAATGGGTTAATAGCTGATGATGCAGTTTACTGGAGCGGCAGTAGCCCAACCAAGTGCTTGTAAATCGTGTCGTGGGATGCAAGAGTTACTGGCCATGACTTTTCAAAAATGGTGTCATATCATATCATGCACGGTAAATGTGCAACCGACCCGGCGTAATGTGCACAAATAAAAGAGTATATGCATTATTTTAATGGTTCGGAATTGCTCCCCGTATAGCCATTCGTTGACCCATATCATACTGAGGCTAAAAGCTTCAAATTTGTACACTGCCATATGCAAACTACATTATAGTACTTACAGATGAGGATATAGGCCAATGGCTTTAGTTCAAGGGTGGTGCCAGAATAGCTTGGCGCCTAGAGGCGCCAAGCTGTTCTGGCACTACCCTTGAACTATTTTAGTCAAACTTATTTCACACACTGGTGTATTCCGAATGAAAAGGGTTAAATTTTGATAGGCAGCGATTGTGGTCACACTATAGTACGGCGCAGACACATTCGAGGACACCTAGGTCATCCCGCTATCACTTCGTAGTTGACTCGCCGTCAGAACGAATCGGGGTCATCTCTGTAGATCATGATGCAAGCTGGAGACGGCGCCCGTTCGTATCACTGAGTCAGCTGTTATTAGCTGTTAAAAGGTGGACATTGATAGTATGACACCTAACAGTACGATTGATCATAATTATCATGATTTATATAGCATACATTGTATGTGTTGATCGACTTCGTTATCTTTATTTTGAATTGAGCTATAAACACAAAGAGCAGGCTGGGTTTTATTATTTTTTTGTTTTTTGTTTTTTTGTTTTGACGGCTGCAGTGAGGGTAAACAAGTTTCACTTGCAATGCATTGAGCCTTGAGATCGATATTTCCATGGAGAAAGTTGCCCTGTGAAGACTACAGGTCAGGGACAGATCGACTATGATTGTTCAAGGGTGTTGCCAGAATAGCTTGGCGCCTACTATTCTGGCACCATCCTTGAACTATCATCAGGGCCGGATCGGGGGGGGGGGGGGTGCTTTGGTACTACAGCACACCCCCCCCCCCCCACACACACACACACACACTCACACCCCACCCCGGCCGGATCCGGGGAGGGTGCTTTGGTACCCTCGGCTGACATCAAACTATAATTGTGTTTAACATTGAGTTGTAAGGCTTGTGTTTCAGTGCCGTACGCAACACCTGTTGGAAACTTTCAAAAACGTCAGGAGAACAGTTTCGGTTGTGGTGTTTTGATATATATACTAGACCCTGGCAATAGAAAATATAAAAGGTGAGCACCCCCACCCCCACCCCCTTGAAAACTGATTGATCCGGCGCTGATCATGGTCTATTTATTTCTTGTTGCACTGTGTCATGGCTTCATGGTTTAAACTGTCTTATTGTGACTGTTCTGAGACTCGATGTAACGTTAAGTGGTAAGGCTGGATTCAGTTGCTCAGTGTAGGTTTTACCACTGTACTGCACGGTGGCATGTTGGATATTTAGCAATGGGAACTTTCATGATGAAAAGAAATCCCAAAGAAAGGGCAAGTACAACAGTTTCATTACCAACTGTTTGGTACTTGTTCTTTCTAAGCATGTTTCTATCTTTGTTCGGCATTTCTGCGCATTTTCCACGCTTTGGCAGTCACCTTTGCAGCGATCTGGATTTTGATGATTAACCAATTCAACCCTGACGCACTACAGCAGGAGATGGGTCGACCATGATAATGGGTCGACCATGATAATGGGTCGATCATGATAATTCAAGGGTAGTGCCAGATTGGCTTGGCGCCTGTCGGCGCCAAGCTAATCTGGCACTACTCTTGAATTATCATGGGCATGGTCGATCCATCTCCTGCAACAGGTGCATAGTCGTTAGATGACGCCTCCAAAAGTTGGGAAATACGTGCGACGGGCTGAATGAGTTAAATGCTTTGTCAGTTGGTGTACTGTAGTCAAAGATTTACCCACCGATGTTAACAAGTTCTTTTGCTTGTTATTATGACTAGTATAATAGTACTGACTTATGACTTATGCTGACTTATTACTGACTTATGCTGTAGTCAATAAGCAGTCCTTTGTTGATGTAACTCCGAGCTCCGCTTTTGAGATGACACTAAAACTTCCTCGTATCTGCTCATTCTGGTCGAACAAAAAAGAGTTTGTTTCGGGAAATGAAAGTAAGTTTCACACTATTGTCCCGGTGTCAAGCAGTTTCCTGATAGTGCTCCCACGCAAATTTTAAAAGTTACAGATTAACTCTCCCCGCGTCTGAAGCGACTGCACACTGACTGCAATTCGCGCAAAGAACATAGATGCAGATGGGCCAAAATAGCATAGGGCTAACATAGGGTTAAGAATACATAAATCTTCGTGTGCGCCCGCATTTGCGGGGGCTCATGATGATTTATGTGTCTTGCAGCTGGGTAGTGTTCGCCTTGCCCCGGCAGTAAAGGGGTTAATAAGTAACTATGGTCAGACTATTAGTCTCGTTTTTGACAGCAACACTGTCGTTTCAACAAGGATACTCTTTCAGATTAATGGATGTCAAAGGATTAGGAATTAGGGCTCGAACCCAAGTTTTCACCTATTTTGCAGTACATTTTGAAAGGTTTAATTTCAACAGCACAACAGAACCTGCTTTGAGCGACCACTATTATGAGAGATCACCTGTCATTAAAGACCATCATTTATAAGTGGTGTAGTCAGCAAACCATATGCGATGATCTTGAATGGCAGGAGACATTGTTTAGCCTTTTCAAACTTCTCTTAACTCATTCTACCCCAAGACCGAAATCCACAAATTTTAAAGTCGTCCTCTGAAGACTGCGTTGCAGCGCAGAACACAGATCGACCATGATAGTTCAAGGGTGATGCCAGAGTAGCTTGGCGCCCATAGGCGCCAAGCTCTTCTGGCATCACCCTTGAACTATCATGGTCGATCCTTATCTTGCTGTGGTGTGTCTGGGGTAGAAGGAGTTAACAGAGCACCTGTCTTTTAAGCCCACATTTGTCTTTTTTAAAAAGATTGGTTGCTCAAAACAGGTTATACTGTATGCATATGCTGCGAGATATCCAAAGTTCGATTTATCAAGACTGGTCACAGAGGTAAAGAAGTGGTTTGCTGTGTCCTCCAAAAGTTTCATACGCGGCATCCGTGTCATCGACTCTGCATTTGAATCGACTCTAATAAGAATAAGAGTACTTTATTATCTCGAAAAGAGAAATTCGGTTGTGGTACATTTATAACAAATAGTACAAACAAGACATAAAAACATTATAGCATAATTATGAACATTTTCTCCCTGCACTTGCACAGCTACAAATTCCAAATGGATATAAAGTAAACACTACAAAATCTTTACACATAACTCTTACACATCTCACACAAACATCTTTTATGGACTGAACTGAGCGGCACCTATACATTCACACCCACCTCTACATATGCATACATAATACGCGTGTTTCAACCTAGTCCTAACCCTCACTACTTATTATACAAACGTCTCAGTACATTATTACACATTATTACACAAGCTGCATAATTAGAGTCTACCGTAGTAAAATAATTAGTGGGTAAACACTCAGTAACAGCAATCCAAGTATGTACATGTTCACCACCAAATAAAACACAATATAATCACTTCTCTAAAATCAACAAGCTCCATTCCTACTGACTCGATGATTGCACAGGTAAAGGGGGATAGGGGGAGGAGTTAGGGTTGGGTATGCGTGGATGTACCTACAGATTGCTTAGAGTGATGGATTTGGGGATGAAACTGTGCTGTAGTCTAAGTGTTCTAGCTTTGTGCGTGCGGAGTCTGCGGCCAGAGGGGAGGAGTTCATAGAGGTGGGCAAGGACATGGGTGGGATGTGTCTGAAGCTATCCGCCTACCCTTTCTCACCACACGCTGTTCATACAGGGACTCCACACTGTTTTGCTTACTGCCAGTCACTTTGCTGCAGATGTTTACCATTCGTGCCAGGGTGTTCTTGTTCTTCACACTCAGACCTCCATACCAGCACACAGAACCGAAAGTGATGACAGACTCAATAAAAGAGCAGTAAAAAGTTTGAAGGACAGAGGGGTTCACATTCAACTTCCTGAGTTTCTGGAGGCAGTAGATGCGTGACTGACATTTCTTGTGTATCATGTGGTGTTTGCGTTAAAGGACAACTTATCATCTATGACTGTTCCAAGATACTTATACTCAGTCACACGCTCAACAGACACATCATCGATCATCAGAACAGGGACAGGGGCAGGGTTTCTTCGAAAGTCTATCAGTAGTTCCTTGGTCTTACTCACATTTAGGTCTAGAAAATTATCTTTACACCAAAAAACGTTCTACTTCTGCAAAGTAAGTCGCATCATTATTGGAGAGATCTTCTAAGGCAGTGTCATCCGAGTATTTTATAATAAGGGTAGAGTCAGTGCCACTACAATCGTTAGTGTACAGTGTGAACAGCACAGGGGAGAGAACTGTACCTTGAGGGGCGCCTATGGAAGTGGACCTAAGGGATGAGAGAGCTGTTTGAAAGCGAACTGACTGGGTCCTATTTACAAGGAAGTTGACAATCCATAGGATAAGCCTTGGCGTTACATTGTAACAGAGAAGTTTTTGAGCTATGAGATAGGGTTGTATAGTGTTGAAGGCTGAAGAAAAGTCTATAAAAAGAATGCGTACAAAAGAGCCAGGTTTTTCTAAATGTGTGTATGCATGGTGCAGGAGTGTGAGTGTGGCGTCATCAGTACATCTGTTTTGCTTGTAATCGTTTAACTCATGTAGTCCCGACACACCACATCACGATATGGATGGACCCTGATAGTTCAAGGGTGGTGCCAGAATAGCTTGGCGCCCGTGGGCGCCAAGATATTCAGGCACCATCCTTGAACTACCAGGGTCGATCTGTCTCCTGAGTTGTAGTTTAATACAGTCTTCAGGGGACAACTCAACATTTGGTGATTTCGACCTTGGTCCACAATGGGTTAATTATAACTGTTTTACCAAGTTTTACCAGAGATCGCCCAAGACATCAGTATAATGGAAGAGTCAACCGCCCAGCCGCCTAACCCACCATCGTAGAGTTTTAGGTCGATATATAAAGTCAACACCAAATCAACCTTGTGTCAAAATGATGGCTGAGAGCTACCATTCCCAGACCCGGTGTCCGCCACTCGCCTTCGAGCACGTGCCAACCGCTCTGCTGCCGTCCGACCCACTGATGTACTGGCGACTGACTTCCGAAGAGGACAATCTCATTACGCGCCTCACTAAAGTGTACAAGGTAAACTTGGAGAATAACCCGACGAGGAAAGAAACACGCTTAGAAAAGGCACTTACAACACAAGTTGGTAACTTTCTTTTCAAAGCGTTATTCCTTCGTCGGGTTACTCTCTGCAAATAAACTGTATTGTAACTGTATTTTCTAAACAGTCACCTTTTTTGGTCAGGATTAAGGTAGATATGTAAATGTGTGCTGGTCTGTGATTTTGGACCTTACGGCCTCTGGCCGTAAGGTCCAAAATCACAGACCAGCACACATATCTTTTTACTTTCATCCTTTGGCCGAAGATAACCTCCGACATGATGCCGTTCTTTTTGTGCTTCGGCTAGCACCCCTTTCCGCGCCGGGACTGACGCAGCATTCACCAGCAAATTGCGAGAGACCCACATGAGCCACAGTAGTTGAGAGGGGCTCATGAGCATCTATGCCTATTACCGGCCCCATTTGTATCGATAACGCAGACTGGTTTATCTGGTGATAAATCCTACTATGATTCAAGGGGATCTATACATTTCTCTTGCTGGCACTTTTCATGTGAGCCTTATTTATTATATTGACGGGGTTTTAGCAGTGAGCGAGGCACTGATGCTGCGTAAATTATCCCACTGTCGGCGAGGTTTTCTTTGACCTTTACACATGTACATTATGCATGGCAATAACCTGAGTACAATTTCTTTGCGTGTTTGGCGGCTGTTTGTATAGTGTAGTAAACCCGTTCTGTAACAACCGCCAAACACAAAAAAAAATTAAGAAGTTGAACGAGTGACAGACATTTTTGGGATTGAGTAAACCGTGTTATGTTGATGTTTGTTTTGGATTCCTCGGTGGGATGTCATCGCGTGTATAAGAAAATGCACAGTTTGGGCCATAACATTTACTCCGAGAGGCGTCTTTTGCTTGGATTTAATACTTTCAAACACTGCATATTGTGTCACAGGACACGGCGGCCCACAGCACGTTTGTTCCTCTGGCTCCTAGTTTGCTTGGACTCACCAATAACAACCACTTCACCCTGCTCCGACAGATCGCCACAGACATGGTGTCGTTCTTCAAGCGAGTCCCGGAATTCACTAGTCTGAAGGTAACAGAACCTGTTTTGAACGCCCATCTTATGAGAGATCATCTGTCCTTAAAGTCCTCATTTATACCCCGGACCGTTGAAGCTTTACGCAATCATTGCACTGAAAAATCCTCTGGATCTTGTCCAGACGGCGATGGCGTGCGCGCGCCAGCTCAGGCCAATGCGGTCCGAGGACCCTTTACTTGGGACATCCTACACTACTCACAATAAGTTCAGGGCCACCTTGAAAAATTATCATGATTTCAAATAAGCGCAACTCTGTGCAATTTTAAGATTTTTTCCTTGAAATGTTGGACAATACTGCAGACATTTCCAAGGCAAAATGTGTCAAAGTTGTGCTTATAAATATATTTGTAATCATGGCCATTCCTGTCTAAAAATCCAAGACAAGCTCTTAACTCATTCAGCCCAGACACACCACAGCAAGGCATGGATCGAGCATGATAGTTCAAAGGTGGTGCCAGAATAGCTTGGCGCCCACAGGCGCCAATTTTTTCTTGTACCACCCTTAAACTATCATGCTCGATCTGTCTCTAAAAATTGTAATACAGTCTTTTAGAGGGCAACTTCAAACGTTTGGGATCGCGGTCCCGGGGTAGAATGTGTTAAAGTTTGACAGAGATATATTCATTTGAACTCGTGGTCATTTTCTACTGTAGCCTTTAGCTTATTGTTGGTAGTATATTTTATCTGCTCATTTGATTTCCACAGGTGCACGACCAAGCTGCAGCCTTCAAAGCCAAGGCCATGAGGGTCCTTCTCATTCGCAACGCTTTCTCCTTCTCCGATGAACTCGACGAGTTGGGCGTGGCCATGTTGACGTCACATCACATGACCGAGTGCGTGCACCTCGTGCAGCGGCTGATGCAGTTCTACCGGACCCTCAAGGTCATAATAAAGGACGATGTATCGCTGGCAGTCTTGCTGCAGTGCTCCGTGGCTTTCGGTCCTCTGGCTCCGGATATCTTTGACCGCCAGACCATCAGCCAGCTACAGGACAAGTACGTAAACAAACTAGAAAAAAAAAAGATTGCTCAGTGTTCATAGTGTTCAGGCGGGCACAAGAAACGCCATAAATAGTATTTATGCTATGCTTTTTCCCCATATAAAAAGCGTTGATCCCCAATAGTTCAAGCGGCTAAGCGTCTGAGCAACAGAAAACGAAGGGAACAGCCGGGTCGTGAGTTCGAGTCACGGCGGTCCGGCAGCTGCGCACGCAGTCCAGGAAAAAAAGACGGACTCGTAGCCTGGAACACGCCGTGAAAGATGGTGCGGCTATAATAACCGCTCCTTGGTAATGGCGAGGTTTCGTTCAGTTTTCAACGAACGTTTCACCCAGCAACAAACGAGAGCAAAGTCATGGCGGGTAGCCAGTATCTACCATAAGCATAGACACCAATCCAAACATCTCCAAGAGACATAGATCCTCATGAGCCCTCCGGGCCCATGAGGATCTATTCCTCTTGGAGATTTTGGAGTGGGCTGATGAGGATCTATGCCTGTTGGCGCGAGATGTCCGAAGTGTTGTCTATACACGCTGGCAGTCTGCCGTGATTTTTATCTCGTTCGATGTTGGGAGCCGTTCGTTACAAACGAAACTTCACTTGTGTCCAATCAAACAGGTCACCTCTCTCCTCAACACCCTGCTGTCGTCATTTTTCTCTGGCAGGTACATGATCATTCTGAAGCACTACATGGAGTCGCAGTACTCCTACCTCTTTGCTTGGCAGTACTGCGAGGCTATGCTGGACAAGGTCGAAGAGACGCGACTTCTTGCGGCGGAGGTCATGGAGCGTTTCTGCGCCTGGGAGAGCATTCTGGAACCTCTGCTTAAAGACTTCTATGAAAGTGCACCGTTGTTATAAGTCAACTCGAATATATGAGCTGGGCTGTGATTTTGGACCTTGTGGCTCTACTGCTTGCTGTAAGCCCTAAAAAGCAAAGATCAGCACGCATATTTGGACAGCCCTGCCCAGTGAAAGCAAAAGGCAGTATGTCCATTTTTGTGAAAAGCAAGATTTCATTGTATGTGAAAATATTGCTTTTCACAAAAATGGACTTGCTGTCTTTCGCCTTCGCAGGACAGATTTTGCCATGTAAAGACTTCCTTCATGCCCTGTGACTGGAGATTTTAAAAGCCTTTTTAATAAATGGTGTTCAAGTACTTTTTGCACACGCAGAAAATATTTGAAAACAGACATTCATAACTCACTGATGAGTACAGTGGAACCAGTTTTAACTCATTCAGCCCGACGCACGTATTTCCCAAATTTTGGAGGCGTCATCTATTGACTATGCACCAGTTGCAGGAAATGGATCGACCATAATATGGCGCTGCCCTTGAATTATCATGGTCGACCCATCTCCTGCTGTAGCCACCTAAATGAGGGTCTTTAATGACAGGTGACATTTTTTTGCCACAGGTCACTTCTCTTGAGCTGAGAGAGAGAGCACATGTCTTTTAAGACCAGTGTTGTTGTTGTTTCTTTTTCTTGCAAATAAAGGGTGGTTGCTCAGAGTAGCTTCCACCCTAGCTGTTAAAGTCGAGGAGTGATGGTAATAGTGTTTAGATATGACATGAGTGCTCTAATGACGAAGTGTTGGCCATAGAATGCTATTGACTATTCATAATGAGCGAGTGAAAGCGAAGCTTCCCGAGACCTTCACCGTATTGTTTGTGTCGCCCGACCGTGACCTACAACATTTTTTTACATCATCCTTTGCATCTGTCTTCTCTTATTGTTAACAAAATGCTACATCCCCCATGGATTCGTGGCCTTCGGTTAACTAAAAACTCAAAATGACGTCACACCACAGTGTGAAAGCGATAATTTGAAAGCGAGGCTTCCTGAGAACATCAATCATGAATATCCCGGAGATCGAATCAAGACTGAATTTATCTGTGATTTGTGATGTGCAACAGTCTTCTTAAGCAAGCTTCTGATGTCAGTGTTGGAGAAGACGTGAACACAATGGAACATATTGAAAAATACGTTATTATTAGTTTTAGTAAGCAGTTTGAACTTGAATGTTTTCCGTTTTCAATCACAACCGATTTCAAAAGATCACGATCGCAATGATATTGCCGTGCTTAAAGGTTTTAATTTGAATGTTTTCCGTCGCTCACAACTGATTTTTTTTTTTAAATCACGGTCACAAAGATATTGCCGTTCATGAGGGAGGAGAGAATGCACGCAGTCTACACATTCCTCGACAGCTATGTCAATACAAGTATTTGGCATGACACATGGACATCAGTGTGGCAAAAATCCACTTATGAAAGCCAGTCCTTTCCAACTGCAAGAGGTACAGATTCTGCAGGGGCTCATGAGAAGTTATGCCTCTTGCTTACAGTTGTATCAGCTTACCAGTTATTTTTCACTCCCCCCCCCCCCCCCCCCCCCCCCCTCGCCACGTATGTGTTATATCTCTTTCGGCAGCAGGGCTCAGTTGCATGAGTGAGCTTGGTCGGCCAGCGCAGCAGGGCTCAGTTGCATGAGTTTGCTAGCACAGTTCAGCGCAAGTGACTAAGCAAAGTGCTTCGCTGTACTGAGCCCAGATACAGTTCACTGTTATTGCAATACCTTTGTTGACATGCTCGATATGAAAGATCACCGACACGCGTTCTATGTGTAGACATAGGTTATCGATTCCACTATGCAGCAGATCAGATAATCATCTGTGTTTTTGTAAAACTGAATATTGACTTGTTCGACACAACACTGAGGTTGTCGACCCCTCAGTCTAGTCTTCATAACTGAAAATGATGTGTGGTGCTCTGATTTGAAAGAATATGACGCGCGTGTGCGCATGCGTGCGTGCAAGTGTTCGTGGTTGGCGGCGTGCGTTTCTGAAGATATAGGCTGTACTGCTTGTTCTTGCACGCTGGTGCTGCTTGTTTATACACGTGTGTGTGTGTGTGTGTGTGTGTGTGTGTGTGTGTGTGTGTGTGTGTGTGTGTGTGTGTGTGTGTGTGTAAAAAATGTATATGCATTTTCAGTGTATCGTGCTTATGCGTTTGTACGTGTTGAATGTTGATTTGACTTGAAACCAGAATAAAACCTACTGTCTATATAATGCGTTGTTCTTACTACACACATACACACACACACACACACACACACACACACACACACACACACACACACACACATACACACTGACACGAAAGGACAAAAGCTGGGACGCCCACATGCATGTATGATTTGTGTTTACCATCCTATTACAATAAACGCACGACTCTGCACTTATTCAATATCGTTGAGCTAATTTTTACTCTCACCGCTGATAATATTATCGTAAAACACGGCGTTTGCCAATTAGGGTTTTCCATCTCTAAGAGGCATCGAGCTTCATGAGGTCCCGCCGCAAGCTGCGGGGCTCATGAAGCTCTATGCCTTTTGCTGACCTATTTTCATCTTTATTCCTCAATCGGAGAATGTGATTAGGCATTTATACTCACTTCAACAACACTACACTATAGCGCTGACAAGTTTGCATTGCAGGTGCTGTTATCGAATCAGACGATCTAATGGAACGTTTTCAATCCGTGTGACACGCCTCCTCGTCTGTGTATGCAGTGAGATAAGCAATGCAAAATGCATCAAACGAATGCACATGCATACGCGCGTGCGTACCCATGCACTTATGACTTGAATACTCTCACACGTGCATGCAAACGCACACGCATACATGCACGCGGGCGCGCACGCACGCTAGCACACGCACGCACGCTCGCATACTCCACACTCTCTCTCTCTCTCCCTCTCTCTCCCTCTCTCTCTCTCTCTCTCTCTCTCTCAAAGCCCATGCGCACAAGGTCAGTCACAAGTATGCATGCGCTTTTTTCCCCTGGGCATTAGTGTTCTCCACTCAGTCTTGCCGTTGGCAAATGTAAGATCTGTACCAAGCTTTGCCGATCCACGGCCTACATTTTTAGTACAGTAAACAGTCCTTTCCGCCAGTCTTGTTAATGCGCAAAAGACAGATTCTCACGAGCCCGTACTCAGATGATAAGATTCGGGGGATGGTTTAGCCGCCTAACTCAGTCTTGCTGCCCGGCGGGGCAACAACTAGAACCGATCTAGGCGGGCCAATCTGAATTTCAACCCGCGCCGGTCAGTAAACAGGAAAGGCCGGGGTTGAAAGCAGAGTGCATTATCTGTAACACAGACGCAGTTCAAGAATGACTAGGTTAAAAAAAAAAAAATTGAAGCTCGCTGTGTTGCGCAACTCTGCGTGAATTTTCTTTTAACTCAGTCATTCGAGACGTGCCGCCGCCGCGTAAGGCTGGCCGCGGCAGGTCTCGAATGAGTTAAAAGCCTCAAGTTTTGTTTAAATGGCATTTTAATTGTTTGTCCGACTTGGGCATTTGATTGACTTGAGAATTTAGAACAGTGCCTGAAAAGACCGTGACGTGCTAATACAGGTACCTGATAATATCACTCGTCACCCATTTAGTCACATCAGTCAAAGCCTGCAAATTCCCGTTCTTAATAATAGAAAAATAGACTACATGTAATGTTCAGGTCTAAGTAAAACATATATTCCGAATAGTTAATTCCTTGTTTTCCCGCCGACGGGCTGACCACAGGTCCAAATCAGCCGGTGCTGAATAATCATTGTATTAGTTTGCATGATTATGCTGATGATCGGTAAATAACCCCTTAAAAAGACATAGAGCCTCATGAGCCCCCGCAATTGCGGGGGCTCATGAGAATCTATGCCTCTTGGCGACACCACTTTGCATCCCACGTCAGTCCTGTGACAGATGGGCGTTGACTTAATTGAGATTTCAGAAACATCTTTTGTGTCCACTGTCAGTGAAGTGGCTAACATTGCCTTCAACAAGGGGGAGGGGGGGGGGGGGCTTTGAGTGCTTACATTCACAAAATATCAAACGGGTTCTCAGTGTTTGTCCTGCTTTGTCTAAGACTTTCTAGACATTTTTTTTCAGGAGGCAAGTTACCATGTCGTACTGCCGTCTTTTCCGAGTCCCTCCCCCTCCCCCCTCACCCTTCCTTGCTTTGTTGAAATGTTATCTTTTCCGAGTCCTCCTCCCCCCACCCCCACCCCACACACACACACACACATACACCCGTCCTTTGACTTTTCGCAGCCCAGTGGAAACTGATATCCCCCACCGCCCCCCCCCCCCCCCCTTCCCTTCCCCCCCCCCCCACTCCCCTCGTTTGATGTAATTTTAAAAGTCCGGAACAGCAAGATTTCACTTCGGTGGCCACTTCAGTACTTCTTCTTCAGTTTTTGGCGGAAATGTCCCAAACAAAAAGTTGTATACCACCGGTGATGCGCTGATCTCGGCATAGTCAAGTGCCTGTATTTCCTGTGTATTTCCTGTGAGACGGCTGGTCTAGCAAAGGGCCCTAGTAGCTGTCTGAGATGTTTGTTTAGCTACGCCTGTCCTGAACGCGCCCCACACGAGCACATATAATAAACTATGTATGCTACCCTGCTTAACTCATTCTACCCCAAAACCGAAATCACCAAATTTTCCCGTTTTTCTCTGAAGACTGCATTGCAGTGCAGGACACAGATCGACCATGATAGTTCAAAGGTGATGCCAGAATAGCTTGGCGCCCATAAGCGCCAAGCTATTCTGGCATCACCCTTGAACTATCATGGTCGATCTTTATCTTGCTGTGGTGTGCCTGGGGTAGAATGAGTTAATTAACATATTTATTCTATCTAAAATGCGTTTAAACCGGCCTCGATGAGCTCCGCGCTCTGAGGTACTGCAAAAGCCTATGTAGGATTGCAAGAGACAGATTCTCACGAGCCCCTGCATAGCAGGGGCTCATGAGAATCGACGTCTCTTGCGTAAGTGGGTGACCTGGTTGTGTCGTTCTCCACCCTGGCCGCGCCGACCTAGTGAAAAACGACCTCGTACTGGCCTGTTTCTGCTCATAGCAGACGATATTTCGAGTGTTATTTCAGCCTGCTAATTCACTCCTCTTTTTTATGCCAACAATACTCAGTTGTTGTTCCGTTTATTTTTATAAGTATATTCTTTTTCTTTAGTCGTAAGTGGATGGAGGTATTACTATGATTTGAATCGTGCCTGTTCGTGAATTTAGCTGTGAATCGAGTCAAGTTCATACTTCAAAATGACTCTTCTTTTTCTAGACTGCCGAAAGTCACATAGAAAACCCCAGCGTTTCAGCGTACACCGGGCTGTCAACATTATTATTCATCCCGTGAACTGAGCAGGTTAAGTTATTCTGAATGAAAAGGAATTAGTACCAGAATGTATTTATCTTCTCCGCGGAAGAACAAACACAGGTAACCCGTACAGGGATTGTGTCAGTTTTCCCACATTGTGCGGGTGCTGTATGGCCTGTGTGCAGCAAGGTTTCTTGTTGAAATTCATGCAGTGTCAGTGTGTGCAGTTGCAGCGCACAGCCGGCTGACAATGACAATGATGACAATGAACTTTCATTTTGCAACGGTAGAAGTTGTTGGTTGCAGGACCAATTGAGTGGTATTTAGAAGGGTGTGCCCTCCAATCATAGGCGTGCCTTTTAACCCATTTAACCCAACGCACTACAGCAGGGTGATAATGATAATTCAAGGGTAGTGCCAGATTAGTTTGGCGTCTTCAGGCGCCAAGCTAATCTGGCACTACCCTTGGATTATCATGGTCGATCCATCTCCTGCAACTGGTACATAGTCTTAAGCATGCGGGAAATGCGGCCATAGGGTTAAATGCCTTCATGTATGCGATGTTTGTTCATATTCTGGCGGCAAATTAACCGAACACAGATACTCCTGTACCGCACGAAACAGTCGAGAGGTATAAATCCTCATGACCCCGGAGAGTCTGAGGCGGTCCACGAGGATCTGTGATGCCGATATTGTAGTCAAATTGTTCCATGCCATTACCACTGTGTACGAACAGATATCAATAGAGGTTATCTCTACATCAGAAGTATGTCAAAATTCGAACGGGCTTCAAACATTCACTGAGTGGGTTTTCAGTGGCAGCCTGCAGGGCGCATGAGAATCTATGCCTCCTCCTCTCAAGGAATTGACTCTTTTAAAGGTCGTTTGACATCGGAGCGTACAACGTTTTCGTAAGTATCTCCGCAAATAACTACTTTTCTATACCAATCTAAGGACAAATATCATTGAGTGATAATTGACCTAATGCTTTTTACTTTCGATACAACTCGAACAATGTGTCAGATGTGCTGTACTGTCGTAAAAATTAGGATTTTTTTTTTCATGAAATGACTGATTTTACATCCCTAATTTAATGTGCCCCAGATGTATTAAGCCGAGTATAAGAAAGATCCATATTCATGTGAATTGGCCAAATTTTCAAACCTGACACAGCGCAGGCATACAAGAAGTCTGCATGCTTGACCTCGATATTGAAATCTACCGGGGCACTACTTACGGTGTTAAAAATGGCATGTTCTTGTCTTTTCACCAAATTTTTACGACTGTGCAGCAAAAGAGCAAATCATAGGAGTTTAGTGTAAACAAATAATTTTAATAATAATATTAATAATAGTAATAATAATAATAACAATAAAAATGTAAAAATTCCATATTAGGTCAATTGGCACTCAATGACATTGGTTCTTAAAGTCGTAAAGAAAAGCGTTTCTTTGCAGAAATATTTGGGAAAAACGTTGTGCCCTCTGATGTCAAACGACCTATAGATACCCAGTTTGAGGGAGTTATCCAGTGTTAGCAGTACGACAGCTACAAGGATGTTTGTCTTGGCGATCCAGCGAACGGGCCCTTTAGCTTTATTACTGCCAGAATGTCTCTACTATATTCCCACAGTAGCAAAATGTCTTCGAGCCCACGGCAGCCACAGTGGGCCCGTGCACAGCCGTGCACGGGCCCACTACGGCTGTCGTTGGCCTTTGCGCACTGGGAAAGGGTGCATTCTCTTACTTTCGAGGGGTTTAACCTTCTGTTTTTGATGTGATTATGAAGAACCTTTATTCCATAATATGTTATCTCTTTTCATGAGAGATAGGCCGGGTAATCTTTACTGTGGGTGGGTGGGTGGTTGGTTGGTTGGTTGGTTGGTTTTGGGTTTGGGTTAGGGGTTGGGATTGGGTGTGGGGTTGGGGTTAGGGTTGGGGGTGGGGGTGGGGGTTGGGTTGGGTTGGGGTGGGATGGGGTTGGTTGGTTGATTGGTTGATTGATTGATTGGCTGATTGACTGACTTATTGACTGATTGATTGATTGATTGATTCATTCATTCATTCATTCATTCATTCATTCACGTGATTAATGACAGAAACAGTGCATTTTCATTCTTCATACTTTGCTTTGTTTTGAACACACTGGACCAGCCCTCCCAAGGGCAGGATTAATGATTCTTTTCCGTTTGCTGTACGTACACCCGAGAGAAAGTGGACCAGTTATCTCAAGAGCCAAACACACGTGCTTCTGAGCCTGATCCCGAAGCCTCGAGCCCGGGTCTGATACGCAAGAAGCATCGGATGGACAGACAGCGGATCTGTCGTGTGTGTGGTGACAAGGCGGTTGCCCATAACTTTGACGTCATTTCCTGCAGTCTTGCGAGTTCTTGCCGTCGCAATGCGCAAAAAAACTGCAGGTACATTTCTAGCTGAAACCTTACAGCAGCATGGACTAGGTTTTGGCAGAGGGAACACAAAGAGTCAGATGAATATCGTAGCTGTCTGGATGGAGTGTAAATGTGCAACAGATCAGAGACTATAGGTCCACAGTCAAAGAGAGCAGCGTATGTCAGAGAGAGAATTTTATACTGTATCGTAGCAGAGCCGGATAGGCAACCAGTGGAGTTGGTGAAGAATGGGCGTTACGTGGTCTGTCTTGCGTCCAGAATGCTGCTGCTCGTCTTGTGCTTATAGCACAAGACGAGCAGCAGCATTCTGGACTTTTTGCAGTTTGTCTTTGAGGTACTACGGACAACCAGCACGCAAGGCATTACCATAGTCTAGCCTTGACAGAATAAACGAACACACCAATGTTTTATGGCTTCTGTGGAATGATACTGGCGAACAGAGCTAATGCGGCGCATTTCAAAGTGTGAAGCCCTACATACACTAAGGGCATGGTAGTTTATTGACAGATGAGCAGAATCTATGGTAACACATAGGCTTTTGGCAGTGGATGTGAAAGTAATGTTCGGTACTTGCGATTTGCAGGGAGGTCGGGAGTGGCTCAGTAACTGAACGTGGGGAAGCTAGGACAGCCTCGCTTTTACCGTCGTTCAGCTTCAGCTTGTTAACTGACATCCAAGACTTCACGTCAGATATACAGGCATCTAAACGCTTAATTACAGTACAAGCTTCTCTTGGCAGACTGTGATCATGCAACCGAGTGTCATCAGCATAAGAGACGTGAGATACATGTCGCGGTGGTGATGCAAGATGGATACTGCATTCACTCCACTTTCGGGTTAGCTGGGTTTGCTCATACTAGAGAGTATCGCAGACACGTCAGCCAGTTCAATGAAGCTTTATTCAATGGATGATGAACATGGTATATACAATGGTGGAATTTCAGTCACATGACGTCAGAACATCTTGTCGACCTTAGCAACTATGCTCAGGTTTACGTGAGAGAGCATGACTAGTAAGACCAAAAACTAACTGAAGACGTTGAATAGGGACCTTGTGATCAATCGTGTCAAACGCACTCGAAAGATCAAGCAAAGAAATTACATAAATATGACCCTGGGCATGTAGAGATAGAAAGTCATCCCGCATCAACTTCAGGAGAGTTGTCTCGGTGGAGTGGAGTTAACCATACACTCACTGCATGGGAGCAAGAAGGTTATGAGTATTACGATGATCTAAAAATTGATCAAACACAATTCTTTCCAGAAGTGTGGACAAAAACGACAAGTTGGACACTGGGCGATATTTTTTTTTTTTTTTTTTGTTCGTTTGGATAGAGGGACTGCTTCTTCAAAAGGGGTTTGACAAGAGCTCTCTTGAAGATAGACGGAAAGACCCCAGAAGACTGTGAATCATTACACACATGAGAGATAGCAGGCAAAACAGTTTCAATACATTCAATGAGCAACTGTCAGTTCTCATCTCACTGCATATACTGACAAAACAAACTAGGCATGTAACACGGGTTAAAAACATTCCATTAGATCGTCTGATTCGACAACAGCACCGGCAATGAAACTTGTCAGCGCCAAAATGTTGTTAAAGTGAGTAAATGCATAATCATATTCTCCGTTTGATTTATAAAATTATTTAGTTATTGTTCTTACAATGAACTGGTCTGCACAGCTTGCGTGCATGCTCAAACATTGGTAATCTCTCTCTCTCTCTCTCTCTCTCTCTCTCTCTCTCTCTCTCTCTCTCTCTCTCTCTCTCTCTCTCTCTCTCTCTCTCTCTCTCTCTCTCTCTCTCTCTCGCTCTCTCGCTCTCTGTTTATGCCAAGCCCTACCCCCACCCTTATTTCTGAATGGGACATGCAAGCTGAAACAGCAAGAAATAACGCAGTAGGTCTAACAGTTGACACATATGAACATTCACGTGCAGCTTACGTTAGTGTCAACATGAGTGATCCGACACAGATGTGTTGTGACCTTCCAGCCCAGATTACAACAGAAGACCTTTATGACATTTCAATCGATTCTAACGGAGAAACATCAGAAATGACGTCCATCGAACAGCTCCTTTCAGAGAGAGGATATGTCATGGAGAACGTGAAGGCAGTTGTGGCTGGTTTGACAAACAAAATCAAACAGTCGCGTCTATGTCAAGTCAAAAGAAACACTGCGTTCAAGAAAACAGTATTAGACACACGGGGTAGCAACGAGATCATTATATGTGAAAGTGATGATTATGTCTTCACCTATGACTGTAAGCGACAAATTTGTAGTTGGTTCATCAAGGTGTACGACGGTCAGATGTCTCAAGAAGATCGTGACACACTGTCATGTTTACGCAATATAAACATGACCCATATAAAGAGTATTGTGACGTTTTGCTGGAAGACATGGCCTGTGTGTCACGTGCGGTACGATATCTCATGGGCTAACATGCGTGTTGATAGATTGTGATATGTGTAGCCAATAATCACGGAGTTTTGACTGTGTCTGTGCGTGACTATGAGCCAAACTGAACATTTTCTCAAACATATGCATAAGTGTCATGGTTCCCATGTCACGACCAGATTGTCCATGTTTTTATACACGGTTCCTAACGTGTGTTTTTTGTAATCCCCTTCCCCCAACTCCCTCTTGTGTATGGGCTGAAAGCCTTGAACACAATAAAGAATCTCTCTCTCTCTCTCTCTCTCTCTCTCTCTCTCTCTCTCTCTCTCTCTCTCTCTCTCTCTCTCTCTCTCTCTCTGTCTCTCTCTCTCTCTCTCTCTCTCTCTCTCTCTCTCTCTCTCTCTCTCTCTCTCTCTCTCTCTCTCTCCCCCCCCCCCCCCCCCCCCCCCCGGTCATTTCAGGTTCTGATGTATTATGGCTCTTATGGTGAAGACATTCTCTTGGAGGATTCACTTTGTGAAGCAAGAAGAGACGACATACCGTGAAGACGGAAATTATGAACAATGCACATTTAGTTCAAACCAGAAGAGAAAATGTTGCTGTTCTGTACCTGAATTGTTGCCTAAACACAGTTAATCTTTTTCTTTTCGAGTTAAATAACTTTCACTCATCTTCGGAAACAATTACAGGCTACACTGGTATATTCAGCTGCATCGGAATACTTAAACACTCAAACCTGTATTTATTTATTTATTTATTTTATTTATTTATTTATTATTTTAAATAAAAATTTAAAAATTATGAAACAATCTCTCTCATAGAATGATATAGCAAATGCGCTGAACCGGCTTCTTGTCTCTGAGGAAAAAATGTGAATGAAAAACATTATGTACATTCTTCCAAGTAACATGGACACAAACTGGAGTCAGCAAGAGGCATAAATCCGCATGAGCCCCTGCATCTGCGGGAACTGAACTCATGAGGAGCTATGTCTCTTGCAGTTGGATCGCGTTCACTTTTTCTCGACAGTCAAAGAGGTTAAACGGATCACCCAATCACTGTTTGTGTCAGTTCACAAGAGCATGCGAGAGTCTGGCGATATTCGCGGCGTCAGTAGAGACTGTTAAGTCATGTTCATGATTTCCGCCTGCAGCGGGGCCAGCATGCCTTTCCAAGAGGGGAAGGCAGAGGCCAGGTCCACCACTACCGCTTTGGACTCGTTCAGGCTATCATACACCGCCTCCAGGTACTGGCTGGCGAACAGGTAGGAGTAGCGTGCCTCGAAGTGATGCTTTAGCAAAATGGAGTACCTGAAACAGTTTAACCCTTTCACTGCCAGTGGACGCAGATTGTGTTTTTGAATCAGTTCAACGTGAAATATCACAAGCTCGTCGTAAAAGAATAATAAATAAATATATTTTAATATGAATAAATAAATAAATAAATAAATAAATGATTATATGCATATTTATAACTATAAATAATTTTTTAATAAATAAATAAATAAAAAGTTACAAAATAAAAAATGGATACAAAGTAGCTTTTTATTTAAAAAAAAAGAGGAATAACTGAATCATCATAAGCTATCCGAACTACGGAGTCTTATGAGGAGCTCTACCTTTTGCAGTTGGGTGTGTTCGTGTGTTCTCGGCAGTGAACGGGTTAATCGTAAGCCTTAAGGTCAAATTTCCCCCAAAACTGGTATGAAAAACACATTAATAACAACCAGGTCAAAATTTCTCACTACTGATAGGTAACAGTGGCTCGCTTCAGCAAAATGCAATACTATCTTGAGCTGACAAAAGACAGTTTAAAAAAATCTCCCAAAAGCGAGATTTTCGCTGTTATACAATGACAACTTTGCTTTCTACAAAAAAAAATGGACTTTCTGTCTTTAGCCTTCACAAGGCCGAATGCGCCGAGACAACATAGTCAGAATCTTCTGACAGGGATGTACATGTATCTGGCTCTTGATTCTTCTTTTCTGGTCTCCGATCACCTCGGTTCGGCCGTTGGGGGGATGGGGGGGGGGGGGAGGGTGTATTCTGGAGTCTAGTCCTACTTTTAAATGCACCGAGCTGCTACACTGAAAACAGACTAGCTTTTCGCGTATAAATGGTCATTAATATCATCACCCTTATCAATCATCATTATCACCATCATCGTCATCATCAATCACTTACTTGTCGTGCATACGGTTGGCCGTCTGCCTGTCCACCATGCCGTCGGCTTTGGGTTCGAAGATCATGATCAGTGACAGCAGCATGTAGGCGGTGTAGTCATCGCCCAAGATGCGCTGGAGGGAACGACAGAAGTCTGCGTAACGCTCCGTCATCTCTTCATGCTTGGTCAGCTTAGCGAAGACGGAGACCGGCATCTCTCCGATTTCCTTGATCCACGCGTCACGCTCGATGCAAAAGCAGGCGGCGCTTCGGACGAGCTGGCAGCGCAGGGTACCACCTTTGAGGGCCGCAATCTGGTCGTTCATCTATTTTTAAAAGTCGCAATTCTAAAGGTTATATTGACTGGTTCAATGTGCCCCTGATCAATAGCTTCGGAAGTCTCGAGTATGGCGTTGCCACCGCCAACGCTATACGACACTTTCGCAGCTATTGATGCAGGTCAGTTTAAATGAGTAAACACACTGAGCCCTATGGTTGGGATTCCAAAATTGAGGCATACGGTCGACACAAATGACGGTGCTAAGTAACTCAACAAAACAGTCAGATTACACAGTTTGCCTTGAAATTTGGATTACAGGTCTCACCCATCCCATCCCACCCCACCCCACCATACCCCACCCCACCCCATCCATCCATCCATCTATCCAGTTTCTACGCAAACCACAACTGAAAATAAAACACTAACGTTTTGCTAGGGTCATAATAGACGAGAGAAAAAGTTCAAATGCCTGTGAACCCTGTATTTGGGAGAGAAAATCCCAACAACGAAAGAAACACGCTTAGAAAGAACAATTACAACACAATAACTTTTCGGGTTAAACACCTTTTTCAGAATAGACACACTGTTACGTGGTAGTCGTAGTCATAGTAGTATATCACACCAGAGGCACGCACGTAGGGTTCTTGTAAAGAAACTTCACTCAGCTGCAACTGACCCGTCACACGTGGTTTAAGGTTGTAGACCACACTGGAGTAACAGTTCCAACAATATTTTATTGCAAACAATGCATCTCCAAATGCATTCACAATGATACACTGTCTCCTCTACAATGCATCAACACTTTTGACACACTGCGTCTCTCACAATGTACACACTGCATCAGTCACTCCGTACAATCAATGTACCTACGATACACCGCATATCTCTGTCACTGACAATGTACACACCCGCTTCCTAGCATGGTCTTTTATAGTATTATAGCTTTCCAGAATAATCCAGCAAATTCGCACAACACAACCAATCAGAAAGGTAAACGTAAGCAAAACTTATTAACATTAATGAAAGAGAATTTACTAGAATGAGCTACCAGGTTCCACTATTATTTTAAGCGCCTTTTGTACAGTGTTGCAAAATGTTGCCGATACTTTGACGTCACATGTGAGGTCACTAGAGAGATCGCGACTTCGCTCGAACGTTCTGGTCTATTAGGAGCGAAACCACGCATCACAAAACTCGACCGCGATTCTCCGTGCGACTTTGCTAGAAACTTCCGGTCTATTCTTAGCGTATCATAACAAAGTCAATTCCGCTCTCCGTGCGAACAATAATGAATCCTATTAAAAAGGTACGTGATTCTTATCCAAAACAGCTCAAATAAATATCGGATCTTTCCTACGATTAATACACACATGCTCTCACAGAATAACACAACCACAAACGTAACACACACAAACAAGAAAACAATGAACTACTTACTCATTTTAAATGCCTTCTTAAAGTACCATTACTCGTAAAACTGAAGACAAATTTCAGCACTATTTGTATTTGTTATGCCTTGTCGACACACCTCATGAGCTTTTATGGCAGTTTGGACATGCAGCAAAAGCACACGCATAAAAGCACTTACTTATTATGCGCAGCCGTTAGCATGTCAATCTATTTGTAGCATTTTCTGGTGCTGATAGCGTTGTATTTATAGAAGTTGACGGAGTGGAGTCATTGTCAGGTTACTTGATATAAAGACGACGTGTGCTGAACTGGATTGCCCTGTTTCTAAATGAACCACAACTAGACGTGTGTGTAGCGTTTCGAATCCATCTGTTACAGAAGTGTATCTTTGAACATTTACGGCGATAGAGGGCCTTCAAGATACATCCTGTACTTGAAAGAAGAAGGGAAGTAGCGCGTTATTTTCTTGTCTGTACGTCTATTTTGAAAACATAATAAATTGTATTGTGAAATTGTCTGCGCGTTTCTTTCTTGGTTGGGATTTTCTTTGCATTTCACACTCTTGGCAGTCACCTTTTTTTTTTTTTTTTTTTTTTTTTGGGGGGGGGGGGGGGGGGTCTGGAGTTTTTATTTTGGAGGGAACAACATAAATGCCATAATTCAGAAGTCCGCGGTCAAAAACGTAGTGACATTTGTGGATTTCTCTTTGTTCAAAATATAGGGTATGCAAACGTCTGAACCTTTTTCTTTCGAACGACTGCAAAAATGATTACCCACGTCAAAACAACGGAAATCTGGCAAGCGTTTGAAGAACTTGACAAGGTCAGCAGTGTAGCGTTCACCGATGTTGATTGTGTCGTTGAGACACAAGTTCTCCAGCGTCAGCTCCAGTCCTACAAGAAGGGTGGGCAGGTGGAGTACTGTCTCCTGTCAAACAGTCAAGAGAGAGTTAACCCATTCAGGCCTGACGCACTACAGCAGGAGATGGGTCGACCATGATAAATCAAGGGCAGTGCCAGATTAGCTTGGCGCCTGTCGGCGCCAAGGTAATCTGGCACTGCCCTTGAATTATCATGGTCGATCCATCTCCTGCAACTGGTGCATAATCATTAGATGACGCCTCCAAAATTTGAGAAATACGGCCGCCGGGCTGAATGAGTTAACACCTTTAACCAAAAGGCCGCATTTCTCAAATTTTGGAGGTGTCGCTTCACTATCTACCAGTTGCAGGAGATGATGCGACCAAGAGAATTCAACTGTAGTTGGGGGGTGCGGGGGGGGGGGAGCGCGGGGCGGGGGGGGGGGCGATGGATCCACTATGGTTATTTAACCCCACAGCTGCATTTCCCATCGTTTGGAGGTGTTACCGAACGACTATGTACCAGTTGCAGGAGATGGATCTATCATGATAATTCAAGGGTAGTGCCAGATTAGCTTGGCGCCGTCAGACGCCAAGCTAATCTTGCACTACCCTTGAATTATGGTCGATCCATCTTCTGTTGTAGTGCGTCGGGGCTAAATGGGTTATGAAAACAGACGTGAGTGTTCTATTATTGTTCACGCGATTTTTATTCGGTAGGAGAAATGTTCGCGTTCAAAACCACATATCAGTAATTTTGTTGAATTGTATAAGAGTGCTTCAAATGACAATAAGATCAGCTAAAAAAATAATGCATAAACGCTTTGGCCGTCGATAGCGCTTTTGTCGCGATGATTCGCGCAGGAATCATTGCGACAAAAGCGCTGCCGACTGCCGAAGGGCTGAACTTTAATCCATAAGATAGACTAATAAAAGTATATGTATTTCGACTGACATTAGGCCAAAATTCAACTCTCCTGTGCAAACAGCCGACGGTATTGTGTACAGTATCAGTGGTAGCATGTACAAAACGGGGGTTGGGGGGGGGGGGTGAGGATTGTAATCTGACCTTATAATCCTCCGTGAGTCGAATCAGCAGAGTCTGTTCTTCATCCGACAGTTGCCAGTACATGAGCGAGTCTGAAGGGAGTAACGCCTCTGGCACCCGCTCAAAACTGGATGAGCGAACCCGCACTTGTGGAAAACCGTTTGAAGAAGTCGGTTCACAACTGGATTTACAACCCTGAGTACTCGAAACTATGCCTTCTGATAGAGTGTTAAAGCTGGACACAACAAACGGAGTGTTTGAAACAGTACCGACTGGCACAAAGGCCATTGTGTTTGGAGCCACCGGTAGTTTAAACAGTTCAACACTGCTGATGTCGTCATTCTGTGAAACACTATTACCATTGCTGATCTGGCACTGTTCTGGGCCTTGAATCATTTCACACTGCGTTGACTGGTCTAGGGCGCCATTGCAAAAAGCTGTATCGTCCCCGTCCAGAAGGTCGACAAAGAAACTGTCCGCCTCCGAGATGGTGACGCCCTGCTGGATCAGACCTGTCTCAAGGAAGTCCACTTCTGGATCTAGCGTGCTGGAGCCACACTCGGGTACCTGCGTACATGACTTTCTTGCGCAACCATCTCCACTGCTGCTTTTGCTAACTCTGCTGCTGCTGCTGCTGCTGGTGGTACTGCCGCTCTTGCTATTGTTGCTGCTGTTTCTAATACTGCTTCTCACGTTATCGCCAGATTTCCTTCCCGCAGCATCCATGTGTCGTTTTTTGCGATTTTCAGTGATCTTGTCCATGCGGGCCTTACGCTCCGCATCATCTGAAATTGAAAAGGGTTTGTTTCAGGCGATCATAAGGATCTATGCCTCTAAAACTACTTTGTCTCCGTTGACGGCTGGGGATCGTTGACGTTAAATTTACATTGATTTCAAAAACACAGTCTGTGTCCAAGGACAGTGAAGGGATAAACATCAACAATATCCGACAAGCTGCGGGAAATTGATTGACCACGACAGCTCAAGAATAGTGCCTGATTTGCTTGTCACGCCATCTAACCAGACACTGAGATCCAGCTGTTACAGTCGAGATGCTGACGTCCTGCTGGGTCAGACCTGGGCAGTTCTGTAACTTGTGAACCCCTTGACCGCTACAGACCATATAGCTCGGCGGAAAAGGCGCGTTGTACGTGTCTTTTCCGCCCAGCGGTATCGTCAGTAGCAGTCAAAGGGTTAAGTGGTGTTGATTGGACGATAAACCATCAGCAATTTGGCTCTGTCCCTAAACGGTTCAACCTTTCTCCCTGCCACTAGGTCGACGTAAAGTGTCACGGGCTGTTAGTCCAATAACCCTCTTACGCTAGTATCGCAGGAAGCAGGCAGCAAGCGGCATAGATCCTCATGCGACCCGCAGTCGCGGGGTCTCATGAGGATCTATGCCTCTTGCAGATTGACGGGTGATTGGTGGCCGTGTCCCGGCAGTGAACGAGTCAATGCCCGGCAAACTTCATTTGTGTAGCAAGCAAACTGAGTCGATGACAAATTTTTTCTGTCAAGACTCGCGTACTGCATTAATACGGGCGCGCAACAAAGAAAGGTAAATAGTAGTAAATATACTAGAACACAGACACGAGGATCTCAAGGGTATGCTGCACTCACTTTTTATTCAGCAAATATGTTCAAAGATAAACTGCATTCAGCTATACGCGCTGGGGAAAACATCGTTACCCATCAACTAAGTAAGGCCTATCCTATTCTAAACTGAAATCTCTCTCACGCGTCACAGCTTTAGATACACATATGCTAGTCTGTGATTTTGGACCTTACGTCTCGAGGCAGAAAGGTCCAAAATCACAGACCGGCACACATGCGCACAGCAATATCACAATAACCATCTACACCGGACTTAAGAAACAGTTCCTAGAGTAAGCACGAAATGTTGAAACCTGGTGATTACCACCCCCACCCCCCTCCCTCCCCCCTAAAAAAAAAAACACCAAAAAACAAACAAAAACAAAAAAAACAAAAAATACGTAATTACGACCAAACAATCGTTCATGTCAAAGTGCCGTTTATTTTTCTATTTACGAAAGAACTGTATGTATCACACAGGCTATAAAGTCTGCATCATTCATCTACAAATGCACGTGCAGTCTCTACAGTTTGTGCGATCTTCGTGTACAGAAGGTAAATTTGTTCAAAAACCCCACGTCAGTTGAGTCAGTAACTCTGTAGCAACATCTGCGTCTAATCGATGGCTGTGACTTTTCAAATGTTTTCTTCACACAATCGATTCAGAACGATCTGGGCCACATTCACGCAAGCGATTTCTTTGCCATTCGCCAATCAATATAATTGACGCATCAAACTAAAGACAGGATTTCGAACAACAGCCTCTGTTTTAGTTGCAGATTAAAACAGCTACGATTTCAATGTTGCCAGCCAGGTATTTCCTGATCCATTCAGCTCTGACAGATTACAATTTACAACAGAATAGCAATCGACCATGACAGTTCAAGAATGGTGCCAAAATAGCTTGGCGTCTCTAGGCGCCAAGCTTTTCTGGCACCATCCTTGAATTGTCATGGTCCATTTATCTCCTAAGCTGTTAGAGGAGCACTCTCAGCATAAATTTGAGATTTCGACCATTGGTCGAACTCTCAAATTCATTCTGAAAGTATTCCTCTAACAAAGTACCATTCAAGGAAGATTGGTCGATCAAGGATCATCGTGACAGCTCAGCAGCCCTAGGGGAGTGCCTGAATAATTCGACGCGACTGTCTACGATCACGGAAGAGAGTGACGCCAAAACAAACCTTACCCATGATCATGTCCGTTTTCATGCCGATGTCCAGACATTTCTTCAGTCGGCACACCGTGCAGAAACGCCGCGTGTTGATCGTGATCTCACACTGACTTCCGAATGCGCACTCTTTCTGTTCAAGAAATAATCACTTGTTCAATATCATTATCGGCGTAATTACGTATAATCATTGTCCAAGTCTTTATCATCGCTGAAGTCGTAAGAAGCTAAGTACTGCCAAACTATGAACATAAAGAAACAAAATAATAATAATAATAATAATAATAATAATAATAATAATAATAATAATACCCAATTCTGCGAATCGGCTCAAAGCTGAACCCAACACGCACGTTCGCGTGACACACACGCGCATTCGCACTAAAGACAAACACAGTACAAGACAAACACAGGACATACACGTGGTACGAAGGGTCAGCTCAGGTACTGAAGTTTCGGAAATTTTGATCGCTTGTATTTGAAATTTATAAAGTGGCCTGCAACCGGTACCAAACAGAACAGCACACATATTTCCAGCATGAAACATTTACAGTACACTTCTGATATAACAAAGTGCCTGGAAACACGAAATGTATGCGGCTATATCCGAAGTCTGTTATAACTCATTGTGTCCGAGCTACGAAATAACCACATTTTGGAGTTATCCTCTGAGGACTGCATTACAATTCAGGTGACAGATCGACCATGATAGTTCAAGGGTGATGGCAGAATAGCTTGGCGCCTATAGGCGCCAAGCTATTCTGCCACCACCCTTGAACTATCATGGTCGAGCCATATCTTGCTGTGGTGTGTCGCGGGCAGAATGAGGTAAGCAAAGCAATTTTCATTGACAAAAGGTACGTCTGAAAAGGTGTTGGGACGTCTGAAAAGGTGTTGTTGTACCCGATTTTTGTCATATATATATATATATATATATATATATATATATATATATATATATATATATATATATATATATATATATATATATATATATATATATATATATATATATATATATATATATATATACGACCTTGCTGTAAGCGAAGTCGACTGTATTTTAAGCTTTCAACCACATACATGTTTTCTCTCCCTCATTAATTTTGATCGCAAAGCGTACATAATCGACGCCCTGTCTAAAACTATGACTCGGAGTTGACATATGGCGAGATTAGCCGCCACAAATTATCGCCAATGTTTGAAAGGCCGTTCCTTTGTTTTTGTTTTTCCGTCCAAAACCTCATTATGTGCACAAACAGGCTCAGCGTGTAGCAGTTCCGAAAGTCCCATAGAATAATTAACAAACCAACCAACAACAGAAAATGTTCGATTAAACATGCACCTCTCAAATTATTCAACTTTTGAAGAAACAAGTATGCCTTTAACTCGTTCAGTTCCAAGAAAATGTTAACAGCGCCCAACCGAGAGGTGTAGATCCTCATGTGCTCCCGCAGTTGCGATGGCTCATGAGGATCTATGCCTCTTGCTCACACAACTTTGAATCCATGTTCCTGGGACAGCTAGATTTTTGTGGTCTTGAATTAACGAAGACTGCAGAAACACAGTCTGCGTCAACTGACATTGAAAAGGTTAAAGCACTTTTTTTTATCCAAAAAGTGTAATAATTATAATCTTGCACGTGAAAAGGAAAATGACTGGCGCAGAATGTACTCGAATATTAACGTTCTTTTTTTTTAATACAAATAAAATAAAAGTTAAATAAATTCAAACTTTCTCGATTCTTACTTGTGGTTTGAACGCGTTTCGTCGGAAGAACGTCTTGCAAGACTCGCAGGAAATGACGTCAAAGTTATGAGCGACGGCCTTGTCACCACACACACGACAGATCCGCTGTCCGTCCATCCGCTGCTTCTTGCGTATCAGGCCCGGGCTCAGCTTACCACTCTCCAGACTCGATCCAAATCCTTGCGAAGATGTCTCCATTTTAAATCAGTCTGCATGGGGGAAAGCATCTTCATAGAAACAATACCGCGGTTTAGAGCATTTTGGTGGAACAAGGACATTTCAGCATCACTCAACTGCAAGAGGTATAGATCCTCATGAGCCCCCGCAGTTGCGGGGACTCATGAGGATCTATACCTCTTGCTGAACCCCTTTTGAGTCCATGTTTTTGGGACATCTTGGCGTTTTTGTTGTTGAATTAACGAAGACTACAGAAACACAGTCTATGACTGCTGACACTCAATGACCGGCTTAAAGCACATTGGTTAAATAAAGACGTTTATTAAAATTCCTGAAATGTCAGTAAACACATGAAATTACTGTTTCATTTGGTGATATCATTAAATGCACAGAAACTCGAGAGATTAAATGAAAGTTCTACATCCTATGCCATGTTCACATTAAATTTACTCAACTAAATGGAGTGGGCGTAGTAAATGCATGAACAGCTACGTTATACGATCAAAGAATAACGTATTACGGTTCACCCAGGTCCCTTTTTTTCGACGTTGTATGGTTGGTTCTTTATTTCGTTCATTTATTGGCTGTTTTGTCTGCTTTGTACATGCAGGTTTCCGGTTCCGTTTCACAGGTAGCCCACGCTGGTGGGTTAACCAAGCCTTTTCTTTAACCCATTTAGCCCCAAGGTCCCATTTCTCAAATTTCGGAGGTGTTGCCTAATGACTATGTACCAGTTGCGTGAGATAGATTGACCATGATAATTCAAGGGTAGTGCCAGATTAACTTGGCGCCTTCAGGCGCCAAGCTAATCTGGCACTACCCTTGAATTATCATGGTCAATCAGTCTCCTGCTGAAGGGACTCGGGGCTAAAAGGGTTAAATAGTTCGGCTAGCCATGTACGCATTCTGTGGTGTATCGTGTTTATATGCGACAATACCTCGAGGATCCCTCACAAAATTCTTCAACCATTACTATTAACTTGGAAATCTATTATACAAAAAGGATAAAAACTGTGCATTTTTAGCCCGTTTACTGCCGAGAAAAAATAAACACTACTCAACTGCAAGAGGCAGAGATGCCCATGACCCCCCGCAGTAGAGGCGGCTCATGAGGATCTATGCCGCCTGCTGAAATAAATGTGTATCCAAGTTCCTTTGACGGCTCGTGATCTTATACGTTGAATTTACAATGATTTCAAACACACAATATGCGTCCCATAGCAGCGATAAGGTCAAACAGTACCGGTGGCTGCATGCACAAGGGGGTTACGTTTTTGTTTGTTCTGGGTTATTACAGTCCAGTTTGAGGTCTTTAACTCTTAAACTCCCAGAACTAAATGACTTCCATTCTGTAGAATGGAAGTCATTTAGTTCTGGGAGTTTGATTTAACTCTTTGTTTTTCTCTTTTCGACTTACTGTGCCTTAGTTTCAATCTGTAACAGCCGTAAGTCCAGCACAATAAAACGGAACATCTTAGAGTTCTCAACATCAGACATACTTATACCCTCAGATCAGATACAAAATGTTCAAGAAAAAAAAATACTGCAAAAAACGGTCAGTCAGTCAGTCAAGCAATAAAAGATATAAATAAATCGACACATTTTACAACAACTCAATAAAATAAGTATATACACGCAATATTGGTGCTGTCCCTCTATTTGTTTAAAAATAAATGTCAAATAAACAAATGAATGTATAAATAAATAAATGAATGCATACATACATACACACATACATATGTATACATACATGCACACATACATAAACAGGTGGACACAAAGTACCTACAACAAACTTCTGATAAGCGGTTAACTCATTTAGACCCGACACACCACAGCAAAACATGGATCGAGCATGATAGTTCAAGGGTGGTGCCAGAATAACTTGGCGCCCATAGGCGCCAAGCTCTTCTGGCACCACACTTGAATTATCATGCTCGATCTGTCCCTAAATTGTAATACAATCCATCAGAGGGCAACTTCAACATTTTGGGATTTGTGTTAAATCCGTTCGACAAAAAGGGCGGTACTAATGCAGATGCAGATGTCAGAGCACGAATCGGTAAAGCAAGAGCTCCAGTTGAAAAATGTGTGGAGTTCCAGAGAGCTGTCACAACAAACCAAAGTGCAAACGCAAAAGCAGTTCTCCTATTTAGTATTTGGAGCAGAGACTTGGAGGTTGACAAAAACCACAGTCAACAGAGTACAGAACTTTATAAAAAGTTGTCTTAGAAGAATCTTGAAAATCCACTGGCCAGAGCAGATCAGCAACATCAGACTCTGGGAGAGAACACAGCAGATAACAGCAGAGAATGAAATTGGGCGAAGAAGATGGGGATGGGTTGGTCACAGTCTGAGAAAGCCAGTTTCCAGTATCACTAGGCAGGCCTTGTCGTGAAACCCCCAAGGAAAGAGGAAAAGTGGCAGGCCGAGAAACACCTGGCGTCGAGACCTCCAAGCAGACATCAAGAGACTGGGAACCACCTGGAGTAAAATGGAAGGAAAAGCACAGGGCAGGAGTCGCTGGAGGTCTCTCGTCGACGGCCTATACCCTGGGAGGGGTGATAGGCGTAAGTAGGTAATAAGTTAAATCCGTTCACAATAAATTGTCACGACGACTTTATTCCGTATATATGTGAAGAACATGAATATACACGATAAAACTGAGCAACGGCCCGGGAGGAGTCATGCTGATAATAACGGTGTAGCAGGGGAGATAGTTTGGCTCAGTGTTTTAGTACAGTAGTACCAATTTCCCCTAACGTATCAACACCCCCCAGCCTGGCACTAAAGCGACGGTCCCTCGGCCTACCACCAGCCTCCTTCACCACAAACCGCCCGGCCCCGGCAACACCACCAGCCACTGCGCGACGGTGCGACAGACAGACAGCGAGATGACCCCCACCCCCAACCCCCTGCCCCCCCGCCCCCCTTGGACGAAATCAGCGAGAGCTGGAAGTCCCCAACCCTTCCAAAATAGCACTAGCAAAGCGAACAGGCAGAGTCCGAAATAGCTCAGGCGGTTAAACGTCGGAGCAGGAGAGCGAAGGGAATCGCCGGGTCGTGGGTTCGAATCCCGTCCCGGCCCCGGTAGCTGGACTCACAATCCAGGGGAAAAAACGGATTTGTTCAATAGCATGTCCGTTGAAAGGTCCTGGTAAATCAAAGTGGCACAGTTGGAGTGCGCCTGAGTTGATCAGTGTTCAGGTCGTACTCCATAGGCAATAGATTTCCCTGTCCCCCATAACCCGCCCGTCATGACCACCTCGGTGCTGTGGACGTTAAACCCGAACTAACAAACAACAAACAAACAAGCGAACAGGCTTTCCCGCAAGGGACGACTCTGTTCTGCAAAGAGCATTAAATAGGAGCAGGCTTCCCGCAAGAGAAGACCCTGTTCTGTAGAGAACATTAGTAAGTTAGAACACCCTTAAGGAACACTGTCCAGCAACGGACATACTGTAATTATTTAAGTAGATAATTTAAGTACTTAGTTAAGTGGGTTAGGGACCTATAGAACTTGTCCTTAGAATCTGGTTTTTACTTGTGTTAATTGCTACGTCTAGTGTGTAAGCTAGCATAGTCTTGGTGCATAGGGTCTAATGAGTAGGTAAGCATAGTTATAATTTTAGGTGTCTTATGAGCGTTTGTATTATTGTGTTTTGTTGTGTTTTGTGCTACAATGAATGTTTTTTGACATGTCTGATATATTGACTGATTATGAAATGTATGATGCCGCAGCTCAGAACCCTGGCCATACCTTCCCCTGCAGCCACTGCGGTCGAACCTGCCTGTCTCGGATTGGCCTCCGCAGCCACGAACAAGCCTGCAGACGTCGTGGGCAACTCCTATAAAATCTTCGTTCGCGAAGTCAAGCCAAGAGAGAGATGAAATGTATTCACTGTAAATAAACCTAAAGCACTTATAGAAATCTCATCACTGAGAGTCAGAGATTGATGAATGCGAGTCAGTAATGTTTGTACACGTTTGTGTGAAACGGCAGCCGCCGCAAGTGTGTGTGTGTGTGTGTGTGTGTGTGTGTGAGAGAGAGAGAGAGAGAGAGAGAGAGAGAGAGAGAGAGAGAGAGAGAGAGAGAGAGAGAGAGAGAGAGAGAGAGAGAGAGAGACTGAGAACATGCTCAGAGTTTTGTTGACAAACTTAGCCGTTTAAGTGTCACACATGGCAACGCACGCACAGTCACTACGATCATATCAACTAGGGTTTCTCTGGATACTGTGGTAGGTCCATTGCGCGATTTGGTTTTTTTTAACACAACGCGAGGCAGACACACATTAGTGAGTGCGCATGCGAGACCAGTGTAAAAGACAAGCGGATAGACTAAATAGTTGAATTACACTCCACAGCAATCTCCAGCCCTTCCCTAAACCGAAAACTGAAGGGATACGGACTAAAAAGTATGAAAAAAACTAGACTGGCACTTGCACGTTAGATGGGCAGTCCACTGAGGTCTGACCATCTGATACCAATTCAGCCAGGCTAAAAGCTAGCTAGTCAGTCCGGTTATTTTCTGTACAGCCGTGGCGCATATACTCCATTGTCTTCCGAGACAGGATGCCTATCTGCCTATCTGCCTATCTGAGTCCGGTTACAATGGCATACAATATTTAAAGCGGTGTTGATTGTGCAACTTGCATATTATACCGCCTCTGACGCGGTGACAGAACGGTCGTTGCGTCATTGTCACCTCCTAACCGGGTAAAAACTTCTGTTTTTACTACTACGGTTATGACTGATGTGACCGATGACGCAACGATCATCCCGTGCCTGTGAATGCAGCCACCACCTGTACTAAAAACGGCAGTACCGGGAGTTAAGTATAGTGATATAAATTTCGCTGTATTACTTTAGGCGAAAATCTACAACTGAATCCACTCTACCTCACGCAAATCCACCCTACACCTCGCGAACCCAGGCCGCACAGGTCCGAATACGTCCAGTGTGTAGATTAGGCTGTTTCGGTGACAACTGCTCATATTTAGATTTATATCTATGATGTAAATAAACCCATGGTATCCACCCCGCATGAATCCACACGAGCTTGAGTCCATCCAACTGAGAAATCTAGATAGAACAGCGGCAGCACAAATATACACTTAATGCTTTTAGTTAACCCTTTGGGTGTCGGTAGCGGTTTTAGTCGCGATGATTCCTGTAGGAATCATTGCGACTAGACACCCAAAGGGTTTACGCCAGGGTGGCAGAATTACGCTTGGTCACGGCTGGACTTTCGCCTGAGGACTCAGTTGGCGTTGGGCAGGTTCACGCTTAGGCATAAATGCATGTATCGACGTAGACCCTACTCAAGTCGTACAGCTCGCAATTGAGCCTGACAAAATAACGACCATGCACGGCTCCCTGGCAAATACGTACACATCTTTGGCAACGATCGACTGCTTTGCGCTATGGGTCTACGGAGCAAAACGGCCCAAACAACATTTTCTCAGAGTGTGATACTTAGACACTTGTATACCCTTCCGCAGCATATTTGTTTACCTACCTCGAGTGCAGGAATGAACTTCACACTACCTCGACCGGCCGCTACGCCCTCTTTTGTCTGCCTGTTCAGCTGTCACAGTAGTGACTGCGTCGCAGCTGTCCCACTTGCTGTATTCAAACTGTCCTACACATCCAAACGGATTCGAAGCGAACGTATTGATAAAACTGCAGTTCCTTCCAGCCAAATATTGCTGTGTCAATATGCCTCGAACGAGACTAAGAGTAGCTGACCTGGTTTCAAACCCATTTTTAGCTAAATGCGTCAGTGGGCCGCGTTCAGTTTCGAGAGGAACGCAAATTGGGCTTCACAATCTTAAAATGCTCGCGGACGTACGGCAAGTCCGCACCGAGATTCGGAAAAGAAAATGTTTGGGCCGCGTATCCGTATGCGGCGCAGATCGAACGATTTACTATGTGTGCTGGTCTGTGGTTTTGGACGTTACGGCCAAACACCACTTACGGCAGGCTTGGCAACCTATGCGACCCTACTGAGGAGAGTGAATGTTCTCGAGCACGTTCAGTACTGATTGGGCCGCCGATGTCGCCGGGCCGCGGTGGCCCGCGCACGATACTGCGCGGGCCAGCGGCGGCCGACATCGGATCTTTTCTGAAATAGTCAGTCGTGCGTCTTATACTCGTAATTCTATACTTCTAAGGGTGGGTCAGCAGTGAACACTTGTGGATGCAATGTGTACTTATGATCGTATATATAACTCGTTGGTTCGTTCTTGACACTGGCTCGAGCCAAGTGGCTCAAGGGTCACCTGAAAATCAGGCGCCATAGTTTACACTGCGAAGGAGTTAAAGGGGTGTGTGTGTGTGTGTGTGTGTGTGTGTGTGTGTGTGTGTGTGTGTGTGTGTGTGTGTGTGTGTGTGTGTGTGCGTGTGTGTGTGTGTGTAGGGGTGGGTGGGGGGAGGGGTGCAGTCCAACACTGACACGACAACTGAAAAATCTAACCACAGGAATCATCACTACTAAAGGCGCTACCGACATTGAACCAAAGGGTTACAATGACCCGACTTTAAAGTAACCCCTGTGCAGTTGCAAAATCTTTAAATATAGCATAGAACTTCAGTTGAGTCACAGAGAGGACGGCAAAAAGTGGAGCACCTGTGACGCAGCAATTTTCGCGTAGTTTCCAGGTCACTTTGATAAGAGATGGAGCCCAGTACTACAGGCGAATGATCATCATAGGGCTGACATCGGCCGCAGTCGTCCTGCGCACAGCTATGTGCCGTCGCGGTCAACATCGGCCCGAGGACCATTCACTCACTGGGAGGGTTCTTGGAGTTCGTCGTAAATCAGTTTGGATATCTCGGTCAGTCCCGGCATTTGGTGCATAAAAAATGACCTACACTCACAAGAAATCAAGAACAGATCTGACGACGTGTTAGTAAGGTAACTTGAGCCGTATCCGTCGAGAGTATCTGAAGACGATATTAGATATATTCTATTCCCATTTCAACTGAATAGCACACACCATGGAAACGCGCGCGCGAGGTCACACACACGCGCACTCACAGAGAGAGAGAGAGAGGAGAGAGAAAGAGGATCACAGAGAATCAATGAATCAATGCCGGAATCAATGAAACTTTATTTTACAACTGTTAAGGCATTGACATCGTCATTGACACGGTCATTTTACAAACCTGCCGTTGCCTACAAGACTATCTTCTACACATGCACATACATTTAAGTAAACCATAATACTTGCAGACAATTGACAACACTGTTCAAATAGGCACACATACTCAAGACTTTCAGACACCCCCTCCCACCCCCACCCCCCACCCCCAACACACACACACTGACAGAGCTAAGTAGTTCAAATGATAAATGAAAAGGATAACAGGCTTAATTGGGAATAAATTGGACCCAGCATAGAAAGAGACATAATACATGTAGTTAAGGCATCCCTAGGCCCTACGAGTGATCCACGAAATACTTGCAGAGACCCTTTTTAAAACAGGCTATCGAGGCGGATTTTACATGTACTCAAACCAAGGGGAATCACAGCGCTGGACAGACAACAGTTAGATCCCCTGCCCCCGCCTATCAGGCACCCAATCGCCAGCCCACAGAGAAATACGCAGGTATAGAATAAGACAATCATTTCCATTCCTAAATAAGAATGGATCAGGTCTCTTATATAACCCATGTCTTTCTCCGGAACTTAGGAAGTAGGCAGGAGAAACATACATACACAAACATGAAGGTGCGCTACTATATGTGGTCGGGTAAATACCCTGATTTCCCACAGTAGATGCACAGAACATTATACAACAATGTAACGATACAAATTTTGCCTCGAGTTATACATGATACTCACAAACCAGATAGGTGAGGCTAGCGCTGGCAGAATTGTCAGTACTCAAACCAAGGGGAATCACAGCGCTGGACAGACAACAGTTAGATCCCCTGCCCCCGCCTATCAGGCACCCAATCGCCAGCCCACAGAGAAATACGCAGGTATAGAATAAGACAATCATTTCCATTCCTAAATAAGAATGGATCAGGTCTCTTATATAAGCCATGTCTTTCTCCGGAACTTAGGAAGTAGGCAGGAGAAACATACATACACAAACATGAAGGTGCGCTACTATATGTGGTCGGGTAAATACCCTGATTTCCCACAGTAGATGCACAGAACATTACACAACAATGTAACGATACAAATTTTGCCTCGAGTTATACATGATACTCACAAACCAGATAGGTGAGGCTAGCGCTGGCAGAATTGTCAGTACTCAAACCAAGGGGAATCACAGCGCTGGACAGACAACAGTTAGATCCCCTGCCCCCGCCTATCAGGCACCCAATCGCCAGCCCACAGAGAAATACGCAGGTATAGAATAAGACAATCATTTCCATTCCTAAATAAGAATGGATCAGGTCTCTTATATAACCCATGTCTTTCTCCGGAACTTAGGAAGTAGGCAGGAGAAACATACATACACAAACATGAAGGTGCGCTACTATATGTGGTCGGGTAAATACCCTGATTTCTGCCAGCGCTAGCCTCACCCATCTGGTTTGTGAGGATTTTACATGGTCGGGACGTGCATTCCAGATATGTGTCCCTGAGAAGGATAAGCTTGTTTTATATAGATCGATCCTTGGTTTTGGGACTATGATGAGTTTTCTGACGTTTCCAAGCTTGGACTCAGACTTGCGGAACAAAGTAGAGATGTGCTCAGGTGTTTTGCGCTTCCACACTTTGAACATAAAAATTGCTTTGTTATTATTTGAAATGATCTTGAAGAGGCAGGAGACCTGCTTTTGTGAGCTTTTCTTCTGTGGTTAGGTGTGGATCAGAGAGAGAGAGAGACAGAGAGCGAGAGAGAGAGATGCAGATAGACCGTCAGACATAACAGACAGTCAATAAATTTGTCATTTTCCACAACTGCCAAGAGAGAGAGAGAGAGAAATGAACACTGATGAACCTTTATTTTACAACGGTAAACTGAGCATTTGGTTACAAGACCAATTTTCAAACTTGCCGTTGCTCTCTTGGCTTGACTTCGCGAACGAAGATTTTATAGGAGTTGCCCACGACGTCTGCAGGCTTGTTCGTGGCTGCGGAGGCCAATCCGAGACAGGCAGGTTCGACCGCAGTGGCTGCAGGGGAAGGTATGGCCAGGGTTCTGAGCTGCGGCATCTCTGTTTTTTCTCCTGAGCCGCTTGTCCTTAAGGCTAGCTCTGTGAGAGTCCTCAAAGGAGACAGCTGCCTTGTAAATGGTGGAGCGCCAGGTGTCACGGTCCGCAGCAAGCGAAGACCACTGGTGGTGGTCGATTTGGCAGGCACTAAGTGACTTCTTGAGACAGTCTTTGTATCTCTTCTTTGGTGCCCCTCTGTCACGGTGTCCAGTAGCAACAACTACAACTACTCAACAACACATGATCACAAGCACGGTCTACAGCACAATTACTTTAAAGCAGGCGCGCGCACACCCTCACCGACACACACACTTATATATATATATATATATATATATATATATATATATATATATATATATATATATATATATATATATATATATATATATATATATATATATAATGAAAGTGAGAGAGAGAGATGACCTACTATATACCTACTATATACCCAATGCGCAAAAGGCCATCGGGGTGACGTCAGCCGTCCGGTTGGCCCGTACGCGGGCCAACAACGGCCGACGTCGGCCCGATGGCCTTTGCGCACTGAGTAAAGGACGCCTAGGTCATGAATACGATCATAATCATGTGCACAATTTCATCACATGTTTCAAGATTTCCTAGTGAGCAGCTAGGAAAATAAGTACTCAGTCTGACGCGAGTGTACATGCAATGCGCGGTTTATCTGCTGTGGTTCAGCTATTTATTTGTGACCGATTCTCTGGAATATTCATGAGGTGAAGGTCTCAGGAAGCCTCGCTTTCAATTTTGTGACTTTCACGCTTTTTTGTTGTTGTTGTTGTTGTTGTTGTTGTTTTTGTTTGTTTTTTGACGCTATTTTGAGCTTCACGTCACTGCAGGCAAGGAATCCAAGACAGATGTCACAGTTCGGAACGATGAGGAAGAAATTGCAAAGAATGGCGTTGGGCCACACATTTCCTTGTCGCTGCGTTACATAGCACAGCAATTTCAGTGGATAGTCTACAAGTTGTCAGGCATGCAAGAACTGATGCGACGCTTATTTCATCCACTACGGTGAAAAGCTACATCCGCTGTTTGGAAAGAAACAGAAATAAAGTCCCCCCCCCCTCCTCTCCCCCCTCCCCCCCCCCCCCCCCCCCCCCGCCCTCCCCCCCCCCCCCAAGAAAAATAATCTTATTATGACTGTCACGACCCCGCTTCCGGGGCGCGAACTATGAGTGCTACCACTCGAGACACACCCGACCCACACTAACACAAACATAACACGAACACCAGAGAAACAATGACGACGACATTACATATTATAACCCTAACAATAACCCAAAATATTCTCACACGATCCTATCCACGCATTCATACATCACATTCACACACGTCCAAACTCCCCACCCCGAATATCCATTATACACAATATGTAATAAACTAAATATCCCTAATACAAAAGGTTGAGAAAACAAAAATATATGATAAACAAATATCTTTAATAAAAATATGAAAGAAAACTGAGGCTGAAAAGCCCAAATCCTAAGCCACCGGAGCCAGACGGAAGCACAAGCGTCAGCGCTAATGCCAGTTAGACCAACGCTTTTGCTTCCGCGAAGTGTCCCTCACAACACGTGGCTCCTTAAGTAACACAGTATTTCGAATAGCACAATATCAAATATGCGATGAACCAAATATGCTTACTAACACACAAATGAAGATCGAGAAAAATGTAGTTCGTAAGCTACAGCATCTCCCCAGCGGGAGCAAGAACGACAAGTTCGAATTAAATTAATGCTTTCGCAATCTAGACATTCGCAGCACAAGACCCCTTTAACTGCCAATGTTTCAGAATACACAATATCACGTATACAAATACCATATATTTCACGTCACCCCCCCCTAGGCACCCAATCGCAGCCACAGGAATACCAGTATGAAAAGACATCATTCATTCCTAAATAAGAATGGATCAGGTCCTTATATAACCCATGTCTTTCTCCGGAACTTAGGAAGTAGGCAGGAGAAACATACATACACAAACATGAAGGTGCGCTACTATATGTGGTCGGGTAAATACCCTGATTTCCCACAGTAGATGCACAGAACATTACACAACAATGTAACGATACAAATTTTGCCTCGAGTTATACATGATACTCACAAACCAGATAGGTGAGGCTAGCGCTGGCAGAATTGAACCAAAGTAGTGATAGAGAGTAACTCGGTGGCCTACTTTCGGATCTGTAGTGATAAGCCGACTATCGTAGCCGCATACACCTTACCCATGGTATACCTGATCATCTGAGGTCACCCGAATCGTATTGCCTGGCTGCAAACGCTAACGTTGTGCTCGGAGTTTTTCCTCACTTTTCTAGACCGTGTGGTAAGTAGTCGACCTTCATTTTAGATGAGTTATCTTGTTCGGTCAGCCCCTTCACTGCCCTTAAAAAAAAAGTGAAGGGCAAAATACAGCTGCAATAGGCATAGATTATAACAAGACCCCACCGTTGCGGAGGCTCATGTGGATCGTTGCAAGCGAAACCTTACTATTCTAGACTTACTATTCTGTCACGTTTCGCGTGAAGACGGGTCCTTTCCATAGAATAAGGTCATAGTGACATTCTCTTCTTCTATTCCGCTGGTCGAACCCTAGCGGTATTTGTTTTTGGCTTCATTTATGGTGTATACCATTTATGCATTTTAACTCATTCAGCCCTGACGCGCTACAGCAGGAGATTGGTCGACGGCCATGATAATTCAAGGGTTGTGCCAGATTAGCTTGGCGCATGTCGGCGCCAAGCTAATCTGGCACTGCCCTTGAATTATCATGGTCGACCTATCTCCTGCAACTGGTGCATAGTCGTTTGATATTGACGCCTCCAAAATTTGGGAAATAAGTGTACCGGGCTGAATGAGTTAAGCAACTTATTTAGTCACGTAGGACAAAAGAATCCACGTACGCAAAAACGGCCCAGATCGATTTCGCGTGGCGGGTCACAGGCTCTCGCGTGTTATAGACCTACGGACTCACCGAATAGTATCGTGAACACAGATATGGCCGCAAATTTATGCTGAATTATTTAGCCTAGTCACAATGTATACAGCAAGTAAAGTTAAATTTCGAACTGATAAAAAACCCAAAATAACAGATCGCCATGTGTAATTGAAACACAACTGTGCCCATGGACGTACTTGTGTGTGTGTGTGTGTGTGTGTGTGTGTGTGCGTGCGTGCGTGCGTGCGCGCGTGCGTGCGTGCGTGTGTGCGCGTGCGTGCGTGCGTGCGTGTGTGCGCGTGCGTGCGTGCGTGCGTGTGTGTGTGCGTGCGTGCGTGCGTGGGCGTGTACTACGTGTGTGTGTGTGTGTGTGTGTGTGTGTGTGTGTGTGTGTGTGTGTGTGTGTGTGTGTGTGTGCGTGCGTATACGTGCGTGTGCTTGTGTGCCGGCACTGATTCATCACTTCCTTCAAACTTCATACGGTAATAGCCAGAGCGAGAGTACTATTTTGTTTATACGTATTGTGCCAGACCAACACTCAAGATAAAGGTCACATTAGAGAACCAGTGGGGGTAAGGCGGTACTGGTGTTGATTGTGGCTGCTTATACAGGGATTAAATGGGTCATACCGTGTATTAACTCATTCAGCCCGACGCACGTATTTCCCAAATTTTGAAGGCTTCATCTAACGACTATGCACCTGTTGCAGGAGATGGATCGACCATGATAATTCAAGGGTAGTGCCAGATTACCTTGGCGCCTGTCGGCGCCAAGCTAATCTAGCACTACCCTTGAATTATCATGGTCGATCCATCTCCTGCTGTAGTGCGTCAGGGCTGAATGGGTTAAAGAATGAATGACTGAGTAACTTGAAGGGAAAGTGCTTCCACCCCGTGGTGACTTCGCACTGAGGGGCCGGCAGGCGACGGAGAGGTTTGATCCGTAGAGTGAGGGGTGGGGGTACACTACAGAAATCATCTGTTAAGTAACACCTACAAGTTGTGGATTGACTTCAATGACGGTGCAAAGGTAGCACCTAATCGTAATAGCAGAAGGGCTCAATCGGTTCTTTTGCACATTACTGGCCCTATTTATACTGATCCGTGTTCCTGGGACGAATGGGATTACAGTCTAGCGTTGGGTTTGCAATGGTTTCCGGTCGAGACACAATGTGTGCAGAATGTCAGCGAAGGGGTTAAATTAAAGGTATGTACGACTTTAATAACCCAGTCATTCTGACACACTATATGGATTGACCCGGCCCAGCAGTTCAAGGCCCGATAGTGCATGCTTGACCATGATGGTTCAAGGATGTTCACAGAATAGCTTGGCGCCCAAGGGCGCCAAGCTATTCTGGCACCACCCCTAAACTATCACAGCTGGCCTGTTTCCTGAACTATAAGTAGCTTTCAGATTGTGGCACCCCAATTTTGGAAATGTTGACCATAATGCTCAATGTGTTAATTTTGTTTCAGCGCACAACCCCCAGTTGCCCGCGGCCTTGCTGCTATGTTCCTCAACAGAATGGCGGATGTTGGGAGTACAGCTGACCACAGCCCGGACACGGGCGAGCACCATTCGGAGAACGGCAGCCCCAGTTCTGGGGGAATCAGGAAGAAACAGCGCGTCAATGGCGACAAAACCTGCAGAGTGTGCGGCGACAAGGCATTGGCGCACAATTTTGACGTCATTTCCTGCGAATCGTGCAAGGCCTTCTTCCGGCGAAACGCCCTTAAATGCAAGGTGCAGTGCCGCAATGCTTTTCGCTTTTTTGTGTTAAACCTTTCAGCCCTGACGCACTACTGCAGGAGATGGGTCGACCATGATAATTCAAGGGTAGTGCCAGATTAGCTTGGCGCCGACAGGCGTCAAGCTAATGTGGCACTACCTTGAATTATCATGGTCGACCCATCTCCTGCAACAGGTGCATAGTCGTTAGATGACGCCTCCAAAATTTGGGAAATACGTGCGTCGGGCTGCGGAGTTAAACCTTTCTGTGAAAGTTGAACGGAGAGGTCCAGTCCCTATCATTTCGACACGACCAATGTGAACATAAACGTCTTGAAAAATAGAACACGTGTTTAAAATTAAAGTCATCACTGAGGCCAGAACTGTAAATGGAAAGGTCAAAATGTGGGATGTTATATTTCGAACCCGTCACGGCCCTGTTTCAAGTGGATGGATCCGGCGAATACGCATCCCTCCGCCACGGTGCGTCACTCTTTCGACGAAGGAATACGATTCTGTTAAAGCAGGTTATGCATTGCCTGCACCAAATGCATGTAGGATGGGGGCTGGGGGGTGGGGTTGGGGGGGGGGGGGTGGATGGGTGGGTAAGAAGCATAGGGATGGGATGACATCGTCGTGAAATCAACCACCTCAGTCTAGAACACGCGTAGTAGGGAATGGCACATTTGTGCCATTCCCTACTACGACTGCTCTGGAGGTGGTCGATTTCTCAACAATCAGCCCACATCTGTGATTAGAAGCAAGAGACTGGTCAGATACCAGGTTTATCTAGGGTGACGGAAGCCACATATAAAAGACCATTTGAACAAGAGTAGTTTCATATTGTAACTGCACACTAAACCAGTGTGATGCACACTCCTCTATCTGACAATTCAAAAATGTAATGTCCGTTTGTGTTTTCAGGTCAAGACATGTGCGTTTAGCGGCAACTGTGACATTAATACCGAGACACGTCGCTTCTGTCCCCACTGTCGACTCAAGAAATGCCTGGAGTGTGGCATGAAGCCCGATATGATCTTGGGTAACTGTTAGTCTGGCTATTGCCCCGTCACTCGTCACCTTAATATCATAAAGGTTTCTTACAACTATATTGTATCAAGAGTGGAAACTCGGGCTGCATTCCCCGGGTAAGGCGCGTCGCCACAAGGGCAGCACCACCCGACATACCGAAGTTTTTTTTAACCAATTATTTATGCAGTTTTGCTAAGGCCCCGGAGAAGGGCCGGAGTACCTTAGACACAGGCACGGGTTGATCGTTGCGTCATTGGCAACCTCCTAACACGTGTTAGGAAGTGACCAGTGACGCAATGATCATCCCGTGCCTGTGTCTAAGGTACTGCGGCCCTCCTCCCTTAGCAAAACTGTATAAGAAACCACGATGAACGGCCTATATGTCATGATTTCACCATGGTGTAACTTAACATAAGTTGGCGCCAGTGTGGCATAAACCCTCGCCACACAACCCTGTCAGATTGGTTACAGTCTAAAAAAATCCGAGCTGCTTTCCCCTCGACCACCGCTCATCCCTCTCGTGCGTCTGGTACAAACTCGGCACTGTAACATTGAGCTGTACCAATCACGTGAAGGTTCACGATATAAAAAAAAAAAAAACGTATTGTATCTCATCGCCTGGACGAGCGTCTTTTGGGCTGTTGTGAGATTGGTGGTGGTAGTTCACGATAAAAAAAAACGTATTGTATCTCATCGCCTGGACGAGCGTCTTTTGGGCTGTTGTGAGATTGGTGGTGGTGTTTATTAGTTAGTTAGTTAGTTAGTTAGTTAGTTAGTTCGTTAGTTAGTTAGTTAGTTCATTAATTAAGTAGTTAGTTAGTTGGGTTCAACGCCGAGCAGGCGACTAAAGTCATCTCACAGCGGGGTCAGTGTTGGTGTTTGTGGCCTTGCTAGTTTTGCTGTCAGTGATGATGGAGGTGAAGGTCACACTGGCTGCTTCTGTCGATTCGCTACAGGGGTAATGAATCGAGGGACATCCAGTGCGGTTGAAGGTTTGTCATAGTGTTTTTGTGGCCGGGCCTCTATTTTCCCGTCCAAAGACTGCTGCGGGAGATTAGTTGGCTGTAATTAAGAATAATAAGTGTCTAATTTTTTATTACTGAGCAAGGATTCGAAGTTTCGAATCGCCAAACTAATCAGACCGTCCTTCAGCTTTCATGGAGTAGATCATTCTCCCGTAACTTGTAAATATACTGACGAGCAA